>OZ009950.1:33020054-34220054 GCA_963932025.1 Erebia epiphron
TGACAAGGGATGACTCTTGTTCCGTGGAAACAAAGAATGTCGCTTGTTTGGGATGCCACATGCGTGGATACGCTAGCGTTATCCCACTTGCAGGCGTCCTCCGTGTCAGCGGGGGCGGCGGCCACTAATGCAGAAAGAGCCAAGAGGCGCAAGTATGAAATTATTGAAAATAATTTCATTTTTGTGCCTTTTGGTGTTGAAACCCTGGATCCTTTTTTAAGGATCTATCTTCTCGTCTCACAGAGTCCACAGGTGACCGGAGGGCTGGCAGTTACCTCGGCCAGCATATAAGTTTGGCTATTCAGCGGGATAAAGCAGCCAGCGTTCTGGGCACACTGCCTCATTGCAGCGGGATAGATGAAATTTTTAAAGTCTAGTTTTTAGTTTTTAATTTAGATTTTAATGTTATTTAATTTATTTTGTACCAAAAAGTTATAATATATGAGGAAAACGGAAAAGTAGTTTTTCTTCCTTCTTTTTCCTTGATTAATGAAACAATTTGAAAAAGGGGCTATGGGGACGATGGTTAAAAACAATGCGATTTAATAATGATATACCTAAATTAGCTGATGCCCGCGACTTGGTCCGCGTGGATTGAGGTTTATTGATTCCCGCGGGAACTCTTTAATTTTTCGGGATAAAAAGTAGCCTGTGTATTATTCCAGACCAGATCTCTGTGCCAAATTTCATCCAGATCTATTCACCCGTCCCGGCGTGATTGAGTAACAAACATCCATCCATACATCCATCCAAACTTTTGCTTTTATAATATTAGTAAGTATTGATAGAAATTTCCAATATTATACGTAGGTATTACATCGGTTCATATACTTTAGCTGTTATAATATTTAACTGCTGAAACTACAGCTAAATGCCTAACCTTAAATAATTAATGTACATCAATTATGTAAAGATTAATCAAAACTTGTAAATTTATTCAAATCATTGGTTATCAATAATTGATATGGGCAATTAAACAGTAATTATAACAATTGAGAACATTCAATTATTTTGAATACAAATATAATATCCGGCGAGTAATTTTATTAGTTAACAATGAAGAGCACTGTTCTAATCATAATCATGTTGCTAATGTAGATTTCGAATCTATAATCTCTTCTTAATTATTGGAGAATCTTATCTATAAATATAATTATATCTAATAAAAATGATCAAAATGCATACAACATCAAAATAGGTAGTACTTACAAAAGAACAAAAACAATAAGTTTGAGAAAGAAAGCAAAGATTGGCAAAGTATTTGATGCGAGTAATCTCGTCTTGTTAAAAAAACCGAACTTGTGTACGTTTTTTTCATTTATTTTTTAAATGATTTTGATGAAAAGTGACACTTTTATTGTGAGACTCGAGTCACAAAAATGATTTTAAAAACGGAACAAATGCAGGCGAAGTCGCGAGATTAGATTAGAGATTATAGATTAACTTATATTAGTCCAAAAATGAAACACACGAAGAGAAATCATTCTAATATGTTAATTCACCTAAATACATAATATAAGAATCACTAGAAAATTTTAAAGAACTAACATGATCCGATATTCCTCTACAATCTGACCATCTATTTAAATTAATTTCTCGATTCTATCTAATACAATAATTGCGTAGAACAAGCTACATACCTTTACTTCGCAAAAGCCATTCGGAAACATGACCAATTTAATAAGACCTTCAACTGTCCATATAACTTCGTCTGTTTCATCAGTTTTGCACATACCGGGAGGGGGGGGGTACAGACCAAGCGGAATGGGCAGGCGAAACTACTTTCACCAGACTTGGTTCATTTTGCAACTGACCTTAATATTCTGATGTTGTTGCAAACGGTTCATTGGATCAATTATTTTAAATCTCAATGCATTTTGTACTTATTACACATATTATTACGGTTAATGGTGCTATTTTCGTGAGTTGAACTCTTGTTACCCGACTTCTGAAAGGTTACGCGATTTCAGGTTGTTACGTAGATCTGCATAGGTACTGTTAGGTAATTAAATGTTATCTGATTTTGTATTTCTCCATATGAGCTGTCATTTAACTCTTTAATTAATTTCGTATGATCTCTTTTAACTGCCTCGTTGGTCTAGTGGTTGGCGTGTTCGACTGCGGCCAACGAGGTCCCGGGTTCGAGGCCCGGGTCGAGCCATAATCAAGTGTTGGGGTTTTCTGACTAGAAATTCTCAGTACTAGCCCAGTGTTAGGAAGTTAGCAGTGCTTCACCCCCGTGCCTCGCAGAGCTCGTTAAAGCCGTCGGTTATTACCTATCACTAACATGATAATAAATAATTAATTATGTTATTTTTTTCCAAGGAAACAAACGTCAAACCATGTGCTTAGTATATCATTTTGTATGAAATACTGAATTGTGACGTCATAAAAGTTTGACGCACTTTTTTTTTTAAATTGATAGCCTTAGTGGTTATTCAACATTAAACTATCAGGGGACGTGGATATTACGACCCTTTTGGGAGATCCTCTATTTAATAATCACTAAAAGATAAAATTTATTTGATTAGTAGTCAATACCCCATTATGCTTCCTACAAAATGAATGTTTAAATAGCAGTCGGGTTTAGTATTGATTAAAATGTATATGGCACTAATATAATATGCAAGTAGAGACAGTGGATTGACAATACTAAAATATTCACAGGCTCGTTCGTTTATACCAGGAAACAAGAGGCGATTATAATAAACTGGTTTAATGTGGAGATAAAATATCAGTAGGCTGTAGCGTGGGATATGAAACTTTAAAAAAAACCGGTCAAGTGCGCGTCAGACTAGCGCAAAAAGGGTTCCGTACCACCACACAAATATAAATTCTTTCGGTAGTACCAAACATTTCTAGCAACAGGAAATCAGGTGTGAAATAGCTGGCTTATATTGTATATGTCACCGTAAGATTGTAAAAACCTTCAGATTTCAATCTGAAGCTTTATACAGATTGTGAACCGTTCAATGTTCTGAGTGTCAATTTTTTAAATATTCATTGTATAATTTGCGTTTTCATGTCTCTTTCCAGTCCAGGCATTTTGATAGGCAACCATTTTTATGCGTATATTATTAAATAAAAATAAAAAGTAGGTTTCATCTGGTCAACATATATAAAATCAAAGTGGTCAACAGATCGGTGAAGGTCGCGGTATATCCGAATTTCGGACTATACAATCCAAACAGACTCTCTTTATTATATTCCATTTTAGAAATAATTTCTTAGCAAAAATTAAGAAAGAAACTTTTTTTTTTAAATAGAATTAATTATTTTTAAAAATGGAACTGAATGGTGACTGCTCACCATTGATGTAGAATTTTAGTAGTAAGTACTCATTCTATTTCAATGCTGCTAACATTCCTTGGTTGAATTCTACATGACGTGTCAATGTGTTTATGTTACTCACCATTGATGTAGAATTTGTATACATATATAAAATCAAAGGAATTTAGCACCGATTTAATTATGTGCTATTTACCCACCGTATCATATAGCTCTGTTTATGGTACTTACTGTATTTTGTTCAATTTCTTCTGTTTACAATAAGAAAAAAAGTTGGTATTGCGGATTTTCTAGAGTTTTTCTTGTCATTAAGTACATTTATTTAAAATGGATGTTTAATTAATCCATTTCGATGCACAATAGTTACGTAATACAAGGTGAAGGCATAGTACCTACCCTATGCCTTCACCTTGTATGTAGTAAGTTTACTCGATTTTTCACATTTCGTATGAAATGGCTCATTTTAGTATACAAACTATTATCCTAAACTCATTTTGAAAGAGAAAATTGAATAATTAAAATTTAAAAATTACAATATGGTAACTTATAAACTTTTTGGCAATTAGCTCTATGTTTTTTTTTGGTTTAAAAATTGCTCAAGCACACAGACATCATACTAATATTATACCTAAATGCGAAAGTCACTTTGTTTGTTGATTTGTTGGTTTGTCCTTCAATCACGCCGCAACGGAGCAACGGATCGACGTGATTTTTGGCATGGTTATAGTTGAGGATCTGGAGAGTGCCATAGGCTACTTTTTATCCCGGAAAATTGAGGAGTTCCCGTGGGAATTTAAAAAAATTACCTATTAAAGAAAAGAAGCATGGGCCATGGCAGGCTAGTCGAGTTGTTATTCTGGGTGATAGCTATTATAATATATTTTTCATCCCACCATCTCGGAAAGAGTATTTTTAATCTACCATATCTGAATGCAAAAGCCGTTATTATCCTCTCGAGGATAAAGTAAATTGAATTTAGAACATCGTATGCACGTTAGTAAATATCACTCGTCTATATACTAACTATGAACGTGAAGAATTTCAAAAGGCTAAAAATAACTCAAAAAAAACTTGGGATCTTGTCAATCTATTCGCAAATATTCAAAAATCGAAATCTCATGATCTAAACGAACTAATGACCCTTGCAAGTGACCCAGTTTCTTCTGCGAATAAAGTGAATAACTTTTTTGTAAATATAGGTTGTGACTTGGCATCTAACCTTGAAAAAACTTCTTGTAGTGAAATTCCCATCTCACAAAATAGTCAGTTAGTCCCAAATTCGCTGTTTTTATATACCTAGTGTCGACACGAACGAGATTGAGGCGCTCCTTCTTGGTCTAAAAAATACTTGTGCTGTTGGCTGGGATGGAGTTTCGATATCTATCTTGAAAACAGCGAAACATGTTCTCCTACCTATTATAACCCACGTCTGCAATCTCTGCTTGGCTACTGGTGTGTTTCCAAAAGTTTTTAAAAAAGCCATTGTTCACCCTATCCACAAAAAGGGCCCCAGAAACTGTGTGGATAACTACAGACCAATATCCGTGTTAAGTGCACTCTCCAAAATCCTTGAAAAGCTCATCAACCGTAGACTTATATCATTCTTAAACAAAAATAATTCACTTTCAGACAACCAATACGGTTTCAGAGCAAATAGGTCGACAGAGGATGCAGTCATAGGCCTGACTGAGACAGTGATACAGAATTTGGACAAAAGAAAAAAGGTTATCGGCATATTTCTCGATCTCTCAAAAGCCTTTGACACAGTCTCTATCCCAAAACTTCTTTGTAAACTCGAGAGGCTAGGAGTACGAGGATTGGCTTTATCTCTTTTCCAAAGTTACCTCTCAGAACGGACTCAATGTGTTACCATGAATAATGTTACCAGTCATGAACGTACACTCAACTTTGGCGTTCCTCAAGGTAGTGTTCTCGGGCCTACTTTATTTCTTGCCTATATAAATGAGCTTTGCCAGCTTACACTGCCAAATTGTAAGATAATCACTTACGCCGATGACACTGTTTTACTTGTTCATGGTAACACATGGGACGAGGCACGTAAGAATGCTGAACTAGCTTTGGCTAATGTAATAAATTGTAGTGATGTAACACGTACAATATATGTACGTCATATATTATATGTGATAGGCTAGTTTTAAGAGGTAGTAATAAAGCATTGCAAGATGGAGACGGACGTTGTTCTTATTTAATTCCCGTCACCACATGGCGACCCTGCCATGCGCATTTTTTTTTCTTATTGAAACTTTTACGATGAGTTACTTGAATCAAGCACGTTATATTCACCAAATATTTTAATTGGAGCATTGCAATAAGGGCGTTTCTCGTAAAAATGAGTTTTGAGAAAATTGTAAACAGAGACGACGCGACGGTGCTATTAAAGCTGGATGACATGGATCTGGCTTGCCATTAATCAAAAGGCGAGGCGGTGATCGCCCAAAATTCAGCAGCATCAGGAGGTCATGGAGTCTATCGATAACAATGAGTGAAATACCTACAGAGGAATGCAGTGAGATACAGTGAAAAAAAGGACAAAACAGTTTTTAAGAGAAGCGAACTCGCGGACAAGTGCAGTTAAAGTGAAAATGACTTAGTGAAGGACTTGCATTATGTAGTACTTACTAAATAGAGTAATATATTGTTGAATTTTTGAATTTTAAGTGAATATAATTAGTATGATAGTATGATAGAAATAAAAATAGGTAAATCAGGTAGGTTTTTCATAATATAAGAAATATATTTTTAATAATGATAGTGATATCCTCTGATGGAAGATTTAAAGTTAATATTTGAAGAATTATTAAAGTTACGTACATACTTAATTAAAAAAGGAAAAGAACGCTATAAGGTAGCTGATAGAATTCAAGAAGAAGTTGGTAAGGTTCACGCTAGATTTATTTTAATTTTAGATACTATACGAATCAAGGACTATAGTAGTTCGGAAGCGGAAATTATAAATGCGTTAGTTAGTAAAATTAATGCTTTATATGAAGAACTAAAGAATTTATGTACTTCGCAAGTTAAACCAATCATGGAGACGTTTAATATTAAAACGGCCTGCAAATTGATCCCTGCAATGGATGGTTCCGAGGAAACCACCTTGAAGCTTATTGATAGCATTGAGTTGTACGATACGATGTTAGACCCAAAAACAAAAAAGAATTTAATTTCATTCGTATTAAAAACGCGTCTTAATAAGACAGCGAAATTAAAATTAAAATCAGACTATGACTCCGTGAGTAGCCTTGTATGTGATATCAAGACATATTTAATCAGCAAAAAATCTTCAATCTCTTTAATTTCTCAGTTAAATAACATAAGGCAAAATAATATGTCGCTTCAAGAGTATGCCAAAACTATTGAAGATCTTTTCGTTGATTTAACCATATCTCAATCAGAAAACACACAATCACAAGAAATACTACGACCTATAAACGAACATTTAGCAATTAAAAAGTTCGCAGATGGTCTGCGTAACCGCCGCCTCAGTACTATAATAGCGGCGCGTAATTACTCTAACCTGAAGGAAGCCGTGCGCGCTGCCGTGGATAAAGAACTGTCGCAGCCCACCACATCCGATAATACGGTACTATTGGGTACGCGAGGTAAGTACAATAGACCTTACAATAAAACCAACCGAGGAGGTCCTAATCGTGGATATCATAATCATCATCGGTCGGAATCGAATCCGAATACATGTTATAAGTTCCATCAAAATCGGACACCGAAACAACGTGGGTTTGCCCGAGGCAATAATCATTTTCGAGGACGTAGTTATAATTATCGTGGCAACAGGGGTAAGTATGTTAATACTTTATCTCCAATAAATGATTCCGAAACGCAAAATACTAACTCTAGCTCTTCCACAAGCGCGGAAAAGATGCAGTTTTTTCGGACCTAAAGGTTTAATTTTATCATTAGATAGTAATATAAAGTACGTAGAGTTTTATATAGAGAATAAAAAGTATTTATGGTTAATTGACACAGGAGCCTCAATTTCGGCGATTAGTAAAAATGCATTGTGTAGAAACACGCCCATATATGGTGATCGTATTATAATCAACGGCGTAGGTGGTCAGATTCGAGCTCTCGGCTCTACCGACGTATCACTTTTCTCCGCGGGTGGCATAGAGTTTCATCATAAGTTTTATGTATTTGATTCCTTACCTTGTAAAGCTAACGGTATTTTAGGTTTAGATTTTCTTACTCGTTACTATGCAAACATAAACATTAAGACCGGCATGTTAACATTGAGTTATAATGGAATGGAGTATCATTCTTTCCCATTATTGGATACATGTAACGTAGAGTGTCCTGAATTTTTGACTGTCCCATCAAGATGTGAAAGTATCTATTATATTACGATTGACGATTGCGTGAAAGACGATTGCGTGATAAGCGCGAGAAACTTAGGGGAAAATTTATTTTTAGCTTCCGCTATAGTTAAACCTAACAATGGAAAGATACCGATTAAAATTCTTAATACGAGCGAAAATACAATTAAATTGCCTATTTTTAAACCTGCAATGAGTTTACTATCAGAATATGATGTTTACAATTTCTCTGAAACTAAATCCAGTTCTGAAAGAGCGGAAACCTTATTATCTTTACTAAATTTAAAACATTTAGATTTGGAAGAGAAAAGTTCTATCGAAAGTATTTGTAGGAAATATTCAGACATTTTTCATTTACCGGGGGATAAACTAACAAAAACTAACATATATGAGCCTAATATCACCTTGAAACCTAACTCAAATCCAGTTTATGTTAAACCCTACAGAATACCTCATTCATTGAAGCCTGAAATATCGAAACAAATCAGAAAAATGTTAGACGACGATATTATTGAGGAGGCCAAAAGTGAGTGGTCTAGTCCTATTCTTTTAGTACCCAAAAAATCAGATCAAAGTGGAGAGAAAAAGTGGCGTCTAGTAGTCGATTATAGAAAATTAAACGAAACGGTGCAAGACGATAAATTTCCACTTCCAAATATAACTGAAATATTAGATTCCCTGTCTGGTTCTGTTTTATTTTCTCACCTTGACTTAAACCAAGGGTTTTATCAAATTCCAATTAGTAATGATAGTAAAAAAGTAACTGCTTTCACGACGAACACTGGGCAGTACCAAATGAATCGCCTGCCCATGGGTTTAAAAATAAGTCCTAGTGCTTTTTCACGTGCTATGACTGTGGCTATGTCAGGTTTAGCATATGATAAATGTTTCGTTTACTTAGACGATTTAGTTGTTTTTGGACGTAACTTAGCGGTACATAATTGTAATTTGATCCATGTTTTTGTACGTTTACGAAAAGTTAATTTAAAATTAAACCCCTCGAAGTGTCAATTTTTAAAACGTGAAATCCTATATCTTGGTCATACTGTCTCTTCAGAAGGTATTTCACCCGATCCTCTAAAAATTAAAATACTGCAAGAATACCCCACCCCAAAGAATTCAGACGAAGTAAAGCGATTTGTTGCGTTTTGTAACTATTACAGAAAGTTCATTCCATCTTTTGCTGAGTTAGCTTACAGTTTAAATAAATTATGTAGAAAAAATGAGCCATTTATATGGACGAACGACTGTGAAAATTCTTTCCAAAAATTAAAAACAGCTTTAACCTCTCCGCCAGTTTTGCAATATCCTAATTTTTCTCCTGAAAATGAGTTTATTATACAAACTGATGCATCAGGTATAGCAGTTGGGGCAATATTATGTAACAGCGACATGCGTCCAATCGCTTACGCTAGCCGACCTCTTAATAAAGCAGAGAGGAATTATCCTACAATACAAAAAGAATTGGTAGCTGTAGTCTGGGCTATAAAGTATTTTAGACCCTATTTGTATGGTCGAAAATTCAAAATAATGACAGATCACAAGCCTTTAGTTTACTTATTTGGTATGAAAGACCCTTCCAGTAGACTGTTAAAGTTTAGATTAATATTAGAGGAGTATGACTTTAAGATTGAATATGTGAAAGGAAAAGACAATGTTGCCGCGGATGCATTGTCTAGAGTGTGTATTACATCTGATGAGCTGAAAAGTATGAATGAAAATACTATGGCAGTAATGACTAGAGCACAAAGGAAAAGGTTAGAAGAGAAGAATGACAGTAATGTAGAACTTCTTGTCTCTAATATACCCACCAACGATTGGTCTGATCACCCAAGAGTTGTGGAGATACTTAGAAAACAAGATAATTCTATTGAAATGTCAATGATTGAAGGTAAAATATTAAATACGTATAGAATTCAAAACGAAATATCAGTAGAATCTGAATGTTTCGCATATGTACCTAAAAGAAAGACATTGTTTATTAATCTCGACTTTGAAATGCAATTCACGCGAGCCGTATTTGTTAACAAGTTGAGTAAGTTTTGCGATAAAATAGGTGTAAAAGAGTTATGTATGATAAAAACGAAAGAAAATGTTTCGTTTATAAAAGATATTGCAGATGAAATAAAAAGTCTTAGTTCTTGGTCCGGACCACGCCTATGTATACTAAGAGGAATAAAAAGAATTGAAAATGATGACGAAAAGAAACATATACTTAATGACTATCACCTATTGCCAACAAGTGCACATGCTGGCATTAGGCGCATGTTTAATAATATACGTCGATTTTACTACTGGCCTGGTTTATATAAAGATATAACTGAGTTTATAAAAAAATGTGATAAGTGCCAACGACAAAAATTTTACAGACCAACTAAGGAACCGATGGTCATAACGACTACAAGCGATTCTGCTTTCGATAGGTTATTTTTAGATTTAGTAGGACCCTTAGATATAGATGATTATGGATATAAGTATATTTTAACTTTGCAGTGCGATTTAACAAAATATGTTGAAGCATACCCTTTGAAATCTAAGGATACAGTTTCAGTAGCAACTTCGTTTGTAAATAACTTTATTTTGCGTTATGGAATTTGTCGGGAAATTTTGACGGACAGAGGAACTGAATTTATATCATCTACAATGGAACAGGTTTGTAAACTTTTAAATATCCAAAAACTACACTCCACATCATACCATCATCAAACAATAGGTTCACTAGAAAACAATCACAAACATTTAGGTGCTTATTTGAGAATACAAACAGACAATAGTCCACAATCTTGGAGTTCATGGTTACCCTACTGGTGTTTTGCATATAATACAACAGTGCACACGCAAACAAAATATACGCCATACGAGCTTGTATTTGGTAAACCTTGCAACATTCCATCCAATCTAACAAATAGATTAGATCCATTATATCATTTTAATGATTACCAGTTTGAATTGAAATATAGATTGCAAAAATCCCAACAAGATGCCAAAAATAATTTAATAAAATGTAAACAAATTCGCCAAATGCAGTATAACTCGTATACTAATGCAGTGTCCTACAAAGAAGGCGATTTAATACTTGTAAAGAATGAAAAATGTAATACTAAATTTGATCCGCTTTATTTAGGTCCTTATAAAGTTATAAAAGATGCGGAACCTAATGTAATAATTTTAGATGATAAGGGTAAAGATAAGATAGTACATAAAAATAGAACAAAATTGTATTACCTATAAAAAAAAATGTACTTAATTGTAATTTTTTTTTCCTTTTAAAAGGGGCATGTAGTGATGTAACACGTACAATATATGTACGTCATATATTATATGTGATAGGCTAGTTTTAAGAGGTAGTAATAAAGCATTGCAAGATGGAGACGGACGTTGTTCTTATTTAATTCCCGTCACCACAAAATTGGCTGTCAAATAATTTATTGACAGTAAACGTAGAAAAGACGAAATTTATTGCATTCAGCTCAAGGAGTTCCCTGCCACCTGACTCTTTGTCCATCGTTGCTCATCATTGCTCGGCCACTCGTGTCACTAATTGTAGCTGTAGCCGCATTGCTCGAACGCAAAGTATTAAATACCTTGGCGTTATTATCGACCAATGTCTCAACTTTAACGAGCACATTGAGTCTGTCATATCTAGAATAAGAAAAGTTTTGTTTGTCTTTAGGAATCTCAGAAATTCAGCTAGCTTGGGTACATTGAAAACCATTTACTTTGCGTTCGTGCAGTCTGTGCTCGGTTATTGCAACACGGTCTGGGGTGGTGCTGGTAAAACGGTGATGCTTCGGCTGGAGAGAGCTCAGCGTGCGGTTCTGAAGGTCATGATATCAAAACCTGTCCTCTTTCCTACTTCTGAAGTTTACAAAATGACAAAGGTTCTCACTGTACGTCAACTCTTCATTTTGTCGCTAATCCTTCGAAAGCACGCTACAACTACTTACGTTTCTGAATTTGAAAAAAACAAGCGGAGGTCTGACAAAGTCTGTCCAATCGTGCCGTGTAGAACTGCCTTAGCGTGGTATATATCAAAATTAATAAAATATTACACATCTACCCTCTGACTTCTCGAAAATGCAAAGAAAAATTGACAAGTTGGCTTCTTACCCTAAATTATGATGAGACTGAAAATCTCCTTAGATATTAAACTTCATCCAAATTCATCCCTTACAAATTTATAACACATATAGTCATACTCACACACACACTCATACACTCACCCATACAACACGTAATCCTAATCTATAATAATACTAAGAATTAATTTTAAGTAATTTTTTATCTTTAATTTATTATGTAAATTTGTCACTAGCATTAATTTTCTGTTTGTCATTTTTTTTTTCTTCTGTTTTGTGAACCTGGAGGTGGGCGTTAACAGCTGCAACACAGTTTTATACTAACGCAGTTGTTTCCGTTCCTCAGTTTTTATGTACCTATTCATGTTTATGAGAAAATAAATAAATAAATAAAAATAAATAAATACTTTCGCATAAATATTAAAAAAAAAAATATATGAAGTTTCTGAATTCAAGACATCATTAAAACCTAATTACTTCTACCTCTATGGTGTCGAATTTCCATACAACCTTTTTTAATGTGTTAAAAACTCACACTCGTAACCTTCTTGGTGTACTTTTTTAATTTGCTTTGCGCGCACCATTTTCTTTCACGTCATGTCATTTCCTCGCTGAGGTGGGATGAAAAGTTACGTGTTGCACTCGAGTGAAAAGATTTTTCACCTCGTGCTCTTTTGATTCCCCCGCTGACGCTCAGGATTCTAAGCGAGTGATTCAATTTTAGAATCCTTCGCTTGCTTGGTCATCAAAATTGAGCACGCGGTTAAAAAACAACTTTTCACTCTTGTTTATCAAATAACTATTATGGCTGTATTATGTGATGTATGATATATATATCTTAACAATTAACCGCCTCTGAGCGAAATTAAACGGAAGAGGTTATAGTCGAAGGGAAGTCATAAACTATTAATCATTTTATTATTTGTGACAACTGCCAATTGCAAAGTTGATCAAGTTTTAATTAATTAATTGCAAAGTTGTATTTATTCATTCTAAGATAAAGTGAACTAATTAAGAATGTCGAAGAAGGATGGCAAAAGGAATGTGCCGATCCAAATTGATCCAACGGAATGTCCATTCAGAGAATTTCGTGACAATGAATTGAGTCCAGAATTTTGGGGAATGGTAAGAAGTCCGTTATAGACTTATAAATTAGTCTAAGATAGTCTCTCTCGGCGCCGTATTTTTCATTGCTGAGGGCCTTTCTATTATCTAATCGTTTAATGGTAGGAATTTTCTTAGGATGATAATGTGGTAGGTTCCCAGATACTTCAGCATGTGACTCGACTAAGAGTTCTATTCCAACTATCAAGTTTGTAAGGATTATTATCAGATATCAGTGATAACAGCCGAGAACGAAGACTTTAGGTGTTTTCCGAGGCACGGAGGAAACGAAAAGGTAAAAAGGCTCCAAATTCGGTCAGCCATCCAGGTAGGGATTTTGAGTTAAAAAAATGGTTGAAATACTAAGAGAACTCCTTCATTTTTTCAGGATGCAAGTAATCACTGTACCCAATTTCGACAAGCGAATGGGCCGTGACAGGTTAATCAACCGACAGTCACGTATGGACGGACAGATAGACAGACAGATAGGCAGTCAGATAGACATACAGATATATACAGACATGTAGATAGACAAATAGATTGATAGTTAGGCAGATAAACAGTTAGATTGATAGAAAGATAGACACATATCATCATCATCATCACTACAGCCTATTAACGTCCCACTGCTGGGCACAGGCCTCCACTCTCATAGAGCGGGAATTAGAGCTTAGACCCACCACGCTGCTCCAATGCGGGTTAGCGGGCTTTAACGATTATTATCATGTTAGTGATAATAACTGGGACCGACGGCTTAACGTGCTCTCCGAGGCACGGGGGTGAAACACCACCAACTTCCAACTCCGGGCTGGCACTGAGAATGTCTTAATTGAAAAACCCAATATACCTAACTTTTATGCCCGACCGGGAATCGAACCCAGGACCTCGATGATCCGCAGTCGACTATGCTAACCACTAGACCAACGAGGCAGTAGTAGTAGACACATATACCCATGGAAAATATGGATGGTCCCAGGGCCCGGCCGCGTTCCGCGCCTGCTATTTCGGCAGCAACGTGAGCAAAGTGGCAGTAAAGCCGCCCGCAGACTACGTGTGGATGGATGAGCAGACCCAGCCGCTGCCGCGGTCGGCGAGGCAGTACCTGCACGGATGGATACGGGCGGAGGAACTCGCTGCGAGGCGGTGGGAGGCGGAGGCTGTGGTCTTTGAGGTAATGTCTCATCTTTTCGTTTATTTTCACGCAAGGAGGAATCCATACACACCACAATGTAATTAGTTTCATAGTTCAAGTATATATTTATATAATTGTATACTTAGTTTATTTTCAATTTGTAGGTATGTAGCCAAAATTCCATGGGCGCGTACGAAGCGAATTGCTTCCTCGTTTTTAATTCGAACCGCTAGGTTATGGAACGCCCTTACGGCTTCCGTTTTCCCCTCCGCTTATGATATTGGTATCTTCAAATCCAGAGTGAATAGACATAATATTCTAGGCAAGCTCCACCTTCGGCTGCATCACTTAGTCCATGAATGAAAAAAAAACTTTACGCTTGACATACGACTGAAGAAAGAGCAATTTTTAGATCTGTGTGAAGTATTACTTGTTGTGTGTCCAAGCACGTATCTATCTGTAAAGTTATATTTTACAGTCATTCAAATAAACGGTAGGTATTATATTACTGAGTTGTGTGTGTGTGTGTGTGTGTGTGTGAGTGTGTTGTTACACTGGACGTGTGTTTCCACATCCAGACTGAGTAAAACACCACGTCTATTTCTTTTTAGGGTTCCGTACCAAAATGGTAAAATGGAACCCTTATGGTGCGACTTTCTCCGTCTGTCTGTCCGTCCGTCACACTCGATTATTTCAGTAACTACCGAAGCTATCGACATGAAATTTGGAATAGTTGTGTATATTACTGGCCCAAAGACACTGGAATTAAAAAAAATTGGAAATTATTTTTGTTCTTATTTAAAAAGGGGGGAAAATCTGAGGGTTGAAATTTAAAAGTGAGATAACTGTACTGTGTGGGGTATCATATGAAAGGGTTTATTTACTTTGTACATTCTAAAACAGATTTTTTATTATTTTTAGTTATGATAGTTTTTGATTTATCTGGGAAAATGTCTAAAAAAAATACCGTTCCCCCCCCTTTATCTCCGGAGTTTACCAATCGAAAAATTTGAAATAATTATGGTCAATAGGAATTTACGTATATTTTACAGGAAAACTATAGCCAATGCTCTAACTAGCATAGTTTTTTTGATATTAACAATAAACCTCTACAAACAAAGTTAGTCTTGCGGTTCATTAACAAAGGTAATTATTTATTAATAACTAGATGATGCCCGCGACTTCGTCCGCGTAGATTAAGGTTTTTGATTCCCGCGGGAACTCTCAAATTTTTCCGGATAAAAAGTAGCCTATGTCCTTCCCCGGGATACAATCTATCCCTGTACCAAATTTCATCAAAATCGGTTGAATAGATGGGCCGTGAAAGCGTAGCAGACAGACAGACAGACAGACAGACGGACAGACAGACAGACACACTTTCGCATTTATAATATTAGTATGGATGGTACGGAACCCTTCGTGCGCGAGTCCGACTCGCACTTGCCCGGTTTTTTTTTAATTTCTTTTAACTTGGTACTCTTTCTTGCAGGAGAATGGAGACGGGAAGATGGCAGTAATGGATATACAGCTGAGCCACACTCAAGTGCTGCTCAGGTCTTCCTTCTGCAGAAAAGTGCTGGCAATTTGCTACGTGCTGGAGAGAGTCGAAGGCTTGGTGGTAAGTCTTAGGGCCTGCTCCCATAGGCGGCATGGCACGGCACGGCACGAGATTTTCATGCGACGAATAGAAATATAATTTAATAATATAAAAACATATTTAATGTTCTAAATGCGGAATAGTGGCAGTCTGTCTGTCCGCTACGCTTTAACGGTTCATCTTTTCAACTGATTTTGATGAAATTTGGTGCAGGGGTAGGTTACCACCCGGGGAAGGACATCTGCTTTTTATCCCGGAAAGTTAAGGAGTTCCCCAGGGAATCAAAAACTTAATCCACGCGGCCATCATCCAGATGACAATAAAAATGAAATTGCAATGATATTCATCATAGGTAAAAAACACTTTAGGCACTAGCGGTATGCTTTATTAGCCTTGAAATTTCAATTTTATGTTCATACTATTATGTTATATTCCTATTCGTCGCGGGAAAAGTCCGTGCCGAGCCGTCTATGAGCGTAGGTCCTTAGCGGCAACAATATTTATCCGTTTTTCAACAAAACATTATGAAGTCCCTTTAGGTGGTGGAGTAACCTAAGTTTCCCTCTCTCTTTCTCTCGAAAATTCTAACATTTTCAAAGATTGTAAATGTCTAACGGCCGGTTTCTGAATTGAGAATTTCATGTTGAGTCTGTCTCAAAGACTACTTAAGGACTAATTAAAAAAATTCTGAATTGATATTGGGCATTCAAGCAAAAACAGCAAGCTCCAACTCTCAAACCTTACACAATATCAATTCAGAAACAAAAATTTGCTTAATTAGTCCTTAAGTAGTCTTTGAGACAGACTCAACACGAAATTCTCAATTCAGAAACCGGGCGTCAGTATTCTTTTGAAAAATGTGGCCAATCCTAGTGTTGACAGTAATATTGTGGAAATTTAAAACATATTTCTATTGTAATTAGTTTTAGATGGAAACTCCTAGTATTTTTCCTTGCTATCCGCCTCTCTATCGGACATTTAACGCGAAATACTTATTCTTTTTTTTATATACCTGTAGGCTAGGGCTTGGCTGCAATCACACCTGCTTGCAAGTGGAGATGCAGCCTAAGGTGGAGCACGCTTGCCTAGAAAATACCTATTATTTTACCTACTGTCCCTATTTGTTTTAAACCGATTTTCTTTTTTAGGAACACAAAACTGCAAAACCTCGTTTGAGTACGCTACCTAAACACGAATAACAATTACAATCAATATAATATTATGATAATAGTTATCAATTTGTAAGTTAAAATAATAGGTAGGTAAGTAGACCGTGGTTCCTGCTACTTAAATACAAATACTTACATTCTAATTCGATAACGATCGATAAACTTAATCGATTATGTTATCAACAAATAATTAAAGCTATACTATATAAATAGTCACGAATATGCCTCGCAGTGTACATGAAACAATTTGTTCAACTGAACGTGCATTACGATTTTTTCGGTACAATTGTTTTTAACAGATCGATGGAGAGTATTTGAACCGTGGTGTATTGCAAATGAATGAATTCTATTGAATGAATACGGAAAAGTATTTAAAAATGTATGGTGTAGCTTTTCGGGTACTGTAGATGGAATATTACTGTTCTTTTATGTAATTCTTTGTCAGTAATAGTTTAATATTATCTACGTGTTGACGTCAAAGTATGTAGAAGACTTTCTTCAGATATTCGCCTTTATAACTCATAATGCAATCACGCAATCGTTGATTGATTACTGCAGAGCACGAATCTTCTCTTAAAATGGTTCAATAGTCCATTTTTCATACGCTGCTGTTTTCCTTCACATTTAAAGCAAGTCATATTTACTCTATCTAACATAGTGGAAGGATATTTCGAATGTGTGATGGAAATTAAAATAATCCAATTCTGTCGGTAAACCATGACGTTCGATATATACTTAAACCTCTTCCTGTTAAAAAAAAATCTTCACAAGAAACCGACTTTCAAAGCCACTTAAAGTAAAAATAAATGTGATTTCTACACACTATGTTGAAGTCGGGCGAGCCTGATGCGACAACTTTGCTTATCCTTGTTACACCTGCCCGACTTCAATATAGTGTGTAAAAATCTAAATTATTTTTTATTACTTTACAGTGCCTTTGCAAGTCGGTATTTTGGAAAGAATTTTTATTTTTAACTTTTTAGTGTCAGGGTTGAGGATTTGGAGTCAGAATTTTATGGGACCACCTCGAGAGCTTCCTCTAACGACATAAAAAAAAACAAATCGGTTCAAAAACTACGGAGATATGCACCGACACACATTAAGAAAAAATACAAGCTGAATTGAGAACCTCCTCCTTTTTTGTAAGTCGGTTAAAAAATAATGCGCGCCAGTCTTGTTACTAATGATAACAAGAACTTTACGCACATTAAACAGGAAGGAAACGGCCGAAGCAATCAAACAAGTATTTTTGTACCTCCCGATTTCCGCTCAATTACGTCTATTTAGTTCCAATTAAAAGATTCCTGGTGAAAGAATAGAAAGAAAGGTAAAATAAAACGTTCTGTGTCTTAGTCCCAGTTTTTAAATCACACGGCTACGTTTTTCTTATTCGAGCGTTCGATCTAATTTGCGTCAAAGTAAAATGGACCCAAAAGTCCTTGATTTAGCTTGCAGGCCCACTTGCACAAGGCCGATAATAATATGTTCTTCTAAAACTTATATATATCGATATATATATATATATATATACATATATATATATATATATATATATATATATATATATGTATATATATATATAGATATATATATATATATATATATATATCTATATATATATATATATATATATATGTATATATATCGATATATATAAGTTAAATTTTATTTAAAGGACCTGTTCAACTCCGAAATAAACTTAGTAAAAAGTGACAACATCAAAAAAAACTGGCCAAGTGCGAGTCGGACTCGCGCACCGAGGGTTCCGTACAAACCTGTAGGTATATAAGTAAAAGTTATAGTATTTTTATTCCACTTATCTATTTTAATTTCAATTTAATACCTCTACGCGTTCAGGCGGAAAGGGTTGGTAAGTTTAAAAATCTTAAAAATATTTTTATTACATGATGTAATTAAAAATTTATGCTTTTCGCAATATTTCCTTTATCTGTGCTATAAGACGTTGCTTCGTACCAAGTTTCATGATTCTGAGTTCACGGAAAGTACCCTGTAGGTTTTGATTCCCTTGCGAGTGTCGAAACTTTGCAGCATAAACGGCTGTATCTTTTGATTGCGTTGGCTTAGGCTTAGAAGTTTGATTTTTTTCACACCTCCAAGGGACAGTAGTTTGTTACAGCTTAAAGGTATTATAGACCTGAGTATTTGATGTGAATTTCAATTTAATACATCTACGCGTTCATGAGGAAAGAGATAGTAAGATTAATATTATTAAAAAAAAAATATTATATGATGTAACTAAAAATGTATGTATTTCGCAATTATTCCTATATCTGTTCTATAAGACGTTGCTTCGTACCAAGTTTCAAGATTCTGAGTTCACGGGATGTACCCTGTAGGTTTTGATTCCCTTGCGAGTGTCGAAAATTTGCATAAAAATATTTTTATTATATGATGTTCCTAAAAATTTATGTATTTCGCAATTTTTCCTATATCTGTGCTATAAGACGTTGCTTTGTACCAAGTTTCAAGATTCTGAGTTCACGGGAAGTACCCTGTAGGTTTTGATACCCATGCGAGTGTCAAAATTTTTTATAAAAATATTTTTATTATATGATGTAACTAAAAATTTATGTTTTTCGCAATTCTTCCTATATCTGTGCTATAAGACGTTGCTTCGTACCAAGTTTCAAGATTCAGAGTTCACGGGTAGTACCCTGTAGGTTTTGATTCCCTTGCGAGTGCAAGAAAATTCGAAAATTTGCAGCATAAACGACTGTATCTTTTGATTGCGTTGGCTTAGAAGCTTGATTTTTTCACAGCTCCAAGGAACCGTAGACTTGAGTATGTGATATGAATTTCAGCTTGATACCTCCATGCGTTCCTGAGAAAAAGGGTCTTGACACACAGACGGACGGACAACGTAGTGATCCTATAAGGGTTCCGTTTTTTCCTTTTGAGGTACGGAACCCTGAAATTAACCATAGTTTGTCTAATGTAGGATGATAACATTGGCGGATGCCATTTGCATAGTACTGCTTCAGTCTGTCTCATTCTAGTTCTTCACTATTGCTGTACACCTCTCATCTATCAAAGTTGTCATCCTAAATTAGACAAAACATAAGTACAGGTTTAGGCAGTTTTGTGCAAGTGACGAATTCAGTATTGCAGATTTGAATTTCGAAACGTTTCCGTTTGGAGCGTTGGATGTAAATACATTGAGCTTTAATGCAATGATTGTAAGGTCCCTTTTAATTTGACGTTAATCTTTCTTCGATCAAAGTAGGTGTGATTTAAAAACTTGTGGTAAGGTAAAGAAAGAAAGAAAAAGCTTTCGGAATGTCAGCGGGTTTATTTTGATTGGCTGCTGAATACACTGGGGTATTCTTACTGTTCAGATTTTCAGGTGCATTCGAGAAGAAAATTTAGTTATAGCGCACTTTACGACCTTTTTAAACAATGCGATACGATATTTTCTTCTTAAACCTATTCTAAAGAGTGCATCGGAGAAGAAAATGTGGTTTTAGCACACCTTACAACCTGTTGAAACAATGCGATACGATTTTTTCTTCTTATACCTGTAAAGAGTGCATCCGAGAAGAAATTTTAAAGTATAAGCACACGGGGTTTTTAAATTCGATTGCGACGATAACTTATTTGGTCGCAGGTCGAACACCAATGGGAGAACTTCGTCGCTACCATACAGCCCGAAGGTTGGAGGGCGCGCTACCACATATACTCCCCAGGGTTGAAGCCGGGGGGTGGGCAGCAGCACAGACCTACGTTATCCAAAAATGGTTAGGATTCATGATTCGGTTAATTCAATGTCTTATCGATTTATAGTGACAGCCCGCGGCTTTTGGGCTTTGTCTGGACATAGCTGGGCCCATACAAGCGACGCGGCACGGAGATGCACTGCGCGACGCGGCCCCGTACAAACTCACACAAATAATATTTGCCGCTACGTGCCGCACCGCACTCAATTATGTGGGTCTAGACTCTAGACCTTAAAAGAATCTACTGCCTTGGTGGTCTAGTGATTATCATGTTCGATTGCGGTCGACGAGGTCCCGGCGGCCTGATTACGTATCATGCAAACGATACGCGATGGCAAAAATTGTACAATATTTGCTGTCTAATCGCAAATTTGTATTATGCATCGTCGATACCTATTACGAATTTGCGATTAGACAGCAAATATTGTACAATTTTTACTATTTTGCTATCGCCAATCGTTTTCTGATACGTAATCAGCCTGCCGGTTCGAGTCCCGGGTCGGACCATAATTAAGTATTGGGTTTTTCTGACTACAAATAAATTCTCAGTACTAGCCCGGAGTTAGGAAGTTGGCACAGTTTCACCCCCGTGCAGAGCACGTAAGCCGACGGTCCCGGTTATCATCACTAACATGATAATAGTCGTTAAAGCCCGCCAACCCGCATTGGAGCAGCGTGGTAGGTCTAAGCTCTAATTCCCTCTCTCCTATGAGAGTGGAGGCCCCAGCAGTGGAGCTTTAATGGACTTTAATGGGTAGTAGACCTTAAAAGGGTATTGTATGTTTAGTCTTTTATTTTCTCAGGGTGTTACCTAGTCCGGCTGTTCTTCCTGGGGGCGTGGCGCTGCGTGTGGGTCAGTGACCTGGTGCCAGTGGACGCGACGGACTCCCCCCTCCTCCCGTTCTCTCCTCTCCTCAGCCTGCCGCCCGCGAAGCCGGGGGCCAAGCAAACCTCCGCCGCTGTCACCTCCAACTACGTGCATCTCTGGCCACTACTGCTTTGCAAGGTTACACTTTTCTGCTATAGATGTCGAGTAGCATACGAGTATATCAGGTACTTAGTGACAGCCTCGTTGGTCTAGTGGTTAGCATGTTCTACTGCAGCCGACGAGGTCCTGGGTTCGATTTACCGGTCTGGTTTTTCTGACAAGAAATTCTCAGTACTAGCCCGGAGTTAGGAAGTTGGCGATGTTTCACCCCCGTGCCTCAGAGAGCAGGCAGGCAGGTCTTGCGCCTGATCACTCTCCGGTCGTGTCGGATTTTCCGTCCCATCGGGCTATGAGTGTAAAGGAACGGAGAGTGCACCTGTGTATGCGCACACACTTGTGCACTTTAATATACCTCGCGCAGATCGCTAATCTCTCTGGCCGAAATTCGGTCTAAAGGACATTACTTAGTTACTAACCCTGGTTGTCCTGGGAGAAGCAACGCCACGCGACACGACGCGATATGACGCCATAGAATATGTCAAACTTATCTACGCGACACCGTAGGCTACGTGGAGGGTCAGCTACTGTTTGATACTGTCGCTTCGCGTCGTATCGCAACACGCGACATTTATCGCTTACGTAGGTCAACGGGTAAGAATCGCTGCACAGATAGTGACCGTGGGTGACCTCCATAACAGTACCTAATCATAACGTAACTTTTCCATCATTCCATCCATCCATCAGCCTGTATGCATCCACTGCTGGACAAAGGCCTTTTCGAGAGCGCGCCACCAAACTACGGTCCTCCGCCTTCCTCATCCACCCGCTTCCCGCCACCTTCTGTAGGTCATCGGACCAGCGGGCTGGAGGTCGTCCTACACTGCGCTTACCGGTACGCGGTAAGCGCAGTACGTAACTTTGGTTTAACGTTTATAACCATTTAACTTTATATATGCGGTTTATTAAAATAATCGTTATGAGGGGTGGATCTCCATAGACCTGTCTGGCATTAGAATACGTGGCAGATCCTCCAAAACCATTCTGTGTTATAACTAACCACTATTAACCAACACTTCGTGGTCTCCTCCACATTTTCTGACTTCTTCTATCTTACGTAATAACCAACTAAAGACTAGACCTACCTATTTAAAGACAAAATCTAAATACCCTTATGATTATGCCTTAAATTAATTTTATTTTAAAGAGAAGTCTATTCAATTTCAAAAATACCAGAAATACTATACTTAGCTAAATTACAAAATTATCTTATTATTCTACAACACTGAAGATTACTAGTTGAGGCAGCTATAATAATTTGAGATAATAAACTAATAAATCCTAAAATGTCGACATCAATTTGTTATAACCACAAAACCACGTCTCAGTTACCCAACTAGTTACCAACTACACGTAACAATCCCTTAAGGCATTTAGGTATCTGTTGCGTTATTATACTGTCGATTCGAATACCTCAAGAGTAAAGGCTGAACTCGATTCGGCATACCAGGTACCATTTTTAACCGACTTCTAAAAAAGGAGGAGGTCCTCAATTCGGCGCGTATTTTTTTTTAAATGTATGTCGGTGCATATCTACGTGGTTTCTGAACCGATTTGAATTTTTAACCCCCGACGCAAAAAGAGAGGGGTGCTATAAGTTTAACGTGTCTGTCTGTGTATCTGTGTATCTGTCTGTGGTATCGTAGCTCCCAAACAGATGAACCGATTTTCGTTTAGTATTTTTTGTGTCATAGATAATTTTATCCCGAGTGTTCTTAGCCATGTTTCATGAAAATCTGTTCATCCGTCTGAAGGTCATCAGCTTTTTTCTTGTCGGGGGTTTTTTTAAATTTGTAATTTATACTTCTTTTTAACCCCCGACGCAAAAAGAGAGGGGTGTTTTAAGTTTAACGTGTCTGTCTGTGTATCTGTGTATCTGTCTGTGGTATCGTAGCTCCCAAACGGATGAACCGATTTTCGTTTAGTATTTTTTGTGTCATAGATAATTTTATCCCGAGTGTTGTTAGCCATGTTTCATGAAAATCTGTTCAGCCGTTTGAAGATCATCAGCTCTTTAATAGAGGATGAGGGGATCTGACTACCTTGTATATGTCCTATCGATTCGAAATTTGGTACCGTGTTACTTCAATGATATTGAAAGTATATGCTTAGGTAACCATGACCTGATCAGCCGTTTGAAGATCATCAGCTCTTTAATAGTTGATGAGGGAATCTGATTAACTTACTTATGTCCTATCGAATAGAAATTTGGTACCGTGTTACTTCAATGATATTGAAAGTATAATATGCTTAGGTAACTATGACCTGATCAGCCGTTTAAAGATCATCAGCTCTTTAATAGTTGATGAGGGGATCTGACTACCTTATATATTATGTCCTATCGATTCGAAATTTGGTACTTACCGTGTTACTTGAATGATATTGAAAGTATATGCTTAGGTAACCATGACCTGATCAGCCGTTTGAAGATCATCAGCTCTTTAATAGTTGATGAGGGGATCTGATTAACTTCCTTATTCTATCAGTCGTTATAGGAAGCTCTCGAGGTGGTCCCATAAAAAATTCCAATCTGACTCCAAATCTGACACTTAAAAGTTAAAAATAAAAATTCTTTCGAAAAAACCGACTTCCAACGCCACTGTAAAGTACGAAATAATTTTAATTTCTATTTTGGCGTTGAAAGTCGGTTTTCGGATCAAAAGATAGACAATTTAATATTCCGATAAATACTCGAAACATATTTAAGTATATTTTTGTAAGTAATTACGGTCAAATTTTTAATTGTATCGTATTGTAAAACTAGGTTATGCCCGCGATTGCGTCCGCGTGGATTAAGTATTTTGAATTCTCGCGGGGACTGCTTTATTTTAAAGTAGCCTATGTCCTTCTCCTACCTCTATACCAAATTTAATCAAAATCAGCTGAAAAGATGGGCCGTCAAAGTGTAGTAGATAGACAGACACACTTTCGCATTTATACCTTACTATATATTAGTATTGAAGTATGAATTAGTATGGATTATACTAGAAGTTATAATCGAGGTTAGTATATCCCCGCAAGATCCCAAGCCATTTCCATTATGTTTACCACAAACGCCCTGTCCTCGTGAAACATTCATGGCGCATTACTGTTTAATTGCTAGCCAAAATTAAACAGGCGCTCCCTAAAGCCAGCTACGTCCATCTTGAAGACTTTAGGGCTTCATCACACTGTCTTACATTTAGATTTTAGCTCACATAAAAACTTAAAGTACAGAATCATGATAGACCTTAACAAACAGTTACAATCCGTCCGTATGTATGCAGCTGAGACATGGACAATAAAAGCTGCTGACCGACATCGCATTGACGCTTTCGAGATGTGGTGCTGGAGGAGAATGCTTCGAAAACCTTGGACAGCACACAGAACCAACGCTTCGATCCTCAAACAGCTGAAAATTACAAAAAGGCTATCAACCACCTGTCTCCAGAGGATCCTTGATTATTTCGGCCACATTGCCAGAAGGGAGGGACACAATCTTGAAAGGATTGTCATTACTGACAAAGTGGACGGTAAGAGACCTCGGGGACGTATCCCGATGCGTTGGTCAGATCAAATCCGCACCGCTCTCGATAGCAAGGTCCACGAAGCCCTGCATGTCGCAGAAAACCGAGCAACATGGCGCGACATCGTTCACAGAAGGATTATTGGTGGAAGGGGTCACGACCCTCAGTAATTGGGGAATACGACGCAAGGAGGAGGACAATCCGTCAAACTTATCTGACCCGCAGGGCGACCGCGTATCTTTTGCATCAATCATTGATACATCGCAATCATCTCTGATTGGTCGCCCTGCCGGTGGCCAAAATTGGAACTAATTTTTATGCCTGTAAAGATTTTTTAAATTATTTTTTTCATTTGTACTAGTAGCGACGCTGTCACCGGCTCAGATAAGTTTGTGGGACTATACTGTCTTTAATCTTTATCTTAGAACTACTTAGATAAAGATTATAGAAGGAGTTCTTTGGACACGTCCTCCTGACTGACTGATTGAGTGTTTGACTTATCCACCAACGCACAGTGGGGTTAGAAATGTATGTAATTTTTTTATGGTTGTAAGAAAAGGTTTCCGAAATCTTTTCTGACAACCATAAAAAGAATCTACTGAAATAGGTAAAAATTATTCGTTGATATTCATATAGTCAGTCAATCTATGTTATTTTTTATTTATATATATACTAGCTGATGCCCGCGACTTCGTCCGCGTGGATTTAGTTTTTAAAATCCCTCGGGAACTCTTTGATTTTCCGAGATAAAAAGTAGCATATGTCATTCTCCAGGTCCTCAACTATGCAAATAATCAAGTCAATCCGTTACTCTGTTGCGACGTGATTAAGGGACAAACCAACAAAACTACAAACCAACAAACAAATACACTTTTGCATTTATAATATTAGTAAGGTTGTAAGAAATAAGATTAGTAGGATTGTGCATAACCGAATTAACTATTAATTTATTTTACACCAAGACATTAAGAAATAAGTTAAGATTTACGTATACTTGAAGTTTATTGATGCTAAAGATAACTGCTAACCGATAAGCACAATATAAACACAATAACAAAATGTTTGATCTATAATAGCAGATGCTCATGTTTACTTAACTATACATCCACAAATTCTTATTTAATGAACTTAAATTCATTTTAACTATAATTTAATTTCATCTAATTAAATTCAATTTTTAAATTGTTATTCCGGAAATTCATATCCTATATTTATAGGTTATCTATGTCTGTCTCAACGAACGACGAAAGCTAAACCTGGGGTGTGGTTGGAGACATGAAAAGATAACAGAAAGACAGACACACTTTCGCATTTATAATATTAAAAGATCAAGTCATGCTGTACCTGCGACTTCGTTCACGATCGTTATTCTTGCGCATACAGTGGCATTAATAAAATAGGCCTTGCTCCCCACTATAACATTAAAACAGGATTAGAGGTATTCGAGGAATAAGGACGCGTTGTCCGACTACGCACCCTGTCAACACGTCCGCTTAACGCTATAACGTTGCGCTGTAGAGTCGTCACTTTTAGTTGGGTGCCATTGTATACTTTTGGTGGACTTAGGTTTCACAGCAGAATTATAGGCACTTTTAAATTCAATGTGTGCGATGGAAGCCCGAGGGCAGATTCAAAAATTCTATGGGGTAATTTGTGGCCTCGTCTTGATCTGCAACCCGATTGATGGAGCTGTACTGCACATTGTCCCCATCACCACGCATCAATATATGGTGTTCTTTATTGCAGCAGCATGATCGTTTCAAGCGGTTAGTATATAGCGCGCTCACAGAACCAAGAACTCTCTCGAACTGTCAAATTCTCTGTTTCACCATACAATAAAATAATTAGTTCCTCAGAAGAAGAAACGGTCCGGCATAATTGAGTCACGACATTTTTAATACACGAAATTAAGTATCACATGCACATATCACAGGCATTGAAATATTATAGAAATACCAATGTAAACAGTAAATTATGTGATGGATGTTGACACTTGGTCGCAATTTTTTTATAATTAATTTTGTTTCCTTCAAAGCCACCAAAAAGATATTATGAAGTCCTAATCAAGTGAATTGCTGTTATCTGTTGAGGAGTTTTGTCCTCTATCTCTGATAATATTTATCAAATCTTCACCAAAATTGGGCAAAACTTACCTGATGGTACATACCTTCTAACAAAGAAATATTTGTTCAAATCAGTTCAGATTTGACTGAGTTATGGAGTAAAATCAACAAAAAACCTCTATCCTGGAGGAACCTTATTTTCTATCGGGATAAAAAGTATCCTATATAGTGACCCGGAGTATCAGCTACCGCTATAGCAAATTTCATTTCAATCCGTTCAGTATAGTTTTCGCGTGATGCGCGGCCATACAGACAGATAGACAGACAGACAGACAAAAATTAAATAAAAATCTGTTTTGGGCTCAGTATCAATAGTAAAGCATACCCAGATTAAAATTTTCAGAATATATTAAATGTACAGAAATTTTCCAGTTACAGTTTTATTATAAGTATAGATTTATTATATTTAAAGTATAATATTTATTTAGGAAAGTATATATGTAGGTAGTATTGGTTGTAGTTAGTATGTATATTATATAATACTTGTAGTTTGCGCACCATCCCGTTTGTATTATCTTCTCCTGTCTCAAAAGGTTGTCTGGAAGAGATCGCCTTAGGCGATAAGATCGCCTTTGCATACTGTTTAGTCCTAGTTCGTAGTTTACATGTCTTTTTTATTTCCGTTCTTTTGTGTGATGTGATTTAAAAAAAATAATTATAATAATATCCATGAAAATTAGGGTTTCGTCCATTGGGCTTTTGGTTTAAAAATAAAGGGATACCTACGTGTCTTAGGATTTAAGAAATTGAGAAATTCCACCTGAGCAAAATAGGGCTGAGACAGCTAACTAGTGATCTTAACTTACCTACTAATTTTATTTAATCTCACTAATATTACAAACAAGATGATGCTCGCGACTTCGTATCGCAAGGATAACGTTTTTCGATTCCTGCGGGAAACTCCTTAATTTGCCAGGATAAAAAAAAGCCTTTGTCCTTCCCCGGGATACTTGACCTACCTCTAGATACAGAATTGGCTGAAATTTGGAATCAAGAATGAAATCAAAAAACCTTAGTTACATTCGGACGAAGTCGCGGGCATCGCGGACTCGTATCAAAACCGTATACTTAGCGGATTTTGATGTAAGCTTTACATTATAAGTACATTGTAACGAAGATTCATACTAAGTATCGAAATTCAAGTCGATCCGCCAATAACTTTGCTAATAAAAATTTATAGGCGCTCCTAAAACTGGCCGCGCCCGATATGAATTCGGATGAAGACAACAACGTGGAAGACGAGTCCATGCCCGAGTTTGATATCTTTCACGCCTTAACTGGGGCTGTGAACATAACCTATAATTTTAAGGGTAAGTAATTTAATTTTTCAATAGGGTGTTTGACTACTTAGTTAGTCAAATAAATTATTTTTCAACCGACTTCAAATAAAGGAGGTTTTTTTTTTTTATGTTTGTTATCTCAGAACTTTTGACTGGGTGAACCGATTTGGATGATTATTTTTTATTTGAAAGGGCATACTTCCCATGTGGTCCCATATAAATTTTATCGAAATCGGTCGAGCGGTTTTTAAAATATCAACAATAAAATAAGTACTTGGTATAGCGTGTGCTTGTTGTTGTAAAGTTGGCGCGGGAGTTTGAAGTCGGTTGTTTAAAAAGAATTTTTTACATTAAATTATTGTGATTAATAAATGAAGTATCTTCCAAAAGTCGTAATATCCACATCCCATAATCGTTTCATAACCATTTTAAACAATCGGATCGTTGAATTAAGTATCATCAGCGTTGGCATCATTATGTGGTTGACGTCCCAGTCTGCTCTGCTCTACTATCCTAATAGGCATGATGACACTAACCAAGAATCAATGAAATTATGAACAATTGTTCTAATGAAATAGGATTCATGGTGTATAAAAAACGTATTTATTTTTCTATTTCGAGTGAGATTGCTATTTATTTTGATAAAATCCTCACTAATATTATAAATGGGAAAGTGAGTTTGTTTGTATGTTTGTTCCGCTTTCACGCCGTAACTACTGAACCGATTGCTTTGAAATTTTGCAGACGTAAAGTTAGAAGTCCGGATTAAATAATAGGGTACTTTTTATCCCGGAAAATTAAAGAGTTCCCGCGGGAACTAAAACTCCTCAATCCACGCGGACGAAGTCGCGGGCATCAGCTAGTAAAACTATAAGATACAGCAATCCGCCATAATGGATTAAACACCAAGAAGCGAATGACGTCACAGTTGTTTGTTTTCGAGCTTTGACAATCACACTGTTTACTGCACACTGCACAGCAGAGTACATTCGTAAAAACAATAGTGACGTCACAAACGACGCCATGACACCGCCGAACGTTTTGGCGTGAATTTTAAAATTTAAATTTCAAATGCCCATTTTGTTTGCCAAACCTTATTTTTCTGCTGAAATAAGATATTTTTTCGAAATCGTAGATACTTCCGAACATAATCTGACCATTTTTCGAAATCAGTCATCATGCCTATTGGAACCGCCAGGATGTGGAACACCCTTCCAGCGCATGTATTCCCTGGCACGTACAACTTAAGTACCTTCAAGGCAAGAGTGAAAAGGCATCTTCTAGGCGCGCTCTTACCTAGACCTCATCGTTGCTTTGTATTAAGCATGATTGTCGTCAAGCGCAAGCCTATCTCGCAAAGAAAAAGTAGAAAAATGCGTCGAACTTTGATGACGTCACAAGTCAGTATTTCATACAAAATTCCACACTAAGCACGCGTTTTACATTAGATAAGAGGGGGAGGAGTTTTATAAAGTCTTTTGAGCACTGGGCATTCATCCCCAATGAAGACAGGCATGCCTTTGAGGCTCTAAAGTTTCCTATGAGGATATTTCTCCTACTGATGATGCCCGCGCCTTCGCCCGCGTTGATTGAGGTTTTCCAGTTTTCCGGGATAAAAAGTAGCATATTATGTCCTTTCCCGGGATGTAAACTATCTCTGTATCAAATTTCATTAAAATCAGTTGAGTAGTTGGTACGTTAAAGCGTAGCAAACAGACGGACAGACAGACACACTTTCGTATTTTTAATATTCGTATGGATACGGACAAGATAAATTCGCCTCTATACTAACGCCGAAGGATGTTTTATGCGTGCGAATGATTGATATGCAAATATTGATTACCTATCCACCCACCTACACACCTGCCTTGTTCCGTTCTAATCAATCACTCTGATTGATCAGAGCTCCTAACTACCTTGTCGCCTTTGAGAAAGTTAACAGGCAAATTGGATTTGCTCTGACACGCGAATCAGCTTAGTAAATACGGAAAACGGGGTATGTTACAGCTAGCAACAAAAATATAGACATGAAGTTTTTACTTTATGTCTATACTAGCTAATGCTCGCGACTTCGTCCGCGTGGATAGGGGTTTTTCGGATCCCGCGGGAACTCTTTAATTTTCCAGGATAAAAAGTAGCCTATGTGTTATTCCAGACTATAATCTATCTCTGTGCCAAATTGCAGCCAGATCCGTTAAGCTGACGGGGCGTGATTGAGTAACAAACATCCATACATCCATACATGCATCCAAACTTTCGCATTTACCTATAATATTTATTAGATTTTTGCTCATTATAAATTAATAAAAGCTTTTATTAATTAATTTGTTTATTAGTTTTATTTAGATCTTTATTGCACACACACACAAAAAACATACAGTAGGTATACAGTTTAAAAGCAGTAGTTTAAGCTCTTACAGACGACCTTGGGTGAAAGGATAAATAAACCAAAGCGCGCTTTCAATAAAACTTGCAATGTTTGTGTGTTTGTTTAGATCAAAAGCCCAATTGTCTAAGCCTCTAAGCAAATCATAATCAGTTGACAGCTTTAATGATATTACTAGAACTGTTTAAGGAGTTCATACATGCTTTTTGACGTGCAGGCATCTATGAGACTCCATAAACAGGTTGGATTATACGTTTGACAAACGATTACAATTTCACAATCGGCGGGAAAATCTTGCAACTGAATTTTAAAACAGTTATATAGTACAGACACACGTTTAATTAATTGTATGACAATGCACGGTAGGTAAGCTAAGTGACGTCATTCTAAATCAAATATGGCGGGCTGTCAAAGATGGCGGACTAGTTATTTTTATGCACCCCCGTGATATGGGTGTCAAGTAAAAGGGTTTGCTGAGAAGAATACGAAAAGCAAAATAACGTCGCACTAAATTCAATATGTCTGAAAATAAAAACTTGTTTTTAAAAAGATTTTAATATGGTGATTTAAGTCTTATGGTATAGATAAGTACCTACTCGGTGCCTATATCAAAATATTATATCCAGATCCATGATATAGAATTCGTGGTTACTTGAATATTTATGATGGATTTGTGGTTATATGGATCCCATTAAGCGAATGTATGCTATTAGGCGGTGCCACACTAATCCATACTTCCATACTATCCAATAAATCCATATCGACGTAAGAAAACGTATTTGCTGTAAGTAGCAAGAATGGCGTAAGTAGACTGAATACACAGCTATATTCAGAAAAATATTCTGCGTCGAATGGTCTGGGTCTCATATCGCTACGACGACAAAAACTTTTAAAATAGGGTATAATTTTGAAAAGTTTACGTGTTCAATTTGCTGTAAGTCACTAAAAAAACGATGTTTTAACACTCTTTTAACTTACAGCAAAAGTGCGGTTTATTATTAATCATCTGATTATAACTTACAGCGTTCTTATGGAATGAAAGTAACATGTGAAAAGATTACTTACAGCATTCTTTCAGTCTGTAATTTAAGTTTGCGATAAGGTTACAGCACTTTTCTATTGATGCTTTTAAAAATATTTTCCTTGTTACTACATTTTAGCGAGTTATAAATACCTACTTAGAAAATAAGAAATAACACATTTTTTAAGGTAGGAATGATATAATTATTGTACACTAGCTGATGCCCGCGACTTCGCCCGCGTGGACTAAGTTTTTTCGATTCCCGCGGGAACTCATTAATTTTCCGGGATAAAAAGTAGCCTTTGTATGTATGTATATTCTTTATAGCTCCAAATGCTGTCTCATGGCTATAACTTGAGAAATTAAGGATTTTCATACAAACTCTCAACCCCTATGTCACCCCTTCGGGGGTGGAATTTTGACAAACTGTGAAACACATATGTTTTCATTTTCAACCCGCAGCTCATATATCAAGTTTCATGGCTATAACTTTAGAAATGAAGGACTTTCATACAAACTTTCAACCCCTATTTCACCCCTTCGGGGGTAGAATTTCGGGATAAAAAGTATTCTATGTCCTACCTCGTAGTATGGGCTCAAATCGTGCCAAGTTTCTTTTGAATTCATTCAGTAGTTTCGGCGTGATGCGCGGCCAAGATACAGACAGACAGACAGACAGACAGACAAAAATGAAAAAAATTACAGATTTGGCTTCAGTATCGAATAATGAGTGCCGTCCAAAAAAAATGTTCAAAATATCTTCAATGAACAGAATTGGAACTGTTACAGTATTATTATAAGTACTAGCTGATGCCCACGACTTCGTCCGCGTGGACTAAGTTTTTTCGATATAAAACCTCCAATTTCCGGGATAATAAGTAGCCTTTGTGCTATTCCAGACTGTAATCTATCTTGTTTCCAAAGTTAATCAAAATCCGTTCAACCGTTCTGGTGTGATTGAGCATCACTCATTCGCGTGGCATAAGTTTTTTTCAATTCCCACAGGCACTCCTTTATTTTCCGGGATCAAAAGTAGCCTATATTACTATCCCACGGTATAATCCCCCTTTAATGGTGAAACACGTACTTCTTCATATTTTAACGAAAGCTCAAATGCTGTTTCATGGCTAGGTATAACTTGAGAAATTAAGGATTTTCATACAAACTCTCAACCCCTATTTCACCCCTTCGGGGGTGGAATTTTGAAAAACTGTGAAACACATATGTTTTCATTTTCAACCCGCAGCTCATATATCAAGTTTCATGGATATAACTTGAGAAATTAAGGACTTTCATACAAACTTTCAACCCCTATTTCACCCCTTAGGGGGTAGAATTTCGGGATAAAAAGTATCCTATGTCCTACCTCGTAGTATGGGCTCAAATCGTGCCAAGTTTCGTTTGAATTCATTCAGTAGTTTCGCCGTGATGCGCGGCCGAGATACAGACTGACAGACAGACAGACAAAAATGAAAAAAATTACAGATTTGGCTACAGTATCGAATAATGAGTGCCCTCCAAAAAAAATTTTCAAAATATCTTCAATGTACAGAATACAGAATACAGTGTAACAGACCTGTTACAGTTTTATTTTATGTATTGATAGATTTAAGGCATTGTTTGACATTTTACTTACAACGAAATTGGTTACGCCGTCGCATTTGGTGCAAGATGCCCTTTGAAAAAATTAAAATGTATGTTCTTAGAGAGCAAGCTATATTTTTATGTAACAGTAATAAACAAAATAATAAACTTACAGCATTTTATTTGTACCACACATAAAAGTATTCTTTATTTATACCAATTAGGTGGTATCAGTAATTTTTTAGAATTAGTCTTACATCTCTTTAATAGTACGTTATTTATTAAATATTTCAATTACAGCATTTTAAATGTCTGGAAATATACGGAACTTAGCTATCTCCATAGAAGTCACTAAACTACTTACAACGTTCTTTAGGTCTTTAAAATGAAAAGTAAATTGCTGTAAGTAATGAAAAGCCTACTGCTAATAACTTAAACAAAATTTTTTTCATTGCTGTTTATGAGTAATATTTTGACAAAACCGTGTTCCAAAAATCATCTTTCTGTCACTGATAAATAAAAAGATATGATTTTTTTTCTAACTTTTTTAAAGTTTTTTGGCTCTGGTGAAAAGTTGGGTTTTGGCTACTTACAGCAAATACGTTTTCTTGCATCGATATTAATATTATAAATGAGTTTCTTGCCGGTTTTTCTCAGTATCTGCTCTCTGAACCGACGGTAGAGTCATGACACAAGTGATAAGTGGCACAATTTTTGCAACGTGAAATAAATAAATAATTTCATCACAATTGCGAAAGTCTATCAGAATCAGAATTGTTTGTCTGTGTGTTCATGGCCTATCTGTTTGACCAGTTTTAATGAAATTTTATACAGAGATTGATTGAATCCCGGGGAAGGACATAGACTACATTTTTATCTTGGAAAAATATAGAGGAATTGAAAATAACTTAATTTACGCGAACGAAGTCGTGGGATAGTCTTTAAATACATGTTTTTACTTTCTAGTCATTGAAATAAAATTAGAAATGATTGAGGACAATAACTTAATCCCATATTTTCTAGATCCTGAGCTAGTATGGAACCTCTTAACGTCAGAAGTGCCGGTCTTCTCGTGGGATGATGATGAGGATACCCTCACCAGCACTGTCAAGTCCAAAAGCAATAAGAAACAGACTACTAAAGAGACTGCCATTGTCAGGGTAAACAGTCAACATGGTCTTGAATAAATGATAAATTTAGTACTTATGTAAAAATATCTGATCTAAATCCTGAGATTAGTGAATATGTGTATATATTTGTATCTACCTGTGGAGTAGTAGCTCATAAACGGATGAACCGATTTTAATTTAGTTTCTCTTTGTTTAAAAGTTGACTCGATCCAAATTGTTCGAATATATTCAAATTCAAAAAATTCTAATGTTTTTTATTCAAATAAACTTTTACAAGTGACTTTGAATCTGTTTGAAGATCATCAGCTCTTTCCTCTTGATGAAGGGAATTCCACAAGTCTCATCGGTTCAAAATTAGGTATACTGTTACTTCAATGTCTCGGTTTTTTTTAATTTTATTCAAATAAGTATGTTACATCCATATTTCCTTAACATTATTTTGAATAACCAGCGCGGATCCATGACGACAGTCCTCATCGAAGACACGAAAAACCTTCCTCACTACGCTCTCCCGGGAATCTCTCCGAGTCATGAGATGTGTATGCTAGTGACGATGGCAAGAGATCTGCCGTTGAAGAAACCTCTGCCTGAACCTGGTATGTGTGCAATACCACATTCCCTGAAAAATTTCAGATCTTACCTAATGGAAGAAGGTCACATTGTATAACTCGTTCGAGGTTTCAAGTTCGACCCAAGACTAAAAAATCTAGAAGACCTTCACATTTTCTGCAACAAAAATTTCTAACGCCTTTGGCATTAGAAATTTTTTGTATGGATCTTGGCCTTACCGTTCCGCTATTTTTATTTTCTCGAAATAGCCACCATTCGTATAGCCTTTCAAAATCTTCTAATACTTACTTCAAGTATTGATGCGAGCTATTGATTAATACAGGTTTTATGCGCGGCGGCCATTTTGAGTAAAATAAAAATGGCAGAGCGGTTGGTAGGCTAAAATTTTTAAACCCCTTCGGAAATTCGGACTTCGGCATTCTCAGTACCTACTAGCCCGGAGTTAGGAAGTTGGCGGTGTTTCACCCCCAATTTACGTAGATGGGCCCTATCAAATACAGAATATGGACTTATTTTAGTAACGCCGTCTAGTCTGAAAAGTGGGACTGCGCTATGACGGGGACAAGGACAGGCTTATACAGGTGAGGGGCATGCACCACAAGTCAGACGCCCTACTTTTTTCTATGAAGGGTACCATCTAGTACCTACATATTATATATCGATGGATCTAACTCTTTAACGACCTTTTTTGGCACATAACTATAAAAGTTCACTTTGCAGATGTTCAATTATGGAAAACCTACCGATGGGTGGACTGGGCTCGAAGGCATGGATTGTACGAAGCTTTCGACTGTCCTCGCACAAGGTTCCTGAAAGTGAACGGCCTCCTCAAACTCTCCTACGCTCCACACTTATTGGATGTTCAGAGCACTGAGTCGGTAATAAATGTTTACAGCAAAAATTTCGAAAATAGCTAGTGCAGCCGTTTTTAATTTTATCATTTTATTTTTTTACTATATGAGGTTTTTTTATAAATTTTCGTTTTTACAGCCATTAATATTCATAAATTTCTGAGCCGAAAACGCAGTTCCTTTAGTGCTGATTTTCTTGGGTGGCTGTAATCATTAGTTAACCTCTGTCAGGTAACCCGCTTACCTGAAGAACAATTTCGCTATCGATTGATGCGTCGAGGTGTTTTTCATCCACGGGCACTTAGATACGTTGAAGCAGACGATGTCAGGGATAACATTGAGAAAAATTTGCAGATAACTTACCAATTTAGAGAAGAACACGACAAAACCAATCCTCAAACAAGAAAAGGTGGAAAAGAGCTGGCGACCGTAGCCGTCTCGGTCACGGGTGCGCAACAGAAGGAAGAAATGCGAGAGTGGGTGCAATATGAGGCGGTAAGCTTCGATACCTCTCTCTCTGTGCGTCGTATTCCCCATTGCTGAGGGTCGTGACCCCTTTTCATTAATCACATAATGGTAGGGGTTTTCTTGAGATAATAATGCGGTGAGTTCACAGGTCCGTTTTTTAGCGTTAGATTAAAATTTAGCATTCCGTACCGGAATGCTAAATTTGCCGTGCCGGATGCCGTGTAGCAACCGACTATGGGTTTATATACCTAACTGCCGTACCCCTAACAGGTTAGCCCGCTACCATCTTAGACTGCATCATCACTTACCATCAGGTGAGATCGCAGTCAACGGCTAAGTTGGAGTGGAATAAAAAAAGTAATGTCCAGCACAGTTTTTTTTGTGTTTAAGTTGTTGAGGTTCATTTAGTATGGGCATAAATTGTCTAGTCAATAGTCAATAGAAGGTTTTTATATAGTCCACTACGCTGACCAAGTGCGGATTGGAAGACTTCACATACCTTTTTACATGAAATTTTATAGTGCAATATAATAGCGTAGAGTAACTAGGGTCTATGCTCCGTATTTTCCAAGAATTCGCATGAATAAGCCGTCAAATTACTTAGATTAGGTATATTTTTTTCAGCTACAAGAATCAATATTAAGCGTCAGCGTCCTATTCTACCCGTCGATGTACCAGTTCGCATCCACATCCAACAATCCTCCAATAAGAGTAACAAAAGTACCTCCCAACAAAAATATAGACGTGCCAGCACCAAAATCAGCACCATTGTACCTCCAAATAGACGGACCAGATGAGAATGTCTTAAGAATGTCTTTGGCCATGCTCCATCCGAGGGTACTTTGTAACTGTGGTGTCCCCATATTCGATTATATAGAACCGGCGTATTTGATACTGGAGATTTTTGAATGGTTCGTGGACTGCGAGCTGCCTATTGCGAGAGCGTACATACAGACACGAGATTACAGTTCTATAGAAATAGAGCTGCCTCCAGGACGGCACTTTTGCAGGTTATTATACTTATTATCTATCTAATGACTAGTTTATTTAATGACTTGTCACAGATTATACAACTTTGTAACAAAACATACCTAGTTACAAAGTTGTATAGTCCGTCAAACTTATCTGAACCGATGGCCAAAATTGGGACTAATTTTAATATTGTTAAGTTTTTGTTTTTATTTTATTAGGACTTCGTACCTCAAAAGGAAAAAACGGAACCCTTATAGGATCACTTTGTTGTCCGTCCGTCTGTGTGTCAAGACCGTTCTCAGGAACACATGGAAGTATCAAGCTGAAATTCATATCAAATACTCAGGTCTACTGTCCCTTGGAGCTGTGAATAAATCAAACTTCTAAGCCAATACAATCAAAAGATACAGCCGTAGCTGCAAATTTTCGAGTGTTTCGACACTCGCAAGGGAATCAAAACCTGCAGGGAACTCAGAATCTTGAAATATGGTACGAAGCAACGTCTTATAGCATAAAGGAAAAATTGCGCAAAACATAAATTTTATAAGTTACATCATATAATAAAAATATTTTTACTAATTTTAAACTTACTACAGGTTTGTACGGTACCTTCGGTGTGCGAGTCCGACTCGCACTTGGCCGGTTTTTTTAAAAATATATACTAGCGACGCCATCACCGGGTCAGATAAGTTTGACGGACTTTATTGTTTTTCGCAAAAAATATAGTAAGCTACGATTTATGAATTAGGTACTTTATAATAGCCGCTTCTTCAAGTTTGTCATTGTAATCAGACTTTAAGTACTAGGTATCAGGTACAAAATATTATTTAAAGAGGAATGTTATTTTACTACCACGACGTCTTAATAAATAATAATAAATCAATGATTTTCAATAAATTAATTAAAAGAAACATTATGATCAAATTTAACTACAAAACCATGAAGTGAATGCGAGCTGTTTCTGTTCCAATCTTCATTAATAGATCTGTCTACGTAAGATTGTAAAAACCGTCAGATTATAATCTAACTCGCGAAATTGTAAACTGTCGAATGATTACAATATAACGGATTATTTTTCGGTAGATTGTAATCTGTTAGGTTTATTAACCCGATAGAACCTAACACTACTTGGTTATTTATGTCGAACCCTAACCTAACCTACAAGAAAGAGACAACAAAACGTAAATACAATGAATATTTCAAAAACTGACACCTAAAACATTGAACGGTTCACAATCTTTCGACTGTTTACAATCTATCGAAAAAAAAAGCGTTAGATTACAATCTTACGGTTTTTACAATCTTACGGTGACAGATCCATACTATAATAATATTATAAATGCGAAAATGTGTCTGTCTGTCTGTCCGTCAGTCTGTCTGTCTGCTACGCTTTCACAGCTTATCTGTTTAACCGACTTTGATGAAATTTGATACAGGGATAGGTTGTATCCCGGGGAAATACATAGGTTACTTTTTATTCCGGAAAATTGTGGAGTTCCCCTGGGAATCGAAACCCTAAATTTACGCTGAAGAAGTTGCGGGCATCATCTAGTAGAGAAATAAATACGTTTGCATTCATAATATTTAATGTACAGTTTAGACATGATTTTCTTCGATTTCAAAATGATCCATAATTTATTAGGATCTGGGTGCACTCCCGCATGAATTGGCACGTCATGTTTCTATCTGAATCGTCCCTATTGCTTGGAACCCGGGATGTGATCCAATGTGCAGCGGTGAGGGAGTGCCCCTGGGCATCCCGCTTCCTTTCAAACCTCGGCACTGCGTTCTCTAATTGGATACGAATGAATAAATCCACGCTCAATATGTCGACGAATGAAAAGGATTTCTTTAAGTATGTTCACATGATATTTTATAATTACAAAATCCATACGAATATTAGAAATACGAACGTGTTTCTGTCTGTCTTTCGCTTGTTTAAAATGGTTATAAAACCGAGGATGGGTATTTTAGGTCTTTTAAAAATATAACAATCAGGAAGAAATAATTTATTTTTGACTTAATGGCATCCATCATCTATTTTGTAAAAAGGTGTGCTCCTGGCTCCGCTGGCTACTTACGTTGTAAGTAGGTTATAAAGGCTCAAAGCTTTTGTGCTTTTCACATTTCATTTGATTTCATTTCACTTCTAAATTCATTTTTTTTTAAATGCACTACAAGTTAGCCTTTGACTGCGATCCCCATCCATACCCCTAATCGGTTTCTACACGGCATCGTACCGGAACGCTAAATCGCTTGGCGGTACGTCCTTGCCGGTAGAGTAAAAATTATCCACGGCCAAAGCCTCCCACCAGACTAGAACAGAGAAAATTCAGTAATTGTAAATTCTCAAATTGACCCTGCCGGAAATCGAAAGAATCGCTGGGACGTTAAGACGAACAGCGCTCAACACTGCGCCAGGAGGTCGTCAAAATGCACGTCATTTTCAACTACTTTGCTCGCACGAAGCTTTTTTTGCTCGACGTTTCTGATACGAACCACTTAGGTGTGGAACACCCTCCCAGCGCACGTGTTTTCTGCCGCTTATAACTTAAGTACCTTCAAGGCAAGAGTGAATAGGCATCAAGTTCCAACCTAGACCTCACCATTTCTTTGCACTAAGCATGATTGTCGCAAGCCTATCACGCAATAAAAAAAGTTTTAAAATTTCAGTGCATACCAGCCGGATTTACAATGGGATCCCGAAATAGTGGGCTACGACAAAACTTTACTCCATTGGATGTTCCGGCAAGCATTGCAATCTCTGTTGAGTAAACGACTCCTACCAAATGAATTTCGCGCTGTATGCACTGTTCTCAGAACGTACTTTTGCGATCCGGACTTCGGTATGCCCCCGAAACCGAAGCCCCCAAAGTCTTTGAGGGCCATCGCTGATATGGATCCTTGCGATTGTGTTATGCCTGAAGTTGAGGAGATTGAGGCTTTGGAAGAAGAAATTGTGGGAGAAGAACAGGTGACATAGAGAAATATAATTTGCAAAAAAAATAGCTGAATATTGAACTTAGTTTAAGAACAGTTTACCGACGAGTTTTTCGGCAGAAGTAAAAATGCGGCTTTTATATAAGGACAGTCATTAAAAAACTTAAATCCATACTAATATTATAAATGCAAAAGTGTGTCTGTCTGTGTGCTACGCTTTCACCACGGCCCATCTTTTCAAGCGATTTTGATGAAATTTGGCATAGAGATATCTTGTAGGTATTCCGGGGAAGGACATAGTTTTGACTACTTTTGACCACGGAAACTGAAGGAGTTCCCGCGGGGATAAAAATATGAATTTATGGCATCATCAAAGTATTTAATCAAAAATTATACTTACTAAGAGGTAAATCAAACTTTTGTCGGTGACATCATGGACTTTGCGAATTAGCACTTCAATAAGGATTTTACTGCAGGTAGCTGAAGAAAAACCAGTAGTAGACCCAGAAATAATGGACAAGTTGCTCAGTGCACCAGAACCGCCTTCAACTTCCCAAGTCTGCGACCTCGCTACCGAAGAGTTGCCATGCGGTGTACTGAAAGCTGAACGCGACAAAATAATACGAAGACACGAAGCAGCCACATGTATACAGGCACATTGGCGAGGCACGTGGGCAAGGAAGTGTTTGAACAATCATGTGAACGTTACAAGTGATATTTTGAAAGCGGTTAGAATTATTTATTGAGGACAAAACACACAGGGAGCGGGCGCGGGTCGGGCGCGGGCCGGGTCGGGTGCTCAGCTGGTTGAATTCCTTGTATTTATATGGTCGACATCAAACAGCGTTTTGCGCTTTTGATCTAGTGGGAGGTTTAGGCCGTGGCTAGTTACCACCCTACCGGCGAAGACGTACCGCCAAGCTATTAAGCGTTCCGGTACGATGCCGTGTAGAAACCGAGGGGAGGAGGAGAAAGGACATTACTTTTTATCCCCGGGGTTTCCACGGGAATTAAAAAACATCAATCCACGCGGACGAATTCGCGGACATCATCTTGTAAAAAATATAAGTTAAAAAAAGATTTTTATTCCGAAAAGTCTGTATTCTCAAACTCAAGCTCGTATTTTTTTATTCAAATGAACTTATTAAAAGTGCTTTTGAATCATCGAGTGAATCTTCTCAATATAATACCTTTTATAAAAAACCTGAATCATCAACATCTTTGCCTAAGAATATAGAAATAGCAAAATAGCGTGAACTCTTAAACTACCAGATTTAACAGACTTCTGAGAGACGTGCATTATTTTCAGATTATGGATAACGCATTTGGTAATTTGGAATCGTTATCAGCCCTGATGAATGAATTCTTCCTAATGTATCCTGGAGCGAAATATGCTTATTCAGTGGCATCTGCCCTTTCTGGAGTAATAGGGCTCCATCAGTACAATGGAACAGCGTCCATAACACCTAAATGTAAATACCAAAAACAGTCTACCATTATAATAATCATCTATTTCATTGAAGCAGTGATAGCCTAGTGGTCAAGACACCCGACCTCCCGTACGGGGTCGCGGGTTCAATCCCTTCAACTTCTCGAAGGTATGTGCGTTTTAGGAAATTAAATATTACTTGCTTCAAACGATGAAGGAAAAAATCGTGAGGAAACCTGTAGGCCCGAGACTTCTTCATAATGGTCTCGAAGGTGTGTAAAACCAATCCGCACTTAACCAGCGTGGTGGACTAAGGTCAAACCCTTCTCATTCCGAGAGGAGACTTGTGCTCAGTAGTCAGCCGGCAATGGGTTGATAAGAGAGAGAGAGAGAGAGAGAGAGAGAGAGAGAGAGAGAGAGAGAGAGAGAGAGAGAGAGAGAGAGGGAGAGAGAGAGATTTCATTGTCAGCGTAATCGTCATAAAGCCCCTTAAAGAAGACGACTAAACTAGACAGAAGAATAAAGGACGGGGAGTCATAATGTGTGAGTGTGAAGAAAGCGTTTTGGCAAAAGTTGGGTAAATCATCTTCCAGAAAGGTGAAGCAGGTGAAAATACCAAGAAGATTGCTGGCAACGATTGGATCTGAAAACTTAGCTTAGTGAACTTAACTTATTATATTATTATTACCATTGTGGCTACCATGGTAGTTGAGGGAAGAGTGGCCTAGTTGTGACAATGCACATCAATCGATTGCGATTGTTAAGCAACGTTGACCCAAGTCGGTAACTGGATAGGTGACAGTTTGGAGGTTTAAATACGGCCTTTTCGTTTCCGCCGTGCCTCGGAGAGCACGTGAAGCCGTCGGTTCCGGTTATTATCACTAACATCTGATAATAATCGATTTAAAAACCTAAGAGTTTAATACTCTTAGTCGTATGCGCAAGACGTGGGAACCCACCGCATTTTCCCAAGAAAACTCCTACCATTATGTGATTAACGGAAAGGGGTTACGTCACGACCTTCAGTAATGAGGAATACGACGCAGAGAGAAAGCGGCTACCATATCTAGTAGCAGATTCATTTTGCTGTAGTTTAATTCACCATCCCAGGAATTCATAGCGGTGAAATAAAATTTTAACAACAGCTTATCTGACACAGCACACTTTTAATCCTGGAAAACACAAAACGAACTATTTTTTAATTTATTTTACAGGTAAATGGATCCCATACTTTCAAGGCGTGTTTTACTGCCATGCACTAGTGAAGGTGCATCTGGATTTACAAAGCTCCTTGCCGTATTGTACGATTGCTGTCTACGACAACGACACGGGAAAGCAGATGCCGCAAGTGTTTAACGCCCATATCACTTTCCATTTTAAACCTAACGACCATGGGTAAGTAAAAGCTTTCATCAAGGTCTTTTTCCATTTCCATTTCCACAAAAATTTTTTTCATGAAATGCTTTTGAATCTTCAGAGGAAATCTACCTAAACGATATGTCCTTCCTTCCGATATGAAAGTACAAGAAACTCGGCGGTTGTTTTGTTTACTGTGGCGAGATGTTAGGCCATAAAAATATTCCTTTCATTAATAAACCATCTATCTACTCAGCTTCGTCATCAGACTCAAAGTCATATTTTTCAAATAAACTTTTTAAAAGTGCTTTTGAATCGTCGAGTGAATCTACTACGGGTTCGATATGCCATTCTTACCGAGAAGAACCATTAAGGAGCTCGGTGGTTGCGCTTTTGGAAATCATCACTTCTAAAGTCACAACTTGAGCCTTTACGTGTAAGTTCTACATAGACCCCATTATAATAATTTCCACGTATTCCATTCGCACGAAGCTAGAGCGAAATAGCAAGTTATTTTAGAAGATTTTACTCTAATCTCTTACAGCTACACAATAATGGGTCACGGCACTCTAAACGAACCGTCAGGTGTTAGCTCTGAGGCCAGTTGGCAACTGACAGTTCTATCATCCACCGCGGACGTCTTCCATATTTGTGACAATGACATTATAGATTCGTGCAAAGAACTGTACTTGCCACAATCGGAAAAGTTGCACATAGATGAAATGTTTATACCGAATCGGAGAAATATCCTCGGTGGGATTCAAATAGCGGTGCATAGACAGGAGTATGTCAGTTTCAGAGCAGCTGCTACTTCACCACAGGTAATTAAAATAAAACCTTAAAGCTAAGGCATTAAAGTTTAAGTTTAAGACCTTTTGTCTTCGCAACAACGCGAGCATGTCGGTGACGGTGACTCGAACCCACAAGTTTACCCCCTAACAAAAAGTTTTATAATCGTACATGCTCACATCATACTTTAATCTTACTAATATTATAAATGCGAAAGTTTGGATGGATGTATGGATGTATGGATGTTTGTTACTCAATCACGCCCCAACGTATGATCGGATCTGGCTGAAATTTGGCACAGAGATAGATTATAGTCTGGAATAGGACATAGGCTTTTTATCCCGGAAAATGAAAGAGTTTCCGTGGGAACCAAAAATCCTCAATCCACGCGGACGAAATTTCGGGCATCAGCTAGTCTTATAAATGCGAAAGTGTGTTTGTTTGTTCGTCTGTTGGTTTGTCCTTCAATCACGCCGCAACGAAGCAACGGATCGATGTTATGTTTGGCATGGCTATAGTTGAGAACCTGGTGAATGGCTACATTTTATCCTTGAAAATTACGGAGTTGCCGCGGGAATCATAGAAAACTTATTCCACGCGGACGAAGTTGCGGGCATCAGCTTGTTTAGAATTAAATGATTTAAATTAAACTTGTTATCTAGTTGGAAATGGAAGCGATCCTCTACACTACCTCGTCAGATGGGGAGGTCCAAGAGCTAGGAAGATGTGCGGGCACCGGAGAGTTGTACTGGCCTTATATTAGACTGGAGTCAGCTCATGTGCCTTTAAGTTTGAGAAGCACTAAGACACGGTCTGCTACTTCAACAGCTAATTTGTCTTCGGTATGACTACGTTCTTAATTGTAATTTATTTCTTCTCCATGATCATCATCCTGAGGAGAGGACATCACAACCATGAGGAGTTTAGTCCATAGTCCACCACATTAGAGCATTATGGAGGACCCTCTAAAGCATGGATGTTTTCTCACTACGCTTTGTTGCATCGTTTAAATATTCAATAGCTAAAAAGACGCATATAGCTCCGAAAATTAAGAGGTTGTTTAAACCCCGGATACTTCGAATAGGAAGCAATCAAACAATTACCACGATGAAAGTATAGCTAGCTTCTGAAAAGAGGAAATATTTTAAATATTTATTCCTACAGGCCCTGAGAGACTCGGTGTATGCAAGCGCTCGATCGCTGAAGTCACTGAAGACACCTAAGTCACAAAAATCGGGCGGAAAAAGTAAATCGGCGACCAAGGTAACCATTTTAACGCTATTTAGTTCCTACTTCCTGTGTAATTGGACTCTACGTAATAATCTGTTGATGAATAAATTGTTCATTTTGATTTCAATATTTTAGATCAAAGATGTCAAACCGTTGGAGCCGAAGCAATACACTATTAAGTAAGCGTTATTCATTATTATTCAAAACCCGACTGAGTTTGTTGTGGGCTCTTCTCAGACCAGGGCGCGTTAGGAACCCTCGTAGCTTTCGTTTTAAGATACCGTTACTGATTATCACCATCATATTTTATAAATAACTCATTGTACTACATAGATTTGTCTGGTTTGGCGGATTACAGCGAATTAAGCTTCTTGTTCTTTGATTAACTTATCATCATCAGAGTGACAGTGCCAAACGGATGGCCGCTAACCCTCGCCCAGTGGACCAGAGTCGATGAAGTGCGTAACATGCACGAGTATGAAAAACCGGACACTAATATAACATCAAAGAAATCAACGGCAAAAGAAAGGGTGAGTACAGAGTAAGTTGTGATAAAAATTCCTGAGGAAAGGGTGAGTAATAACAAGTTGATAGAAATGTCGCGATAGAAGTTCCATTGAGGTCTTTTAAGGATCAGCAAACTGAATTGTAAGTAACTAGGACCGCTTAGTTCTTCAAACTGTGTGCTCCAACCAACTGCTACTTAAGCTTAGCGACTCTTCGAGTTATTTCCGTTGCTCTAGTTCTCCTACGGATCTCCTCATTTCTGATCAGAGGCCAAGTTGTCTGACAAATCATAATCGTTTGACAGTTTTAAACTTATTATTTGAACTGTTCAAGGAGTTCATACATGCTTTTGAGTATTACTCGAACTGTTTAAGGATACATACCTTCTGACGTGCAGGCATCTATGAACTTCTTAAACAGGTCGAATTATACGTTTGACAAACTATTACGATTTCCTTACACAATCGGGAGGCAGATTGATTCAGATCAAGCAAATCCATCTAATTAATGAGAAGGGTCGATGGAATATATTGTAAAGAAAGAGAAATTAATCAGTCTTCATATCAGGCCGGTGGATCAGCAAAGGAGAGGGTTCCAGAACCTATCATACTATACCAGCCTCAGCCGGGTGATGCGTACGTGGAGCTGGAATGCTCTCTGCCGGTCGGCGGAGGGTCTCAGGCTAAGCGAGACGATGAGAGAGATCTGAAATTCGCTGCTGAGAGGAAGAATTGGGATTTGCTCGAGCCGGGGAGGAATTTGAGAGGAGCTCAGATTAGGTGAGATTATGAACTGCGTTTTAAGTAAAATAACCGCTATATTTTAAGAGTAAAACAGCCTTTGTTAAGCTGAGTCGAGTTAGACTATGACCTAAGCCCTGCCGGCTATGGGTTAATCGACAGAAAAAAACGTGATAATATGTTGAAGAACATCCGAAATAAACGAATAATCATACTAATGTTATAAATGCGTTTTGTCGGTTTGTACTTCAATCACGCTGCAAGAAGCAATGGATCGACGTGGTTTTTTCCACCAGTATAGTCGAGGATATGGAGAGTGACATAATTTTTATCCGACTTTTTATCCCGATAAACTAAGGAGTTTCCGTGCGAATGAAAATAAGCACACACATATTCCACGCAAAGTCGCAGGCACAAGCTATTTATTAATATATTTTAATTAAACCTGTGTTTACAGGAAAGATTTCAGAGCTGAATTCCTGGAAGCTGCGCCGCCCCCGCCCTCCCAAAGCTCACTAAATATTTCAGAGGTTAGATACAATATAATTAAATTCTTTGTATTTGTGTTAAAGGCTTTGTACAGGTATTCAATTAACAAATGAATAAAATTTGTGAACGATAAATCTTGGACTGGCATCTTCCTTGAAATAATATTATTCAGCCATTTATTGTTTTTATTTTCAATGCATTGATTTTAGTTATCTAATCTCTTACATAATCATCTTAAACTTATTTAAAGTAATTTAATTTTTGCTAATTTGTTGATCATGATGTGATAGGATATCATCAAATGTTACATCTTGACTTAAAATATGTCACTATATTTGATGTAACCGTTAAATGTTGTCTTGACATCGTACTACAAATGTAAAATACCTAGTACCTATTGGGGTTAGAACTGTAATAGCAGCTGTCAAATCAAATTTACTACTATAGTCCCACAAACTTATCCTAAGCTAAACAAGCATAAACATTGGTTCCAATTTTGGCCACTCGGTCAAATAAGTTTCTGGGACTATACAGTAAAAGTTTAAAGCAGACAGGGCAGCTAAAGATCTTGCTTGCAGATTAATTTTCTTTGTATTGGAAATACGTTTTTTTTTCAGGAACTATATGGAGAGCTGGAGGGAGAAGGAAAGAGTAAGTTTGAAACCGTTTTACATAATAATTATTTCTATTTTAATGAATATAATATTATTATATAGTTGAAGGCCTCAATATTATATTTATATAGTCTAACCTTGTTTTTGTATGGTTTCAGAAGATATTCACCTATCCCCTGCTCAGCAAGGCCCGACTCCTGCGACAGAAAGTAGCAGTAAGGAAATATATTATTATTATTGTGTTACTTTTTAGGGTTCCGTAGCCAAATTTGGCAAAAACGGAACCCTTATAGATTCGTCATGTCTGTCTGTCTGTCTGTCTGTCTGTCTGTCTGTCTGTCTGTCCGTCCGTATGTCACAGCCACTTTTTTCCGAAACTATAAGAGCTATACTGTTGAAACTTGGTAAGTAGATGTATTCTGTAAACCGCATTAAGATTTTCTTACAAAAATAGAAAAAAAACAATAAATTTTGGGGGTCCCCATACTTAGAACTGAAACTCAAATTTTTTTTTTCATCTAACCCATAGGTGTGGGGCATCTATGGATAGGTCTTCAAAAATGATATTGAGGTTTGTAATATCATTTCTTTCTAAACTGAATAGTTTGCGCGAGAGACACTTCCAAAGTGGTAAAATGTGTGTCCCCCCCCCCCCCGTAACTTCTAAAATAAGAGAATGATAAAACTAAAAAAAATACATGTTGTACATTACCATGCAAACTTCCACCGAAAATTGGTTTGAACGAGATCTAGTAAGTAGTTTTTTTTTAATACGTCATAAATCGTAAACCGCAATTTACCTTTCATTCAATCAACTCAAATATTTAAAAAAAACATTTAATTTAAAACTTACTACAGGTTTGTACGGAACCCTCGGTGCGCGAGTCCGACTCGCACTTGGCCGGTTTTTTATTATTATTGATGATACGCCAGACCTTGACTAAGTGAATATGGAGCAGTCTAAGATCCATTGAATCGGAGTGACTGGATGGAAATTCTTAATAAATACGCCTGCAATGACTGCAGTGACTGACTGACTGACTGATCTATCAACGCACAGCTCAAACTACTGGACAAATTGGGTTGAGATTTGGCATGCAGATAACTATTATGACGTAGACATTCGCTAAGAAAGGATTTAAAAAAAAAACAACACATATTTCAAACCCCAAAAAGGGGTTTGAAATATGTGTAGTCCACGCGAACGAAGTCGCAAGCAAAAACTGGTTATATGATATATCCGGCATGGTAACTGAATAATTGTTAATTTCTTGGCAGCCTAAACTAGACTTTATCCGATCTTAAATTCTCAAATGAACCCTGCCGGGAATCGAACCCGGGTCAAGCTTGATAAATACACATCAGTCACTACGCCAGGAAGGCTAGGAAGGAGGTTTTATTACATTGAAAACCATTCATCCATTCTAATAGAGTTTACCAAGCCCTTTGAAACCGCGAAACTTAACTTTGCCAGTTCGTAGAGAATTTGCATTTTGCTACTTGTTAAGAAATTTGTTCCTACAGAGTTTTAGTCACAGAAACCAGAATATAAATATAGAAGTGCTAAAAAGCGTAGCAGAGTCAGAGATTGATACTTCATTGCGCGTTTTTGTATATTTTTGCATTGCATATTGCTTGAGACATATTAATTTTCTTTCGAAATAAGTATGTTTGTAGAAACAGTGTTTTGTATTTCGAGAGCATGCTTAACAAAAAAGAGTGACCCTACCGATATTATAAATTCTAAAGAATATCTTATTGTTCTGATCTGATCTGATCTGAGATCTGTAGAGTTACACAGGTTTCATTTTATCCTGGAAAATCATTTTAAAAATAAATTTAAGCGGACGATGTCCCGGACATGAGATAGTAGGCATGTCAAAGTGCTCGAATGTGTTTTGTCTGAGTACGCCAAAATACTATGAAACTCATCCGGGGCCGTATGACCCATTGTTCTGCGTCAGCGACAAACGCGACACCGCGACTCATTGCGACGTGACAAGACAGTATCAAACAGTAGCTGACCCTCTACGCGGCCTACGTTGTCGCGTAGATACCTCTGTCATTTTCTATGGCGTCGCATCGCGTGGCGTCGCTTCTATCGCTCGCCTAGGACAACCGACGAGTGAGCCTGTTCACACTACGCGACGCAAAGCAAATGAGTGAGTTGCTTAAAATCGGCGATACACTGTCCCCATATTATTATTATCGACCATTGTTATTTCTATTGTCTTATTTTAAGCTCTGCGATTTTAACTTACTCAATTTCCTGAAGATCTTGGCTTTCAAAGACGCCAGCTAGTTTTATAGAATACCTTTTTTCATTTTTAGTGCTGGAAATGTCAACTGAAAGTGAGGAGGAAGCAAAATATCTAACGATGCCTGAGCAACTGAAAGATAAATTCGTACCCCTCTACTATGTCCCGCTGTGCACCAAGGAAATTGAACAAGAAAGGTAAACTTAGGGCCTTTTACATATTTAGAGGCGGTTGAAGTTATGTCAGGAATATTCAACTGGAATCAATTTTTTTTACCTTTAACTTCAATGATGGAAATTTGAATAGGTACTACCTCAAACTTTGAGTGTTATTACCTATTCAATATATGCTTTTATGGCCGATTTCTCCGACACCAAGTTACTTAAAAATATAACCTACGAATGTACTTATTTGATGTTTTGGCTGATGTTGTATATGAATTCTGTCAAACTTTTAAAATTCGTAGGTTAAACATGATTCCACACAACAAAATCCTTTTGCGGAGACCACAAAGGATCATTGCAGTGTGAACAATCCGAGGGTACCGTACGGTGTCCTGGACTGCTGCAACACTCCTGGCGGGCGATCCACCTTGGGAACTCCAGGCCGAGGTACTCGCTGAAATGTACCGCTACCGAGCGGACGTAAGAGCCCAAGGAGAGCGAGTGGGAGCTGAGGAGATCGACAGAATGAGAGCTCAGGCCAACGCAGCACTAATCCGTAGATGGAAGGTGGATCTGGAGTTCCCCACCGCTGGTATCTGGACGGTGGAGGCAATTCGGCCTCATCTTGAGCTGTGGCTCAAAAGGCGACATGGAGCACTTACGTACAGGCTGGTGCAGGTGCTTACAGGACATGGCTGCTTTGGCAAGTATCTGCATCAGATTGCGAGACGGGAGGAAATACCAGCCTGCCATGAGTGCGGTGCTCCTGAAGATACAGTTCATCACACCTTGATGGAGTGTGCGGCGTGGGGACCTCAACGACACGTTCTGTCGTCTGCGCTAAGTGGGAGCCTCTCGCTGTCAAGCATAATCCACGATATGATTGACAGCGAGATGTTCTGGACTTTAATGACATCTTTCTGCGAAAGCGTCATCGCACTGAAGGAGGCTGCGGAGCGGGAACGTGAGCTGGACGCTAATGCTCCACCGATCCGTAGAAGAAGACAGGGTGGAAGAAGGCGTCGATATGCTCACCTTCTCCCGCCATAGTGTAGGTGTTAGGTGTCAATGACACTATGCCGGTTAACGTCGAGTCGTCTCAGTCGTATCCAAGATTTGGGACCCTGAGACGGTTCATCTTCGACGCGGACTGTGCCGCTGGTTTTTTTAGTGGGTAGGTTTTCCGGAGTGAGTAACAAAACCGCTCGTGAGTCCCACATAACCGCAGTGCGGTATGCGTAAAAGCATTTTTCCCAGCGATACCAAAAAAAAAAGGTTAAACATGATTCGGAGTTGGAGTAATCGTCCCTTATTCAGATAAACGTGTGTAAGTGCTCTTAAATCGCTCGCGAGGTGGTCCCATAAAAAATTCTGACTCCAAATCCTCAATCCTGATGCTGTAGGTATACCTACGACTCAAAACTAGGGAGTTAGGAAGTTTTGATGGTGAATTCATATAGTAGGTATCAAGTCACGTGTATACGATTCAACTCTGAGTCCCAACTCCTCAACCCTGATGCTGCAGGGTACAGAACTCCTTAAAAATAGCGATTTAGGTTTTTTTATGGTGAATTCATATTGTAGGTGTCAAGCAACGACTTCATACTTAAACCCAAGTCCCAACTCGTCAACTCTGATACTGCAGGGTACTGCACTCCTAAGCCGTGGGGATTAAGAGTACCTACATCAAAAAGTTAAAAATGAAAATTCTTTCTAAAAAACCGACTTCCAAGGCCACTGTAAAGTAAAAAATAATTTTGATTTCTACACACTATGTTGAAGTCGGGCGAGTATAACAAAGATAGGCAATGTTGACTCGTCAGGCTCGCCCGACTTCGACATAGTGTGTAGAAATCAAAATTATTTTTTGGAACGAAGTTCCTTATCGCGCGTTACGAAAGGGGGCTAGACGGAAAAACAGACCATAAGTTATAACGACACTTTTTATGAAAAGATAATTTTGGTGGCTATGACTACTTGTATTGTTGACTTCAAGTTGTTGAAAATAAAAAGACACTTTTTATGAAAAAATGATTTTGGTTGCTATGACTACTTGTGTTGTTGACTTCAAGTTGTTGAAAATAAAAAGGCAAAACAATTTTAAAGAATTATGTTTTCAATAGTTACATAGGCTAGTTATTTTAGTTTCGTTCGTAGTTTAGTTCCTTTCGATTAATTAGTGAAGGAGTTTTAATAAAATTTACACAGAGAAACACGCGCATGCCGCACGGCTTACAACTATAGCAAAAAGTGTCGTTACAACTTTTGGTACTTCGTTCCATGCGGGTATCCCTTGAAGTTTTTTTACTTTACAGTGGCTTTGGAAGTCGGTTTTTTGAAAAGAATTTTTATAGGCTTGAAGGTATTTAAGTTAAACGTAACAGAAAACACTGATCTTGGAAGGGCAAAAATACTAAAGATATAGTTCATTCGCGAGTGCGCGTGGCTCATGATTGTGTTAAAGTCCTGTCTGTATACATTTGTATACGTGTAAATGTGTGCATGTCACGTGATTGCGCGTACGACTGACCGTTCCGAGGGGTACGCACACTTACACAATGTGCATGTCCAACTACAAGTGAAGTTCACGCTCGTGAATTGCAAGAATTATTAGAACAATAATTTAAAAATATGATATCCCAAAGACATACGAGTTATAAAAACAGAATAAAATATTTCGCAGGGTTATACTAACCCCACCGATGCTGGAAGGGGCACAAAAGACCCGTTATGACAACATGGAAGCGGCGTTTCAGCGCATGCGTGACCTGCAAGCCTACAACGAGGCGCACGTGCTAGGACGACAGAAGCTCAGGTGTCAACTTCTGGAGAAATTGTTTGTTGGTAGGTTTATCATCATCATCATCATTGTCTTACTTCTTACTAATATTTTAAATGCGAAAGTTTGAATGGATGTATGGATGTATGGATGGATGTATGGATGTTTGTAACTCAATCTCGCCCCAACGGCTGAACGGATCTGGCTGAAATTTGGCACAGAGATAGATTATAGTCTAGAATAGCACATAGGCACTTTTTATCCCGGAAAATTAAGGAGTTCCTGCGGGAACCAAAAAACCTCAAACCACGCAGACGAAGTCGCGGGCGTTCGCTAGTTGTCTATTATTAAAATAGATATGTGAGGGCCCACCGGAATCTATGAGAAAAAAAAAAATTAAACAGGCATTGGTAAAAATTAATTCCAATTTTGACCACCGGGTCAGATGAGTTTGTGGGACTATACGTGGAAAGCAGATAGGTAAAAGATAGACGAATTCTTCCAGCGGAGTAAAAATATTTTTAATTTTGTTTTTATACATAGCAACATAGCTGATACTATAGAGCTGACACATAATAGACAAAATAATAGACAATAGTCTTTATGCATTATTTACACTGAAACATAGTTTTACACGTTGGCCGCCAACGCAAATGTTGGCGTTAACAATAATCGTTTGTATCCATCGCTGGCCAACTGAATGAGAAAATGGCCAACACGCTGGTCATGGCAGACTTCACACACCTCTGAGAACATTGTGAAGAACTCTCGAGGATGCAAGTCACGATGCTTTCCTTCAAGCAATTGAAATCAATTTATTAAAACGCATTTAATATAGGTACTTATGTGCTTTAATTTGTACTTTTCACTCTGAAAAGTTCGAGATGCATTCTGATGAAGATTCGTGCTCAGTAGACTAGCGATCGTGCTGGATTTAGAGAGTGAGTGAAATAATGTTAGGGAACTTTTGAGTTCTACAGCATCTATTCCTTGTAATACTCAATCGAATCGAAGCCGGCACTAACAAACCCACTAGAAAGTTAGAAACACCTCGAAAGTGGAAGAATGTGACATGATGGCTGTCATCTTACCGACTGTACCCACTTCATGTGACCCTAGTACTCGAGTCTTCAATAACGACTTGATCCTTTAGTAGTTTAGTTTCAGTGGCGGTAGATAAATTGTTAGTATACTTAGTATTTATTTGTCAAGTTGATAAACATGTCAAAACCATCAGGGAACTTTTAATAAGTATGGTAAGTATTTTAATAATCGAATTGAAACTGGCACTAACAACCTTCACCTTGAAAGTGAAAGAACGTGACAAGATGGCTGCCACCAAACCAACTATATCCACTTCATGTGACCCTAGTACTTTAGTCTTCAATAACGACTTGATAGTTTAGTTTCTGTTGTGGTTGATAAATTGTTAGTATACCTACCTTTGTCACTGCCTCGTTGGTCTAGTGGTTGGCATGTTCGACTGCGGCCGACGAGGTCCCGGGTTCGAGTCCATAAATGAGTATTGGGGTTTTCTGACAAAATTCTCTCTGAAATTCTCAGTACTATAGCCCGGAGTTAGGAACTTGGCAGTGTTTCACCCCCGTGCCTCGGAGACCACGTTAAGCCGTCAGTCCCGGTTTATCACGAACATGATAAAAGTCGTTAAATTGCGCCAACCCGCATTGGAGCAGCGTGGTGGGTGTAAGCTCTAATTCCCTCTCTCCTAAGAGAGTGGAGGCCTGTGCCCAGCAACGTTAATGGGCTGTAGTGGTGGTGGATACGTTTTTCAAGTCTATCTATTAAATATATCTATTCATTGTCTACAGATTCGCAGTGGAACCCGGAACTGAACGAAGTTCTAGAAGAAAGAGATGATGCGATTGCCCGCGAAGCTCTTAACCGCACTCTATCTGCTACAAAGAAGAAAATGGATGCCAAGAAGAAATAGAGAAAGAGAAGACACCGTAAAATTCATTCCTTTAAGTTGATAGATAGATACATAGTTTTCAGAAAAAAATGATCTGGAAATGAAAATAATATTTTGAGTACTAAAGTAGTAAGTAATTTTTAAGTGCAAGATTAGATTGAGGTTTCGTTTATTTAAGTTTTATTTTACGAATAAACAATAGTAAGAATACATTTAATGCAATAAAATGTGAATTATGAAATGTTATTATAATTATTAAGCTATTGCATAGCTTCTATCGCGGGCCTTGAGCGGGGAGACCGAATCCAGAAATTCCGTAACGAAAAAAATATTACAATTTGTCAATACGAAGTTAAATTTCACCACCATCTACAAGGTTAAAGTAGCTCAGGTGGGAAATGGGCGGTCACGATACCAGAAGACCCCGGTTCGAATCCAGATGTCTCCAGTCCGTTTTTATTTTTTTCGGTTATTATTATTTTTATTTTATTTTTCGATTATTATTATTTTTATTTTTATTAAATTTTAATTAAATTTTAATTGATTTACCAAAAAAAATTTAAGTGTTAATAGTTTTAACCGTTTTAACCCGTTTTTAAATCATTATTTTTATCGTTTTATCGTTTTTAAATACATTTTAAACGTACTTCAATCGCATCGCCATGGCCGACAAGCAACCGCTCGACCAGAGGCCGCCGAAACAGGGAAGAGGACGAACAGGGATTCCGCGCGCAGTGGTACGCTGGAATATAATGGACCAATCCATTACCCCGTTCCCTGCCGCCGAGTTCGTCAGTCGTCCTCCGACCACTACTACTACCGCCGCCACCACCTCGCCGATAGAATCGGAAACAAGCGAAGACAGCGACGACGATACGCCTGCCATCGTAGCCCGCGTAGTTGTACCTACGCCTGGCTTCGAATTGGCCAAGCGCGCACGTCCGAGCTCCTCCTCCTCAGGCTTGTCCGGAAATCAGGAGGACAAGCGGGTTAAGCTTAGCTTAGCCCTACCCGCACCGCCCCCTGACTACCAGGACTACAGGCTATGCAAATTGCAATAGCTTTACCGCGGCAGTCTCCGAGTGCCACACGTCTTTTTTTATTTATTAGACTAGCTAAGCCCGCGGCTTTGCTTGCTTTAATATCGATTTTCATTCAAATTTCACCGCTTGAGACGGACGAGTGGCCCAGCGTATGACAACGCATATCAGTCGATTGCGAATGTTAAGCAATGTTGACGACCCATGTCGGTAACTGGATTGGTGACCAAATTTGGAGGTTAAAATTTGGCCTTTTCGTTTACTCCGTGTCTCGGAGAGCATGTTAAGCCGTCGGTTCCAGTTATTATCACTAACATCTGAAAATAATCGTTACAAAAACCTTCTACTCTTAGTCGAGTCATATGCGGAAGGACGTGGGAACCCACCGCATTAATATCCCAAGAAAACTCTTACCATTATTTGACTAATGAAAAGGGGGCAAGACCCTCAGTAATGAAGAATAAGACGCAGAGGGAGACTGCTTTAATTTATATGGTCACAGGGAGGGATCTTATGCTCAAAGCATTCAATTCATGGTGTAAATCACCATTGTCATGGCTCCACGACATGGCTTGCGGCGATGTATGACGTGAGTACCTCCAAAGTGCACTCACTCGTACATAGTTCACGGGATTTATTGCATGAAAGTGAAAAATTCTCCAACATTCTCAAAAAATCACGTGAAAAAGATTCAAAAGAAAACAATGGTGGTCTAAGTATCAAAACAAAGACCAAAAACTATTGTTACGTTTTTTAAATAATTTATGCACGTGTATATTTGTAAGTATTATATTTTTATGTTATACTTAATGTACTATTACTATCGATATATATGTAGATTGTAGGTACTAGATGGGCCTTTTCATAGAAAAAAGTTGGGCGTCCGACTTGTAGGGCATGCCCCCATGCCCCTCACCTGTCCTTGCCCCCGCCATAGCGCTGTCCCGCTTTTCAGACTAGATGGCGTTAGTAAAATAAGTCTACATTCTTTGTTTGACAGGCCCTGTCTATGTAAATTGAAGTCTTTGACTATTACCTATTCTGTGATAATACCACGTAAATTTTTAGAGAGATTTGGGCCAGGAACCTTCAGAGGACAAACATACATACATTGTTTTTTATGTAAACGATGATACCTACTATCTAAAAATATAGAGCCAGACATCCCGAAAACAAACTAAAATAGAAGTAAAATTGATCTAACGGTCTGAGATTACACGTCATTCACTAGCGCGAATGAACAAAACGTCATTCGTGATTTTCTTTATAAAAGTTCAATGAAGTCTTACTTTGTCGTCCGATGAAACGTCGCATGCCATCGTCGGTTAAACCACTTTTCATCATTGTCGATTCAAATAATGTTCAGCGACTATTATCTGAAGAGATTGTGCAAAATTTCAAGAAGGAAAGGTGGCTTTATGAAAAAAAGGTTCGAGGACGATTATAAAGTCCACTGGCTGTATTCGTTTCAATCGAGGGACGTCCACTGCTGGACGAATGTCTCCTGCATGGATCTCCACATTTATACACGGTATTGTGCCACTTGCTTCCAGCGGGGCCTAGCTACTCGCTTTAGATCGTCCGCCAACGGTCAATTCCTAGTAGTTGGTCGTCCAATGCTGCGCTTTCTGGTGCAAGGCCGCCTTTAGCACCTTGGGACCTCAACGCTTATTGGTTCTTCAAACTATGTCCCACTCCCTGCAGTACCATTTCCCTCTTCAGCTTATCGACTATAATAATATTATTTACTAAATGATGCCCGCGACTTCGTCCGCGTGGATTGTTTATTTATTCCCGCGGGAACTCTTCAATTTTCCGGGATAAAAAGCCTATGTCCTCCCGGGGATACAACCTATCCCTGTACCAAATTTCATTAAAATTGGTTGAACAAATTACTTTTTTTTATTCCCGCAGGAACTCTTCAATTTTCCGGGATAAAAAGTAGCCTATGTCCTTTCCCGGGATGTTACCTTTTTTTTTATCCACTACAAGTTAGCCCTTGACTGCGATCTCACCTGATGGTAAGTGATGATGCAGTCTAAGATGGTAGCGGGCTAACCTGTTAGGGGCATGGCAGTTATATTAAACCCATACCCCTATTCGTTTTCTACACGGCATCGTACCGGAACGCTAAATCGCCTGGCGGCACGTCTTTGCCGGTAGGGTGGTAACTAGCCACGGCCGAAGCCGTGGCTAGTTTAATTTCTAGATTAATTTCCCACCAGGCAAATCCTGTACCAAATTACCTATCTCTGTACCAAATTTCATCAAAATCGTTTGAGTAGTTGGGGCGTGAAAGCGTAGCAAACAGACAGACAGACACACTTTCGCATTTATAATATTAGTATGGATACCAAGCCTTTGTTTCAGGAATAATGCATCATTAACTCCTCAAGATTTTCAACCAGTTCCCAAACTAAAGTGTTCAGATAGCAATTATAATCTCCGTGCTGGTGACAGTTTGACGTTGCATAGATGGGCATCCCTTTTAGGAAGTTTTGTCGTTTTAATGGAACCCTCAATGCATATTATGAATGCGCGAAAATGCCTGTCTGACATAGCATAGGTTTTACTTTCATCCCGGCCAAGAAGCTACTGCTATTCCTAGCAACTTTAGATGGTGGCGATCACAATAGATCGGCTACGGTCAAAGTGATACCGGGTCTCTTTACAGAGCCCTGCAAAGCCGCATCAACAAGAAGAAGATAGGTTTTACTATTACAGTGCCAACCTTACTAAAATCTGAGTCTGGAGTAGTCTTAGGACGTGATGGTGATAATTAACGACGCTAACTTAAAACTAAAGCTACGAGAGTTGCAAACGTGCTCTGGTCTGAAAAAAGCCCACAACGACCTCAGTCGGGTTTTTTCATAGCTACTCGTAAGTTAGTCCGCCTCAACGGATAACAGAAAATATATTTTCTTGCCTTTGAAGATAAAAACAATAGGTACGTTTGCTTTAAAATATTATTTCCTTATTTCACTTATTTAATACTAGCTGATGCCGGCGACTACGTTCGCGTGGATTGAGGTTTTTTGGTTCCCGCGGGAACTCCTTAGTTTTCCGGGAGAAGTAGCCTATGTGCTATTCCAGACTGTAATCTATCTCTGTGCCAAATTTCAGCCAGATCCGTTCAGCCGTTAGGGCGTGATTGAGTAACAAACATCCATACATCCATCCATCCATCGACCGCTCACGCCTTTGAGATAGTAATATTATGCTTTGAAGTAGACTGAATGAACATTAATGCAGGAACATTGCATTTTAATGTCGTACGTTATTATGTTAATTTTATGTCGTACGGCATTTTGTTGTGGGGCAGATCAGCTGATATCCAATCAATTTTTATATTGCAGAAAAGAGCCATCCGTTCTATTTATAAACTCGGATCACGCGAATCACTTCGTAAAAAATTTAAAGAGACGGGTGTTCTTACGGTGCCTTCACAATACATATGCAACAATATGTCTTTGTTAGGCAGAACATTAACCTTTATAAGCAAATAGGTAGGTGATACTCACAATCTATGTACTAACCATAAGCTTGTAACAGCGTCATATCGTGTGCGCAAGGTGCAGAAATCCTTTGGGGGGTTGAGTGTACGATTTAATAACATGTTTCCAAAAGAGTTTCTGGAGTTGCCATTACTTAAATTGAAAGACTGTGTTAAACAGCATTTGATAAGGCAAGGTTGTTATACTATCAATGATTTTCTTGATGACAAAGTTGCATGGAAGCAACCGGCCTCGCATCCAGTGACTCACAAGTCAGTGTAATACTTGTCACGTAACGTATGTGTTGTATTGATTACTTAATTAAACATTTTTCTTTTTAAGAAAAGAGCAACTGCTGAGTTTCTTGCCGGCTCTTCTCAATGCAGCTTTCCGAACCGGTGGTAGAGTCTTAACGTATCATAAGTGGCACAAGTTGTCCTACGTGAAATAAATAAATCATTTATAACCAACTAGCTGATGCCCGCGACTTCGTCCATAATTTTTCGGGATTAAATGTAGCCTATGTCACTCTCCAGGTCCTCAATAATTACACCCATGCAAAAAATCACTTCGATTCGTTGCTCAGTTGCGACGTGATGGAATGACAAACCTATAAACAAACAAACACAATTTCGCATTTATATAATATTAGTGTGTTGATGATTGTTGTGTTTCTTGTTACATATAAAAAAATATGCGAGACTTACCTATTGCTATAGGTACTTATAGCATCAATAGAGTAGAATTTAATGTAGCCCGTAAAAATATATTAATACCAGAATTAACAAAGCTCGGAATCAAACCTGGTAAGAGGCAAGAGCTGCTTGTAATTCGCCAGTCAGATCGTAGGCAGCATGGACCCCGAAAGACAGGAAAGGCATGCCTGACATTTCTATACTTGTATAATCTTTGGTCTAGAATCTGTGAATCTGTATGGGTCACAAGTATTATTGGATTTCAGTCTCAATGATATTACTTTTTGCGCTAGACTGCGGTTTTACACTTATTTGCATCTTTCACTCGAACGAATGTCGGAGTTTAAATTAAAAAATATGGTGGACTGGCTGGCCATCTTGGAATATCGATTAGTTACCCAGTACCTCATGTTCTCGATTCGATTCAGATTTTATGCATTCCCTTATCAATTCAATTAATTTATTTTTCGATTTAGGCTTGTATGAAGCCCTTAAGAATGTCAATAAGGGTAGTTCCACTGCCCAATCTATAGTAAATAGTAATATTATAAATGCGAAAGTTTAGATGGATGGATGTTTGATACTCAATCACGCCAGAACGGCTGAATGGATCTGGATAAAATTTGGCGCAGAGATATATAGTATTATAGTCTGGAATAACACATAGGCTACTTTTTATTCCAGAAAATTAAACAGCTAGTTCTCTACATATATTCATCTGTGGTTTGCTAGGAAATTTAATTTTTATTTCTTATCAGACCTTCAATGGGATGAAAAAATTGTAATTTTTTACCAACAGACGGACAAACCAACAAACAAATACACGTTCGTAATTAAATAATGGTTGGATTATGTTCGTATCACGTTGCCAAGACTAATGACGGGATAAGATTAACGGGTTGCATTCAAGATGCTCTGCCTCGTTGGTCTAGACTCTAGTAGTACCAAAGCATGTTCGACTGCGGCCGAAGAGTCAATTGTGGCTTTCAAGGAAGGCTGGAAGAGATCTCTATTTAGAGATAAGCTTTACCTTTGACCACTTTTTTTTAAATTAGTTTTAAGACAATATTTTGTACAAAATAATAAATAAATAAAAATAGAGTTCGAGTCCCGAGTCGAGCCATAATTAGTTAAGTACTAACTGATGCCCGCGACTTCGTACGCGTGGATCGAGGTTTTGTGGTTCCCGCGGGAACTCTTTAATTTTCCGGGATAAAAAGTACCCTATTATTTAATCCGGACTTCTAACTTTACGTCTGAAAAATTTCAAAGCAACCGGTTCAGTAGTTACGGCGTGAAAGCGGAACAAACATACAAACAAACTCACTTTCCCATTTATAATATTAGTAAGGATTGGATTTTTCTGACTAGAAGTACCAGCCCGGAGTTAGGAAGTTGGCGGCGTTTCACCCCCTTGCCTTGGAGAGCACGCTAAGCCGTCGGTCCCGGCTATTATCATTAAAATGATAATAGTCGTTAAAGTTCACGCTGCTCCAATGCGGGTTGGCGCATTGGAGCAGCGTGGGTCTAAGCTTTAATTCCCTCTCTCGTGGGAGAGTGGAGGCCTGTGCCCAGTAGTGGGACTTAAGGGGCTCTAGTGGTGGTGTTGTATTCAAGACGCCCTGTCCCACTGTGTCTCGGCCCTAACACACAACAAAACGGGCACTATAAATCAATACGTTACGCGACACGCTTCCACGTGACGTCTCGCCTCTATTGTGCTGTACCCTTGTCGCTGTTGGCAGTTGAACAATTATTGTCAGCCCTATTGTCTTTGCAGGGCTGCTAACTGGTGCTAATAAATATTCGATGACCTAAAAACCCATCTCTTTTACTGACAGCCCTATTATTTTTGCAGGGTTGCTAACAGTGATATCATAGTAAGCTACAACTAGAATTTTCTAGTGACTTCGTTTCACTTCATGTCATGGTGCTTCAATTAAATAATCATCTGATAAGCTAAAGACAAACTCTGACTTCTCCGTGTGTTTTATACCTAAATCAATACGTTACGCGACACGCTTCCACGTGACGTCTCGCCTTTATTGTGCTGTACCCTTGTCGCTTGTTGGCAGTGGAACAATTATTGTCAGCCCTATTGTCTTTGCAGGGCTGCTAACTGGTGCTAATAAATATTCGATGACCTAAAAACCCATCTCTTTTACTGACAGCCCTATTATTTTTGCAGGGTTGCTAACAGTGATATCATAGTAAGCTACAACTAGAATTTTCTAGTGACTTCGTTTCACTTCATGTCATGGTGCTTCAATTAAATAATCATCTGATAAGCTAAAGACAAACTCTAACTTCTCCGTGTGTTTTATACCTAAATCAATACGTTACGCGACACGCTTCCACGTGACGTCTCGCCTTTATTGTGCTGTACCCTTGTCGCTTGTTGGCAGTGGAACAATTATTGTCAGCCCTATTGTCTTTGCAGGGCTGCCAACTGGTTGTAATAAATATCTGGTGACCTAAAAACCCATCTCTGACTTTTCGGAGTTGTTTTACTGACAATCTTATTATTTTTTCAGGGTTGCCAACAGTGATAGTTAGCTACAACAAGAATTTTCTGGTGACTTGCTCTGGTGCTCTGACTCTACCACTCTGAATTTTCCATGGATAAAAAAAAGAATTAAAAAAGGTATTGGCTACGAACCTCAATGATAAGAAATACGAAGTAGAGGCAGCGCAGGTTTATTACAAACTAGATGATGCCCGCGACTTCGTTCGCGTGAATTAAGTTTTTTTCATTCCCGTAGCATGTCTATGTAGCATATACTTTGCCGGGATGTAACCTATCTCTGTACCAAATTTCATCTAAATCGGCTGAGTAGTTGGGCCGTGAAATCGTAGCAGACAAACAGACAGATAAACAGATACTTTCACATTTATTATATTATTGATTAAGTATCACAGAATAGTTGATATCATATCAGTAGTTTTAACAGGTAAAAGAAAAAAGAAAAACCGTACAGAAATCTGCATGCCTGAAAAAAACTCCAGAGTGTTCCCATAGGTGTCTGAAATTTCACACACTTGTGATACTACGTTGAACAGTATTTCTGAAATTTCACACACTTGTGATACTACGTTGAACAGTATTTCGCTATTGATATTGGATAAAATCCATTGATGCAGTAACCATAAATTGAGCCAATCACAACAATTGATACACTCACAACTCAGTACTTGACCTCAAGAGGTAACATAATAACATGAAAAAGATCCTAACCTATTCTACCCTGTACAGGTACTTAGATCTGGTTTATCTTTGAAATGTCCCAACTCTCAAAGTCCAACTTCTATCAAACTGAAAAATATACGCAATATCACATAAATAATAAGTATATTTACTTCCATTTTTGCGAAAGCGGTCTGATGCAAGCGCGCTATAATAAATTCCGTCAGAGATTGTCGGCCTGTGATGAAACGCGTCCCTAAAGATCGGATCACGTAATCGCACATCCGCATCGGTTGCCGCCAAAACTCCCGGGTGATTAATGTGCTCTGTTCCTAATCTGACTGTATCATAAAGTAGGTATCATACATGTAATATTTTCCAAAATAATTATGGTCATTTCTTGAGAATTAGGAAAATACCTACTCATGAACTGCCTCGTTGGTCTAAGTATGGGGCTTTCTGACAAGAAATTGTCAGTGCTAGCCCGGAGAATAGGAAGTTGGCGGTGTGTCACCCCCGTGCCTCGCAGAGCACGTTAAGCCGTCAGTCCCGGTTATTATCACTAACATGATAATAGTCGTTAAAGCCCGCCAACCCGCATTGGAGCAGCGTGGTAGGTCTAAGCTCTAATTCCCTCTCTCCTATGAGAGTGGAGGCCTGTACCCTTCAAATGGTCTGTACTCTGTAGTGGACTCGTACCATTTGTAGAACCAGTTTCCAATAGTGATGTTCTGTCAAGAAAAAAAAATAGGATCATAACATCGAACTGTAATGATGGATTATAAATTTCTTCAGAATTAACAGGTATGCTACTTAATAACTAACATCTAATAATCTATAATTAACATCTTGGTTGGCCGTGAACCCCACTTAACAAGAGTGGAATGCTCTCGCTAAAAAAAGAGAGATAGGTATAAAAGTTAATCGTCGATATTGAATTGAATATTCAAAATAAACGATACACAGCCCTGTTATAAATAAATTCAAGTAACTTGCACGTATGCTATACTTTCGATACAGTCACTCGTCTCTATTTACGGAGCGACATATTTATTCTGAACTCCTGCGTGCTTTTATGTCTCTAATGAGTAAGGCAAAAGGCATTTGGATGAATAATTCGTAAGGGTTCCTCCACACATATTCGGAATAACAATTTGGGATGTCCAGGTGGCAGTCAAACATCATGCCTGAAAATCAGAAAGAGACGTTAATGGAACGCCGAGAAGTTTATAAGAGAAGTCTCCAAAAAATATATTAAAATCTTAATTAGTTGCTTTAATGTGATTAACTGATAGTTGGATCCTTTGCATACCTAGCTTACAAAATATATTTCAACTATGAAGAAGGATCGGCCTGCTGGCTCTTTGATGTAATGTGATTTACAACATCTGACTGATGGTGGAGACGTACTGAATAATTGTTTTTTCCGACTCGAATATGTATGAAGAGTCCCTGAGTATAGTGAAACTTAAATGTGAAAGTAGGTATAGGTACGTACTGGTATTTCGTTTTGCATTCTATAAGTATTCATGAATGCGCAAGTTTTCTCTAAATATGAACATTTGATAGCAGCTTTTAATAATACTAGCTGATATGTCCCGTGTCCGCGCTTCATCCGCGTGGATTGAGGTTTTTTGATTTTCCGGGATAAAAAGTAGCCTATGTGAATAATAATAATAATAATATTAAAGATCTATCTCTGTGCCAAATGTCAACCAGATCCCTTCAGCCGTTCTGGCGTGATTGAGTAACAAACATCCATCCAAACTTTCGCATTTATAATATTAGTATAAATAGACTGTTTTACTGGGTAGGTGCAGTTGTAAACTTATACTCAAAACATATACTTACTGTTCTCTCAACTCTAGAGTTTGAGTTTAATGTGCGCACAAGGACGTTTTAACTGATTTAGTTAAATTTTGTAATACTATCCCTTTTTGGCAAATGCATATTGTAGTTGCCAAAAAGGGACAGCATCAAAATATTTAACTAAATCCATTTAAAAGTCCTTGTGCAAGTGAGCCTAAATATTACTTGATTTAACGGTGAAGGTAAAAACATTGTGAGAAAACCTGCATGCCCAAGAGTTCATAATTTTCTCGAAGGCGTGGGAAGTCTGCCAATCCGTACTTAGCCAGCGTGGTGGATTATGGGCCATCAGTAGGATGAAATGATGATGATGATGATGTTAAGAAAATCTAATCTATTTAGCTAGTTCTGTCCTAGACAAGACAAAAGCCTCTCTCCGATTTCTCCACATCTCTCTATTCCGTGCCACACGACTGCGAATTTATCTAAAGCCTGTTCAAAGCGGGATGTTCTATTTTTTCAACTTCTTTAAAGTCTGTCACGTTATCTCATCTGCCATTCGACCAATAATGATGGGAATATCTATAAACTTATCGTCTTTCAATGTTCGCATAACTATTGGCCAAATGGCAGATAAGATGACGTGATTAAACGCCATCGATCTGGTGCTCGATCAATACCGGTGTACCGCAAGGTGGCGTGTTATCTCCTCTCCTGTTTTCAATTTTCATTAGTTCTATTACTCTCCAGTTATCTTCTCACTACCACCTGTATGCTGACGATCTCCAATAATTGTATACACAGGCTAAATTGGTGGATTTACCAGAGGCTATAGATGTATTAAATAAAGATTTAGATTTAATTGTGCGGTGGAGTGAGTCTTAAGGTCTCAAGGTGAATCCATCAAAAACTCAATCTCTAATACTAGGCAGTCAAAAATTGGTCACACGAATAGTTTTTCCATGCGTGCCATACAGTGACACTGTTAAAAATTTAGGTGTCACTTTTGACAAATTTTTATCTTGGTCTCCGCACGTGAGTGAGGTGAGTAGGAAGGTGTTTGCGTCTGTCGGGTCTCTCCGTAGGTAGGTTAATTTTCTACCCATACCAAGTAAAGTTACGCTGGCACAGTCTCTTCTTTTACCGATTCTCGATCATGCTGACTCTTGTTATGTCAATCTAAGTGAGGAGTTGCTTAATAAACTTGAGCGCATTCAAAATCTATGTATACGGTTCATATTTGGACTCAGGAAAACTCAAGTGGCTTCCGATCCGCCTTCGCAGGGATACTCATATTCTTTCTCTTTTATACTGTATTCTATTCAATCCTACTACTCCCCTTTACCTCAAAGAGCGGTTTGAGTTTCTTAGTGACACTCACTGTCGCTCTCTCCGCTCCAATGACAATCTTATCTTAAAAATTCCTCCTCACAATACTTCCTTCTATTCCAAATCTTTTTCTGTTGAAGCTGTTAGGCTCTGGAACTCCTTACCGCTTCATATTAGGCGTGCGCAATCTCTTGCATCATTCAAAAGACTCATCAAAGCGCACTTTCTTCCTCCCTAAATTCCTAAATTATCTGTGTTCAACAATTCCATCCTTACTGTCTACGCTAAGTCTTGTGGCTTCTATTTTTAAGTATTTTTGTCGTATCTAGGTGAATATATATCTATTGAATTTTTTATGTATATATTATGCATGTATATATTATGGTATGTATTATTTGTATGGTATTTATTTATATTTGTGTGTATATATAATATTATTGGTAGTTAAGTGCTCGATTTTTTATTTCTATTTGTTACTTTTACGTACACCCATAGCCCTCTATCGCTGGTTATAATTCCTTTGTGAATTGGTTGCCTGGCAGAAATCGCTTAAAAGCGATAGGCCGCCAATTGTGCAGACTAGTTTTTTTATTTTATTTTTGTTTATTGTTTCTGTTTATTTATGTTGTGTACAATAAAGAGTATTTCATTCATTTCATTTCATTCATTTCAACCAATTGCTGGCCCCACTACTGAACATGAGTATCCTCTCAGAATGATGAGGGTTTGGCCATAATCCACCACGCTGGCTAAGTACTGATTGGCAGACTTCACACGCCTTCGAGAAAAATTTTAATCATCATCAGGGTGATCATCCCTATTGGAACATTCTGTAATTCATCATGCCTGCACATGCTGCATGCGCCTTTCCTCTTAGTGATTATTAGGGGGTAATCAAACAAATAATTAATTTGAAAATGCGAAGTTAATTCGTTTAGAGTAATTCTAAGCTACACAGAAAAAGCCGAACATAACGGGCCGTTTTTTCTAGAGTCCATTCAAGCGTTCAGCTCGAACTAGGCAATTCGTTAGATTAATTGCGAATTGGTCTCTCGCGTGTCTACAACTGCATGTATGGCAACCATCGATATATATGTAGGTACTAGATGGTCCCTTTCATAGAAAAAATTGGGCGTCCAACCTTTAGAGCACGCTCCTAACTTGTATAGCCCTGCCCTTGTCCCCGCCATAGCGCTGTCCTGCTTTTCAGGCTAGATGGTGTTAGTAAATTAGGTCCACATTCTTTGTTTGACAGGGCCCGTCTATGTAAATTGAGGTCGTTGATGGCACCGGCGCGGCGGTATGGGCTATTTTATTCATTCTTGCACCTGCTTATACACTCGTGCTCCTTTGTCGTTTTGACGACCTCCCTGGTGCAGTGGTGAGCGAAGTGAAAACTTCTTTAGCCGCGTTGAGCACTTTTTGGTAAGTAGGGGGTAAACTTGTGGATTCGCGTCACCGACATGCTTCGCATCGACAAGCTCGCGTTGTTACGAAGACAAAAGGTCTTAAATATAAATATACTACATTCGTACCTAATTAAACTTTAATTCCTTAGTTTTAAGGTTTATATATATTTAATAAAAAATATACTTACTTAAATAAATTATTTTTATTTAAATTTTATTTTTTATTTTTATGAATTTTTTTAATGCTTTTAAATTTTTTAAATAATCGTTTTCACTTCTATCGGCAGTAAACCTATGACGGGTCATTTTTTTTTTCATTCTTGCACCTGCCTATACACGAGCTCTATTTTTTATTTGGACGACCTCGACAGTGGTGAGTGCTGTGGTCTTATCGTGGGAGGTCCCGGTTTCGATTCCCGTCAGGGTCAATTTGGGAATTAACAATTTCTGAATTTCCTCTGGTCTGGTCTGGTGTGAAGACGTGGGAACCCACCGCATTTATATCCCAAGAAAACTCCTACCATTATTTGATCAAGGAAAACGGTCACGACCCTCAGTAATGAGGAATGCGATGCAGATAGAGAGAGAGAGAGGTCTGGTGGGAGGCTTTGGCTGTAGTTAGTTACCACCCTTGACCCTACCGGCAAAAATGTGCCGCCAAGCGGTTTAGCGTTCCGGTACGATTCCGTGTAGAAACCGATTAGGGGTATGGATTTAATATAACTGCCATAATTCCTAATAAGTTTATCCATCTTAGACTGCAATCTGCATCATGAGTCATGATTAAAAGCAACTAGCGCGCAGTCGGGGAAAGCTTGTCCTAGCATCACTAATAATATTATAATCTAAGCATTGATGTATAATTTTAGTACCTATTCTAAGCTAGACTTTTGTAAGTGAAGTAATCTATTCTATTCAAGCATTTAATTGCAAATTGGTGCAGTCGCGTGTCTAGAAGTAGAGCGGGTGGCGGCGTGGGCAAATTTATTCATTCCTGCACCTGTAAATACATTCTATAGAACATGTTCATATAAACTATACCTGCGATATGTGTTGCACCGCTGCTGTGGGGGAATGGGTGGGTTTCCATTGTTATTCAATTTCCCTTTGGAACCGCTGCACTATTTCAGTAATATCAATGTAACTATAATATAACCACGAGCATACGGGGTCACGGGTTCGATCCCTGGGCATCGATCTGGCTTTTTGGAGCTATATGTGCGTTTGAAGAAATTAAACATCAATTGCTTCATACGGTGAAGGAAACACCTGCATGGCCAAAAGTTCTTCATAATGTTGTCGAAGGTGAGTGAAGTCTACCAATCCGCACTTGGCCTACGTGGTGGACTACGGCCAAATCCTTCTCGTTCTGAGAAGGATTTGGCCGATTTCTACTGTTTTTCAATTTTCTCTTTGGAAACGGCGTCAGGTAACTAGCTGAATTTCAGGATCATCATAATAGCTACGACTTCCCTCAGACCCGGTGACAGCGTCGCTAGTATCTATGAAAAATCATATAAAAACAAAATCTAAACCGTCATAAGAATTAGTTCCAATTATGGCCACCGGGTCAGATAAGGTAGTGGGACACCATAAATGTCGAATTGGAACAATCGTGACGCAAGACAATGGAGTCGTGCATATGTTACCTTACCCATACTCATAGGCATTAAACGGTCAATATGCATTTATATGTAGACAGCTCTTTGTGTGCGCGCTTTGTTAGTGTGTACGGCCCTTGTGTACTGGATGGTACTATGCAGTTCTACCAATATTATATAATACTAAGCGATAGTGTGTCGGTTTGTCCGTGGTTTGACGTGATTTTTTGCATGGGTAACTTATGTTTGTCCTTCAATCATGCCACCACGGAGCAGCCGATCGACGTTGTTTCTTACAATATGGGTAACTTATGTCCTAGATTAAGTGACACAGTTTTCTTTTTCATAAGGATAATTATAAAAGTTACCGCGAGATTTAAAAATCCTTATAGTAGGCATCTAACCTGCACGTCCTCGTCGACCGTTTCCATGGCAACGGTCGTACGATTCCCCGCGCGCACGTCTCACCCCGCTACCCGCTCTCCCAAAGCGTGGCGCACGCGCCCCCGCACCGACAGTCCTCTGCGAGCCTAGCGGCTATGTACGCGCGTTTCATATTCCTAAGTACCTAGTATAATTTTTCGTGTAACCCATCCTTACTAATATTATAAATGGGAAAGTGAGTTTGTTTGTATGTTTGTTCCGCTTTCACGCCGTAACTACTGAACCGATTGCTTTGAAATTTTGCAGACGTAAAGTTAGAAGTCCGGATTAAATAATAGGGTACTTTTTATCCCGGAAAATTAAAGAGTTCCCGCGGGAACTAAAACTCCTCAATCCACGCGGACGAAGTCGCGGGTATCAGCTAGTTTTCATTTAAGTTTATTTTGTTCTTTTGTGTTTTACATTCTGATTATACATTATTTACTGTGCATAGGTTCTTTTTTCTCTCTTCAACCTATTACATCCTTTAAATACTCATAACACTCTTTTAGAGTCTTATGCAGTCTCGTAAGCTATCTGAAATCCACAAAAAGTAACTAAGTTAAAAAAAATATTTTCACTTTTCAGAATTATTACTTATTTATAGCAAATTAAGGTTTGCAACCCTAATTTGCTTAGTATAATAACATTTTCAAGAAATATTTACTGCTAAATTTCTATTGAAATAAATTAAATGAAGCACAAAATTAACGTGCTTCCTCTCCAAAAGTTATTAATTATGCCGAGTACCACTCATTCGGAACATTTTCTCTTCATTAGGCGTTTTCTAAATTCTCTCACACTAAGCATTAAATTCTCGATTAAATTTTACTTCGAAAAAATTATTCAATTATCATAATTTTAGCAAACCGAATAGCATTAATTTTGTTTTTTTTTTATTGCGAGATAGGAGCGCTTGATGAGTGATGACAATCATGCTTAGTGCAAGTCAATGATGTGGTCGGTCTTGCCTAGAAGATGCCTATTCACTCTTGCCTTGACGGAACTTAAGTTATACGTGGTAGGAAACACGTAGTAGGTTTGTATAGAAATCTATGAAAAGTTATTTGTTTCTGTTCCATTCACTAATTTGAATTCCCCAAATTAGAAAAATAGAATCCAGTATTATAATACCACTCTTCTCAGTAGAATGCTTCCCGAACCAGGTGGTAGAGTCCCTAAATATAAGTGAAACAAGGTATCCTTATTATGGTAATAAATTTCTAAATCAGAACCTATCACTAATTCGGATTACCACTAGCAAGGTTTAAAAAAAAATTAACAACAGCGAGTAACTTTGTGTTGAAAATTTTTAAAGGGTATAAATCAGTGACGTTTTTATATGTCGAAACATCCACACATTAATTTCGTTTTTTTTAATTACTACTAACGACTGCATAGCACCCTCTTTCAAATGGAGCGTGGACAGCGAAACCGTACTAGGTTCGTATTACCAGCAGTAGTGGCACTCAAGATCGTCAGTAGTCCATTACAATCCCGGTACTAAATTTGAAAAAAAAAACAAATTTTGACATCTTTATGACAGCAGCTGTCATTTTAGAACTGAGAACGAAATTTGTTTTTTCTTTCTTAAATTTTTCTCTTACCTATAAATTATACAGTGCTGCGTATAATTTAAGTGCAAAAAAATAATTATGGTTTTCTAATTTTAAAATATAAATCAATCAAATTATAAATTTCGATTTAAAAAAATATTTTTTTAAAGGTGGCCAGTTTTATTTAATAGTGTGTCATAGATTTTCAAGTGTATTGTTTTTTTTTGTTTGTAACTTGGCGTTTCGAATTCTAGCTATTCGTTAGCAGTCTTGTTGTGTGTGTCTCAGTGTATATGTGGTGGTTGAGTATTGCGGGTAATACAATTAGGCTTAATTAAATTACTTTCGTGGTAAGTCTTGGGTTGTAAACGGTATGTAATTTTTTAACGTTCTCTACTCTATGTGCCAAAAATAATAATACTTAGTGTGGTTGTCGTAGTAAAAAATAATAGTGAAGTACCTCAAACCGGAAACGGTAAATTTCACAGATAACGTAAGCTTTCTTTGGTTATTTTTTAAAAACTTGCTAGCCCACCTTCTTTAGGTCGTATTTCTGAAAATCCTCTCATGTGTGTTCTAAATAAATCTATTATAATTTTAGATCAGTTTAAGATATATATTGCCATATGAGCTCCCTTTTGCCTTTTTAATAATATAACGATTGAATTAATACATATTATAATAACCAACAGTAGTGTGAAAAAATATTTAATAAATAGTATAAAAAAGTTAAGTCCAAATTATGTTAAAAATTCGTGTCCTATTAATTGAGTTGCTTTTAGTTGTTATACTACGAGGTATTAATTAACTCCAGTCCGATGATATTATAATATATCTAGTGCTAGTTTGTTACTATTAAATACCCATTTAATCATATTACTTATTACCTTCCTGAATCTTTTTTTTAAAACGTAGGTAAATAAAAATCAATTTCCCAATGTATGTCAGCGCATCACTGAACCGATTTTGATGAATCTTTTTGTGTGTGTTTGTGTGGACCGCGGGATGGTTTATATTCACAATTAGACCCGACAGGGGGCGCTCCAATCGGGTTTGAGGTTCAGGGCAGGCCAAAGACTGCCGGGCCAACTAATAGCTTATAAAGACAAAAATTAATTAAAAACCTACAGCAAATTTTAGTCCAAATATTGAGATTGCCGGCCATACTGCCGGCCCACTACAGAGCCCGAGTTTTCTCTCGAAATGAAAAAGATTTGGCCATAGTCCACCACGCTGGTCAAGTGCGCCATCGAGAACCTTATGCTGCTGGTTTCCTCATGGCACGATGTTTTACTTCACTTTTTGAAGCAAGTCTTTTTTTTTCTTCTTACCATTATTATAATTGCAACTTTATTGTCTACTACCATCTAGACTATGGGCTATTAAGTTATATTAATTTAGCTTAAACTTCTACTTATTTGAAGCAAGTGACACTTAAAATTTTAAGATAACGCAAAAGTTGGAGGTTCGTGCCCGAGGATCGAATCCGCGACCTCGTATAGGAGGTCAGGAGTCTTAACTACAAGGTTATCACTTATCACCGCTTCTGCAAAAATGCAAATAAAAATAGTTTTGCCATTTTCATTCAATTAGTAAATTGATTTACCTACTACTACATACCTAAACTCACTATGTTTTATGAGTTTTATGTATCCAATTAATTACTCGTAGCTTTGAATTGAAATAGCTTGGCCTTCAAGGGTTCCTTTGTTAAAAGTAACGCATTCCTGATTTTATATCATCCATCCATCCATCCGCTAGCATTCATCCACTGTTGGACCTATCCTTTTATCCTCTTGCAGAACGCGCGACCAAACAAGGTCTTCCACCTTCCTCGTCCACCCATATCCCGCTACCTTTTTAAGGTCTCCAACACTACGAGGTATGCGGTCTCCACTCCAGAACTGTTGCAAAGAAAAAAAAATGCGTTGATGGCGTCACATCTATGTTTACCATAGATTTAGTATATTTACTACTGTCACTGGTGTTTACAATATCGAACATAGACTCATGTGCATACATGACAATAGCATGACATACAATATGACATTGAAGGTAGTATAATAATGATTTATATTTTGACTGGTTTTGACATTTAAAATATTTTCTCCTTTCACCTAGGACTTTTCCGTTTGCCGGCAAATGTCATTTTTTTATGTTTCCAAGCAGTTTTAATATTTTTATTATTCGAGTTTAGTTGTATAGATCGAGTTAGTATTGATAAATGTTTTCTGTGGAAATTTGTAAACATAAAACAACCGAGTTTGTCAATAAAGCAAATAAAATTAATTCAAATTATAGTAAATTGTAGAAATTTTTACGACGGGGTTATCGGACTGAATATTATGCGGTTCTAATCCATCTTGTATCATCCCATAATCTCACAAATAAATAAATTTCACATCAGCTTCATAGAAACTTCCATACTTGAAGCGTCTTTTTAAGATTTTTTTATCCATAGACCGAGTTTCTTGCTGGTTCTTCTCGGTAGGAATGGCATTCCGAACCAGTGGTAGATTCAATTGACTATTCATAAGCACTGGTAAAAAGTCTATTTGAACAAAAATCATTTGAATTTGAAATTGAATTTGAACATACAAGTTAGCCCTTGACTGCGATCTCACCTCAAGGTACTCTCCGTAAGTGATGTAGACTTTGATAGAGAATTGCTGATTTGATTGAGTTGTCATCATCCCCATTGTTTTCGGTGACGTTAAATTAGAGAGAACAAGTTAGCGGTTTTTTTGTAGTGGTAGTAGGTACGTGACGTCATGGGTCATTGGTGACGGTAATCCTTTTGATATAATATGGCAAAACAAACTATTATCTGAATGATGGTTAAGTATCAGGTTAGATCGCAGTGAAATCGAGATTGCTATTCATATCAAGATCATTGACCACCACAGAGATTTGATGTGTAGAGCGGCTTTTGTTTAAACTTTAGGATAAAATATAGTAAATTGACGACCTCCGTGGCGCAGTGTGTAGCGCTGTTGCCTTAAAGTGCGGAGGTCCCGGGTTCGATCCCCGGCGGGGTCAATTTGGAAATTTATAATTTCTGAATTTTCCTTGGTCTGGCCTGGTGGGAGGCTTCGGCCGTGGCTAGTTACCACCCTGCCGGCAAAGACGTGCCGCCAAGCGATTTAGCGTTCCAGTACGATGCCGTGTAGAAACCGAATAGAGGTATGGGTTTAATATAACTGCCATGCCCCTAACAGGTTAGCCCGCTACCATCTTAGACTGCATCATCACTTACCATCAGGTGAGATCGCAGTCAAGGGCTTACTTGTAGTGGATAAAAAAAAAAAAATAGTCTATGTTTTATTAACCGACTTCCAAAAAAGGAGGAGGTTCTCAATTCGGCGCGTATTTTTACATGATGAAAACTATCGTTGTGCCAAACTTCGTTTGAATCGGTTGTACGAATGGGCCGTAAAAAGTAAAAAAAACAAATACAGGACACACTTTTACATAATCATAATAAACTTTAAAGTATTGATTATGATAGATTACTATGGAAGCTTTAAAAAATAAGTGATTCTTTTGCAATCCTAGAAAGTGTGCACTTTCACATTCCTGGCTTTTATTGGTGCCTTGAAAATAAGCCTATTTAGGTACATTGCCTTAACTTCATAATAAATAAAAATCACTCTCCGCATCCAAAAACACATACTGACTAGTCCTTTTGCCTTGAGTTTTCTGCCACATTTTATGAATTATGATTCTAGTTCGAGTAACTTTTTTCAAGTTCAAATTTTAGTTTTCAAAGGCGAATAGAATTAAGTACCTAATTAAGAATGTAATTCCACTGAAGCGAAGCTGAGAAGTGTTCAATAGATTCAACGTAGTCGTTTTGTTATATGACATTATAATTATATCGCTTAATTATTTTTTTGTCATACGGCACCAGTCATGCCTCCACTCAACTACAATCGCGTTCCATCAACATCATTGTCGTATTAATCGCAATCATACAACTTGAAATTTAAAAAAACGGCCAAGTGCGAGTCGGACTCGCGCACCGAGGGTTCCGTACTCAAGAAGTAGGTATAATTACCTTTGTTAATGAACCGCAAAACTAACTTTGTTTGTAGAGGTTTACTGTTAATATCAAAAAATTACGTTTGTTGTATGGGAGCCCCCCTTTAATATTTACTTTATTGATATTTAATTATTTATTTTGAAAGGTAATATACAAGTTAATATTCTGTGAAACTTTGAACCGTCTACCTGTTACCGTTTTTAATATTGAGCAAAAAAATACGAAAAAAACACGTTTATTGTATGGGGACCCCCCTTAATATATATATTTTTTTAATTTTTAGTATTTGTTGTTATGGCGGCAACGGAAATACATCATTTGTGAAAATTTCAGCTTTCTAGCTATCACGGTCTATGAGATACAGCCTGGAGACAGACAGACAGACAGCGGAGTCTTAGTAATAGGGTCCCGTTTTTACCCTTTGGGTACGGAACCCTAAAAAGTAAATTTTTATCACAATGTCCTTTCTACATAACACTGAAATATCTTCATCAACCACTTTTCCCTATGGCCGTCATTACGATGCTATTACGCCTAATGAAATTTACAAACAATAGCGTGATTGGCCCGAGTTATTACATTTGCAGCAAAAACTACTCGCGAGTCGAGCAATGGAGCATTGTATGCCGCTTAAACGTTATCTAATGACGCTCGAATTGCAATAAACGTTATACTTTTAGGCAAAGCGAAATGCGATTTTATTTTCTTTGAAAACCCATAATTGGGGTTAGTATAGTTTTTGACGACCTCTCTGTCTGTCTGTTGATCTGTCTGTTTGCTACGCTTTCACGGCCCATCCGTTCAACCGATTTTAATGAAATTTGGTACAGGGATAGTTTGTATCCCGGAGAAGGACATAAGCTACCTACTTATTATCCCGGAAAATTAAGGAGTTCCCGCGAATTAAATAACTAAATACACGTTACGAAGTCGCGGGCATCATCTAGTAGTCTTAAAAGTAGGAGTCAATTTGGGAATTTCTAAAATTCTCTAGTCTGGGAGGTTGCGGCCGTGGCTGGTTACCGTTAGTAATATTCCGTGTTGAAAATAGAAACTAATTAAGAGTTTGAGGTTTTTTTAACTAGGTACCTACCTAACCCCTGACACGCATTGATATTCTTTAAATATGCTTCTATCAATATTAATAAATACAAAAGCGAAATTATTCCACTGACTCACTCACGCACTCACTCACTAATCACGATATTTCAATAACTGTAAAGCATACAAACTTGAAATTTTGAAGGTAGGTTTTTTATTTAGTGTAGGCATAAGCTATGAAACGGTTTTTAGTATATTCACCCATAAGGGGTTGAAATGAGTTTTTGAAATTAAGAGGCGTGAAAATCGACAATTGAGATATTGGTTTGAAATAATAAAAACCTGCATAATTATGATATATCAAATCAATCAATCAAATAAATATTATAAATGCGAAAGTTTGGATGTATGGATGGATGTTTGTTACTCAATCACGCCCGAACGGCTGAACGGATCTGGATAAAATTTGGCACAGAGATATATTAGAGTCTGGAATAACACATAGGCTACTTTTTATCCCGGAAACTAAGGAGTTCCCGCGGGAACCAAAAAACCTCAAACCACGCGAACGTAGTCGCGGGTATCAGCTAGTAAACTTATAAAGCCTTTATAAATATTTCAAAATCTTTTAGGTAATCAGAACGTGTACGCGGATGAAGTCTCGGGCGACCTCTAGTAACTGATGTAACTAACACCTAAGCTAGGTACTGCCAGGTGTAAAAGTGTAGGGGTTAAAAAAAAGGTTTTTTATTAGAATAGGATAATAGTGTAGGTACTATTACCACGAATAGCCACGTGAATAAAATGGAAGCAAGTAAGGAATTTATAACAAAGAGTAGATCTAGGCCCCGCTAACCGGATTTAGTGGGTATATTAACTCAAGGAAACGTATTACCTAATACTGATTCACTTAATTAGGCAGCGGTGCGTTAACCGTGGTTACCTGATACTAGCTATAACATAATAACACACGAAAATTATGATTCTTATATATTATAATATTGAAAATATATTTTCTTCTACTTGCTCGGAAATTGCTTCATTATTTAATAACAAGACCTATTCATCGAAACCCCACTTGCTATAGACTATCGACTTTTATTTTTTAACTAGATGAATCCCGCGACTTCGTCCGCGTGGAATAAGATTTTTGGATTCCCGCGGGAACTCTTTAATTTTCTGGTACGAAATTTCATCAAAATTGATTGAAAATATGGGCCGTGAAGACAGAGGCTACTTTTTATCCCGGAAATTACAGTTCCAGCGGGACTAAATAATACATCAATCTACGCAGGCGAAGTCGCGGGCATCGTCTTGTATTTGATATGCGTAAGATAAAGTAAAGAAGAAGAAAAAAAACGAATTTTCGAGTAAAACAGTGACAGTTTTGTTTCAACTCCATCGAAATAAAGGGCTTAGCTGAAAGTTTGAGCTCTCGAGTTCCAGAGCTGTTGAAACAACACACAACAAGTATTTAATCGTACGAAATTGTTTCAGACAACCCAGAGGCCGGCGGACTGCGGGTACTTGACGAAAAGTAACTAGCTTTAATTTGGAAAATACGTGGAAATAAAGGTAAGCCGCACTTCCGTAATTTTTTACAAGCTTTTATTTAACTTGCACCGTTTGCGGGTTTGTTTAGGTCCAATCTTACAACAGAATTTTAAGGGGTGGTTGCACAAGGACATTTAAACGGTGTCCCTTTTTGGTAAATGCATAATGTAGTGGACAAAAAGGGACAGCATTAAAATATTTGATTCAATCAATTTAAGAGTCCTTGTGCAAGTGGGCCTAAAACTGTTATCCCCAACCAAGTACCAACCGATTGAGCTGAAATTTTGCAGACATATTTAGTTTGGATGACAATCCATGGTCTATGTGACGTCATTTTAAATCCAATATGGCGGCCTTCCGAATTAGCGTAAGACAAGTTATTTTTATGCACCCCCATGATATGAGTATAAGTTCGTCGAGAAGTATACGAAAAATAAAATGACGTCACACTAAATTCAATATAGCGGTTGATAAAAGCTTGTTTCTAAAAATGATTTTTAATGTTTAAGACATTTTATGATATAAATATAAGGAGTTTGGATCACTTGATCAATATTTTAACCTATATATGTCAAACCAAACTTTTAGTATTTTGTATACTTTATTACGCAATTGTTCATTGCAATGTGACCTTGCCATTCTCGCATATAAGTTAAAGATTTTATAGAGGATCGCTTGTGCATATATACAAGGTGTAAGGTAATTAGTATAACATACCCGCGGCTACCCATGTTAGATGGTGTATAGATATATTGGAAAAATGTCATAAGACGTGTAGCTCATATCCTGGGGGAGTTATGTGGACTTCAAAATTTTAGCACAAATATTGAGGTGGCATCCCTTAAAACAGCTGATTAAATATCAATGAACTGCGAACAATACGACGTATGTTAAGCCTCGTTGCCAGCGCGAGCGTTGCGATAAAATCCAGTCGCGATACTAAAGTAATCATTATTCGGCATGCAATTAAATTCTCAAAGAGAAGCCCGACTAGAACTTACGTATTCTTGTAAAAAAATGCCCGACTAGTATCGGACTTCGTAAGTCGAAGTCAGTCACTTATCCTTACTTTATGAGCCGCCTTTCCCTGTGATTAATTTCTCGACTTACTTCGTTTAAGTTTTGATCAATAATTAATTATTCTGTGTAGTTTGTTCTTTCAATGATTTGCAAATTGTAATGAATTGCCAAATTGCATAACGATACGATAATACTTATTATATTATCGCTTGTAGTACAGTTCTGACTTTAGGTGTGGAAGGAACAAAGGACTCCACAGGGTTGCCAAAATTTATTTTCCATAATTAATTAATTAATTTTGTATGGAAGTTTTTGATAATTAATTTTGACTTTTTAACTCTACCATAGTGTTTATAACGTCAAAATGGCATGGGTAGCCGCCGGTATGTTATACCATTTACCTTACACCTTGTATATTATTTTATCATGAACAATAAATTAAAAAAGTTAGTCAGTTATCTATCTAAGTATACAAATATTGTAAATGCGAAATTTTGGATGGATGGATGGATGGATGGATAGATGTTTGTTACTCAATCATGCCAGGGCTGGACGACTAAGGAATTTGGCACAGATTATAGTCTGGAATAACACATAGGCTGCTTTTTATCCCAGAAAATTAAAGACTTCCCGCGGTAATCAAAAACCTCAATTAACGCGGACGAAGTCGCGGGCATCAGATAGTTATGATATAAATATAACGAGGCCGGATCATTCGAAATTTCCACGAGAGCAAAGCCGCAGGCGTTTGTTGGAAAGTTATAAACTGAAGCAAACAGCCATACTGACCGTACCCATGTCGCCATTAGTAAAGTTATTATAAACAGGGACACAGGTTATCCTGTCTCAAACAAACAGTTTGAAGCAAGTGTTATGTGTCCCAGACATCGTTCGGAGCCAAGCATCGCTACAGAATGTAGCTCCGCTCATAAAACTCGATACGCTAAGAATAAAACGCTATAAAAGTCACATGAGCCCCATTTGAGGAACGCTCCGAAACAGACATCTACAACCTCAATCGAGACTGTACCTATTATCTGACCCACCCCGGTTTTGTTGAAGAAATTTTTGAAAAGCGGCGTATGGCTTAATTTTTTCAAAATCCTGTAACATGGATTCCTTCATTTTTAACGTAATCCCCAAATATTTACACGACTGCCCAAAAAAGGAGTGTAATTATTTAATATATGTAGGTACTAAATGCATGAACAGATTTGATTTGGATTAATATTATTATCAATGCGAAAGTGCGTCTATCTGTCTAATTGCTACGCTTTCAAAGTCCATTTTACAACCGATTTTGATGAATTTTGGTACAGGGATAGGTTTCATTTCAAGGAAGGACATATGCAACTTTTTATCAAAAAAAAACAAGAGGGCCTGCGGGAATCATCCCTGTGAAGATAGTTTATCGTCAAAAAGCAATAATTACGGAGTTTTTCTCTGACAAATCGTGGTATTTCTCCTCATCGATTTCTCTGAAATTAATCAAATTCAATATTACAAAACAAAATAGAATTTGAATATTTTTTTCGAAATAATCGTGTAATATTTACTTCATAACGATTAATTAGGTGAAGAGGCTGAAGACGTATACATCAGATGGAGGCGGGAGGCGGGACCCAATTTGTCAGCCGACAACTGCCCGACACGGCTTTATAAAAATTAGGGGCAATTAGCGACGACTTGTCGGCTTCGACTTTTTGCAACTTCCATTATCTAAATTAACGCATAATAAAATTATGATGAACACGAATTTAACTTTATTATACTTGCTAGCCTTTTCTTGCGACTTTATTCCAATGAATTTAGGTGTTTTGGAATCCGTATCGCATTAACCAATCACTAGGCAAGTGTGAGTCAGACCTAGCATTATGTAGAAGTTCCGTAGTCATTCTGTTTGCCAAAAACATTGAAGGCAAACCTTTTGAAAGCAGTATTTTTTGCAAAAACTAAGAAACCTCTGATTTAAAAATACTTTTTTTTTACAATTAATACCTACTGCTCGGGCGGTTAGCACTAAGCAGTGATAATTACGTTTAAAAAAATTAAATGTACAGCTCTTGAAGTTTATATTGAAATAGCTGTGACGGACAGACTGGGCGAAACTAAACTTCAATCAATCAATCAATCATTTATTTATTACCGCGTGGATTAAGTTTTTTTATTCCCGCGGGAACTCCTTAATTATCCGGAATACAAACTATCCCTGTACCAAATTTCATCAAAATCGGTTGAACGGATGGGCCGTGAAAGCGTAGTAGACAGACAGATACACTTTCGCATTTATAATATTAGTATGGAAGCATGGATTTGGGTTTAAAAAAGCGGTTATTGACATCTGCATGGTAAACGAAGTTATAGAAGCTATCGCCGAATACACAGACAAACGCCCATTAGGAATTTGCTATAGGGATAGTGATACACTGAGAAGGAACAGAAGTGAGACAGATTGACTTCATTGATACAAAATGTAGTTATTTTGAATGAAGCATGTGTTTGAAAGGTCAAGTGCATGACTCGACTAGTGACTGAGCGACTACGAAAATTGTGGACTTGTTAGATCGTGAATTTGAATTTGAAATTGAAATTTATTTATTTTCTGTAAACTATATCAAAATTTGATCTTATTTCTAATAAAGACGATGGCAAAAAAAGTATAAACTGCGTTCCAGCCGTCAACGCCCACCTCCAAAACGGCTATACAGATATAATTATCTGTTACCAAAAATTATAGTTTATATTTAGTTACAAGAACAATTTACTAAAATTAAAATAAAACTTAAAAATAAGTTAATAGATAGTGAAATTATGTCAGAAATCACGTCAAACTTTTGCTCTGTTGCGGCGTGATTGAAGGACAAACAAGCACACTATGTAATACAGAGCTAAAAACATTTTATTTTTCTCTGTGTGTTTGTCTATCTGTTACGGCGTCAAGCTGAAAATAATTGATTTACACTTCCAATTTGGCATTAAATAAATAATATTGTTATCAAGTATACACTTAAGGGACAGAGCGAATTTTAGATCTTTACCTGATATTACGTAAAAATCGATTTTTCTAGGTACCAACAAAACAGAATAATCAAATTAGGTTTTATGGAGTTGCGTATCTAGGAGATCTATAGTCCCTCAAAATTATTTGACCGCGGTGGCCAAAATTGGAACTAATTTTTATGCCTGTTTAGTTTTTGTTTTTTAATACATACTAACGCCGCTGTCACCGGGTCCGATAAGTTTGTGGTAGGTACTATACATAGCTTCTATGATTTGAATCCATAGATCAAAATTACATACTAATATTATAAATGCGAAAGTGTGTCTGTCTGCTACGCTTTAATGGCTCATGTTTTCAACTGATTTCTATGAAATTCAGTATAGGGTGTAGTTTACATCCCGGGAAAGGACATAGGCTTTTATCCCGGAAAATTAAGGAGTTCCTCTGGAAATTAAAAAGTCTTAATTCACGCGGACGAAGTAGCAGGCATCGTCTAGTATTAAATAATTAGAATGATTCGACAGGGCGTTCAAGGGTCAACTCAAGATAATTTAAATATAGACCGACCACGTACACTATGAACTTTGTCAATTGAGTGAGTTACGTAAGCTGCAGAAGAAAACATTAAACACCTAAGCATTGACCATGCACCTGAGTATGATTTATGAACATACTAGCTGATGCCCGCGACTACGTCCGCGTGGATTGAGGTTTTTGAACTCCTTAGTTTTTCGGGATAAAAAGTAGCCTATGTGTTATTCCAGACTATGATCTATCTCTGTGCCAAATTTCATACAGATCCGTTCAGCCGTTCGGGCGTGATTGAGTAACAAACTTCCATCCATACATCCATACATCCACATCCAAACTTTCGCATTTATTATTTATTTGATTTGATTGATTGATATTGATTGATTTGATGTTGATATTCATTTGATATTTGAATAAAAAAAATGGTCAAACTGAACTAAACGTCAAAATCAGATTAACAGTTGGGCCGAGAAAGCATAACACACTTAATACATCCATAGATACTAATAATTTAAATGCGAAGTGTGTCTGTCCGTCTGTCTGCTACGCTTTTTAACGGCCCACCTCTTCAACAGATTTTGATAAAACTTGGTATACATCTAGGTTACATCCCGGGAAAGGACATAGGCTACCATTTATCCCGGAAAATGAGTTCCCGTGCTAATAAAAAAACAATCCACACGGACGAAATCGCGGGCATCATCTACTTTATAATAATGTTAGTATGTATAACTAAAAATCCATGGTTTATTCCGGTAATTTAAATACCAAAATGACCGTGAGAAAAACTTCTTTTAAAGGCATGATGAACTGTTCTAGTATTTTTTTCATACCCATTTATCTATGGGAACTGTGTACGGAAACAATATTTTAACTATTTTAGAACCTTGTCGCAGTATTGTGCTGTAATAGAGCTTTTGAATGATGCTATTGAAAGGTTAAATTGACAAGGTTCTATCCGATACTTGATACAAGTGAGTAATAAGGTTAATGCTCCTCATTATAATGAAATCTGCCCCCCAATCATGTAAAAATTGACGATTAAATCGTATAAGTTCGGCTTCAAAGTAAAATAAACCTTAATATCATTGAATTAGAGCTCAATTTCGTGTATCCATTCTCATACGTTTAGGTATGTACGATAGCCTAAACGTATAAGAATGGATACACGAAATTGACCTCTAATTCAATGATTTATGGTTTATTTTACTTTGAAGCCGAACTTATACGATTTGATCGGCAATCCTTACATGATTGCACCTCTGATTTGATTCGATGTAGGTACAAATTAAAATTAAATGAAGTTAAATTAGAGTAGTTAACTCTATGAGTGGCACAATTTGGAAATGTTTTTTCTAACTTTCTTTCTTCTTTCTACTTACAAGACTGTTTACGCAACGTAAATTTCTCATGCTAGCGACTTATGTGAGAAACTTACAAGTATAAACGTGCTCAAAGTGTCCCCACGGGATTTCAACACCACCTAAAGCCACGCGGACAAAGTCGCGGGCATTATCTGACCAAAGACCTCAATTAACATAGACGGGACACTGTCAAACAAAAAATGTGGACTTATTTTACTAACGCCATCTAGTCTGAAAAGCGGGACAGCGCCATGGCGAGGACAAGGACGGGCTTATACAGGTGTGGAGCGTGCTCTACAGGTCGGACGCTTAATTTTTTTTATGAAAGAGCCCATCAAGTACCTACCTACATAATATAATTTTATCGATGCATCTGACATTACAACAGGAATTCAGGAAAGTGCGAACAGGGGCGTTAGATTAATTACAACAACAATTGCTCTCATTTCGTTAATTGCTTCGTCTAAACACCACACCGGCCGCGGCGAATAGTGTTTTCAACAACTTTGATATGAACCTGGGGCCATACTACCAACGCTGTAAGCAGTACTTTAGCAATATTACTCAAAATGACAGTCTGACGTCACGTACTTTGACGTTCCTAAAATAAGGATTATAATTGTAAAACACGAAAGTCAAAAAAACATTAAAATTATGGCTTTGAGCGTTGGCAGTATGGCAACAGTTCTTGATCTATGTTCTTGTTCCAGTAATACCCCATTACAAATTTTGCAGATAAACCATAGCATTAAGTCTTTAGCTCTAGTCCTTACTAGTAGTGGTGAACTGACGGACTGACAGAATGGGCATAGTCGCAACATACTTATGGGGTTTTTTTACCATTTTGGGAAATTAAAATTACCGGTGTTTCAGTTATTATTCAGCTTAAAATAAACGAAACTGGAAAACTGTAACAGATAACGCAAAAATAGCAATTCAAATTCAGATGACTTAAAAAAAAAAAGAGTTTTATATACCGCACCAAGGAGACAATAGGAAAAAATATTAAACGTATGAATCGAGATCACGTCTTCGTTCTCGATGCATATTCAGTGGTAGTGCACTCGGTTAATAACAGACTATTATCTATTTGGGGTGAGATGCGAATCTCGCCCTTATTGTCTTAGCATAACGGCGATAAAGGCTTAGTCGATTTTGAAAGATGGCCCTCTTTTGGCTCCCGCAAGAGATGAAGAATAATGGGATACAAAACACAGGCGACTACTGGGCATTAAGTCTAATTCATTAATTTTACACACTACCCTCCATTGCGAAATCTACTTTATTTTTAAGTGTAACAAAGTTTAAATCTAAATAGGATGAGGTCTAACTAAATTTGCGCAAGCTTTGCTTGTGTGTGTGTAGGGGTTGTCATAGAAACTGTAACACCATGCGCGCGCATCGAGCACTCACCCACACACCCTTAAAGTCTCCCCTTACACGAAATGAGACAGCTTACGTACAATCACGATCAAAAACCATTTTATTTCTAACATAGAAATTGGAACGAATTCTATTCTAAATGCAAAGTTCATTACTTTACGTGTAAAATGCGCAACGAAAATCTTAAATTCTCATCTAATCGGAATAAGTTTTAGAAGGATTTTTTTTTGGCAGGATAAAAGGCCCTGGGCTGGAAAAATACATAGATTTAGTATTGGGCTCGTTCGCCTATGGAAAAATGTTTGTACATGACAGAAAAACGTTAGTCTCTGTCTCGCTCCCTCTGGTTTAGATAGATAACGATAGAGTAAATATTTGTAGTAAATATTCGTAGAGTATTATCTTAGATAGTGTTGAAAATATCGAACAGTTACAATAAGACCTGAATGGCGCAGCGGCAAAAGAGCCGCGTCGTTTGCAAGATGTTGCAGGTTGGAATCCAACTCGTGAAATTTGCAAATTTGTATTTTTTTACAGAATAGCGAAAAGAACTTACATTAATCTTACGGGGTGTCCAAAGACACATGGCTGTTGTTAATAGGGATTGGAGTGAAGCTTTTAAGCGTAGGCGTTTCGTACAGGACAGTACGTCATACCGCTTACATAGACGGCAATACGTACACACTTTACTAACCTGTGTGTGCGTGTTTATACCACAGATTCTGCGCGATGGACGCCAGTATTCTCGCAGCCATGGACAAAGAGGCACTGAAAAAGCAGATCGAGAACATGAAGTACCAGGCTTCCATGGAACGCTGGCCGCTATCGAAAAGCATTGCAGCGTGAGTAGTCTCTTATTATTTTAAAAATCGAAATAGTGTAGTGACGTCATATCGTGAAGTGCGGAATTAGGTGGCCGGGAGTGGTTGGCGAGTGAGTGCATGCGAAATTAACGCCTTTCATTGCGTGTGTAAAGTTTATAATCGCCTGAAGCGGCGATTAAGTGAGACGTTCGACTTTATCGGACGATACCGTGCTTTAAGGGGTCATTTTGAATTTGACGAGGTATTTTGTAAGTTTATGTTTTTTTACTTCTAATTTTAATTTTCTGACCCTACCTTTTGAAACCATATCAAAATCATTATCCATTTAACCCTTTAAAAATGTGGTTAATTAGCACTCATTTTCCTTTTTATTTGTCTGTATAATTTTGCTCTATGAGTTCAACCCTACCAATGAACGTACATTTGAATCTAATATTTTTCACGTTTTGTGATATTTTACGATCTTTTTTATTTGGTTAAATTAAAGTTAAAATTGAGCTGTTTAACATAGAGTTACATTATAAAATATTAGAGTCATTTCAAATTAACGCTTTTATCGTGCTCGGTTCATCCATTCAAACTCAAACTTATATTTTTTATTCAAATAAACTTACTACCAGTGCTTTTGAATCGTCAAGTGAATCTACCACTGGTTTGGGATACCATTCCTACTCAAAAGAACCAGCAAGAAACTCGGTGTTGCAATATGGTTTGTGGCTCACGAAAATTTGGTGAAACTCGCGAAAATTTGGAAAATCCGAGTAAACTTTGTCATAAGATGTAAACAAGCCTATTTACCTTACTAAAATAATAGCTGTAACATTGAGTAAAGCGTTAATGTGAAAATGACAAAGAAAATGTATTATTCCACCCATTTTGGCCTCATTTAAAATTTCACTTAAGTACACTAATTGTACTTAATATTTTACCATCGTGCCCTTCATATTAATTATTGTTCTCTACAATCCATATCCATATTATACATACTAATATTATAAATGCGAAAGTGTGTCTGTCTGCCTGTCTGTCTGTCTGCTACGCTTTCACAGTCCATCTATTCAACCGATTTTAATGAAATTTGGTATAGGAATACGTTGTACCTCGGGGAAGGACATATGCTACTTTTTATCCCGGAAAATTCAAGAGTTCCCGTGGGAATCAAAAAAATTTAGTCCATACGGATGAAGTCGCGGGTGTCATCTAGTTAAGTACCTATAGTAATAATATTACGTTAAGCACTTAAACATCAATTTGTTTCGTTTCTAACATGCATGTAAATTGTATGCGGGTATGTTCTAATGTAATGTATGTAATACCTACTTGACCTTCTGATAGTTCTACTATCAAAAGGTCAAGAAGGTTATCAACTGGAATTAATAATCAATATAAATCCATACAAATATAATAAATGCAAAAGTGTCTGTCTGTCTGTTTGCTACGGCTTTACGGTGCATTTATTTAACCGACGATTGTGATAAAATTGGGTAGAGATATGTGCATTTCAAATTTTTTATCCTGGGAAATCTAAGAGTTCCCAAGAGATTTTTGAAAACCTAGTACCACGTGGATCGACGTGATTTTTTGCATGAGTATAGTTGAGAACCTGGAGAGTGACATAGGCTACTTTTTATCCCGGGAAATTGAGGAGCTCCCGTGGGAATTAAAAAAACTTATTCCACGCGGACGAAGTCGCGGGCATCACCTAGTATTATAAATGCGAAAGTGTGCTTGTGTGTGTGCCTTCAAACACGCTGCAACATCGACGAATCGACATGATATTTGCATGGGTCTTTATGAGGTCTTGCAGAGGGACATAAGCTTCTTTATACCGGAAAATTTAGGATTACCCGGGAATTAAAAACAACTTAAACCACGCGGACGAAGTCGCTGGCATCAGTAAGCGGCCAATGGTTTTGAAGGAAGTTGGCCATAATTATAAATTCACAGTATAATATTTTTGTTTGGGATATTATATATAATCACTATAAGGTAAGGTTTAAACAATACTTCCAGGATAATATCAGGAAATAATAAAGTAGTTTAATTAATAGGCATTTATGAAACTCGAGTAGATTCATTTGTCTAGACTGTTTTGTTTATTTTCCTGTAATTACGCATATTACATTTCATAAAAGACCTCACACAAGCAAAAAGGCACTGCCTAATGAGTGGAATACAAAAATAGTAGCCAATAATATAAACATTTTAGAGATAACAACAAAATACTATTTTATAGTAAAAATGGATCCATACAGTTTCCATAAAAACTAATATCATTAATTCAAAATTGTGTCCGTCTGTCTGCTAATCTATCGCCTTTCACAGCTCATCTGTTCAAACAACGAAAGTTGGTACACAGAGGTAGCTTGCGTCCCGGAAAGAAAACGGTTTAATCCCGGAAAATCAGTGAATTTATAAAAAAGTATTTTCAAAAATATCCATCGTCCAATGGATATCATCTGTCTTACTTCTTACTAATATCTTACTAATCTTACTAATATTATAAATGCGAAAGTTGGATGGATGACTGCATGGATGTATGGATGGATGTTTCTTACTCAATCACGCCCCAACGGCTGAACGGATCTGGATAAAATTTGAGAGAGAGATAGAGAGATAGAGAGAGATAGTCTGGAATAAAACATAGTTTACTTTCTATCCCGGAAAATTAGAGTTCCCGCGGGAACTGAAAAACCTCAATCCACGCGGACGAAGTCGAGGGCATTAGCTAGTGCTGAATAAAATAAAAATATCTACTTTTTAATGAATAACTTCCTGAAGTGAAATTCTATCATGATTTTATGAGTCGCTTCATTCGAAGATATAATTGTTATTCAAAATATATATAATAAATTATAATCTATCTTCTGTATATATAAATGTGAAATACCACTCACTGACTAATCACGAATCTAAGGAACTATAAGAAATACAGACTTGAAATTTAGAAGGTAGGTTCTAAGGCGTAGACATCAGCTTAGAAACGGTTTTCAGAATATTCACCCCTAAGGGGTTGAAATTGGGGTTGGGAGTTTGTATGAAAGTCCTATGTTTTTGAAGTTATCGACATGAAAATCGGCATTCAGGTTATTTGTTTTAAATAATAATACCTGCTTAAGCTCTATATAGCATCTTTAGGTACCTAGGCCTTTTGCAGCGGGAAATTTTCATAATCTCATAGGAAATCAGCAATTGTACACAGACAAAGCCGCGAGCGACTAATAGTGTATATTATTATAAAATCATGGATTTTTCCATATTTCAGATCGTATTTTATAAATCATATTCGTGGTTGCATACTTTTAAACATAATATTATGTCAGTGAGCTTATAGTAGGTAACACAAAAATAACATTGTCAGATGTTATGTTAAGTGATTACTTAACATCAGGTGTCCCGTCCCACCTGCTCGTTTTTTCGCTAGTCATATTTAAAAAAAAACACGTAAAATGTCGGGCAAGTATGATGGAAACGGTCCTTTGGAAGATAGCGCGGTTCCATTATCCTTTTTCCGTCATTACACAGTACGTCTCCTGAAATACCGTTTTGGTTTTGTTTACTCTGCTATAACCGGATTTCCAATTTATTTGACAACTAGCTGATGCTCGCGACTTTGTCTGCATGGAATAATTTTTTTTGATTCCCACGGGAACTCCTTAATTTACCGGGATAAAAAGTAGCCTATGTCACTTTCCAGGTCTTAACTATACCCGTGCAATCCGTGATATAAAATCACGTTGATCCGTTGCTCTGTTGCAGCGTGATTGAAGGACAAACCAACAAAAAAACACACTTTCGTATATAATAGTCTATAGAGAGTAGACTGATATCTAGTGTGACTAGTGATGCTCGCGACTTCGTCCGCGTGAATTAGGTTTTTAGAATGTCGGCAGGATAAAACACGAGGCGGGCTGAAAAAATTGTTCGTGACAGTAAATCGAAAGTCTCCGTCCCTCTCTTTATTATGGATAGAAAGAGACAGAGTACCTATTTGTACTTAGGTATTTTAGTTACCTAGTGTTGAACATTTTGAGCCGCGATGCCTCAGTCGGATAGGAACCCTAAGCAAGCAGGTTCGAGTCCCACTCATGAACTTTGCATCTTTTTAAGTATAGAGAAGATAATATATGAGAAAACTTGAAAAGAACTCTGAAGAAAGTTCTAACAGGGTGTCCAACGACACCATATGGTTAGGGTCATTAATCCAGTGGAAAGTTTTGGAATAGTGTCCTGGATCTAGTAAGTTTTATGACCTTGACATCCTTAAAATAAGGATTATATTTTTTTTAAAAAACGTCAGCAATATGCCCTCAGTCGTCACTCCCACCTCTGTGTTTGCGCGGACACCTGCATATCATTTATCCCGGGCAGATGGCTAATCTCTGTGGACATTGGCCGCCGTGGCCGACATTCGCTCCGAGGTCATAATGATATCCCTACTACGGACTACAATATACTTAGTATCGAAATATCCATCCATACTAATATTATAAATGCGAAAATTAATTATTAGTGTCTGTCTGTATATCTGTCTGCTACGCTTTCACGGCCGATCTTTTCAACCGATTTTGACGAAATTTCGTACAGATTTAGGTTGGATGTCGGAGAAGGACATAGCCTACTAATTGTAATCTCGAAAAATTTAAGCGTTCCCGCTCGAATCAAAACGTGATAGCTCGAGTCACGGGTATCATCTAGTAGCTTCATAAATAATTCAGTGTGCAAAAAAATCTGAAAAATTTTTAAGTTTCTAACATCGCTAAGCCATTTAGAAAATTAGTTTTGTTCATCCAATTTTGTCGCCTAAACAGAGTTACATGTAAGTGTATTGAAATGAGGTACATTTGGGTTACTTTTACTTTAGAAAGTTTGAAAGCATGTACACATTAAGTTACCTACACAAGGGATATTTAATTTCTTTACTTTGTACACAGAATTAAGTTAAAAGCTCCTTACGTTTCTTTTATGCAAGAGTAAAAAGATTCCAGAGTCTTTTTTTTTCCTTTTATTAGGGTTACGTAGCCAAATTTGGCAAAAACGGAACCCTTATAGATTCGTCATGTCTGTGTGTCTGTCTGTCTGTCTGTCTGTCTGTCTGTCCGTCCGTATGTCACAGCCACTTTTTTCCGAAACTATAAGAGCTATACTGTTGAAACTTGGTAAGTAGATGTATTATGTAAACCGCATTAAGATTTTCTTACAAAAATAGAAAAAAAACAATAAATTTTGGGGTTCCCCATACTTAGAACTGAAACTCAAAAATTTTTTTTTCATCTAACCCATCGGTGTGGGGTATCTATGGATAGGTCTAAAATGATATTGAGGTTTGTAATACCATTTTTTTCTAAACTGAATACTTTGCGCGAGAGACACTTCCAAAGTGGTAAAATGTGTGTCCCTCCCTCGTAACTTCTAAAATAAGAGAATGATAAAACTAAAAAAAAATTACCATTACCATGCAAACTACCACCGAAAATTGGTTTGAACGAGATCAAGTAAGTAGTTTTTTTTTTAATACGTCATTAATCGTAAATCGCAATTTACCTTTCATTCAATCAACTCAAATATTTAAAAAAAACATTTAATTTAAAACTTATTACAGGTTTGTACGGAACCCTCGGTGCGCGAGTCCGACTCGCACTTGGCCGGTTTTTTTTTAAATAGGTGATCCATTTAAAGTTTGATGAAATTTGGTATAGAGTTAAGTAGGTTGTTTTACAGGGAAGAATAGTTCCCGCGGGAACCACGCGGACAAAATTGCGGGCATTAGCTTGTATTTTTAATTTTTTTTAATTATTGGTTGTTATAGGACCAATAGAAATGCACCACCACCACCACCACTGCAGCCCATTAACGTCCCACTGCTGGGCACAGGCCTCCACTCTCATAGGAGAGAGGGAAATATCGCTAACATGATAATAGTCGTTAAAGCCCGCCAACCCGCATTGGAGCAGCGTGGTGGGTCTAAGCTCTAATTCCCTCTTTCCTATAAATGCACACTCATGAGAAACAGTCCGCTGACAGACAGACAGACGGACAGTGGAGGCTTACCACAGTACCGTACAGAACCCTCAAAAGTACCGCATATAATAATATGATATGTTTTACATGAATATTATATAATATATATCCGAGCATCGGGATTAGACCCTTAATAGAAACCCGCGTCCTCTGAGGGATGATTCAAAATAAATATTTACTGAACAAGGGATAGAAAAATACCTAAAATAAATAAATGGAAATGTATCAGAACTGTACGAAATAATAAGAGAAAAACACTGACAACAAACTAAACAACACAACTAAAACACACTATGGACATGACATGTATTTTAACTAGCTGATGCCCGCTACTTTTTCCGCGTGTATTGAGGATTTTTGGTTTCCACGGGAACTTTCCTTCCCTGTGAAACAACCTACCTATATCTCTGTACCAAATTTCATCAATAAATGGATCATCTATAAAAATAAAAGGAAAAATATCTCTGGAATCTTTTTACTCTTGCATAGAAGAAACGTAAGGAGCTTTTAACTTAATTCTGTGTACAAAGTAAAGAAAATAAAATATTCCTTGTGTAGGTAAGTTAATGTATACATGCTTTTCCGGGATAAAAAGTAGCCAACGTGTTATTTATTCCAGACTATAATCTATATCTGTGCCAATTTCATATAGATCCGTTCCGCCATTCTGCCTTCTGGCGTGATTGAGTAACAAACATCCATCCATCCATCCATCCATCCAAACTTTCACATTTATAATATAAGTATAGATTCTTTTTGTACAAAATTTGCCTCATAACTAATCTATATATATAAAATTCAAAGTCCTGACTGACTGACTGACTGACTGACTGACTTATATATCAACGCACTGCCTAAACCGCTGGTCCTATAGACATGAAATTTCGAGAGTTTGTTCTTTATGAGGAGTAGGTATCCACTAAGAAAGGGTTTTTCGAAATTCCACCCCCAAAGGGGTAAAATAGGGGGTGAAAGTTTGTATGAAAGTCAGTCATCTTTCAAGTTATATCCGTGAAATTTGATATTTGAGTTACCTGTGTAAAATAAAGAAATACGTGTTTCACAGTTTTTCAAAATTTCACCCCTAAGGGGGTGAAAGTTTGCATGAAAGTCCTTCATTTCTCAAGAAATTTTTCAAGTTACATGAACGAATCTTGATATTTTGGCTTTCAGTTAAATTGAAGAAGTACGTACGTATGTCACAGTTAATCAAAATTCCACCCCTAAGAGGGTGAAATAGGGGGTGATATGTTGTATAAAAGTCCGTCATTTCTCAAGTTACATCCATGAAAATTGGTATGTGAGCTACCGCTAGAAAATAAAGAGACAGTTTTTCAAAATGCCACCCCCAAAGGGGTTAAAATAGGGGTTGACAGTTTTTATGAAAGTCCTTCATTTTTCAAGTTATGGCCATCAAAGTTTGTATTTGGGCTACTGGTTAAAAAAAAAGAAATACGTGTTTCACAAATTTTGAAAATTGTGTCCCCAAGGACGTTAAATGGAGAGTTTATCCTTTAATCACGCCACAAAGAGCAACGTATCGACGTGAGTTTTGCATGGGTGGATATAGTTGACGACCTGGGGGGGTGACACAGGCTACTTTTTATCCCGGAAAACTAAGGAGTTCCCGCGGGATTAATAAACTTAAACCACGCGGACAAAGTCGCGGGAATCAGCTAGTACAGACATAAGTGGACGAAGATAAACCTCATATTTTTCTCAAATAGAAATTTCTTTCACATTCAAAAGTTACAAAGATATTTTCATTTAGCTTAGCCATTAGGGCTGCAGCCCGCAACTACATCAGCTGTTTTTTAGGTACCTACTTACATGCAATCGTAAGTTGCTCACCTAGTGTGTAAAACTACAAAGGTCGGCTGACAGATAAGGCTCTGTACATAGCTAGTTCTGGTTGTGCGATAAAGTTTAAAAAAGAAGTATAATTACGGTTGTAGGCTTTCGTCGCTTTTTAGGGTTCCGTAGCCAAATTTGGCAAAAACGGAACCCTTATAGATTCGTAATGTCTGTCTGTCTGTCTGTCTGTCCGTCCGTATGTCACAGCCTCTTTTTTCCGAAACTATAAGAACTGTACTGTTGAAACTTGGTAAGTAGATGTATTCTGTGAACCGCATTAAGATTTTCTTACAAAAATAGAAAAAAAACCGGCCAAGTGCGAGTCGGACTCGCGCACCGAGGGTTCCGTACAAACCTGTAGTAAGTTTTAAATTATTAAAAATTTTTTTTTTTTAATATTTGAGTTGATTGTATGAAAGGTAAATTGCAGTTTACGATTTATGACGTATTAAAAAAAAAATTTAAAATAAAAATTGTAAAAGGTAGTTATACTTTTAAGATTCGTTCGTAATACTGTAGATGTAACACGACTAAAACTGTAACGACCAAAGATGTAAAACGGTAATAATTACCTTTGTTAATGAACCGCAAAACTAACTTTGTTTGTAGAGGTTTACTGTTAATATCAAAAAAACTATGCTAGTTAGAGCATTGGCTATAGTTTTCCTGTAAAATATACATAAATTCCTATTGACCATAATTATTTCAGATTTTTCGATTGGTAAACTCCGGAGATAAGGGGGGGGGGGGGGGGGGGGGGCGGTATTTTTTTAGACGTTTTCCCCGATAAATCAAAAACTTTCATGACTAAAAATAATTAAATATCTGTTTTAGAATGTACAAAGTAAACCCTTTCATATGATACCCCACACAGTACAGTTATCTCACTTTTAAATTTCAACCCTCCGATTTTCCCCCCTTTTTAAATAAGAACAAAAATAATTTCCAATTTTTTTAAATTCCAGTGTCTTTGGGCCACTAATATACACAACTATTCCAAATTTCATGTCGATAGCTTTGGTAGTTACTGAAATAATCGAGTGTGACGGACGGACAGACAGACGGAGAAAGTCGCACCATAAGGGTTCCATTTTACCATTTTGGTACGGAACCCTAAAAACAATAAATTTTGGGGGTTCCCCATACTTAGAACTGAAACTCAAAAATTTTTTTTTCATCTAACCCATACGTGTGGGGTATCTATGGATAGGTCTTCAAAAATGATATTGAGGTTTGTAATATCATTTATTTCGAAACTGAATAGTTTGCGCGAGAGACACTTCCAAAGTGGTAAAATGTGTGTCACCCCCCTGTAACTTCTAAAATAAGAGAATGGTAAAACTAAAATAAATATATGATGTACATTATCATGCAAACTTCCACCGAAAATTGGTTTGAACGAGATCTAGTAAGTAGTTTTTTTTTTATACGTCATAAATCGTAAACCGCAATTTACGATAAGTGGAATAAAAATACTATAACTTTTACTTATATGCCTACAGGTTTGTACGGAACCCTCGGTGCGCGAGTCCGACTCGCACTTGGCCGGTTTTTTTTTCAATGACAGTAATCTAATCTCATCTAATTACCACGTACAGCGGATAACTCAAGGGATGACCCTCAGGAAAGGGTTCGGAATAAATGTTATGACACGTTATTAAGCCTTCACCGCAATAACATTTTACATAGCCCTTATTAACACGTGTTTTTCCAAGATATTACCTTCATAAAACTGTTTTCATAAAGGTTTTTATACAACTAGGAAAAGATTTTTGGAGTTAAAGCAGATTAGGGACAAAAAGCTAGGCTATTATTGTTTTTGGGCTCATTAATAATTATTATTATTGACGCTTTTAAAATACTTACTTTTTTTTTTTATAAAAAATGAAAGAGATCCTTTATCTCAGCAAATCCAAACCCGCGAGCGCGTAAATGTAGGTTTCAGAAAAATCTCATAGGATACCGTTAGATTTTCCGGGTTAATTACCTTTTCCCGGAATGCAACCTATCCGATACCAAACGTATCATCAAAATCGACTGAAAAAATGGGCATTGAAAGCGTTTCTAATTTATTATCTTCTAAACTACTTCCGCTAATTTAAAGGTTTCGCCCAGTCTGTCTGTCCGCCAATGTCACAGCTATTTTAATACTAGTGGTTCGCCCCGATCTGAGACCTCGCGGTATCCTTAAGATAGTTTATTATTTGTTAGCATAAACAAATAAACTTTTACAGAGCACCATCTATTGACATCATTGTGAAGTTCTGTTAAAAATACTGAAGCTCATTAAAAATTCAATAATTTCGTTTCCTTATAATATTTATCTAATTTTAGTATTTGTTGTTCAAGTACAAGATATAATTCAAATAATTGATCAAGTTGCAGGCTCAGCCTTTGAGAGTTCTGAGGTCAACTTTGGACGTTAGAAAATCTCCACTTTGAAAAGCCCCCATTTTGTCAATTTTAGGGCAAAAATTTAAAAAAAAATATTTTTGGAATCTATTCCTAATTATCTTTAAAATGATATACCGCAACCCTATGTAAAAACGGTATAAAAATATTTTACTTACTTCGCATTCGCTTCTATGAGAGCCCCTCTGAAATAAAGATTTTTTTAACTTTTTAAGCCATATTCGGCTGGAGGCCATCGGTTTACATAAAATTAAAATTTGAATTAAAATTTTAATTTGTAATAATTACGTTCGGTAATTGAGGAGTTATAAGACTCTGACAGACGGACGGACGGACTGACGGACGGACAAGTGCAAATTCACTCAAGTAGACTCAGATACCTTCGCTTCGCTCGGTCAATATACTACTAGATGATGTCCGCGACTTCGTCCGCGTGGAAGGCTTTTTTTAATTCCAGCGGAAACCCCTTAATTTTCCGGAATAAAAGTAGCATATATCATTCCCAAGGATATGACTTATGTCTGTACCAAATTTCATCAAAATCTGTTGAAAGGATAGACTGTTAAAGCGTAGCAGACAGACAGACGGACACACTTCGCATTAATAATATTAGTATGGCTAATATGAAAGTATGCGAAAAAATTCATAGCTTTTACAATAATCGGCAGTAAACTTGGGCAAAATTACGGTAGTAGCAATAAAATTTATGCCAAATAAAACACCGCAATTGACTGTAATGACTCAAAGACTTCCTTTATCCCCATTTTCTTATTACCACATAAAAACTCGTCCCTACTTCCTTTACCAGTCTAAACAAGGGATTTTGATGATAAGAGACTCAATTCTTCTTTAGAAATCGCCTCAAAGCTTGTCATCCATATAACCATCCATACTAATATAAATGCAAAAGTGTGTCTGTCTGTCTTTCTGCTGCACTTTCACTGCTCATCTGTTTAACCGCTTTTGATGAAATTTAGTACAGGGATAGGTTTTACCCCGGGAACGGCATATGCTACTTTTTATCCAGAAAATAAAGGCATTACCCCGAGAATTTAAAAAAAAACTTAATTCACACGGATGAAGTCGTGGGCATCACCTAGTTTGTAATAAACCACTGTCTCTGCTTCGTATTTCTCATCACTGAAGCTCGTGACCAATACCATTTTTTATTCTATTACATGTTAACTCTTGATTGCAGTGTCACCTGTGTGTGATGATGCAGTCCAAGATGGTAGCGGGCTGACCTGGTAAACCTGCTATGGCCCTCGATAATATGTAGGTACTAGATACCTTTCATATAGAAAAGTTGGGCATCCAACTTGTAGGGCATGCCCCTCACCTGTATAAGCCTGTCCTTGTCCCCGCCATAGCGCTGTCTCGCTTTTCAGACTAGATGGCGTTAGTAAAATAAGTCCACATTCTTTGTTTGACAGGGCCCGTCTTATAAACTGAGGTCCATATCCATAATCGGTTTCGGTGCCTGGGGGAAAAAAACTGGAAATATACTAATACATACCATCCAAATTCAACTGAAATTACAAGAATATCGAAAAATACTTTTAATTACTGTATTAGTCAAAGCTTAGCTGTTTGTTTCGGAGGAAAACGGTATATATGTATGTATTTGACGCTGATTTATTTTTTCGTAGGAAAACTTTCATTTGCTTATTGGCAAAGTTTATGAATATTAGGTACCTACTGTCAGTCACTGTCTCATTACATCAGTTACTGTCGATTTACCGTGCCAATGCCTAATCAAAACTGATGAGGGAAAAGCAAAAAGGGTCTCTACATTACAGATTAGCGTGTTTTATCTTAGAATGCTTAATTTCCAACCATCGGACAAGATTGTAGCTAAGTTTTAGCCTGTTATCGACGAAATAGACTTAAATTTACATTTATCAGTTCAGTTTTGTAACAGAAAGGTCGTCTAATAAAAGTAGTTCAACAACAAGATCTCAAAATATTCCTCGATTTAGAGTTAATAGAACACACGTAGCGTTCAAGCGTCTATCTAAAAAGAAGTAAAAATAGAACTGTAACAACTCCGTTACTAGGTACTTGGATGAATTGTTTTTGTGAAATTATATTTACCAATCGTTGTCTCTTGTTACAGGATGAGAGAATACGTGGAGGAAAATGAAAAAAATGATCCTCTTATACACGCCCCAGACAAGAAAAATAACCCTTGGGCCGAGAAAGGGAAATGCATCATCATGTAATCATAATCTAAGTAAACTATAAAAAAATATCACCAAAAAATTCTAAAAGACATTATATCGTTTTGGCACGACGAAATCGTTATTGGTCTGGTCCAATTCAACAACTGATTAAAGTCAGATAGGAAAGAGAGTTTCAAACGAAATTAAACATTCGCAACTGCCAGACAATATAAAGAAAAATAGTAGAATAGAAACAATACGGGACGACGTACACTAGCCTCGCCAAAACATCAGAACCATTCATTTTACCAGAAATTCCACTAAAACGGTTTTCGTTCCCCAAAATAATCTAGTCCTCGTAATAGAAATAATGTAAGGAATGTACATTTTGACTGTGCGCGTCGCAAGTATGTACTTATGAGTGTTTTGTTAAAAGAATTAAAAAATGGTTGTAAATACGTTAAATTTTGTATTTCTAGTAAAGTAACGTTCGGTCGGGTCTATCGGTAGAAGTTAAATGGGAAAGTTTATGGAGATGAGTAAAAATTGTAAATTTAAACATTAAACTGACAAAGTATGTTCTTACCGACGTATTTTACTTTGGAGATGTATTTTAATTTAACGAGGGAACGCCTTGAAAATGGCTGGAATAGAATTATAATATAATCGAGGAATCCGACACTTCCACGCAAAGCAAAGCAACTTCCTCTTAGAAATTTGCGTGGATCTGCTTTGGATTCTAATTTAAACAGACGAAGTACGCAGAACTTTGTTCTACTTGTTTCAACTAGTTCAGTGACATAAAGTGCAAGTCTTTCTCATTCTTTGACCATGAGCGGAAACTTTGCCATCGCCGTTAGTTATAAAATACTGTTGAATGTGAAGATTCATTGAGCTCGTGAATCTTTAGATTTAAACGATCTAATATAAATTATTATAGATAAAAATATAGGGTATAATCGCACATCACAACTTAACATCTATTTGCTGGATCACAGAAATAAGAATAACATTCAGGAATTTAAATTAGATATTGGCAATAAAGAAATCTTAGATTGTTAAAAAGACGAAATATTAAATGTAGCGCAGTGAAAAATTAATGTTAAGGTAATTTCGTTAATAAAATGCGACATAATCTCATTCGAAACCAAAGTAATGATAAGTTGATTTAGGATACTTTTTTATGAACACAGGTACATTCCGCAGTGCCATTATCTTGTAATGCTTCTATAAAATAAATCTTAGCGTCTTATCTTCTACGCTTCTCATAAGCTTTGTTGCGTATGTCTAATTATATTATTTGTTAGGCCTTACAGTATACTCTTATTGTCCCTTTTCCTCTATCTTTCCACCATTTATTATTAGTTTGCGTTCATGTTCCCCTGCCCCGTTATGTAAAACTAGATAAATAAATCTATTGACTACAACTATAAATCTAGCACTTGATTAGCTTAGTATTAATTCAAAATTTAAATTAATATAAACTTTACCTATATCACCAAAATAACTATCACTAAAGCGAGCTATCGTAGTTTCCTGAATAAACTTCTTCTAAATTATATCTAAGATTATCGGATTGGAATTGCTAAAATTCTTCTTGATTACTATCAACATCTCTATAGTTCTGGGGATGTGGTCTTTAATTAGGAAGTCTAATAGCTTCATTATCTTGCGTAGTGCTATTGATCTAATATTCCATTAAAATGGAATTACCTTTAATCCTAATTTGGAATAAATAGAAAATTTAAACTTACGCACTGTAGTTATTTGTAGATTAAATTAAAATCTAACCTAAAATTATAAATATAAACTTATAAAAAAACCTTCCTCCTTACCATATCTAGACACAAACTATGGAGAATCATTCTGGCTGTGAGTACTTCCCATTTGTTTAGATGCTTATCATTGTCGTTTGTCCGAATAAATTTCGCTAATATCGACAATAAATTGTTAACGCGGACTAACTTCTTAGATATTTCATCTTTGCAGCTCTATATTTCCCCATAAATAGGTCATGTCAATTTCTGATAGACGATTTGTTCCTACATCCGTCACTTCACCTATTTCCATACTAGTATCATCTTCCTCATGTACTTCTTCTTCCTCATGAGTAAGTTTCATTTATTAGTTCATTGTAACTGTCCTCTCTTAGTCAAGAATAGTTTAAAACATAGGAACTTAGAGAGTAATTCGTAGTCCTAGTAATAAATTAAAAGCAAAAAAATCAAAGTTGTTTGTTAACTTACACGATAAAAGTTGCAATTCAGAGGATTAACCGTAGTTATATAAAAAGTATATAAATATGTAACGAGTTGATTTAAAAATATTCTAGTAAATTAATTAAGGGATCTCAGATGAGAGTGTGAGCGCGATGGCAAAGTTTTGTTTGTCCACAATTTCTTACTAATTAATAACTGCATTGTGTACATTTTCAAGGTGGTCCTCTTTCATATAATTTATTAAATATTTATTGAGTGTTTTGTTTTAACCTATAATAGTTTATCTTATTCCTAAGTTTATTTGTTGAACTTAAGTAATACCAAAGATTTTTTTCACTTCTTTCTCGGACAGAGAGTCCTTTCTAATCAACATGTACATTTGTATTAAATATTTCGTCATAAATATGTGTGCAATATGTAATTTGTAACAATGTGGCGTACTATTTAATATTTATGTTTTTATTTAAGATAATAATAAACTTAATCGGTACTTTTTAACGGATTAATCCAAAAATTTAATAACTAGATAAGGTGATATTGGAAATGATTTTTTTAGAATCAATAGGCTAAGGTATTATGTTATTATTAATATTATGTAATCAGTAATCACTGAAATAAATCAAAATCTGTAATTTTTGTGTTTCATTACTCTCCGATAAACTTATGATTTCCGTTTCCCAATCAATCTTCCCGTTGGAAATTTCTCAAAACTCTTTCATAGTGTGTGAGTGTATAAGGAGAATGAACATGTTAAACCTAAAGTGCATTGACCTGTGCATTGATATGTCAGTTAGTAAGTTTTAATAGCCAGAGGGAGGGGCACGATCTTGAAAAGATTGTCATTACTGGAAAAGTGGACGGAAAGAGGCCTCGGGGACGTAGCCCTATGCGTTGGTCAAATCAAATCCGGAGCGCTCTCGATAACAAGGTCCACGGTGCCCTGCATGCCGCAGAAAACCGTGCAACATGGCGCGACATCGTTCATAGAAGGATTATTGGTGGAAGAGCCACGACCCTCAGTAATGGGGAATACGACGCAAGGAGGAGGAAGAAGTTTTAATAGATTTTTATTCAACTTTTGACTGTTATCTTATCTCGCAAGCGTCGAATCGGCATGAATTCGGCCTACAAAGTGAAGTCTAATGCTAGGTACCTACTGAAATATAAAATGCCAAGTAAATCGGCACAGTGCCCAAAACCACTGAAATACTGACTAACTATACCCCTAATCAAGTTTTGGTGAATCAAGGTTTCAAGGTCTGGATCACCGACATATATTGTACCTACGGTACACGTAGTACAATATTATGTCGGTGGTCTGGGTGTTTGAGTTGAGGAAGATCGCAAGTATACAGGTAATAAATAGCTCTAATGACGTAAGTATCTGTCTTAAAGATACGATGAGATATAGAATTCACCATCCGTTGTTTGAAATATACAAAAATATTTATGGTGAAAAGAGCAAACTGGCTATGTATCATTTTTAGTTGCAGATTCGATCTCAATATTTTGGTTCAAAATTATAAACAAACTAAAGTAATAAAAGAATAATGTTACAAATAATACATTTTCATAGTTAACTGCCAAAAATATCTCGATCTAAATCGGTGTACAATGTACATATACAATAAAAAAAGATACGCGCCAAATTGAGAACCTCCTCCTTTTCAACCGACTTCAAAAAAGGAGGAGGTTCTCAATTCGACTGTATTTTTTTTTTTATGTTTGTTACCTCAGAACTTTTGACTGGGTGGACCGATTTGGATGATTCTTTTTTTATTTGAAAGGGCATACTTCCCATGTGGTCCCATATAAATTTTATCGAAATCGGTCGAGCGGATTTTAAAATATCAACCATAAAATAAGTACTTTGTATAGCGTGTGCTTGTTGTTGTAAAGTTGGCGCGGGAGTTTGAAGTCGGTTGTTCAAAAAGAATTTTTTATATTAAATTATTTGGAAGTCGTTTAAAAATACTTCCAAAAAACAAAATCGTATACAAACAGAAGAAACCGTTAGGTAGGTATCTCCGTCTCGGAGTCATACAAGTAAAGTCCGAGACGAGACGTATGGAGGTAAGAGATTTTTTTTAAATTATAGATTAATAGCATACAAAGAATAGGTAATAGGTGAAACGTTCGCGTCGAAGAATTATTCTGTCGCGTTGGCGTGTGTGGATCCATACAAAAGTGAGTTACGCAGACTTTTTGTCTGCCAAATATATTTTTTGGCCCTAGTATGAAACGAGAAAGCAAATTGCTTTTGTACGTGGTAGTGGAATTTAAACAGCCTAAATCAAAAGACGTATAGGTACATATTATGCCCCAGAGATAATACACACTACGGACAAAAAGTTTTGTGTGTAAGACAAAAAGTCCTCGCAAAGCACTTTTATATGGAGCTGCACACACTAGCACGCCAGGAAAAGTGGAGGACAAGGACACGCATATGTTTTGCCATGTCTGGTCACTAATGCGTTTTCACTCTCATAATATATTTCGGAATGTAATGTAAAAACATATTTAGATACATGCGTAATATTATGTTTTCTGTGTCCCGAATCCTCACATACCTAATAATGTGTTTCTTACGAAAATTTCCATATGTTATGATAATCTAATAAAGGCACACGCCCATTTATAATAGACTAGCTAATGCCCGCGACTTCGTCCGCGTGGATTGAGATTTTTCGGTTCCCGCGGGAACTCTTCAATTTTCCGGGATAAAAAGTAGCCTATGTGTCATTCCAGACTATAATCTGGAATGACACATAGGCCAAATCTCTGTATACATCCATCCATCCTAACTTTCGCATTTATAATATTTATTTGATTGATTGATTTGATAGCTGATGCCCGCGACTTCGTCCGCGTGGTATTATTTTAATTCCTACGTTTTCTCATAATTTTCGGGATAAAAAGTAGCGTATATCACTCTACAGGTTCTTAACCATGCAAAAAATCACGTCGATCCATTGCTCTGTTCCGGCTTGATTGAATGACAAACCAACAAACAAACATTTATGATGCTAGTATGATAGAGTGCTTAACTGCAAATACAATATCTGGAACATTCTTCACGTTTATCCCGTTGCCCTATTTCTGTGTTATTGCAGTATATTACTATTTTCAGTGGCCTAGCTAAAGCAGGTGTATCATATTTTGGTGAATCCTTTAAGCCGATATATACCACTGGCAAGAGCCGGTCTGAGCCGGTTTTAGCCGCTTTTAACCAGTTCTACCTCTCGCTTTAGCCTTGATTATCTTATATAATATCCTTAGGCCGCAATTCGGTTAACTTACATGTTACAACCGGTACGGTTACCTTAACAAGGTATGAATATTTAAAAAATCATGCAATCAAAAAATCCCGGGGAATGACATAGGCTACCATTTATCTCGAAAAATTAAGGAATACAAAAAGTTAAACTCACGCGGATGTAGTCGGCGCGCATCATCTTAAATAATAAAAATGAATTACTGTTCGTTAGTCTCACTGAAACTCAGAAACGGCTTGACCGATTTTGATGGATTTTTTTTTGTGGGTTTAAGTGGGTCCTGGGTTGGTTTATTCCTAGGCTGTTGTTCAAGGCAGCACGCCGACCTCCCTGGCGCAGTGTTGTGCGCTGTTGTCTTAATGTGGGAAGTCTCGGGTTTGATTCCCGGCAGGATTAATTTCGAAATTTTCTCTGGTCTGGTCTTGTGGCTTCGGCCACATGAGTGCTTTGGCCGTGGCTAGTTATAATTTTCATCTCTACCAGCGACGACGTTAATGTGTTTATTTGGTAGTCCGCAGGTGCCATGCGCACGCGCAGTCCATCTTTATCTCTACTCTCGCCAGCCCAATGCAGCACGGTTCTCCCCTCAGAACTCAGAATGAAAAGGCTAAAACCACCAAGGCCAAAGGGGCTATCGACCATTACCTACAGCAGTATTATTTTAGTCTTACTGATGCTCTTGTTTCAGAATTACAATCCTTAATTTAGGGACGTCAAGGTACATCATATAAAACGTCAATTTTAAATAATACTGCTTTAAGACATGGTAGTAAGCCCAAAGAGCGGTCTTTTTTTTAATCCACTACAAGTTAGGCCTTGATTGGGATCTCGTGATGGTTGGTGATGATGCATATTGGATAGAGGCAGGCGTTACTTTGCGGAAGTCCATCATAATGAAGGAACCAGAAGTTTAATTCGCCATAATCCGCGACAAAAGGAATATCTATGTGGTACAGTGATTTTATATATATATATTGATTATATATTTTATATATTTTTTAATTATATATCGTGAATTTATTTATATTTTATTAATTATTAATTTGTTTTATATTTATATTTATTTACCACACCACCACCATATATATTTAAAATAATAATATATATATAATATATTATACATAATCAATATATATTTATAATATATAAAGGGTAGTTTTTGGGGGAATTCTGTGGTGTGGTAAATAAATATAAATATAAAACAAATTAATAAAATATAAATAAATTCACGATATATAATTAAAAAATATATAAAATATATAATCAATATATATATATAAAATCACTGTACCACATGGATATTCCTTTTGTCGCGGATTATAGCGAATTAAACTTCTGGTTCCTTCATGGTGATGATGCAGTCTAAGACGGTAGCGGGCTAACCGAGAAGAAAAGAGGTACTGCAGTTATTTTAAACCCATACCCTTGATCGGTTTCTACACAGCATTGTATTGGAACGCTAAATCGCTTGGCGGTAGGTTTTTGCCGGTAGGGTGGTTACTAGCCACGGCCGAAGCTATTTACCTGACCAGACCAGAGAAAATTCAGAAATTATAAATTCCAAAATTGGCCCTGCAGGAAATCGAACCCCGGGCTTCCCACGATAAGACCACAGCGCCAGAGAGGTCGTTATTCTTATTCATAATATGAAAAAATTTCATAAACAAAGAACCTTCCCCAGTTTTACTCTCATCCCTACCCTATTCCTTTGTTATTACACTTATACTACTATTTCAGTGGCCCACAAAAGCTACTAAATCACTCCGGGAATCCCTCTAAGCCGCATCCTCAGTTTGGGCGAGTTTTACCTGAATATTTCTATTCGTACACGGTTTTTATTATATCCTGATATATCCTCTACTTTTGTGTGTGCATAATTTATGCTAGTGTAAGTATAAGTAGGTCATTTGGTCATTTCTGCCACGTACCTGCAAATTATGGAATCAGCTTCCATCTTCTGTGTTCCCTCGTGATTATGATATGGGGCTCTTCAAAGGGTGGATAAACAAATACCTCAAAATCCAGCAACGCATTGACGGTTCCTCTGGTGTTGCAAATGTTCATGGGCGGCGGTAATCACTCACCATCAGGTTGCGTGCTTGTTTGCTCCCTATATATATTTTTTTTTAAATCTAACATAAGTAGGTTTTGTGGGACGAGTGGCTTAGTTGCGACAACGCATATCAGTCGATTGCAATTGTTAAGCAACCTTGACCCAAGTCGGTAACTGGATAGGTGACCGAGTTTGATAGTCCCAATTTTGCCTTTTCGATTCCTCCGTGCCTCGGAGAGCACGTTAAGCCGTCGGTTATCACTAATAATTAAAGAAAGACTTAATTTCAGTTATAGTCTTTTATATAATTATTATCATAAGTCCAAAGCCGAAGTGTGGGCGCATCTCGATTGGCCTAGGCAACTCTCAGAAATGGCCAGAGGTAAAAAGCTAAAGCTTTGGCTTTTGCCTAACGAAATTTCAGGCCAACCTCGACGCTACACTGTCTCAATATGATATATTAAACGTTGATATAAATTTAGCAAACTATATTTAAAACGAGATCAAAAATATATTTAAAAGTCGAAACGGAACAAGAGAATCGAATACAGCCTGCGCATCTCAGATAAATTGTCCCCGCCGACAAAGGTGTAACAGACTGCTTGGCACCCGCCCAAAAGCGTGTTCGCAACATCAAAACAACGTTTAACTGTATGCTAGGGTACCTACTGATAGCACCAACCCTGCAGATTTAGGCTTTTATTCTACTACAAGCTAGCCCTTGACTGCGAACTCACCTGGGTGGTTTCTAATCAGTCTTTTTTTTTTATCCACTACAAGTTAGCCCTTGACTGCGATCTCACCTGATGGTAAGTGATGATGCAGTCTAAGATGGTAGCGGGCTAACTTGTTAGGGGCATGGCAGTTATATTAAACCCATACCCCTATTCGGTTCCTACACGGCATCGTACCGGAACGCTCAATCGCTTGGCGGCACGTCTTTGCCGGTAGGGTGGTTACTAGCCACGGCCGAAGCCTCCCACCAGGCCAGACCAGGGAAAATTAAGAAATTATAAATTCCTAAATTGACCCTGCCGGAGATCGAACCCGGGACCTCCGCACGTTAAGGCAACAGTGCTACACACTGCGCCTCGGAGGTCGTCAAAAGTCTGGGTTTAGCGGGCTTACCAGCAGGGCGACCGCGTATCTTTTGCATCAATCATTGATACATCACAATCACCTCTGATTGGTTAACACTCTTCCACTATTGGACGAAATCCATTGACGCAGCAAGAATACCATAAATTCAGCCAATCGCAGGTGATTGCGATGTATCAATGATTGATGCAAAAGATACGTGGTTGCCCTGCTGATATACCGGGGTTATCGCAGTTATATATTACAAGATTGTGCCCGCGACTTCGTCCGATTAAGGTTTTTAAATTGCCGCAGGAACTCCTTAATTTTACGGGATAAAAAGTAGGATATGTCCTTCCCCAGGATGTTACAATCTCTTTATCAAATTTCCTTACAATGCATTGAAAAGATGGGCCGTGAAAGCCTTAATGATAAATGATTTATTTATTTCATGTAGGGCAACTTGTGTCACTTATGTTACGTTAAGACCCTACCAGCATCTAACTACGTAGCAGACAGACATACAGACAGACACACTTTCGCAATTATAATATTATAGTATGGATTAGGTACACCCATGTCCTAATTGGTTTCTACACGGCTTCGTACCGGTACGTAAAATTATCTGACGGCACGTCTTTGCTGGTAGGGTACACGCATAGTGGTTATAATTTAGCTACGAGTAATTAATTGGCTATAACTGAGCTAGCACAAAACTTAGGGGCTGTAAAAATATGGAACCTGGGAAAATATATTAGCAAATACATTTAAGCTCAAATTATAGCCATGAAAATGTATTTAATTAAAATTGGCAAAAATAGTAATGTAAATTAACCACAATTTACAGGAAATTAACTATAAAATAAAATTTTAAACTAATCCTTAAATAATACCTACTAACAAAAGATAAAAATAAAAACCTAATCAAAAAGACCACCCCTGGTTGCCCCTGGACCAAAGGTACCCATCAAACTTGCAGCATTGCCACGCTGAATGGCGATGGATAACCTTTGAACCAGGTAGGAACCAGAACGTGGGTCACAGCCCCTTTCCCTCAAACGACGGCCGATCTCTTTTATGAAAGTTTTTGCTTCCCCACCCCAGCATCCCATCGTCTCCACCGCCAGTGGGACAAATAAATATTGGCCCAAGAGTGGTGCATATTTGGCTCTCTTCCTCGTGGCAGCGGATTCTGCAGCGGCACCAGCTAACCGGGACGTACGGCTAAGGTGGCTTGGTGCCAAAGTACAGGCGCAAGTCGCATCCCACAACAGGCATTTCCCTTTTTGCCAAGGGACCAGAGTCAAGCCATCTGGACGCTTACCGTCCGTGCGGCACAAACCAGGTGGTTCAATCGCGCAGGGCACGTTAGCCGAAATGAGTGCTCTACGGACGATATCGTAGAGCACTCATTTTTAAGCTCAAATATGTATGAAATATAAAGAAAGGAGGACAAATTAAAAGGTGGCTAGTGTTATTATAATATGAACGACACCAGAAAGGAGGAGCTGGAAGTCCCTGAATGAAGCTTACGTCGCAGGACAAGTTGATATTCAGATAAAATATGTGTAAAAACCGGCCTAGTGCGACTCGGAATCGCACATGAAGGGTTCCAAATTTTATTAGGTACGATGGGTTTTTAACTAGCCACAAACAGAATCCACGGTGGCAATTGGGTATTTGACTATACTCATTAAATCAATTTTTTTAATGATTAGGTATTAGATAGTGGAAAGTCGTTATATTCCCGTCCCCTGTTAGTAATGTGTTGATTAACCATTTTAAACTATCGATTATATAAAAAATGCGTCGAACTTTTATTCAGTGTCCGTACTAATATTATAAATGCGAAAGTGTGTCTGTCTGTCTGTCTGCTACGCTTTCACGGCCTATCTGTTCAACTGATTTTGAAGAAATTTGGTACAGGTGTAGATTGTATCCCGGGGAAGGACACAAGCTACTTTATATTCCAAAATTTTAAGTGTTCCCGCGGGAACCAAAAAAATCGACGAAGTCGCGAGAATCATCTAGTTTCATATATAAAATCCTTTTTGATGTTTTGACGTTTGAAAAAACTTGCTGATTTGACTAGTAATTATTGTCAAATACCCAATTTAGCAATAAGAGTTCTCAAATTGCCCTTTTCAAATTCTCAAGCTACCGCCCTACCGGCAAAGACGTACCGGCAAGCGATTTAGCGTTCCGGAACAATCCCACGTAGAAACCGACTAGGGGTATGGGTTTTAATAATATACTCCTAACAAGTTAGCCCCTCAAAAGTGCATCATAACTTACCATAAGGTGAGATCGCAGTCAAGGGCTAAGTTGTAGTGGAATTTAAAAAAAAAATGATATTCCTCACTCATCGCATCAGGCTTTATGAATGTTTAATATTAATATTAATAGGTAGGTAATTCGCAGTCCAAACAACGTTCTCTGCACTAAATCTCGTGTACAGGGGTCGACAGCGGGTAATTATTTCTGGCGGGTAACGCTCGCAGTAGGTAATTATTGGGGTAAACTTGACTTTGTGTTCTAAAAGTTAAAAGTTCCACTCAAGTGTATAGGTTTTTGTACCTATTTGATTTTTAATATTAACTAGATAATGCCCGCGACTTCGTCTGCGTGGATTAAGGTTTTTTGATTCCCGCGGGAACTCTTTAATTTTCCGGAATAAAAAGTAATACAACCTATCCCTGTACCAAATTTCATCAAAATCGGCTGAAAAGATGGGCTGTGAAAGCGTAGCAGACAGACAGACAGACAGACACACTGTGTCTATTTCGCATTTATAATATTAGTATGGACTAGGTAATAATTAAAAATGAAAAAATAATAATTTAGAATTATATTTTTTTTGGGTCAGGAAGCCTCGCGGGCGTCCCCAGAACAAACACCCTACCAAAGTTACATCACAACGATCAATGGTTTCGGAACGCATACAGGACAAACATACAAACATTGATTTATATTTACTATACAGATTGACGACATCCCTGGCGCAATGGTAAGCGCTCTTACAACTAGGAAGTCCCGGGTTCGATCCCCGGCAAGTGTCCATTTGGGAATTTATAACGTCTGTATTTACTCTGGCACCAGCGCATAGGCGCGGATGCAGCGCAATTGCAACCCGCAATGAACGTGAATTCAGACATTTCTTAGATTTTAGTACAAATTATACGTAAGGCTAGCGGACACCCGCGACTTCGTTCGCGTGGCATAAGTTTTTTAATTCCCATAGGCATTCCTTAATTTTCCGGGAAGAACCCATTAAAAAACCCGTCGATCCGTTGCTCTGTTGCGGCGTGATTGAAGGACTATGTAACGTCCTTTGGGATAGAATTCATAAAAACTGTGAATTATGTATTTCATAATTTAAAGCGGTAGCCCAAATATCAAGTTTCACGGCTATTTAACTTGAAAAACGCCGGCCTTTTACACCAACTTACAACCCCAATTTAACCCGTTTGGGGGTGGAATTTTGAAAAACTGTTACACACGTACTTTTTTATATTATACCGAAAGCCAAAATACCAAGTTTCGTTATTATAACTTGAAAAATATGTTGATAAATGAAGGACATTCATCACCTATTTCACCCCTTTGGGGATCAAATTTTCAAAAAATCGGCCAAGTGCGAGTCTGACTCGCGCACCGAGGGTTCCGTACTCAAGAAGTAGGTATAATTACCTTTGTTAATGAACCGCAAAACTAACTTTGTTTGTAGAGGTTTACTGTTAATATCAAAAAATTACGTTTGTTGTATGGGAGCCCCACTTTAATATTTACTTTATTGATATTTAATTATTTATTTTGAAAGGTAATATACAAGTTAATATTCTGTGAAAATTTGAACCGTCTACCTGTTACCGTTTTTAATATTGAGCAAAAAAATACGAAAAAAACACGTTTATTGTATGGGGACCCCCCTTAATATATATATTTTTTTTAATTTTTAGTATTTGTTGTTATAGCGGCAACGGAAATACATCATTTGTGAAAATTTCAGCTTTCTAGCTATCACGGTCTATGAGATACAGCCTGGAGACAGACAGACAGACAGACAGACAGACAGACAGACAGACAGACAGACAGACAGACAGACAGACAGCGGAGTCTTAGTAATAGGGTCCCGTTTTTACCCTTTGGGTACGGAACCCTAAAAATGGTGAAACATGTACTTCTGCATATCTAACTGAAAGCCCAAATGCTAAGTTTCATTACTATAACTTGAGAAATGAAGGACTTTCATATAAACTTTCAACCCCTATTTTACCCCTTTAGGGGTGGAATTTTGTTGAAAAAAACAATTTTGAAAAAACCTGTGCCACACGTACTTCTTTATTTATTACCTAAAATACCAAGTATCGTTGATACAACTTGAGAAATATCTTGTGAAATGAAGGACTTTCATATTAAGTTTCATCCCCTATTTCACCCCTTCGGGGTAGAATTTTCAATAACTGTGAAACACGTATTTCTTTATTTTTTACCGATAAGTCATATACTAAGTTTCATGGATATTACTTGAGAAATGACGGGCTTTCATACAAACTTTCAACCCCTATTTCACCCTCTTAGGGGTGGAATTTTGAAAAATCCTTCCATATTGAGCGCCTACGTTACAAAAGGAAGCTACTGTCAAAATTTCAAGTCTCTAACCCTAGCGGTTTAGGCTGTGTGTTGATATATAAGTCAGTCAGTCAGTCAGTCAGGACTTTGAATTTTATATATATTTATAGATTATAGATATTAAAGCAATTGCAATAATGAGATGTTTTTTTAATTCCACCACAAGTAAGCCCTTGACTGCGATCTCAACTGATGGTAAGTGACGATGCAGTCGTAGATGGTAGTGGGCCACACTTTTAGGGGTAAGGCACTTATATTGAACCCATAGGCCCTATTCGGCTTCTACACGGCATCGTACCGGAACGCTAAATCACTTGGCGGTACGTGTTTGTCGGTAGGGTGGTAACTAGCTACAGCCGAAGCCTCCCACCAGACTAGTCCAGAGAAAATTCAGAAATTATAAATTCCCAAATTGACCCTGCCGGGAATCGAACTCGGGACCTCCCACGTCAAGGCAACAGCGCTCAACACTGCGCCAAGGAGGTCGTCAACCTAATTCTGTCGTCATATATCGACGCAGAATGTTAGTTTGGGTAGATTAGGTTAGCTTTAGTCAATATAGTCAATAGTCAATATCATTTATTCAATATAGGTACACTGTAGGTGACTTATTGACGTTAAAAATTGCTTACTTAAAAAAACATGATGGTGATAATCGGTTACGATATGTTAAAACTAAAGCTACGAGGGTTCCAAACGCGCCCTGGTCTGAGAAGAGCCCACAACTAACTCAGCAGGTTTTTTAGGTAGGGCTAGGATCTCTAAACTCTGGCAACCAGGACAAGAAGCGTGAAACCCCCGGATTTTGGAGTTTGGAGCTCGAACATGTCAACAGTGTGTGCTTTCTTTAAGTTATCAAATAAATATTATAAATGCGAAAGTTTGGATGGATGTCTGGATGGATGTATGGATGGATGTTTGTTACTCAATCACGCCCCAACGGCTGAACGGATCTGGCTGAAATTTGGCACAGAGATAGAATATATAGTCTGGAATAGCACATATCAAGAGTTCCCGCGGGAACAACAAAACCTCGATCCACGCGTACGAAGTCGCGGGCATCAGCTAGTACTTTGTAAAATCATACTAATATTATAAACTATATGATGCCCGTGACTTCGTCCGCGTGGATAAAGATTTTTGATCCTCGCGATTTTGAACTCTTGAACTTTCTGGGATAAAAAGTAGCCTATGTCCTTCCCCGGGATACAACATGTAGGTGCACACATAGGTACCTACATGATGACGTAAACATGACGCGGCCACGTTAGCCAATCACGTGCCGCCGCCTGAATCACGCTAACGGAGTTCTTGCGGAAATGCACTATATATGGAACTTTTAACCCACAACAGTTGGCCCAGCTGGGATCTCCGAGTATGACACCGGCTCGGGGGAAGATCTTCCTATTTCCTGGGGAGCATACACCATACGCTCCCGACAAACCTATCCCTGTACCAAATTTCATCAAAATCGGTAGACAGACAGACAGACACACTTTCGCATTCAAAATTCAAAATTCAAATGTTTTTTATTCAAATAGACTTTTTACAAGTGCTTATGAATAGTCAAATGAATCTACCACTGGTTCGGAATGCCGTTCCTACCGAGAAGAACCAGCAAGAAACTCGGTGGTTGCTCTTTTGAAAAAGTATATGGTATGTTTACAATAATTGCAATAATCTACATACACATACACACAACATATACAGATACATAAGTAACCGCAGTCCTGAGCATTGCTGGAGCGAGTCAAATCCACGCGCCTTTATCATTAATATAATCTTCGACAGTATAATAAGCTTTTTTCAGGAGCATACTTTTAATGGACTTCTTAAACTTGTGTAAAGGCAAGTTTATAATAGGTTGAGGAATTTTGTTAAAGAATAGTATGCTCATTCCCACGAACGACCTTCGGACTTTCTTGAGGCGGAGCGATGGAGTCACGAGCCTATGGCGGTTTCTAGTTGGCCTATCATGCAGATCGCATATTCTTTTGTAATTCTGAATGTGTTGTTTTACAAAGATTAGATTACTGTAAATATACTGCGAGGCTACTGTAAGAATACCTATTTCCTTGATTTTCATTTAGTGTGGAAGTATGGATGGATATGGATGCGAAACTGTGTTTTTTGTTGGTTTGTCCTTCAATCACGCCGCAACGGAGTAACGGATTGACGTGATTTTTGGCGTGGGTATAGTTGAGGACCTGGAGAGTGACATAGGCTAAAGGCATAGGACTGGAAAGTTAAGGAGTTCCCGCGGGAATTAAAAAAACTTTAACCACGAGGGCGAATTCGCGGGCATCAGCTAGTACTACGAATAACACAGGATTGGTTGACGCTCAGAGATAGCTTGTAGCAAATAAACTAACACTGCAAGCGGCGCTATTCACACCTCGTTACTTAATTAGGGTACAAGCCTAAGCCTCACCCCCTCTGTAAACTATTACCCTCTGTCGAATCCCGCCCCTTAGACTTACAGTTCTGAAAATTCTATTTGGCCCATTGGCCCGACAAATACCTACCCTAGTTTTGCTCATGTTAAGTCACCGAGTAGTCTGTGTGTTAAGTCATATAACCCCTATATAAAAAGAACTTCAAATAAATAGTAAAAGTAAATTTTTTTTAAAAAAAACATACTAATATAACAAACTAGATGATAACTGCGTCTTCGTCCGCTTTGTATGTACTTATTTTTTTATCCACTACAAGTTAGCCCTTGACTGCGATCTCACCTGACGGTAAGTGATGGTAGCAGGCTAACCTGTTAGGGGTATGGCAGTTATATTAAACCCATACCCCTATTCGGATTCCGGCACCGTACCGGAACGCTAAATCGCTTGGCGGCACGTCACCCCGGAACCGCCTTACGTTAAGACAACAGCGCTCAACACTGCGCCACGGAGGTCGTCATAGCCGTCCACTTCGTCCGCGTAGATATTGAATTTTTGATAAAATCCTATTTAACGGGGAGGCAACAAATGACCCAAATTACGAGAGTAGCATGCAATGACAAAACAGAAACAGCATATATATCAGAGTCAAAAACCGTAACCACTGGAGTACCGCAGGGAAGTATATTAGGTCCATTGCTTTTCCTAACATATATAAATGATTTTCCCGCGGTAACCGACCATCAGATGATTTTATTTGCTGACGACAGCACAGTTATATTTATAGGTGACAGTTTGAATTCATTCCAGGATGACATTAATAGTACTGTTGAAAATATCATAAACTGGTTGACATGCAACAATTTAATTATAAATCTGGATAAAACTAAAATAATGACATTTGTAAATAGACGTAATAAAATAACATTGGACATTAATTATTTAGGTAAAAAAATATCAGAAATAAAAAACACAAAATTTTTAGGCTTATATATTGACGACTGTTTAAATTGGAAAAACCATATTGACAATTTATGTATGAAGCTAAATAGATTCTCTTTTGCATTGTACATGCTCTCTAAAGTTGTAAACCAGTCAGCAGTGTTAATAGCTTTCAACGCATATGTAACAGCTAATATTAGATACGGAATCATATTTTGGGGAAATTCAACCGACAAGGATAGAGTTTTTAAATGTCAAAAGAAATGTGTAAGAGCCATAAGCCATTTGAGCCCCACTGATTCGTGTAAACCATATTTCGATAAATTTAAAATACTCACCTGTCCATGCTTGTATATATATGAAGTGCTAGTATTCATTAAAACAAATTATCAACTGTTTAGATACTCTGAAAATGAACGCAGAAAGAATAAACTGTGCTTTACACAGCATGCAACATCATTTTATGGTAATAGTTTCTTTAATATGGCACCTCAATTATATAATAAACTACCAGCATCTTTGGCTGACCGAAATCTAAATATCCTAACATTTAAACAAAAAATTAAAGAATTTTTGCTGAAGAAAAGATATTATACAATTAAGGAGTATTTAACAGACACAAATATATGAATAGTATGGACATTTATAAAACATTAGTAAAATAAGGCTGACGGTATTGAATATAATAGGTACAAGGAATTAAATAAAAATAAAAAAATATATATATAGGTAGTCTGATATAAAATTGTATAGAATAATAAATATAGTATAATTTAATTGATAATAAGAATTAAATGATGTTTAGAATAAGTATTTAGGTATTATTATTATATAATTTTTGCATGCCAATACACGGCAGATTGTAGTTCAAATTAATATTAATAATGTAACACCAATTGTACTACGCAATCTATGCAAATAAATGATTTGATTTGATTTGATTTGATTTGAAATTTCATCAAAATCGGTTGAGCAGATGGGACGTGAAAGCGTAGCAGACAGACTCACTGTCGCATTTATAATATTAGTATGGATACTTACCTTTTTCTTACGAGTTTCTTGTCAACTCTTTTCAGTAGAATCTGTTTGCTGAACCCGTGGTAGAGTCAAAACTTGACGTAACATAAGAAACACCAGTACTTCCTACATTAAATAAATAGAGTATTGAGTATACTTATAGATAAAAACGCTGTTGAGTGCCTGTACGCGATTTCCCTCTATCTTCAGTAAGTACCTAAGTAGTTATTGTTAGGAACATCTTAGTGGATATTTCCTAGACTGACCTAAGTCGGTAACTAGATGACTATTGGGTATATGAAAAATAGTCAAATCAACAACAACACGTCCTAAAGTATGGGATTATATGAAATTCCGAAATGGGACGTCAGTTAAGTTCGACGCACTTTTTTATTTTAATCGTTTGTTTAAAATAGTTAATCAACGTAAAACTATCAGGGGACGTGGATATTTCGCCTTTCCGGGAAATCCTCTACTTAATAATCACAAAAAAATATCATTTGAATAGTAGTCAAATATCCAATTTGTGAAAACCAACGCGTCGATTCCGTTTATTAATTATTATCACTATCATTTGATAACCTTTTACTACCTAAATACTACTGTACAAATATGTTTTTACCTACCTAAATACTGTTTTTATTATATTTTGTTGTTGTAATATTTTTCCTGTTCATTCAATTAAATGTACCAGGAGAGCTTTTTGTCTTGGTTCTTCAAGTATCTTCCAGTAATTTGCAAAAATAAAATAACTAGTTGATGCCCGTGACTTCGTCCGCGTGAATTGTCCTATGTCCTTCCCCAGGATGTAAACTATCTCTGTACCAAATTTCATCAAAATCGGTTGAGTAGTTGGGCCGTGAAAGCGTAGCAGACAGACAGACAGACAGACGGACAGACATACAGACAAACTAGGTCCCGTTCGCAAAACGTCTCATTCCCAAAAGATCTCGTTCGCAAAAGGTCCCGTTCACAAAAGGTCCCGTTCCCAAAAGGTCCCGTTCGCAAAAGGTCCCGTTCGCAGAACGGCCGGTTCCCAAAAGGTCCCGTTCACAATATGTCCTGTTCGCAAGAGGTCCCGTTAGTAGGGATTATAACCTACCGAGCATCTAACCATCTATTTCGTAATTATTCTTTGTAGAGAATATGGTTTGTATTACGACTGTAAACTGTACCATTCGCAATCATCACGGGCGTCATCCTGCTGCATGCAAGGGCGGAAACGCACTTCGAACAAATATTTTTTTCCTTGGTGTCTTTTAGTGAAAACACTTCCTAATAATTATAATTATAGTGATTAATAGAAATAATTGGAAACTGATTACAGAATTAAGTGGTGAGTAATAAGGCGTAGAGAGGAAAATCTTTGATCGCATAATGTAATGCAACTTACTGGAATTAAGTTCAGAGTCTTAGAAAATTGTTCTAACCCATTCGTTTCAATTTTGGCCATAGATCCATAATTTAACTTACTTATATTTCTCTAACTTCATACTCTGATTTCTAGTATCTTCAGCAACTCTTTATCAGACTTAAAAACGCGGTTCTACTATGGAAGTTTGTACATGAAATACATAGTTGTGACGTCATCAAATTTCAACGCACTTTTTTTCTTTAATCTATAGTTTAAAATTATTATCAAACTTTAAACTAACAGAAGACATCGTCTGGAATTTTAGGTATTTTGGAAGACCTATCATTTCATCATTCCTTGCATCATCCGTCTTGATTAAAAAGTGTACTGGTATCTCCATGAATTATCCTACAACGAAGCAACTGATCGGAGTAATTTTTTGCATATAAATAGTTAAAGATTGAGAGATTACCGTAGGCTATTAATTTAAAGAGCTCCCCCCACTGGAATTTTATAATGACGCAATCTAGTATTATACCTACTGTTAAAAACAAACCCAATGTTATCACTATCAACATTATAGCGTACCTATTTCCGTTACTGCACAATATCTTGTAATAAAGTGTTACTTTACGCATTGTAAAAAGGAGTATAAAACTCAATCAAATCCAGAATTATAACAGCGTTACTTTCCATAGCAATCATAATAATAGGGATGATGACAACTCAATCAAATCGGCAACTCTTAAATCAAACTTTAAAATGTGCTATGTATGAAATACATAGTTGTGACATCTTCCACTTTTTTCTTTAATCTAAGTATAGTTTAAAATAGATCAAACTTTAACCAACCGAGGGTGTGAATTTGAGGCCTTTTGGAAGACCCTCTATCTAAAAATAATCAGTAAGAAATAAATTATTTTTGTCATCATTCCTTGTAGGTATCACCAAATTCAGTATCTGTAGACATGGAAACACACCTATTACTTCCTTCACTACCACTACTTATTGTCAGTAAACATTGTAAGCTTGATGCAAAGCAAAAACTGTACAGTTTTAATAATTAAAAGAACCCTGACCAACCGAATCGGAATCCGGGCGTCTTAACCACTAGGCTATCACCGCTTTAACCTCCAAGTACCAAGTAGTAGTTTTTAAAATTAGATTTTTTAAAACACTGCGTGCATCAAGGTCTAAAACTAAAAAGCAATAGTTATCAAAAGTTTTCAAACATCCAATTAAAAGAGTATTTATTGATTTCCTAATTTCAACTTTGACACATTAGCATCATCGCATCTGTTAAAGTGACATTTACTAGAAATATTGAAAGAGGTTTTCTACATCCATCCTATCTCGTTACAACATTTGCCACACTACTGAAAAAGTTTACAATGTTCTATGTCTAATCAAACCACTATAACGAATTTCTCACACAGAAGAGTCCATGCAATTATGAACCTTAAGGTGGTCAACATTTTCTGGCTGAGACTGTACACCTACCCACTTGTAATTCGACGCGCAGAGTCATACTCACGACGCTATTCCTTTCTTTTCGTATGTAGGTTACAATGTCACATCGCCTTCGCATAGAGCACTGAATGTTACCGACAAACTTACCTGAGATATTTTTGGTAAGTTTCTATCTTCGTCAACCGATTAACGTCTGGTCATAGCAGCTGGGGCCATAATGCCAACGCTAAAAGCCATATTGTTTCACTAGCCGCGATTTCATCCGCGTGGATTGAGGTTTTTTGGTTCCCGTGGTAACTCTTTAATTTTCTGTGATAAAAAGTACCGTATTATTACGGACTATGCAGATTATGCAGATGAATGTAGATAGTATGTAGATACTCTTGTAGTAGTATGTAGATACTCTTGTAGATAGTAAAAAGATTATGCAGAAGGATTTTCATCTTTCTGCATAATCTTTTTACTATCTACAAAAGAGTGGGATATAGAATTTTTTTGGGCAATTGTGTCAAAAGCTCATTACGGGCCCAATCACCACAGTAGCTTGAAAAGTGTAGCTATTCATAATTATGACACGAAAGAAAAATTGCTAGAATGTTGGAAAAAAAGATAGATAGACATTTCTTGAAAATGTTGACTCGACAATACACCTACAGCATACCCGCGGGCCTATTGTCTGAAAACAACGCGAAAAGCATTTCAACTAATCCTTTTTTGTGGCTCTAGAGACTTTCCGTTTGTTATATTTTTTCCTTTTGACTCCTTTACACTCCTCCTGCTTTACTCCTTCTTCTCCTTTTTTATACCTCCCTGGACCCTGGCGCACTGTTGAGCGCGGTTGTCTTAACGTTCGATCCCCGGCCCATTAAATTTCCATGCCATTTCCATGAATTTTCTCTGGTCTCGCCTGGTAAAATAAACTTTATTCCATAAACTCCTCACGCCTTATTCCACAACTCTTCACTCCTTATTCCACAATTCCTTGTTCTCATCTTCTCCATACGTAGATAAAACCTACGTCACTAGAGATTGAATGACGTAAAGCTTCCCTAGATTATAAATTACTAACTTCATGAAAAGCTCTGTTTTATTCCAGTACAAATTATCCCTTGACTGCGATCTCACCTGATGGTAAATGATGATGCAATCTAAGATGGTAGCGGGCTAACCTATTAAGGGCATGGAAGTTGTATTAAGCCCATACCACTAATCGGTTTCTACACGGCATCGTACCAGAACGCTAAATCGCTTGGCGGTAAGTCTTTGCCAGTAAGGTGTAAGCTATAGCCATGGCTATACGAAGAGGTAAGGACCTGTTCGTTCTTCGTAAAAAAGAAGAGGTAAGCGACAAACAAGCAACAAGCGTTTGATCAAAGAGTATGTATGTGTCAGCATTTCCTAGGAAATGTCGACATAAACGGTTTCTATACGTTAGAGCTCGAAATTCGTCAATGAGGTGATTTAAGAACTTTGTCTAGGAATAGTAAACATTAACGGTCCCTCCACTGTTAAATCGCGAAATCATATAGCTGAATCATACTAAAATTCTACATCAATGAGCTGAATTGATCATTTCATGAAATAATCAAGTATATCATCGAATGCTCATAGTTTTCATCAAGAATGATCACCTATTTAATTGATTATATTATGATCAAACGTCTAATGTTGGGTGTCCATAAATATGTAGACTTAAAAAAGATGGGCTACACCATAAGACTCGCTTCGTCGCACCTTCATTCAGCTTCACCTCGCTTCATTCAGGACCTCCTTCGCGAGCTTCTGAGTTCACACTTTACAAAAACACTCTAGGGGTAGGGCAAACAAGACTACGTTGAGTCGGCGTATGCTGATTCGGTTTTGGGACAGTCCACCATCACCACCACCTCACTACTCAACCTATTTTCTCAACTCTAACGAATGCTTGGCCGTTAGACAAATATTCCCGTACTCCGCATTGTCCGTATCCGTTTACTCCGTATTATCTAGGAAATGTCAACTTACATAACCTAGGTAGTATGAGCAAGAAAACAATTATTCCTACTCTAATGGATTTGATACGTTAATGTTGACATCACAGCGTTAATGTGAACATAAACGGTTTTAACAACTTAACATATAAATAACTCCGTATAGGTATGTATATCGTACGATAGATGTCAAAGACAGCACATGACAACACTATCCGCGGGGGTGAGTGCGGACGGGGGAGGAAGATGCTCCCGCCCGTCACCTCAGGCCCCGACTGCATTCAACTCGGGTGCGTACTTTATGTCGCCGCATTGCTATTTGCTGGAGCGAATCAAATCGCACGCCATTTTATAATTTACGTCATAATCTTCAACAGTATAATAAGCTTTTTTTCAGGAGCATGCTTTTAATGGATTTATAAAATTGTGTAAAGGCAAGTTTAAAATAGGTTGTGGAATGTTATTACGGAATAGAATGCTCATTCTCACGAACGACCTGTAGGATTTTCTTGAGGCGTATTGATAAAGGCCACCACCACCACCACTACAGCCCATTAACGTCCCACTGCTGGGCACAGGTATCCACTCTCATAGGGCAGAGGGAATTGGAGCTTAGACCCACCACGTTGCTCCAATACGGGTTGTTTGGTTTTAACGACTATTATCATTTTAGTGATAACAACCGGGACCGACGGCTCAATTTTTGTTTTTCAAAAAAATTGATAAAGTGTTTTGATACAATAATATTATGTTCTTAATTAATTTTTTCTTTGCGTAAGTGAATTGGAACTTATTATCTAACCTTACATATATACATACCATTTGACCTTGGTTCCACCCAAAATATACGTGAGTAAAATTAATTAAAACTTATTAGATATCCGTACATAGATAACTTTTGACCCTGGTTAAACACAAAAAATTACACGTGTAGAAGACGAATCATATTTTTAACCAACTTCAGAATAAAGGTATAAATCAAACTAATATTATAAATGCGAAAGTGTGATTGTTGGTAGGTTTTTTAAGCTATTGCATAGCTTCTATCGCGGGCCTTGAGCGTGGAAACCGAATCCAGAAATTCCGTAACGAAAATAACCTAACACTATCATTAGAATACGAAGGTAAATTTCGCCGCCATATGCAAAATTAAAGTAGCTCAGGTGGGAAATAGGGCGGTCACGATACCAGAAGACCCCAGTTCGAGTCCAGATGTCTCCAGTCCGATTATATATATTTTTCGATTATTATTAATTTTTATTTTTATTAAATTTTAATTTAATTTAAATTTATTTAACAATAAAAAATACAAACCCAGATAAATTATGTCCCAACACTTCTTGCGACACTAGCGCTTTGCGAATGCACTTGCACTGTCCTACCTGTCCCCAGGGACTAGTATATGAGTGATCTGTGGCGGTGATACTTTTTAGTTTTGCCATCTATCGATGAATAGCAGAACTTTTAATGACTTGTACTTTGAACTTAAAGTAACTTGACTTAATATCAAAGAAAAACAAAGGAAAAAAATACTGCATAAATAAAATAAATAAATAATTATAATTACATAAGTTGATAAAAAATGCTATGCAATAGCTTTACCGCGGCAGTCTCCGAGTGCCACACGTCTTTTTTTTTTTACCCACGACGAAACGGAGACGGTATATGTGTTTGCCCTAAGAGGTTGTGTGTTTGTTTGTTTGTTCGTGCACTTTTTTGTAACCGTTTTCTTGGAAAACTACTGGACCGATTAATATGCGGTTTTTTTGCATTAGGTAAGCATAACTTCTGGCAAGGTTTTTAGTTATGTTTTAGGACTATAGACAACCAAGCTGAGCTGTAGTCTATGATTTTAATCTTATTGTCTTAACTATCTTACTAATCTTACTAATATTATAAATGCGAAAGTTGAATGGATGTATGGATGTATGGATGTATGGATGTTTGTTACTCACGGATCTGGCTGAAATTGTGCACAGAGATAGATTATAGTCTGGAATAGCACAAAAGCTACTTTTCATCCTGGAAAATTAAAGAGTTCCCGCGGGAACGAAAAAACCTCAAACCATGCAGACGAAGTCGCGGGCAGTCGGTAGTTTTTCAATATGTTACAATTTTTTTGAAAAAGTACTGGGCTGATTGAGATGCGGATTTTGCATTAGATATGTACAACTTGTAAGAAGGTTCCTAGTTATATTTTAAGGCCAAAGTCCACCACGTTGCCCTGCAATAGTGATTTTTATTATTTTTTATACGTTACCATTTTTCTGAAAAAACTGTGCTGATTTAGATGCGGTTTTAGATATTTTTAGGTTGTATTTAGATGCTGCCTACGGTCTCATGATGGAGCCAGGAGGTGCAGTCATAGGAACTCGTTAAGTTCTCATCGTAAACCCTTCGTGTTTAGACTCTTTTGATTTGTCTTGACTAGCATTTTGTACCTAGATGCTGCTCAGGGTCTCATGATGGAGCCAGGAGGTGGTCATAGGAACTCCTTAAGTTCTCATCGTAAACCCGTCGTGTTTGGACTCTTTTGATTTGTCTTGACTAGCACTTTGTACCTAGATGCTTCCCAAGGTCTCATAATGGAGCCAGGAGGTGGTCATGGGTACTCCTTAAGTTCTCCTCGTAAACCCATCGTATTTGGACTCTTTTGATTCGTCTTGACAAGCACTTTGTACCTAGGTGCTGCCCAGGGTGTCGTGATGGAGCCAGGAGGTGGTAACAGGAACTCCTTAAGTGATCACAGTTTGGTTTTTAATCCATGATATTTTTTTAACTGATATATACACCTCTACTCATTACTAAGCACAAGTCTTATCTCGGCATGAGAAGGGTTTGGCCATAGTCCACCACGCTGGTAAAAAAACCTACTGAGCCGTCAAAGATGCAGTTTTGTGTTTAAGATATTATGCTATATATACGTTTGCTAAGTTCTAATTGTTGTTTCAAGGTTATAAAGGTCATAATGGAGCACTGCAGTTCGTCGTGGGTTTAAAAAAAAATTAATTTTATTACTTGTGGTGTGTTGGTTTGACTTTCAGTCACACCGCCACAGAGCATCAGATCGACGTGATTTTTTGCATGGTCGTAGTTGAGGACCTGAAGAGAGACATAGGCTTCTGTTTATCCTGGAAAATAATTAAGGAGTTTCGCGGAAATTAAAAAACCTTTAACCATCTAGTAGTACTATATTCCGAAATCCGCATGAGCGCAATTGCTCTGGTCAATTGCGGGTGCACATACCTAATCGCCACTGAATATTATAGGCTCAAAACTAAAAGATAAGATAAAGAGACTGTTCCTAGTATAAAAGGGAGCTTATTCTAGCTAAACTTTTATTTTGCGTTGCTGCTATACAGCAGTAGAGCAGTAATAATAATAGATCTTTTTTTTTTTTTTTTAATATTAAAACTCACACAAAATGTATCGATTTGTGATTGTATTGTTTCTGTCGACAGTTTACGCTCAGTTAAAAATTAATGGAACGTGTGATTTTTCCAAAATTACATTTGTCACGGAGATGTCGAATAAGGTGAGCTAAGATTTTTATTTCTGCTGTGATAGTCTAGTGTTAGGCCGCTAACCCGCATCCCCCTCTCCTAAGAGATGAGGCCTGTGCCCAGCTGTGGGACGTTAATGGGCTGTAGTGGGTGGTGGTGGTAGACTAGTTGTTTCATAGCCTTCTATGTTAGGTTGCATGTGCAGGAGTGCCAGCATATTTGAATGCAGCCAAGCGCTAGTTTATAAATAATTAAACTAGTCTAGTTTATAAAAAATACGTTTGACCGTTCGGTTGATCGGCCGGAAGTTCCATCTTCGGGCATGCACTTAATACATTTCTGAATTAAGTGCGATTTAAATAATAATGGCTGATTACTATAACGGTGGAAGAAAGCTTACCTGAGGATAAAGAAAGGAACGCGAGGAAGCTTCCATTCCTTTATCACGTTCACCTTAGTTCCTCACGATGTTCTTAAAAATGTAATTAAAACCATTTGAAATTCTTCAAAATGTTTACGAAGGTTTGTGAAATCTACCTATTTGCACTTGTCCCGTGCGACTAGCGTGATGGCCTATGGCCTAACCTTTTTCATTCTAAGAGAATTGTGCTTAGTGGTGAAACAGACAGACAGAGGGGTTGAAATTATGAAGAATTATATTTCGACGCTTTAGAATCTACTAAACTGTTAGGGGTACGGCATTTATATAAAGCCATACCCCTGTTCGGCTTTTATGTGCGGCATATGCCGGTAGGGTGCTAACTAGACACAGCCGAAGCCTCCCACAAATTGGCCCTGCCAGGGATCGAACCCGAGACCTCCCTCTTATATTATTAAGAGCCACAGTGCTTACCACTGCGTCACACACACACACCAAAACGCCATCGTCACTAGTCGTATGGATTTTTTTCAAAATCATATAATTGGGAATGTGACCACCAACTTTTTTCAATTGTCAAAACGCGCGCTTACTATGGGAATTTGTATATAAAAAAGTGACGGCTTCAAATTCGACGCACTTTTTTAATTCAATCGATACTTTGAAAGTATTTTTCGCAGATAAACCTAACAGGGGATATCACGACTTTTGGGAGTTCCTCTTATTTTATTTGTTATATTTGTCAAATACCCAATTATATGTCCCACAAACGTATCTGACACGGTGACAGAGTCGCTAGTACATATAAAATAAAAACTAAACAGGCATGAAATTAAGTTAAAATTTTGGCTACCTACCAGGCCAGACAAGTTGGCGGGACTGTAATCATTTTTACGAATGTCATCAGATTGCAGGCAAATGGTACGAAATAGAAAGGATCCCAAACAGTATTGAAAAAGGTGACTGCTCACACAGCACAGTCGAATTCGCCAACCCGACGTTGGGAGGAAATACTTCCGAAGTTGTGGAAGGGAAACTTGTGCTGAGGAATGCTTCCATCCTCGGGACTTCCGAGCCGGGACTCTTTGATATGATATTGGATGGTATTTATTTTTTATTTATTCATTACTTACCTTTTATACACTACCGTGGATTGAAGTGCTTAGTTCCCGCGGTAGCCTCTGTGTTATTTTAGACTAAGTATAATCTATCTCTGTGCCAAATTTCATCCATATCCGTTTAGCCGTTCTGGTGTTATCGAGTAATAAACACCCATCCATCCATACATTATCCTTGGTTCCTTTACTCTCATAGCCCGATGGGACAGCCCGATTGCACGTTGCGTCCCACAGTTTTGCACAGCATCGTACCGTTACGATAAATCGCTTGGCAGCACGTCTTTGCCGTTAGGAACGTGATTTGCCATGACCATAGCCTTCCCACAGGACAAGACTAGTGTAAATTAGGAAATTATCAATAATTCCCAAATTGAGTTTGTTTATGGTTTAATTTTTTTTTTGCAGACGTCGCACAATACTTCGTAGTCCTAGGGACTGACTACACTGAGTACCTCATGCTGTACAGCTGTCAAAACACTGGCAACTCAACGGCTACTAGTGAGTTTTTCAAGAATTCTTCTTTCTAGAAATTTCATCATCATAATTATTAACTTCATCAACCCTTCGCAAGCCCACTGCTATGCCACTACTCAATACGAGACTTCTATTAAAACAAAAGGATTAAGGCCACTGCCCACCACGCTGGCCACGTGCAGATAAGCAGACTTCACACACCTTTTAGAATATTTTAGAGAACCAGGTGCAGGAGATGTAGGTATCCTCAGGATGTTTTCCTTCACCGTTATATTAAGTGATACACAATTGATTTAAATACACTCCTGAAGTCTGACAATCTGCACCTGGCCAGCATGGTGAATTATGGCCTGAAACTTTATTATTCTGAAAGGAGACCGGAGCTCAGTAGTGATCGCTGATGAATGAATGAGGAATAGAACCAGTAACAGAGTGATATTAAATTGAATTTACAGGCTCAAAAGGGCTGGAGCCCAGAGCCGTAAACCCACTTTAAAAAAATGATATTAAAATTTCATTTCAGTAAGCGCATGGAAGCTGGGTCGCAACACGACATACTCAGCGTACGCGAATAAGACCACTCATATGCTGGCAACCAATGCAAATATCGCCAACACAACTTGGAAGGTCGTGGATCACTCTGAAGCGGCTTGCAAACTTAAGGGTGGCGCGGTGAATCTGCAAATATCGCCCTTATTGTTACTGTTATTAGGACTCATTGGTTTGGGTAAAGTGTAATAAAATAAATATGAATAAGTGTAAATAAAAGATTAAAGAGTATTTATTTAATATTTAAGTTTTAATCCAACCCTGGAAAGAATTATACCCGGGAAATCCCGTATCCCATAATTTGTTATTGAGGTACTGTGGTATAATTTAGTACATGCTCGTACGATGCCGTGAAGAAACCGAATAGGGGTATGGGTTTAATTTAACTGCCATGCCCCTAACAGGTTAGCCCACTACCATCTTAGACTGCATCATCATTTACCATCAGGTGAGATCGCAGTCAAGGGCTAACTTGTAGTGGATAAAAAAAAAAAAAGGATCCACTAAATTTTAATGTCAATCCAAGATTAAACAGAAAGTGTTTTACTTATATAAACGGTGGTGGTACGGACCCCTTTGTGCGCGAGTCAGACTCGCACTTGACCAGTTCTTGACCGTCAATCCACTCTGTACACGATCAATCTGGATCGCACTCATTGATCGTGGATCGAGATGCAGATTGACTGTGTACCGGGAGCCATATTATTTCATTGCTTCCAACATGCCTGACTCCAAAAAGTCAGAAGTGCGTGCCTCAATTAATTTTATTGATTCAGCCAATCAGTCAATATCTGTTTCTAATTTGACTCGCTCCTGCTATGCATGCGACTGCGGTTACATTAAAATAAAGGGAGGTTTAATTTAAATAGTTAAACCCTCTTTACTAGGTCTAAGGTTCGATCCCTGGCAGGGCCAATTTGGGAATTTACAATTTCTGAATTTTCTCTCGTGTAGTGTGATGGGAGACTTCGGCCGTGGCTAGTTAGCACCTGATACGGCATCTCAGAAAAGGGTCAATTAAATGAAATCATAAGGTTACAATTACTAAGTCAAACCGTTTCTTCTGACATTATTATATTAGCTGGTAGGTTTTTTCAAATTACTCTCGATAATCAATCTTTATGAAATTCGTATGGATTTACAATGTGGTATCACTTTTATAATCTTTCTAATAGATATGCATAACAATAATATCTCTATAAATGAAATAAATATCAGTTTTAAAAAATATATTCAATAGAATCGCGCACCTCTTTACAGTAGGCCCAGTTCTAATCTGAATTCCACAAAAATGGCGGCAAACGACTCGCACAGCAACCACAGACTACATGATAATCATAGATTATACCATAACACCATCGATATATATATGTAAGTACTAGATGGGCCCTTTCATAGAAAAATGGCGGGCGACCAACTATGAGAGCGCGCTCCTATAACCTGTCATAAGCCTGTCTTTGTCCCCGTCGTAGCGCGATCACGGTCGCTCATCGTGTAGATAATTTGTTACTAAGTTAACATCTAAAGTCTTATTAGTTTGGCACTGTATTATTTTTATTTTAAGGTAAGTGTTTCAATTCACAATTATACATTTCCAAGAAAACGTTATTTAATCTTCCTATTTAATATTTTTATCCATTTCGCAATCATTTAATTTCCGCGGCAAACTGTATGATATTTTTTTTTAACCAACTTAAATAAATAAAGGGTTTTTATTTATTAACGTTGATAATTTTTATTTTGTACTAGCGAATGCCCGCGACTTCGTCTGCGTGGTTTGAGGATTTTTGATTCCCGCGGGAACTCCTTAATTTTCCGGGATAAAAAGTTGCCTATGTGCTATTCCAAACTATAATCTATCTCTGTGCCAAATTTCAGCCCGATCCGTTCAGCCGCTGGGGCGTGATTGAGTAACAAACATCCATACATCCGTACATCCATCCGTCCAAACTTTCGCATTTATAATATTATAATATTTATATTATATATTATATATTTTTATTTTTGATTTAAAATAAATAGTTAATTCAAAATTCAGAATTTTATTATTTCGTTGAACAAAAGTTGTTCAGTACCTATTATGTACAGCTACCTACTTACAAGTGTTTATTACTTAATCGTATTTTTAAATGCACACTGTGTAAGTGATTTATCTCAAAATAACTTTTAATATTTCTTTTGATGGCAAGTAGCATACTTAGAAATGTATAAAATAAAATAATTTCAAATGAAGTATTTTTCTGTGACTCGATCCATTAGTACTCTTTCACCTCTCCCATTCCAACCCCTTTTTATTATAATAGTACTAATAATTATTTTTGAATTCTTTCATTTGCAATAAGGTTTGGCGAGGATTATTTTAAACTGTTTTAGCTGTTATTATTTTAAATTTCAAGTTTTTTACATTAGTAGTTACCGAATTATGCTTAGTGTGACGGACAGTCATGTCGCACCACAAGGGTTTTTTCTTATCATTTTGGTACGCAACCCTAAAAATGACTTTATTTCTGTCAATTTTTCGACAAAACTTCAGTATCAACAATTAACAAATAATTAAATTAAAAACCCCACGACGAACTGCAGCGCCCCATTGTGTGGACTTTGACCTTTAAATATATCTAAGAACCTTCTCACAAGCTATATATATCTAATGCAAAAAACCGCATAATAATCGGTTCAATGGTTTTCCAGGAAACTGGTAACAAAAAAGTGGTAAAAATAACAACGTCATACTAACATTTATCGTTTACCTCAGAGAGTACACTCATGTAGGTATTATTTTCGACAAGCGCATCTGTACTAATCTATGACCGAGTCATACGTTTTCAAGATGGCGCATATGTTGCAAGCAAGTTCCCGCTTTTCAGACTAGATGGCGTTGTTAAACATATGTCCACATTCTTTGTTCGACAGGGCCCGTCTATGTAAATTGAGGTCGTTGCATAACACGGATAGTACGCAACATAGACCAATAATGTGGCATAGATTAATAATGTCGTGTTACACACCCTACCGGCATAAGTAGCACATAAAAGCTGAACAGGGGTATGGCTTTATATAACTGCCGTACCCCGAACAGATTACCCGCCCGCTACCATCTCAGACTGCATCATCAATTCGCATTTACCTATATATAATAATGTTAGTAGATTAAAAGCGTCGAAATATAATTTTAAACCCCTCTGTCTGTCTGTTTCACCACTAAGTACAAATCTTCTCTCAGAATGAAAAAGGTTAGACCATAGGCCATCACGCTAGCCTCACGGGCCAAGTGCAAGTTAGTAGACGGGTTTTAGTTACATTTTTAAGAACATCGTGAGGAACTGAGGTGAACGTGATAAAGGAATGCAGGCTTCCTCGCGTTCCTCAGGTCCCTTTTCTTCCACCGTTATAGTAATCAGTTATTTAGTGTTTAAATCGCACTTAATTCAGAAAAGTATTAAGTGCATACCCGAAGATGGAAATTCCGGCCGATCACCCGAGCGGTCGAACCTATTTTTTATAAACTAGACTAGTTTAATCATTAATAAACTAACGTCCCACTACTGGGCACAGGCCTCATCTCTTAGGAGAGAGGGAATTGGAGCTTAGACCCACCACGCTGCTCTGATGCGGGTTGGCTGCCTAACAACTAGGCTGTCACAGCCGAAATAAAAATCTTAGCTCACCTTATTCGAGATCTCCGTGTGAAATCTAATGTTGGTTAAATCACACGTTCCATTAAATAAATAAATAATAATTTATTCATGAGAATGTAAGTGATATACAGTTGTCATGGTTACAGTTTGGGAGCCTTATACATTCTACCATTATTAATGGTGTATGAATATTTGGTATAAATCATCAAAATTAAAAAGAGAAATTTAGTAAATTAAATTAATAAAAGGTCATATAAAATTACAATTAAAAACCGAAAGAAAATAATATAAAATAATCAATGATAATATGATAATAAAACTTAATTACAATTACAAATGTCAAATTCCTTAAAAGAGGGGATACTCAATTATTGCACTATAAAACCATTTATTAATTCACGTCATCATCATCTTTACATATTATATTATTATATTATATTATTTAAAAGTTACTTGAGATTATCACTAAGGAATTCAATAATTTTGTAATAACATTTATTTATAAGCAGCTCTTATGCCTTCCTTTTGAAAACATTAAAAGTACTGCTTTTGTAGCTGTCAGGAAGTTTATTGTACATAGTTATTGCCATGTAGTGTGTACTCTTTCCAAACATCTGCAGTCTTTTAGGAGGTACAATTAGTTTATTCTTTCTCTGGGCTCTCCGAGATCTAACCTCAACCAGTTCATTGTAACTCTTAAAATAACTTGGATTTTTTTTGACTAGCAATAATAATTCATAGATATATTGACAAGGCAAGGGAAGAACATGGTGCTTCTTAAACAAAGGCCTACAGGTATCTAATGGCTGCAATCCACATAATGCTCTCAGACAGGCTTTTTGTTTTATAAAAACTTTATAAGCAAATACCGAATTTCCCCACAAGATAATCCCATATCTTAATAGCGATGAAACATATCCTTGGTATGCTATTAAGGCTGTTTTCATATCAGAAGTTTGATAGAGCCGTCTGAGGACATAGACAAATTTATCCAATTTGCTGCACAGATTTTCAACATGGGTTTTCCAGTTACAATGTCGATCGACTATGAAACCTAGAAAAGATGTAGACTCTACTTCCTCAATGGCAGATCCCTGATAGTCATTAATTTCTAACTGAGCGTAAACTGTCGACAGAAACAATACAATCACAAATCGATACATTGTGTGTGAGTTTTAATCATTTTATTTAAAAAAAAGTTCTATTATTTTCACTGCTGTACAGCATGGCGCAAAATGAAAGTTTAGCTAAAATAAGCTCCCTTTTACGCTAGGAGCAGTCTCTTTATCTTATCTTTTAGGCCTAGTATTCAGTAGCGGTAACGGTACGGGGCTTTATCACTTCGTGATTATGTCACCCCCGTAAAAAACACTTTTAATACAAAGTTAGAAATTAATATTACATTCTTAGGTCTACGGTCCCTTGTAATTTAAAATCAAACAAGCTTCTCAGTCAACGCAATCAAAATATACGGCCCTTTATGTCACATATAAAGCATATTTTGTACTTCCCGTTGGCCTAGAATCATGACATAATAATATGGCAATAAGCAAGGTCTCAGAGCACAAGTATAGAAAAAAAATCGGAATATCGTTAATTAGGGTTCCGTACGTATAGGGTGTCGAATTGTTTGTCAGGCGCTACCATTTCAAAGCCATTAGTAATAAGCCAGTTATTTCACAGCTCATTACATGTTCTTAATTTTCTGTCATAAATAGTAGCTTGTTGTTGTCAGATTCCAGGTCCTCAACTATTTGCAAAAAGTCACGTCGATCCGTTGCTCTGTTGCGACATGATAAAAGGACAAACAAACACACATTCGCATTTATAATATTAGTATATGTATGATTATGATGTAATGTAAGTATGATTTATACAGGCATCGACGGTTAAAGTTTTTCGGCGATAGTACCTACATTTAAAGTTTTGTAGAAAGAATATGAATATTATCTGATCCCTATTATCATAAAACTTTATGCTATATACTTTTACTCTAATTTTAGTACAAGAATTGGGCATTTGACTATTAGTCAAATTAATAATTTTTGTATTTTTTTTTTGGGATTATCATAATTGAGGATCTCCCAAATGTCGTAATATCCACGTCCCATAATAGGTTTATGTTTAATAACCATTTTGAGCGATCGATTTTTATCAACTTTGATGACGTCACATTTCAATTTTTTATACAAAGTCTTCATACATACTTCATTCTTTTTTACTATACTTCTTACTGTACTATCTTACTATACTTTTCTTATTATACTTCTGTTTTAATTAAAACACAATGCACGGGCACACGTAGGCTAAAATTTATTTTAAAAAAAAAGGTAAATCAGTTTTTAAGCCCATGCTAGACTGGCGCGGCGGTTGGCAAATGGTGGACCGTGGTCCAACTCCAGACCGCGAAGGGTATAATTCCGGACCGCCTACCTTTTTATCTATTTAAGTTAATTTCTTTCTATGATACAATCTACTCCGACTCCTTTCCAATTATTTTTTTACGTCACTTTTGGCGCTAGCGCGCGATTAATAATATCGTGCGGCTGGCGGCATGCTGTTCACAGATGTGCAAAGGGATGAAGAAGGTTGCGCAAGGGGTCGGCTCAACGCACGTTGTAAATGGCTTTGTCTTTTGTTTGTTCCCGTTGTGTATTCGACACTGGGGTACCTACACGGCTAACGGCTCCAAACTAGTTAACGGGGATGCAAGGTGGGCCCCCCGCCCACATGCGGCAGGACCCTGGCTGCCGAGCGTAGGCGTCGGTCACTGATAATTACCTACTTCATTATTTGTTTTCGTCACATCATCATCACTCCAAGCATTGTTTATTTCCACCAGAAATAATTTGCCTACCGTTCGTTTTCTTTTTCAATCTCAACGTTATTTTTAATGTTTAGTTTTTAGTTTTTAATTTAGTTTTTAATTTAGATTTAATTTAGATTTTAATCTCAACGTGATTAATTAGAATTTTTGACATCAAAAATTGATAGTAAAAAACGCAAAATTGATAGTGTTATTAGATATGGCATTTCTAAAAGATATACTAACTCAAATATTTAAATGGCCTTAACACTGATTTACCGGGAAAGGGAAGGCTAATTTGTGATCTAATAAGTGTAAATGCTTTTCGCCGAAAGCTCGGTTTATTTTTGACATTGAAAATCAGGAATTTATTCATTTTCCAACAGTTCTGGAATATAGAAACACTAAATCTGCAATAGACACTGAAGTATTTTCTAGTTTTATATAGGAGCATGAGAAGGAATTTGCAACAAGATTTCAAGACTCCAACTGGAGTATGGACTGATGCTATGAAGCTATTCGGTATATCAAAGTCTCAACTTCAAAAAGAAATAACTAGCTAATGCCCGCGACTTCGTCCGCGTGGATTGATGAATTTGATTAATTTTCTGGGATAAAAAGTGCCTATGTGCTATTCCAGACTATAATCTGTCTCTGTGCCAAATTTCAGCCAGATCCGTTCAGCCGTTGGCGCGTGATTGAGTAACAAACATCCATCCATCCATACATACATCCATCCATACATCCATACATCCATCCAAACTTTCACATTTATAATATTAGTAAGATAGACCTGCAGGAGGATGTTTCTTTACAAATGTACAAATCCACATCTACTGAAGAATTTTTGGGTACACGTGGTTCAAAGAAGTACCTACATGAAATTGTAAAATCTAACTATCAATTTCATAACCATGTTTGGGTTGACCTACATATTATGTGAAAGCTCTTTTTCAATAATAAAATTAAAAATTTTAAAAAACCTACGACGAACTGTAGAGCTCCAATAAGGCCTTTATAACTTTGAAAAAAAAAACAATGAGAACTTAGCAAAAGTATATTTAACATAATATCTGAAACAAAAAACTGCATCAGCGTGGTGGACTATGGCCATACCCTTCTTATTCCGCGATAAGACTTGTGCTTAGTAGAGGTGTCAAATAGTGTTAAATTTTAATATTCTGATAAATAATTGTTAAAAAAATATACAAGTTAAAAAAATACGAAAAATAATATCATGGAATAAAAACCAAACTGTGATCACTTAACGAGGTTTAAAGTGCTTGTCAAGATAAATCAAAAGAGTCCAAATACGACGGGTTTACGATGAGAACTTAAGGAGTTCCTATGATTACCTCCTGGCTCCATCATGAGACCCTGGGCAGCATCTGGGTGCAAAGTGCTAGTCAAGACATATCAAAAGAGTCCATACATGACGGGTTTACGATGAGAACTTAAGGAGTTCCTATGACCACCTTCTGGCTCCATCATGAGACCCTGGGCAGCATCTAGGTACAAAGTGCAAGTCAAGACAAATCAAAAGAGTCCAAGCACGACGGGTTTACGATGAGAACTTAAGGAGTTCCTATGACCACCTCCTGTCTCCATCATGAGACCCTGGGCAGCATCTAGGTACAAGCTAAATATATCTTACTAGCTGATGCCCGTGACTTCGTACGCGTGGATCGAGGTTTTGTTGTTCCCGCGGGTACTCTTGAATTTTCCGGGATACAAAGTAGCCTATGTGTTAGTCTAGACTATAATCTATCTCGGTGCCAAATTTCATCCAGATCCGTTCAGCCGTTCTGGCGTGATTGAGTAACAAACATCCATTTGAGGTTTTTGGCTCCCGCGGGAACTGCTTAATTTTCCGGGATAAAAAATAGCCTATGTGTATGTGCTATTCCAGACTATATTCTATCTCTGTGCCAAATTTCAGCCAGATCCGTTCAGCCGTTGGCGCGTGATTGAGTAACAAACATCCATACATCCATACATCCATCCATCCAAACTTTCGCATTTATAATATTTATTTGATTCAAAAAACCGCATCTTAGTCAACACAGTAGTTTTTGTGAAAAATCGTAACATATTGAAAAATAAAAATCATAGACTACATCTCAGCGTGGTTGTCTATGGTCCTAAAATATATCTAAAATCCTCGTCACTAGCTATACATATCTAATGCAAAAAACCGCACCTCAATCGGCCCAGCTTTTTGTGAAAAATGGTAACATATTGAAAAATTAAAATCATAGACTACAGCTCAGTTTGGTTTCCTATGGTCTTTAAATATATCTGAGAGCCTTCTCTCAAACTATACATATATCTATATCTAATGCAAGAAACCGCATCTCAATCGGCCCAGTACTGTTTGAGAAAAATGGTAACATATTGAAAAATTTAAATCATAGACTACAGCTCAGGTTGGTTGTCTATGGGCCTAAAACATATCTAAGAACCTTGCCAGATGTTATACTTATCTAATGCAAAAAACCGCATATTAATTGGTTCAGTAGTTTTCCGGGAAAACGGTAACAAAAAAGTGCACAAACAAACAAACACACAACCTCTTAGGGCAAACACATATACCGTCTCCGTTTCGTCGTGGGTAAAAATGAACTTTTTTAAAAATAAATATCGGTCCCGAATTACTGATGCCCATCTAGAAGACGCACGGTGCATTAGTTCTTCGATAAACTTGGTATATTCTATGCTGCGAGTTGAAAATTAAGAAATACATATTTCACAGTTTTTGAAAATCTGACCCCCAAAGGGGTGAAATAGGGGATGAAAGTTGGTATGAAAGTCCTTCATTTTTCAAGATATTTTACATGTTATATCAACGAAACTTGGTATTTTGGCTTTCGGTAAAAAATAAAGAAGTACGTGTGTCACAGTTTTTCAAAATTTTACCCCCGAAGGGGTAAAATAGGAGTTGGAAGTTTGTATTAAAGTCCTTCATTTCTCAAGTTATAGCCATGAAACTTGGTATTTGAACTACCGGTTAAAAACAAAGAAATATGTGTTCCACAGTTTTGGAAAATTCTACCCTACCCTAGAGCAAACGGGTATTTTGCACGGGTAGTTGAGGACCTGGAGAGTGGTATAGGCTACTTTTTATCCCGGAAAATTAAGGAGTGCCTGTATGAAAACAAACTTATACCACGCGAACTAAGTCGCGAGCATCCGCTAGTTAAACGTAAAACTAATATACGGGACGTGGATATTACGACTTTTGGGAGATCCTCAATTTTATTAATCTCAAAAAAAATGGCAAAAATTATTAATTTGACTACTAGTCAAATGCCCAATTCTTGTACTAAAATTATATAATAAAAGTATATAGCATAAAGTTTTATCATAATAGGGAGCAGATCTTATTCATATTCTTTCTACAAAACTTTAAATGTACTTACTATCGCCGAAAAACCTTTTAACCGTCGATGCCTGTACTTATAAATCATACTTCATACTTATATCATAATCATACACATACTATATATTATAAAATGCGAATGAGTGTTTGTTTGTTGGTTTGTCCTTTAATCACGTTGCAACAGAGCAACGGATCGACGTGATTTTCTGCAAATAGTTGAGCACCTGGAAACTGACAACAACAAGCTACTTTTTATGCCAGAAAATTAAGAATTTCCCGCAGGAATTTAAAAAAAACTTAAATCACTGGGACGAGGTCGCGGGCATCAGCTAGTTATTAAATAAGTTGGTTAATAAGTTTCCCAATAGGTCCTTTATTCGGCGCTTGAAAATTGGCTGTATATCGGTGCTGGCAAAGTTGTAGGTAAAAGTGAACTCATTATATTAGTAAATAGGGGTCAATCGGACGCATACCGTACGTGAAGACTGAGCATTGCGCATTGCGGCGTGGACCCATTCTTAACTGCAAATATACGAGTAGAATTAGTTGAAAATTTCTTCTATACGCGGCATAGCGGCAAAATTTAAAAAAAAACCGGTCAAGTGTGAGACAGACTCGCGCACATAGGGTTCCGTACCACCACACAATATAAATTATTTCAGTAAGTACATAACAATGAAGATGTCATAACAACACGTCATGAGCTGTGAAATAACTGGCTTACTAATGGCGCTAAACTGATATCGCATGACAAACAATTCAACACCCTTTAGGTACCCTAATTAAAGATTTTCGATTTTTTTTCCTAAACTTATGCCAAATTTCATGATTCTAGGTCAACGAGAAGTACAAAATATGCGGCTTAAACGGCTGTATCGTTTGATTGCATTGATTTCTTCTTGAGAAGCTTGTTTTTTTTCAGCTCCTAGGGATCGTAGACCTGTGTTCAAGTACCTATGTGATATTGATTTCAACTTGAAACCTTCACGCTACTACTTTTTATCCCGAAAAATTGAGGCGTTACCGTGGGAAGTTAAAAAAACTTATTCCACGCGGACAAAGTCGCGGGCATCAGCTAGTAATACCTACTATATTCCGAATGACCACTTGATAAAACCGAGCAAAATTGCTTTGGTCAATTACAGACACTGATATCGATTAAAACCATCGCGTCAGTGCAAACTAGGCTTAAAAGATAAGATAAAAGATTGTACCTGATATAAAACGGAGCTTATTTCAGCTATAACTTTCAGTTTGCGCAGTGTTGTAACTATAGCAGTGATAACAATAGATCTTTTTTTTTTAATTAAAATAATAAGCCGCACAAAATGTATCGATTTGTGATTGTATTATTTCTGTCGACAGTGTACGCTCAGTTAGAAATTAATAGAACTTGTGATTTAACCAATATTAGACCTCAACCGAGCATCTCAGATAAGGTGAGCTAAGAATTTTGTTTCGGCTGTGATGGCTTATTTGTTTATCTTCATAGTTAGATAGTTAAAAAAAAAACGAAAATAAAACTAACAGGGGACGTGGATGTTACGACTTTTGGAAGATCCTCTAATTAATAATCACCAAAAAAAATTTGAATAGTTGTCAAATACCCAGTGCCTACTCGGTGACAGGGTCGGTAGTATGTCGGAAAAATAAAATTAAATCCAAATCTAAGCAGGCTCATGCTTGTTTAGTTTTTAACCGACATCCAAAAAAGGAGGAGGTTCTCAATTCAGCGCGTTTTTTTTTTTTTTAATGTATGTCGGTGCATATCTCCGTGGTTTCTGAACCGATTTTAATGTTTTTTTATCAGTTGTTAGAGGAAGCTCTCGAGGTGGTCCCATAAAAAATTCTGACTCCAAATCCTCAACCCTGACCCTAAAAAGTTAAAAATAAAAATTCTTTCCAAAAAACCGACTTCCAACGCCACTGTAAAGTACAAAATAATTTTGATTTCTACCCTCTATGTTTAAGTAGGGCGAGTCTGATGCGTCAACTTTGCTTATCCTTGTTATACCCGCCCGACTTCAACATAGTGGGTAGAAATCAAAATCATTTGTACTTTACAGTGGCGTTGATAGTCGGTTTTTTGGAAAAAAAATATACTTTTTTATTTTTATAGTGGAATAAATTAGTTCCGATTTTGGCCACCGGGTAAGATAAGTTTGTGGGACTATAATCTTTTTGACGACTTATCTTCAATCATACTTACTTACTAATATTATAAATGCGAAAGTCACTTTGTTTGTTGATTTGTTGGTTTGTTGGTTTGTTGGTTTGTTGGTTTGTTGGTTTGTTGGTTTGTCCTTCAATCAAGCCGCAACGGAGCAACGGATTGACGTGATTTTTGGCATGAGTATAGTTGAGGACCTGGAGAGTGACATAGGCTACTTTTTATCCTGGAAAATTAAGGAGTTCCCGCAGGAATAACAAAAAACTTAAACCACGCGGACGAAGTCGCGGGCATCAGCTAGTTTCAATATATTTCCAAAAGCTTACAAAACCACACAAATAATAAATAATAATATTAAGCTTAGTAGAAAACATGTTATGTTTTTTTTATCCACTACAAGTTAGCCCTTGACTGCGATCTCACCTGATGGTAAGTGATGATGCAGTCTAAGATGGTACCGGGCTAACCTGTTAGGAGCATAGCAATTATATTAAACCCATACCCCTATTCGGTTTCTACACGGCATCGTACCGGAACGCTAAATCGCTTGGCGACACGTCTTTGCCGGTAGGGTGGTAACTAGCCACGGCCGAAGCCTCCCACCAGGCCAGACCAGGGAAATACAGAAATTATATATTTCCAAACCCTGCCGGGGATCGAACCCGGGACCCGGATCAAGGCAACAGCGCTCAACACTGCGCCACGGAGGTTGTCCTGTAAATATTATATCATCAGATTGCAGGCAAATGGTACCAAATAGAAAGGATCCCAAACAGTATTGAAAAAGGTGACTGCTCACACAGCACCATATCAATCGAAATCGTCAACACGACGTGGACTGCGGGCAATAAATACGATTCCGAAGTTGTGAATGGGGAACTTGTGCTGAGGAATGCTTCCATCACCCCCACTTCCGATCCGGGAGTCTGGAATGTGACATACCATGGTATTTATTTTTTATTCATTCATTATTTATTTTGATTGAGGGTTTTGCGTGCGTCTTTTAATTTTCCGTAAATAGTAGCCTCTGTGTTATTCTAGACTATAATCTATCTTTGCGCCATATTTCATCTAGATCCGTTTAGCCGTTCTGGCGTTATTGAGTAACAAACATCTATTCATACATCCTTTATTCCTTTACTCTCGTAGCCTGATGGGACGGGCCGAATGCACGTTGCGTCCCACGGTTTTACACGTTATGGTACAATAATGATAAATCGCTTGGCGGCACGTCTTTGCTTTTAGGTACTTGACTTGCCACGACCGAAGCTTCAAACCAGACAAGACTCGTGAAAATTCGGAAATTATCAATCCCCAAATTTTCCCTGCTGGCAATTGAACCATGGGACCTCCCACTTGTCCCGCAGCGCTGACAACTGCTTCATGTGTGTTTGTTTATGGTTTCTTTTTTTTTGCAGATGGCGTCTCACAAAACGTCTTAGTCCTAGGGACTGACAACACTGAGTACCTCATGCTGTACAGCTGTCAAAACACTGGCAACTCATCAGCTACTAGTGAGTTTTCAAGACTTCTTCTTTCTAGAAATTTCATCATCATTAACATCATCAACCCTACTATGCCACTACTAAATACAGAACTTCCCTAAAAAACAAAAGGATTAAGGCCACAGCCCACCACACTGGCCTCGTGCAGATAAGCAGACTACACACACCTTTTAGAATATTTCAGAGTACTCTAGGGCACTCAGAATGTTTTTCTCTTGAACTCTGACAATCTGCAATTGGCCAGCGTGGTGAATTATGGCCTGAAACTGTATTATTCTGAGAGGAGACTGGAGCTCAGTAGTGAGTGGTAATGATTAATGAAGAATTGGATCAGTAACAGAGTGATATTATATTAAATCTATAGGCTCAAAAGAGCCTATAGTAACCCAGAGCCGTGAAGCCAGTTAAAAAAATGTGATATTTAAAATTTCATTTCAGTAAGCGCATGGAAGCTGGGTCGCAACAAGACCTACTCTATGAACGCGATTGTGAACACTCAGATCCTGGCAGTCACTGCAAATATCGCCAACACAACTTGGAAGGTCGTGGATCACTCTGAAGCGGCTTGCAAACTTAAGGGTGGCGCGATGAATTTGCTAATATCGCCCTTATTGTTACTGTTATTAGGACTCATTGGTTTGGCTAAAGTGTAATAAAATAAATATGAATAAGTGTAAATAAAAATTAAAGAGTATTTATTTAATATTTAAGTTTTAATCCAACCCTGGGAAGAATTATACCCGGGAAATCCCGTATCCCGTAATTTGTTATTGAGGTACTGTGGTATAATTTAGTACCTACCTATTACTTCAATGGGTCTAGCCCCACTTGAGATGCAGGGAGCGGCACGGCACGTAGCGGAAAATATTGTTTGTATAAGTTTGTTTATATGGGGCCGCGTCGCAAAGTGGGCTTGGCTCTATACAACTTCATACAAATACTAGCTAATGACCGCGACTTCGTACGCGTGGATCGAGGTTTTGTGGATCCCGCAGGAATTCTTTAATTTTTCGAGATAAATAGCATATGGGTTAGTCGAGACTATAATCTATCTCTGTGCCAAGTTTCATCCAGATCCGTTCAGCCGTTCTGCCTTGATTGAGTAACAAACATCCATTTGAGGTTATTTTGGTTCCCACGGGAACTTCTTAATTTTCCGGGATAAAAAGTAGCCTATGAGCTATTCCAGACTATAATCTATCTCTGTGCCAAATTTGAGCCAGATCCGTTCAGCCGTTGGGGCGTGATTGAGTAACAAACATCCATCCATACATCCATCAAATAAATATTATAAATGCGAAAGTTTGGATGGATGGATGTATGGATGTATTTTCATTTCATTTATTTATTTGTGAATACAGTTGGTACAAAAGGTGTTACAATTATAAAAGTTTCATGTACCTATCCTACCACAGTGTGGCGTACAAATAATATGGGTAACAAGCTTTAACATAATAAGGAAATTATAATGTTAATATTAAGTATTTATAGTAAAATAACTTCAGAAACAGACTGCAGCGTAGTCAAGACTTCATATGCATGAATTATTTAGATAATATATTTAGATGATGAGAGGATCATGAGCCACTCTTCAGTTTTCCAAAAATATAATATCTATATCATTATTTTAGTAATACATTACAATACATTCCTTTCATTTGAGTATACATATAAAATAAATTTAAGATGTCATTTATCCTTTTTCCTTCCTTACACATTAAATTATTTATTTTCCTTTATCATCAAATTCATCATAATAATTATCACAATGTCAAATTTATATATCATAATGTCAAGTTTATCATAATGTCAAAAAATTGTGTAAATGGGTAAGTTTAATATAATAATCGTCGTATTAGTCTCGATAGTCTTTTAAGCTTCGTTTCGTTACACTAATCTATTTTGAATTTCCTAACATCTTTGTAAGTATTTTACTTTTATAGTAATTCGTCCGAAACTTGTGGATCCACGGAAGACCAGCGCTGTGCCTGTGCTCGAACCACAGTCATAGCAAAATGCTGAGTGGAATCCATTTTGGGATCACACAACTCATATTATTTCTGTCTCATTCTTTCTACTACCTATAATTATTATTGTATTGTGGTTCCAAATAAACGCTTTTTCTTTCTTTCTTTCTTTCTTTCTAATAATTAATATATTTTAATTAAGATATTCACTAATTGCGTAGTAGCATTTTTGTATAAGATAGTCTTTTAACTTATTTTTAAATTTAAAAAAATCATTTATTTGATGTAATTCGGTCGGTTATAAAGTTTCGGTAACATAATGTAAGAGCTGTTACCAAATTATACTGTTCTGGACCAAGGGATGCTTAACTTGTTCTTGTGTCTCATACTACTTAAGTTCTTATACATATTTATGTGCTTTTTAGCGAATAATAATGATTCAAAAATATACATACAAGGTAGAGTTAAAACTTTTAGCTCCTTAAAGTATGGCTTGCAACTGTCAGTCTGTTTTAAGCCACATATTGATCTTATGCACTTTTTTGTGCTTTAAAAGCATGATCGCGCTCAACAGAATTACCCCAGAAGATAATTCCATATCTTAAAGTAGAACACACATATGCATTATAAGCGACCAATAGCGTTTCTCTGTTTACAATTTTAGATAGCATGTAGAGCGCATATGAAAATTTATGCAATCTTGTACATATAGACTCAACATGTGCCTTCCAATTTATTTTTTCATCTTTAAGAAGCCCTAAAAATTTTATCGTTGATGTTTCAGTGACGTTGTGATTTTTGTAGCGTACTTGTAACGAGGGGCGTTTCTTGTTTTTAGTTACAAAAGTCATAATTTTAGTTTTTCAAAATTCAATATCAATTTATTAGTGGTCAGCCAGTCAACTATAGTCATAAGTGTGTTATTAATTTTTGTCTCAAAATCAGTGGTTCCATCGTCAACAAAAACTAAATTACAGTCATCTGCAAACATTGAAATATGATGACATTGAATAAAATAAGGGAAATGATTAATATATATAAGAAATAGAAGCGGACCAAGCACGCTGCCTTGAGGTACACCACGCAGAATAACTTTTGGGCTGGATGAGCTGGTAACCTCTGATTTTGACTTTTGATCAATAATTGTTATTTTCGTCATTTGTAGCCTATCACTCAGGTAAGATTCAATTAAATTTAACACATTTCCTCGTACTCCGTAGCTATGTAATTTCCCAAGTAAGATACTGTGGTCTACATAATCAAATGCCTTTTTCAGGTCCATAAATAATGCACAAGTTATAGAACCTCTATCAACATTGCTCATCAATCAACATTAAAAATTGCCATGTTTATAGTATTATTTTTCCTAAAGCCCATTTGTTGACTCGCAAACATGCCATTCTTATCAAAATATTTTTAAAGATTGTCATATATAACTTTCTCATATATTTTTGAGAAAACAGGAATGAGGGCTATAGGCCTATAATTCCCCATGTTTTCCTTACTCTCTTTCTTATGAAGAGGTTTGTATGGATGTTTGTTACTCAATCACGCGCCAACAGCTGAACGGATCTGGCTGAAATTTGGCACAGAGAAAGAATATAGTCTGGAATAGCACATAGGCTTTTTATCCCGGAAAATTAAAGAGTTCCCGCGGGATCCACAAAACCTCGATCCACGCGTACGAAGTCGCGGGCATCAGCTAGTCCATCCATACATCCATCCATCCAAACTTTCGCATTTATAATATGTATTTGAATACTTCTAAATAAATGAAAGTAAATGATTTTAAAGTACCTACAAAAATTTGTTCCTTGCGAAGTTGTCGAAATACTGTACATTTTTTTAAATTTATTACAGTAAACTGTAAAATCTAAATCTGCGTTTTATTTACAAACTTTTATATTTTATTTTCACGCATGTGTTCGTTTATTTTGTTGTTTTTTCCGCCAACCGAGCTGGGTGGCTGTTCTTGAAAGGTGGTGGGTGACATTATGAGGGTGATTTTTTAGTCAGGAAAATCAAAGGGTTCCCCGGTTTTTAGGACGACAAGATATACGATAGAACAAAACCAAATTTCCTCACAAACCCCTCCGTCTTATGGGAGGCAAGTCCTGTCGCGGTAGTCTTTACAGCTCAATTACGCGCACGGAATTTTTGTCCATAGTGTGTTGCCGCCCTTCAAACTAAATCCACGCGCATAAGTCGCGGGCATCATCTAGTACAAATGAGTCACAAGTGTTGACTCGGCCTTATCTGTTGTTTGTATTAGCACTTGTCCTTCGTTCTAAAGTGATGATAATGTTGCATTTTTAGTGGTCCGTAGTGAAATACGGAACACTCATACATTATTTCAGTCCGTCCTTCTGTCTGTGTGAACAGCTATTATAAAATTCAACTGTAAGGTAGAATTTCGCATATAATCTATACCTACTAACCTACTAATATTATAAATAAGTACAGTACAATAATTAATCATCAATCAATAAATAATAATCGATAGATTAGATACATAGGTACTTGATGACCGACTTGTACTTGTAAAATACTGATTAGAGGTATTTATTTAATCAGTAAGTATTGGAAAGTCATTAGGAGATTATTTTACACAGATTTTGAAAAAAAACCTTTCATTTACGAATAAAAAAACAACGTCAAAAACCATTAAACTTAATGAATTGTTAATTTTTCAATCCAATTATTATTTACTAAGTGATGCCCGCGACTTCGTCAGCGTGGATTACGGTTTTTTGATTATCGCGGGAACTCTTTAATTTTCCGTGATAAATAGTCGCCTGTGTCCTTCCCCGGGATACAAATTATCCCTAAACCAATGGGATGCCTGTATGGGATGACGTTGTGCGAGAGTCCGGTATGCGAGTGTGGTATGGGCGACGAGGATAGGCACCATGTGCTGTGGGAGTGCCCCCTCTACGAGGACTTGCGAGCCCGCAAGGGGGGAGAGTGTACAAAAGGGACAAGGAGCGGATAAATAATTTGTAGGGAGTCAAGAAAGCGCCCCGGGAACACGCCAAGAGCAAGTACCGAACGGGCGCTCTCCCGCGATTCGGCCCATATAACCGCGAGGTTGGAGGGGCCATGAGTGGTTGGAGGGTTGTCCCTATCCCTAAACCAAATTTTATCAAAATCGGTTGAATAGATGGGCCGTGAAAGCGTAGCAGACAGAGAGACAGACACACTTTCGCATTTATAATATTAAGGTGGTATAATATGTGGAAGTATGGATTTATAGTACCTACTTTAACAATCACGAATGTAATATACTTATTGTTCATTTGTTGTTTTAGAGATAATACGTGAATAAACAGGTCACACCACTCCAGTATTTATTCCATCTCTAAAGCTACTTAGATTAGATTAGGACAGAGATTTAAAGTTACACGGGAAATTCCGTGAGAGTGCCGCCCTGGCAATCGAATACAAAATGTCTACTTTACCAATGTATTTCCTTTACATTTACGATGGGGTTTGCCTTGCGAGATAAAGTGACCTAACCTAAAATTGCAAAATTTTCAGGTTAAAAATGGCATATACCTACAATAATTTTGATATGCACCGGCATTATGAAATGCTTGCATCTAAGAACATAGCATTGCATCTGGTGAGTACATATATGATACTAGTCACAAATTGCACTTTTTATCAATGACTGGAAGGGGAATGGAAGTTAAACTTAACCAATGCTTGTAATTCTTTTAATACCTAAATAATTAGTGTAATTTGGCCTGTGCCGTTCTGATGATAATCCATACTAATATTATAAATGCGAAAGTGTGTATCTGTCTGTCTGTCTGTCTGTCTGCAACGCTTTCACGGCCCAACTACTCAACTGATTTTTATGAAATTTGGTACAGGAATAGGTTACATCCCGGGGAAAGACATAGGCTACTTTTTATCCCGGAAAATTTAAAAGTTCCCGCGGGAATAAAAAAAATGTATCTGTTCAACCGATTTTGATGAAATTTGGTTCAGGGATAGGTTGTATCCCGGGGAAGGACGTAGGCTACTTTTTATCCCGGAAAATTGAAGAGTTCCCGCGGGAATCAAAAAACATCAATCATCATCTAGTAAATAAATAAATAAATGATGAAGCGCACCGAAGCACTAAATCGATTTATACCCGGAATTTTAACGATTTAATTTCAACCAATAGGTAGTGCGCTTTCACTGGACGCTTCATTTTCTATGTTCGTTTTAAAGCTTTATTCCTCACGATAATATAGTATTCTTAGAGTACCTAATTTAATTATCCTGAAATCTTTTCATCATCCGTTTTCTTTTCGTCCTTCGCGCTCAATTGGCGGGAAGCGCCCTCATTGGCCCTCAGAATTCCCTATTTTTTTAATTATTTTATTTTGCGGCCCTGGATTCATGTCCTTTATGGCCTTATATTTATTGCGAATGTCGTACCACAGAATATAAAACTAGAAAATCATGACATTCGGCCATCCACTTTTGGGCAACCTCCCGGTGCTCAATAATTAAAATGTATGAAAGTAAGTGGACTATTTACAATTCAAGTTTTAGGAACGTAGCTCGACATTATATAATTCATAATTTAACGCACAAAACACTTTAAAATTTATCGCTGTTTACCTAAATAACTAATAAATTTAATTATAATTAAATTCCTTAAACAAATCAGTACAACTTACTTTATCGTTTTTGTCTGACGAACGTAACTATAGGTTCTCAAAGTATATTTTCGAAACTCAAAGTATATTTAATCAAATTAGGTACACTTTACACTTACTATGTTATAAAACATGATGGTGATAATCAATTACGGTATCTTAAAACTAAAGCTACGAGGGTTCCAAACGCGCCCTGGTCTGAGAAGAACCCACAACAAACTCAGCCGGTTTTTTTTTTTTGTGTATCACCATCTCACAAATATCGTAAATTACTTAATTAGATTTATAATTTTAACAATTACATAATTCGCCGCTGGAACAATATTATTCATACCCATTCGTTCCTAATCCTATCATTCAAATAGGTAATCCTTTACACTGTAATAGCAATTTTCAATTACTTTACGTTTTATAAAACTTTGAACTTAGTCACTGAACCCTTAGAAATAAAAAAAATAACTATCGATATATATTAATTCTATTCTTACGTATTATTAATTATAAACATTATATTCTTAAAAACAAATACTTATAAATATAAATCATGACACTAGATTTCCACATTTACCGTGCCATGTGTTTATCTTGTTTGTGTAAATGTCGATTTTCCAAACGCCTTAAGTTTAACTGAGAAATTTGGCATTTTTAAATTAAGCCAAAATGTTAAAGCTTTAATTCTTTGATACTTGGGCCCGACTTTCATGCGTATTTTTATTTTGGAAATGACAAGGAAAATTTGGAAACTAAAATATTAATCTAGGATCTAGGTGCAAAGATTTATCCAATCCAGCAATGATTACCTAATTTACTATAATCGAATGAAAACTTCATTAAAAGGCCTGGATATAGTTATACAATGAACCTCGTATTATGGTCTGACACATGTAGCATTAAAAGTAAATTATTCATACACACAATCGAAGTATTGTATGAACATCTTTACATTATTATATGTATGACAACACCTAGGAATCGAGTCGGATAAAATGACTTTGCATGTTTTTGGAGCCTAAAAATTTTAGAAATTTAGCTTAGGCCTCTTTCACACAGAAGTGCGAAGTTTTCTTCCCTTCATTACGCTAAAAGCCTTTTCATATTGGAGTAGACGATACCTATATTTTATTTAGTATCGGCTTAGTACGCATTGTTCTGGTAAATAACAATGTAAATAAACACTTACAGCGTAGGTAAACCCTCAACACGTACACAGATGATCAGGGGCCATACTGCCAACGCCCAAAGCATAAGCAATAATATGACCCAAAATGACAGTTTGATGTCACGTACCTTGACTTTCCTAAAATGAGGATTATAATTCGAAATTGAAAGGAAATTGTGACTCCTTGCTTCAAATTTAAATATAATATGTAAATCAATGGCCTCCAGCCGAATATGGCTTAAAAAGTTATAAAAATCTTTATTTCAGGGGGGCTCTCATTGAAGCGAATGTGAAGTAAAATATTTTTATAGCGTTACAAAAGGTTGCTGTATATTATTTTAAAGATAATTAGGAATAGAGTCCAAAAATATTTTTTTTTTAATTTTTCCCCTAAAATTGACGAAATGGGGGGCTTTCAAAGTGGAGATTTTCTAACGTCCAGAGTTGACCTCAGAACTCTCAATTTTCTGACACTTGATCCTTATTGTTTGAATTATATCCTGTACTTATCAATACATTCATATTCATATTCATTCATATTCATTTATTTGCAGAAACATGTTTTTTTTTACAAAGGGTGGTAAACAGAGTAATGGAAGACAATGTTTCGCCTTAATAGGCATGCAAAAATAATAACTTTTCATACAGACATAGATAGTGAAGGTACATATTACATTACAATGAAAATAGGCAATTACATTATACATTATAAATTATTACAATCATGTCAATAATAAAATCAATAAAGAAAATAAAATACTAATGTCAATCTTATTTATCTATTTATGTCAACATGGTTTATTATTAGTGGTTACTGGTTCCAGAGTTCTTGGATTGAGTAAAAAGTAATACTAAAATTAGATAAATAAGGAAACGAAATTATTTAATTTTTAATGAGCTTCAGTAACTTTAACAGAACTTCACAATGATGTCAATACATGGCACTCTGTAAAAGTTTATTCGTTTGTGCTTACAAATAATAAACAATGTATCTTAAGTGCCATCGTTGGTGCCAAGTGTATCGTTGGTGCCAAAGAAACGAAGAGTCTATAAAATTAGATATATTGGCTATGTACAGAAATCAGTGTAACTTTCCAAAGTTTTGGAAGGAAACTAAAAAGTTTAGTCATAAGCAAAGTTTACCCATAAAGGTGAATGGGTCACATGAACATGCACAGATAGCCAATATGTTTGCGGACAAGTTTAAAGTAAATCCACGAACGATAAACAGTGATCTGGAAGCCAAACACAGTCATCCTTCAGTTACGCCTGGCAAACACGGGTTGCAATTTACCCCTGACCAGATAACTGAAATAGTTAGAAAAATGAAACGTGGTAAATCTCCAGGCCATGATGATCTCAGTTTGGAACATGTTCTTTATGGAGGTGAAATTTTACATACCAAGCTCTGTAGGTTGTACAATTTGTGCATTAAATACTCGTACCTTCCTCAAGACCTTATGAAGACAGTAGTGATACCGATCGTCAAAAATAAAACCGGTGATCTGGGTTCAATAAAAAACTACCGTCCGATCTCACTAGGAACCATCACCGGCAAAATTTTGGAACGTTTGATACAGCCTGAGCTGCTGAAGAATATTGTGATTGATGATGCGCAATTTGGTTTCCGCCCCGGTCTTTCGACAGATTCAGCTATTCTTAGCTTGAAGCATGTCGTAAACTATTATACGAATCGAGAAACGTCAGTGTACGCATGTTTTTTGGACTTGAGCCAAGCTTTCGACCTGGTGAATTATGATATTCTCTGGGCGAAATTGTACAGATCTCAAGTTTCCTGTGAGGTGGTGCATCTTTTGAGATACTGGTACGGAAACCAAATTAATAGTGTTAAATGGGGCGACGCGACATCTAATTCCTATAAATTAGATTGCGGAGTACGTCAGGGAGGTATTACCTCTCCGGATCTATTCAATGTTTATGTTAATGATTTGATAGAGGAGCTGAGAAACACAAAAATCGGATGTCATATCGGCAACACATGCGTCAACAGTCTCAGTTACGCTGATGACATGGTGTTGCTCAGCCCGTCTATCAAGGGACTTAGGAAGTTGCTTTCGGTCTGTGAGCATTATGCCAATGCTCACGGGCTGAAATATAATGTCACTAAGTCTGAAATGTTAGTCTTTCGAGCAGGCAAGGGTCCGGAGAGGGTACCTGAGGTAATATTAGATGGCTCAGCAGTTCAGGTTGTGACAATGTTCAAATATCTAGGACATGTTCTAACGAAGCACCTGAAGGATGAGTGTGATATTGAGAGGGAAAGGAGGGCACTCTCGATTCGTTGTAATATGCTAGCTCGAAGATTTGGTAAATGCAGCAAATCCGTCAAAGTTGTACTGTTTAACGCGTATTGCCAGTGTTTATACACTTGCCAACTTTTGACAAATTTTCTTAGAAAGTCCTACACGGCAATACGTGTGCAGTACAATGATGCTTTTCGCATTTTGATGGGGTTGCCTAGATATTGTAGTGCCTCTGGTAGTGCCTCTGCCTATGGTATGGTAGAAATCAGGCACTCTCGACTCTCGCCGAGTCGAGAGTGCCTGATTTCTATGCTGTAATGAGGAAAAGAGTAGCTTCCTTTTGGAAGAGACTCCGGACATCTCAAAACAGCATCCTCAAGATGGTGTCTGACAGTATGCCCAGCAATATTTTTACCTATTGGCTATCTGTGCATCACAATAGCAATAGGAAATAGATATAGGTATTTTGTGACCATGACGCCTGGGAAGAGTTTTTTTTTTTAGCATTCCCAGTTAGATTTATAAGTTTTATGTATAGGTATTTGTAAATTTTATTTTATTGTATTCTATTTTTAATAACTTACTGTATATTTATATTATTTGTATTGTATACTGGGCCCTTTTGCCTTTAATAAAAACTTTTATTATTATTATTATTAGTTCGGGGCGAACCACTAGTAAGTGTCTTCAATGTATAAAAAATATTATATGCCAGTGGCCTTTATTTTGTGATAGCCACTAAGTTAGAGAATAGGGAGGCAGGTTTGAAAGGAGGCCCACAACAAGCAAAACCGGGTCTTCTTTTTTATTTAATTGCTTTATTTACAGTATCATTTCACGAACACACGCGTTATAAAACGTTATGTCGTCGCTGACTCAATTTTAAGGCCCTAGTTATCATTTATGTATTTTACCGCCATAAAAGAGGGAGGATATCGTAAAAGTATTAGGCTGCAGTTCCACCGGGGAATTTCGTGAATGAGAAGGAATAGGTAGAGGCAAATTTTAATTTTATACCAAAATTTAGTGAGTCATTACAGGTACAAATTTTGGTAATTTAATTATAGATATAATAATACTAGATGATGCCTGCGACTTCATTCGCGTTTATTTAGTTGTTAGATACCTGGGAACTCATTGGTTTGTGCTAGCTTGGGAACCTTATTATTTTGTTTATCACAATATAGGCTACTTTTTATTTCAGAAAATTAAAGAGTTCCCGCGGGAACCAAAAACCCTTAATCCACGCGGATGAAGTCGTATATCTAGTCTATATGTTATACTAGAATCGTCTAGTATAACATATAGACTAGAGCAGCTTTGCTCTCGTTGGAATTATGCAAAGTCCGCCCTTATAAAAATTTAAGAAGAATACTAAACAATTTCAGCTTTTAGGGTCTAAGGGCTAAGCCTAAGGTCTAACTAAGGCTGCGCGTTGATAGATCAGCCAGTGAATGAGTAAGGTATTTTCCTGTTATACTATTTATTAATAGTAGAAAACGTGAATTCATGGACAGCATTTTTGTCTATCTATCTATATTATACCTATACATCCCAGAATATCCCCGGTAGAACGGCAGCATAACGCCTTTATGAATCGGAGTGCGAAACGTAATTTGAAATTCTTATGTATGTTATGATACCTTATATCAACATACCTTTGAATTTCATTGTAGGCACATATTTTTTACTCTTCGAAATATATTCTCTTTTTTGTCAGGTGGGAAGTTTCGGCCATAGCTAGTAACCTCTCTTCCGGCAAGGACTCATCGCCAAGCGATTAACGTCCCCGTACAGTGTCATGTAGAAACCGATTAGGGGTATCGTAATAATGGGCATTATATTAAACTGCTGAGTTTCTTGCCGGCTCTTCTCAATAGAATAGCTTTCCGAACCGGCGCAGTCTTATCGACTTATCATAAATGGCACAAGTTATCCTACGTGATTAATAAATCATTTCATTTCAAACCCATACCACAGAATAGGTAATAGTACGTTCCCATACCCCTAATCGGTTTCTACGCGGTATCGTACCGGAACGCTAAATCGCTTGGCAGCACAGCTTTGTCGGTAAGGTGGTTTATGTAGTAGCCTCCCACCAGACCAGGCCAGAGAAAATTCTGTATTAACAAAGTCCCAAATTGACCCTACCGGGAATCGAACCTGGGACCTCCCACTATAAGACACAGCACTCACCACTGCACCAGGGTAGTCGTCAGCCTGAAGCAACTACTCATCCTAATCTCGAGGGAACAAATCGAATGGCGCGCCGCCAAATGTTGTACCTACTTGCGCCCCAATTTCATGTTCTACATACATAATATTTACTCATACTATGTAATTTTGAAGGCTTTCCAAAAGTGTCTGGTTCGAATCCCTGGCTGGAAGTACCTAATCTCTATCTGCATCATATTCTTCATTATTGAAGGTCGTTCCCTTTCCGTGAATCACAGAAAAGGGTTTTAGTTTGTAGAGAGATTTATTTTTCCAAAAAAACCGGCCAAGTGCGAGTCGGACTCGCGCACCGAGGGTTCCGCACAAACATGTAGTAAGTTTTAAATTATTAAAAAAAACTACTTACTAGATCTCGTTCAAACCAATTTTTGGTGGAAGTTTGCATGGTAATGTACATCATATATTTTTTTTAGTTTTATCATTCTCTTATTTTAGAAGTTACAGGGGGGGGGGACAAAAAAAATGATATTACAAACCTCAATATCATATTTGAAGACCTATCCATAGATACCCCACACGTATGGGTTAGATGAAAAAAAAATTTTTGAGTTCCAGTTCTAAGTATGGGGAACCCCCAAAATTTATTGTTTTTTTTTCTATTTCTGTAAGAAAATCTTAATGCGGTTCACAGAATACATCTACTTACCAAGTTTCAACAGTATAGTTCTTATAGTTTCAGAAAAAAATGTGGATGTGACATACGGACGGACAGACAGACAGACATGACGAATCTATAAGGGTTCCGTTTTTGCCAAATTTGGCTACGGAACCCTAAAAAGACCAAAAGGTCACTTACATGAGAAAACTTACAATAAACTATGCGAATTGTAAAATGGCGATCGTACAGTTCTAATCGTTCAGTTCAAATCGTTCGTTCGTTCGTAGTTTTAAAGCAGAAAATTACGACAATTTATAATTACTGAATTTTCCCTGGTCTGGGCTGGTGGGAGGCTGGGGTCGTGGCTAGTTACCACCCTACAGGCAAAGACGTGTCGCCAAGCGATTTAGTGTTCCGGTACGATGTCGTGTAAAAACCGATTAGGGTTATGGGTTACTTATAACTGCCATGCCCCTAACAGGTTAAACCACTACCATCTAAAATATAATATACGATACCATATAATAGGATAAACTGCATCATCACTTACCATCAGGTGAGATCGCAGTCAAGGACTAACTGGTAGTTGAATGAAAAAAACCCCATCATCATGTGGAAAGGGGTAACGATCCTCAGCAATGAGAAATACGACGCAAGGAGAGAGAGACTATTTTCTGTAGGTATTATAGTGTCATGTTTTTAGACAGCGAACCTAGCCTCGGTTTCCAGCTTTCAGCCTCCTGGTACCGGCAAAGCCTCTGGCATACGTCCAGACCGCGAATTGCGGTTCCATTGCTACTAATACCTATTATGAAAGAGTTGAAATCACTTTGGAAATAAGACAAATAACTGAAAAATAAATTGATGAGGCTGATTTAGGTAATTTGATATTGTAAAGACATCCCTTTATCAGTGGTGAGCGCTGTGGTTTTTTAAGTCGGAGATCCCGGGTTTGATCCCTGGCAGGGTAGGTAAATATGGGAATTTATAATTGTTACTTTTTTCTAAGGCCATACTGCCAACGCTTAAAGTAATACTTAAGTAATATTACTCAAAATGATTTCACGTACCTTCGCATTCCTAAATAAGGATTATAACCATTGATGTAGAATTTTAGTATTACAATATGACTTTAAGCGTTGGCAGCATGGCCCCTGGTCTGATCTGATGTACGGCTTCGGCCGTGGCTAGTTACCACTAGTATTGTTATCCAACTAATATAATAAAGGCGAAAGATTGTGTGTATGTTTGTTACTCCTTCACGCCGCTACTACTGAACCGATTTGGCTGAAATTTGGAACATAGATAGCTTATAACCTGGATTAAAACATAGGCTACTTTTTATCCTGGAAAACTGAGGAGTTCCCGCGGGAACCACAAAACCTCAATCCACGCGGACGAAGTCGCGGGCATCCGCTAGTATAAAATAAATGCGAAAGTGTGTTTGTTTATTTGTCGTCCTTCAATCACGCCTGCCTGGAGAATGAAATAAGCTAATTTACCCCGGAAAATTAAGGAGTTTACATGGGAATTAAAAAACTTATTCCACGTGGACGAAGTCGCGGGCAGTCAACGCGTCATACATATTATAAATAAAATGCGAAAGTGTACGTTTGTTGGTTTGTCCTATAGTACCACCGCAATAGAGCAACGGATCGACGTGATATTATGACTGGGTGAATTTAAGGACCTGGAGAGTGACATAGACTACTTTTTATCCTGTAAAGTTGTCGTGGGAAATAAAAAAAAACTTATACCATGCGGACAAAGTAGCGGACATCAGTTAGTAATAGATAAAGTTTTCTTGTCTTCCTGCTCGATTTTAATCACGCGGGCTTTTTCTTAAAAGTTTTTCAGTTAGACAAACAAAAGTTTTTTTAATAAGGTTCGTGACGGTGTTGGTAATCCCTGGATACGGAGCGCTGAAATCACGTGGCCAGAAAACTTGAAATCTGGGAACAACACGGACGACCGACTATCTTTTTAGAAACTAAGACCTATTTACTTGGCACAGTGATAACTACAATTCGCACGCGAGTTGAATGCAGAGTAAATGTATGTGTCACCAATCACCATACATTTTCTCTGCATTCAACTCGTTCGCGAACTGTATCTGTATCATCCTGTAATTAATACTTTTCTATATAATATAACAACAATAATGTCCTCTCGACCGAATTTCGGCCACGGCGGCCTATCTCCAGAGAGATTAGCCATCTGCGCGGGAGATATGATAGTGCACAAGTGTGTGCGCGTAGACATGGGCACTCTCTGTTCCTTTGCTCTCATAGCCCGATGGGACGGAAAATCCGACATAACGGGAGAGAGATCAGACGCTCGACCGACGGCTTTACGTGCTCTCCGAGGCACGGGTGTGAAACACCGCCAACTTCATAACTCCGGACTAGTACTGAGAATTTATTGTCAGAAAAACCTGATACTTGTTATGGTCAGACCCGGGACTCGAACCCGGAACCTCGTCGGTTGCAGTCGAACACGCTTACCACTAGCGCAAGGAGGCAGTCAATTGTCTATATAAAACGGTTCTGAAACAGTTATTAAAGTTCGGCCGTTCAGAGAATGCGTTCCTGACACCTAATAATAAAATATTGTTTACCAAGTTATTTGACACTCAGTTTGGCACAAAATTATAACATTAATTGATTATTGATACAATAATGTTGTTTTAATGCTCATTAATTGTTAAAACGGTAAACAACCAGCAATAATATTTTTATCGTAACTGCAACGCCATTACAAAGTTACGTCGTCAGTTCAATCGCGACGTGTCAGGAACGCATTCTCTGAACGGCCGTAGTTTAGTGCTATGTTGATAATTATTGTTGTTGTTATAATTATGCGAGTGTTGAATTTCCTATAAGAACCTGTTTTACCATGGTGACACTAGTTAGGAATATATGGTGTAGAAAAATCAGTGGCGTGACAAACGAGAAAAAAATTCCTGTTTGTCATACTGGTGTGATAATCTGATATGACTACGGGTCGGCACGGCGTTTAACCTGTGTTGATTTTATTTGGTATCGGATAATAAAAAAAACAATCAATATCCCTGTCAAATAGTGCCTATGAAAAATGACTTTTGACAGATGGTCGCATGCGCCCAAGGTAATTTATTTCCAGTAAAAAGGTACGGAACAGTCATAAATTCTACGTCTCACCCACCGATATTAAAAACCACAGATACTCAGTTCAGTCAAATGTTCCATCTTAATTTTAAACTAGGTGGTAGAGATATAAGTGTAAAAAACGTTGGACTTACCTAATTCAATAAGCAACGAAAATCATATAATTATATACTTTATTTTAGCTTTAATTTAGTCTTAATTGAATAAAAGAAACAGCCAGATGGTGTCACAGAATTCGTAGTGTGGATTTTTTTTAACTTTTTAATCCATGATAAAAAGCAGCATAGGTCACTCTCTAAGTTTTGACCTATATAGCTATGCAAAATATATTATATGGCAATTCTGTACTCCGTTTCAGCGTGATTAAAGTACAAATCGAGGAACCAACAGATAAAAACCCTTTGCATTTTGAATATTTTTAATTATTTTAGGTAGATATAATTATATTGGTTTTATACAATATTATTGTTAATAGTTAAATTATTAAGTTTGCTATAGAATAAGTAAGTAGTACAAGAAAAAAAAACCGTACTCGGTTTCTACGCAGCATCGTACCGGAATACCAAATCACTGGGCAGTATAATCTGCCGGTAGGGTGGTAACTAGCCACTGCAAAGCCTCTCACCAGAGCAGATTAAAGATTAATAAAAAAAAGATATTTTTTTGTAAAAAATAAATTTTAAACAACCTATTTTTTTTAATTGATTAATATAAAAAAATATTTTTAAACAACTGACTTCAAACTCCCGCGCCAACTTTACAACAACAAGCACACGCTATACAAAGTACTTATTTTATTGTTGATATTTTAAAAACCGCTCGGCCGATTTCGATAAAATTTATATGGGACCAACTGGGAAGTATGCCATTTCAAATAAAAAAAGGGTCATCCAAATCGGTCCACCCAGTCAAAAGTTCTGAGGTAACAAACATAAAAAAAAACAGTTGAATTGAGAACCTCCTCCTTTTTTTGAAGTCGGTTGAAAATTCAGAAATTATAAACTTCCAAAATTGACCCCGCCAGAAATCAACTGACTCGCAACTGCGCCAGAGGTCATGAAAAGTTCGTTAAGTTCAATCTTTGGACTGTAACATATCAACGGTAACCACCCCATAAAAGATATAGCAACTTGCTGACGCGTTACCTTTCATAAGGGAGGAACATATTTCTTATCGCGGCCATAAATAATACCACACTGTGCTGGCAAGTTTTTACTACCTTGAATTTTATGATGGCTAAGCATAAAAGAGCGCTAAACGCTTAGTGGTTAATACTTCTGCCTCCTTATTTTTGAGGTCCAGATCGATGGACAACCTAACCTAACTAGGCAGCTTCTAGGCAAGCGCGTTCCAGCCTAGACCACATAATTGCTTTGCAGGTTGCACTAAGTGTGATAGTCGTCACGCGCAAGCCTGTCTTGCAATCTATACTAATATTATTCGGACAAAAGTCCCTAATAAATAAAGATTTAAAAAAAAAAGCGAAAGTTTGGATGGATGGATGAATGCATGTATGCATGTATGGATCGATGTATGTTACTCAATCACGCCAGAATGGCTGAATGGATCTGGATGAAATTTGGCACAGAGATAGTTTGGAATACCACATAGGCTACTTTTTATCCCGGAAAATGAAAGAGTTCCCGCGGGAACCAAAAAAACCTCAATCCACTAGGACGAAGTCGCGGGCAGCAGCTACTAATAATTATTAAAAAACCGGCCAAGTGCGAGTCGGACTCGCGCACCGAGGGTTCCGTACAAACCTGTAGTAAGTTTTAAATTAAATATTTTTTTAAAATATTTGAGTTGATTGAATGAAAGGTAAATTGCGGTTTACGATTTATGACGTATTAAAAAAAAACTACTTACTAGATCTCGTTCAAACCAATTTTCGGTGGAAGTTTGCATGGTTATGTACATCATATATTTCTTTTATCATTCTCTTATTTTAGAAGTTACAGGGGGGGGACACACATTTTACCACTTTCTCTGTATCTGTGTCTCTCGCGCAAACTATTCAGTTTAGAAAAAAATGATATTACAAACCTCAATATCATTTTTGAAGACCTATCCATAGATACTATTAGTATAGACCCCACACGTATGGGTTAGATGAAAAAAAATTTTTTGAGTTTCAGTTCTAAGTATGGGGAACCCCAAAATTTATTGTTTTTTTTTCTATTTTTGTAAGAAAATCTTAATGCGGTTCACAGAATACATCTACTTACCAATTTTCAACAGTATAGTTCTTATAGTTTCGGAAAAAAGTGGCTGTGACATACGGACGGACAGACAGACAGACAGACATGACGAATCTATAAGGGTTCCGTTTTTGCCAAATTTGGCTACGGAACCCTAAAAAACTAACTTACTAAAAAATAATTATTTGACTAGTTTTCAAATACCCAATTGTTATTGTTATTTTAATCTAAGCTTTCGCTTTTGGTCTACTTACTGAACTGTTAAAACTTTTAACAACTAATGTCGATTAATTAAGTAACTTTTAACGACTAAATCTTTTTTCATATTCATTTATTTATTTCGATTTTGGCTTGTATAAAGCTCTTACGAATATCATATAAAATTACAATTAATTAATGTCAAATAAGTTTACAAAATTAAAATAAAATAAAACATGAAACCATACAATAAAATAAAATAAAAGATAAAATAAAAACAGATCATAAAGTTATAAAAATTAAAAAAAAGAAATTAAAATAAAAAATTAAACAATTTACAAAATATACAAAATGTCATAAAATGTATAAATTCATAGTATAGTCTTGAGAATCAATCGTCAATTTGTGTATAAAAGATCTTTTTACATAATTTTATGTAATCCAAGCTTGTCTATCATCTATATAGTCATCGATTCTATAATATAAGGCATATTATAGAATCGATGATTTATTAACTTATTTTTAACATCATCATCATCATCTCAGCCTGCGGACGTCCACTGCTGAACATAGGCCTTTCCCAAAGAACGCCACCACACCCGGTCCTCAGCCTTCCTCATCCAGCCACTTCCCGCCACCCTCTTAATGTCGTCGGTCCATCGTGCTGGAGGGCGCCCCACACTACGCTTACTTGTACATGGTCTCCACTCCGAAACTTTCCGGCTCCAGCGGCCATCGCTCCTTCGACAGGCATGGCCTGCCCACTGCCACTTCAGCTTGCTAATGGCTTGGGCTATGTCAGTGACCCTGGTTCTCTTACGGATCTCTTCATTTCGGATCTTGTCCTTAAGAGAAACTCCTAACATAGCCCTCTCCATAGCTCTCTGAGCGACTTTAAATTTGTGGATCAAGCCTTTTGTTAGTGTCCACGTTTCAGCGCCATAAGTGAGGACGGGAAGGACACACTGATTATAGACTTTCGTCTTCAGGCATTGAGGTATTGACGATGAGAAGACCTGACTTAATTTTCCAAACGCTGCCCAGCCCAGCCGTATTCTTCTGTTGGCTTCTTCGTCGAAATTGTTTCTACCCAGTTGAATGATCTGGCCAAGGTAGTTGTATTCAGAAACAATTTCGATACCAACATTCTCGACGTTTATGGGTAACGGGACAACATGTTGGTTGAACATAACCTTGGTTTTGTCCATGTTTATCCCGAGACCGACTCGTCTAGAAGAGCGACTTAGGCTACTCAGCATTTTTAACATACTCTTTAAATTTACGATCTGGTAGATCTGTTATATTGCTCGGTATTTTGTTATAAAACCGAACGCCGTGTCCGATAAATGATTTACTGGTTCTTGTTAGTTTATTATATAATTCGTTCTAAGTTTATTTTTATTTCTGGTATTAATTTATTAATTGTGTGGCTATCAGATTTTTTCTTATGAAGGTGTAAATTTTGTCGGACGTACATTATATTTTCGAGTATATACAAACATGGCAAGGTTAAAACATTTATTTCTTAAAAGAAATCCCGCAGAGAATCTCTTGGTTTCATGCAATACACGGCTCTAATAGCTTTTTTTTTTAAATAAATATCGTTTTAGGATCTGAGGCAGACCCCCACAATAACACTCCGTACGACATACTCGTAAAACTGTGAAAATATGAAAAATATATAGTATAATACACTAATTTAGCGGTAGCCACGTCAGTCATTATTTTAATTTTTCGTATTGCGAAAATTGCTGAACTTAACTTTTTTGCTAGATTATTTAGTGGACTCCATTGAAGTCTCTGGTCGATATTAATTCCTAGGAACTTAGTAGTGTCCACCACATCAAGTTTCTCTTTTGCCAGATACATATCCATTTCCGTATTCGTTCGTGTATTTGGAGGTGCAAAATAAACACATTTAGTTTTTTTTTGGGTTTAAGCACAGATTGTTTATAGAAAACCACTCTTCAATCTACTTAGATTTATAGTAGAAAGAATTTGCAGATATTTTATCAGAGCCAAGTAGGGTTTTTTTTATCCACTACAAGTTAACCCTTGACTGCAATCCCACGGCCCACCTGATAGTAAGTGATGATGCAGTCTAAGATGGTAGCGGGCTAATCTGTTAGGGGCATAACAGTTATATTGAATACCCATCGCCCCTATTCGGTTTCTACACGGCATCGTACCGGAACGCTTAATCGCTTGGCGGCACGTCTTTGCCTGTAGGGAGGTAACTAGCCACGGACGCCTAGCCTCCCGCCAGGCCAGACCAGGGAAAATTTAGAAATTATAAATTCCTAAATTGACCCTGCCGGGGATCAAATCCGGGACCTCCGCACGTTAAGACCGTTAAGACAACAGCGCTCAATACTGCGCCATGGAGGTCGTCAAATATATAGGGTCGGATAGTTATTATCGGACGTCTGCGGTAAGCGTAAGGTAATTTTCGCCCCTTCGAATCAGCTAGGTGTCAGCCCCTTTTTGCGATCTTACCCCATGAACCCGAAAATTATTCAAACATTACCCATTTCCATAACATACGACCTGCTAACTCGACTTGATTACATCCTAAATTACAAGTTTATGCTTCAGGAACACGCTTCGATATTAAAATTAAATTTTCATTGCATAATTTATTGCTATATGTCAGTGCCTTATTTTTACGTTGTTAATAAGTAAGTTCTATTTATCCTTACTAAAATCCATTTGTAATTAATATTATAAATGCGAAAGAGTGTCCGTCTGTCTATCTGTCAACAACTGTGTGGACTATTCTCTTTCTACTTCTCTACTCTCCATTTTATTCTATTTTATTTCGAGAAATTAAAAAGTTCCCGCGGGAATCAAAAAGCCTCAATCCACGCGGACGAGATTACGGGCATCATCTAGTTTAAAATATGAAAATATCTCAGAATTATGTAAATTATGTATCTATTTGCGGAAAATACCGAATTCGTAGGGTGTCCATATTGATTCTAAATGGTGACAATCATCATCTTCCTCTTCACTTCAACCCCTTGCCTGCTCACTACTGAGCACGAGTGGCGATAGCTTAAGTCTTCTCAGAATGAGAAGGGCTCGGCCATAGTCCACCACGTTAACTAAGTGCGGGTTGGCATACTTCACATACCTGAGATTTCACCATTGAGAAAATTATGAAGAAAGTCAGTTTTGGAGATTTACTTGCACGATGTTTTTCTTTACTGTTATAAAGCAAGTGATATTTAATTTCTTAAAACGCCATACTTCATCATATTATACTTACTAACTTATATTATAACAAATGCGAAAATGTGTGTTTGTTGGTTTACTGGTTTGTTGGTTGGTCCTTCAATCACGCTGCAACACGGCAAACGATCGACATGATTATTTGCATGGGCATAGTTAAGGACCCACCTGTATCAGTTGAGGGTCTGGAGAATAACAAAGGCTACTTTTTATTTAAAATTAAGGAGTTCCTGAGTGAATAATAGTTATTTGTTATACCAGAGTGAAAAGTTGTTTTTTAACCGCGTGCTCAATTTTGATGACCGAGCAAGCTCAGGATTCTAATTTTTGAACCACTCGCTGCGTCAGCGAGGGAATTAAAAGAGCACGAGGTGAAAAATCTTTTCACTCGAGTGCAACACGTAACTTTTCATCCCACCTCAGCGAGGAAATGAAATACTTCTCGCGTGATTGTTGAGGGAGAAAGCTCATTTTCGCATTTTTAACAGTTTCAGTCAATTCTGTTGGCGTCAAATTAACTTCTTCGTCGCTAGAATCACTCATTTTAGGTTTTTACTTATTTTCAATTTTCTTGTTTTTAATCGAAGGTTTTAATTTTAAAACGGTTGTATGGAAATTCGGCACCATAGAGGTAGAAGTATATAGGTTTTAATGATGTTTTGAATTCACAAACTTCATAGACGAGTGATATTTACTAACGTGCACACGATGTTCTAAATTCAATTTACTTTATCCTCAAGAGGATAATAACGGCTTTTGCAATCAGATATCGAAGCTAAAAAAAATTCTTTCCGAGATGGTGGGATGAAAAAAACCTTATTCCACGTGGACGAAGTCGCGGGCATTAGCTAGTAATATTATAACTCCGAAACAAGTGTACTCATTGGGGATTGAACCCCAAACAATCAAATAGGAAGTCAGCGGTCTAAGCCATTAAGATATCGCCATTTTTATTTATAATCAGGTTTGTCTAATTACCCCAAATTTAGGGCTGGATTTCTGACCATGGCAGCTAACATGATCTCGAAAAGCAAACTGTCAAACAAGTTGGGTCAGCCATGTTAAATTTGCCTTAGCTCTCTGATGCCTAACTAGTTTGAACTAGCTAGCAACTGGTGTCAACACTATGACTATCAACCCTGGGAACTTTGTTTATCCAATAATATTACGGCTCAACTTCTACTACCTACAGTTTTGCCTAACTTACGATCAGGTAATATGTACTATGCATAGTGACTGCATAGTGGTGATATTTGACTGGTTTTTTTTTTTTCAGGTTGCTGCGTAGGCCCTACAGGCTGCTACAGCGTCACCGGGGGGTTGGGCGAGCGCTAGGTGTTGCCGAGAAATAAGACCTAGGGGCTCGAGACATCTGGGGGGACCAACATCTTCCTAAGGGCGCCTCCTGTGAGGCTCGGACTACGGCTTAGGATGACGTTGGGACGGATTAGAGGTCGATTGGATGACTCGTTAAGAACGGCCTTCTATTTCCAGGCACACAAGCATGGTTTTAGGACAATGGTATCTATGTTAACGCTGCCAATTAGCGCGTAGCCACCGTGGTGGAAAATGGCTTTGAACCATCTTAAACTCAGAGAGAACTTTATTTTTAAAAATGCCTGTAGATTTTCTCAGAATCTTTCAATTTTAGGTGTCACGTTTAAGAACCGCGAATCCACGTTTTATTTTACAGTTGTTTCTCGAAGTTTTTGGAGTTTACTCCTTAAGAATCGATTTTCATATATAAGGCGCCCGGTATGAGAAAAATATGAGAGGTAAAATCTACTGATGAATGACCTCGTTACTTTTTTGGTGCCTTTCACCACTTTCCACCTTTCTAATTTGGTTGTGACGTAAGAGTGAGACGTACATAGTGTATGCTGCAAGGCGACTATACCTATAATATGTTATTGGGCTTGTTTGTTTCTATCAGTGTCAATGTACTTATATTGCTGTTTTTGTTATACATATCAATATAGCTATTTATGCAACTGTATCGTAATGAAGGTCATTTTAATTCGAGTGCTGTTTTTTAAAATAGGATAGTACGAGTAAACTCCAGTCGTGCGTCGGAACTCGGAGCTGACACACACAATTTTTTTTATTGTAAAACAGACTAAAGACATTTGAAATTATTATCTTTCGCATTCTTGTCCCTTCCAAATAGTTTATTCACGCAAGAAGTTTCCGCCAAATTTGCCCTAGAATATATGTTTGAGGAAACATTAGGTACTGAACAATCATAGATTTAAATTGGTTTTAATTGGTATTTAAATCTATGTGAACAATGATGTTAATGATTAGGATAAAGAGCAAAACACGGAACGGGCGCAGATTGAGCGCGGGCCGGGTCGGATGCGCGACGGGTTGAATTCCTTGTATTTATATTGGATATCACATAGAACGCGGGCGCGGGTCAGGTGCCTGGCGGGTGACGCTGTGTGATGTCGCTCACATAAATACAAGGAATTCAACCCTCCGCGCAGCCGACCCGGCCCTCGCCCGACCCGCGCCCGCTCCCTGTGTGTTTTGCCCTAAATCTTATATAAGTTTTTTATAGACTGAGACATAACATTAAATTGGTCACCCTACAAAGTTGCTGAAACAGTCAGCGTTGTATTGGAGCGGCATTTTGAAAACAATTCGGAAACGATTCATCCGCCCATCCGTTGTACGTGCTTTAGGAAAATACAGATAGCAAAGGCAGACAAACAGACTTTCGTATTTATAATTATTTAAATCCATGCTAATATTATATAAGTCTCTAAATGCATACTAATATTATTCATTAATACATGCTAATATTATAAATACGAAAGTGTATCTGTCTGTCTACTACGCTTTCACGGCCCATCAGTTAAACCGATTTTGATGAAATTTGGTACAGGGACACGTTGTATCTTGGGGAAGGATACAATATGTCCCTGGATAATCCTATAAATTCTATAGTATATAATTATAAAACTTAATCCATGCGGACGAAGTCGCGGGCATCATCTAGTAAAATAATTATAAAATAACCACAATATTACAATTACTCATTTAACATAGAGTACACAAGGGTAGTTATCGGAGGCCTATATAGTGGGTAACAGTGGTTGGGACTTGCTGAAGTTTATTTTACCCCTTTTTATCCCGGAAAATTCAAGAGTTCCCGAGGAATCAAAAAATGTGAATCCACGCGGACGAAGTAGCTAGCATCATCAATCAAATCAAATAGATATTATAAATGCGAAAGTTTGGATGGATGTATGGATGTATGGATGTATGGATGTATGGATGTATGGATGTTTGTTACTCAATCACGAGCCAACGGCTGAACGGATCTGGCTGAAATTTGGCACAGAGATAGAATATTGTCTGGAATAGCACATAGGCTACTTTTTATCCCGGAAAATTAAGGAGTTCCCGCGGGAACCAAAAAACCTCAATCCACGCGGACGAAGTCGCGGGCATAAGCTAGTCCAAAATAAAAGGAAAAGGCGACTAACTGACTGACTGATCTATCAAAGCACAGCACCACTGGACGAATCGGGCCGAAATTTGGCTCGTATTATGACGTAGACATCCGTTAAAAAAGGATTTTTGACAATTCAACCCCTAAGGGGGTTAATTAGGGGTTTGAATTTGCGTAGTCGCAAAAGTCGCGGGAAAAAGCTAGTAATTTATAAAATTGAGTATAGTTGAGGGATATAGGAAAGGCTTAATGGGTCCTAACATGTACTGAAACTGGCATGTTAGGCGAAATTGCGAATATCTTGCTTGGTTCAGACGCCGAGTGTCTTGCAAAGGGACCGATACGTGAACCTGCATATACAGCTGCCTTTATAAAGGATTTGCTTATAATATTATGAATCAGCGTTCCTTATAAATTTACCGACCCAAGCAGTACGTAAATGTATGTAGGTATATATTGATTTTTTAATTTTAACTTCCTCCTCAGCAAATTTCGGCCACGGGCACTAGAAAAATGAGACAATAATAGTAAAAATGGTCCAGACGCCGAGTTCATTGCAAAGGGACCGAAACGTGAGTCTGCATGCAGCAGCCTTTATAAAGCCTTGCATATATTGTGAATAAGTGTTGACCCAGTCGTCAATTTCCTTCCGTTCCTTATAAAACAGTACGTAAATGTATGTAGGTTGTTGATTTTTTAAATTATTAGTCCTTACTTACTCCTTAGTGAATTTCGGCCACGGGCACTAGAAAAATGAGGTAAAAATGACGTCATATTAAGAAGCGAAGGTGCGAATGTCTTGCTAGGTTCAGACGCCGTGCAAAGGGATCGAAACGTGAGCCTGCATGCAGCTCAGCCTTTATAAAGGACTTGCTTACATTATGTATCAGGGCTACCCTACAGTTTGTAGGGCAGGTGGAGTTTCGTTCATAAACAAGAAAATATTATGTTCATGGATTTAATTTTGGTCCGGTGGGGGGCTTCGGCTGTGAGCGTTCAGGTATGCTTGTAGAAACCAATTATGCATATAGAAAAGGAAAAAAACAGTCACTACTTGGTCCAATTTACCGCATTAAGTGTAATTAGTGCCTTTTAGAATACTTTATCTCCACGCGAATATATTTTCTTTAAAAAAGAGGAAAGTTAAAAATAAAAACAATTTTCATCCCACCATCACGGAAAGAGTATTTTTAATCTTCGATATCTGAATGCAAAAGCCGTTATTATCCTCTTGAGGATAAATTAAATTGAATTTAGAACATCGTGTACACGTTAGTAAATATCACTTGTCTATGAAGTTTGTGAATTCAAAACAACATTAAAACCTATTTACTTCTACCTCTGTGGTGCCGAATTTCCATACAATCTTTTTTAATTTGTTAAAAACTCGCACACGTAACCTTCTTGGTGTACTTTTTTAATTTGCTTTGCGCGCACCATTTTCTTTCACGTCATGTCACGTCACGTTTCCTCGCTGAGGTGGGATGAAAAGTTACGTGTTGCACTCGAGTGAAAAGATTTTTCACCTCGTGCTCTTTTGATTCCCTCGCTGACGCTCAGGATTCTAATTTTTGAACCACTCGCTGCGCTCGTGATTTAATTTTAGAATCCTTCGCTTGCTCGGTCATCAAAATTGAGCACGCGGTTAAAAAACAACTTTTCACTCTTGTATAACAAATAACTATTATCGTCGCCTGTCCGCGATTTCGTATGTGTGGAATAAATTTTTTGAATTCCCACGGGAACTCCTTATTTTCCAGGACAAAAAGTAGCCTATGTCACTCTCCAGGTCTCCAAGTCGCCAGATCAGGACCCATACAAAAAATCATGTCGATCCGTAGCTCTGATGCGGCGTGATTGAAGGACAAACCAGCAAACAAGCACACTTTGGCATTTATAATATTTGTATGATGAAGTACGGTCGCGGTCTGAAAATTTTTACCAGTTTTTTAGTTAAATTAGATTATTTAAAACACTGCGCGTATTAAGGTCTTAAACGCATAAGAAATGTATTTGTTACGTTTCCAAGTTATCAACAATTTTCAAACATCGAATTCACCAAATATAAAAACTTTTTAATAACAAGTAATAAAATTAAAAATTTTAAAAAAACCCACGACGAACTGCAGAGCTCCATTATACCTTTGACCTTTATAACTTTGAAACAACAATTAGAACGTAGCAAACGTATATATTACATAATATCTAAAACACAAAACTGCATCTTTGACAGCTCAGTAGTTTTTTTGACCAGTGTGGTGGACTATGGCCAAACCCTTTTCAAATAGACAAATCAAAAGAGTCCAAATGCGACGGGTATACGATGAGAATTTAAGGAGTTCCCATGATCGCCTCCTGACTCCATCATGATACCCTGGGCAGCATCTAGGTACAAGCTAAATATATCTAAAACAAAAAGCCCGCATCTAAATCAGCACAGTAGTTTTTGAGAAAAATGGTAACATATTGAAAAAATAAAATCATAGACTACAGCTAAGCTTTGTTGTCTATGGTCCTAAAATATATCTAAGAAACTTCTCACAAGCTATACACATCTAATGAAAAAAACCGCATTTCAATCGGCCCAGTACTTTTTGTGCAAAATGGTAACATATCGAAATATTAAAATCATAGACTACAGCTCAGCTTGGTTGTCTATGGTCCTAAAATATATCTAAGAACCTTCTCACAAGCTATACACATCTAATGAAAAAAACCGCATCTCAATCGGCCCAGTACTTTTTGAGAAAAATGGTGACAAAAAAGTGCACAAACAAACAAACAAACAAACAAACAAACACACAACCTCTTAGGGCAAACACATATACCGTCTCCGCTTCGTCGAGGGTAAAAAAAATCCTAATTTCAAGTTCGACACAATTAGCGTCATCGCATTTGTTAAAGTGACGTTTATTAAAAACTAGAAGATGCCCGCGACTTCGTCCGCGTGGATTAAGGTTTTTGATTCCCGCGGGAACTCTTGAATTTAACTCTTGGATAAAAAGTAGCCTATATCCTTCCCCGGGATACAAACCTATCCCTGTAGGTACTAAATTTCATGAAAATCGGTTTAATAGATGGGCCGTGAAAGCGTAGCAGACAGACAGGCAGACAGACACACTTTCGCATTTATAATATTAGTATGGATATTGAATGAAGTTTTCTACATCTATCCTATCTACTTACCACAATAATTACCTCCTACTTAAAAAATCCCGCCAACCCGCATTGGAGCAGCGTGGTGGGTCTAAGCTCTAATTCCCTCTCTCCTATGAGAGTGGAGGCCTGTGCCCAGCAGTGGGACGTTAATAGACTGCAATGATGATGATGATGATGACTTAAAAAATCTATGATCTACGCCTAATCAAACCACATAACGACCTTCTGACACAGATGTGTCCATGCAATTATGAACTTGAAGGTGGTAAACATTATCTGACCGCGACTGTACCTATGATTTTATGAAAAGTACGAGAGTAGGTACAAGAGTATTATTTTACCGATTCACATATCAAAAAAAAGTCCTCATATTACGTATTTTGCTTTGATCATAACTTTATAGCTTCAATATAATGATATCGAATCACATACGACGGGATAATGATATCAACTCATTTCACGTGAATCATTTCACGTAATTGCACTTTATCAGGGAGTTTTGCTACAAAGCTGTTTGAGCCAATTTTAAGCCGTATAATAATCGGCGGTGTTTACATCATACTAATGTTATAAACCAACTGATGTCCGCGACTTCGTCCGCGTGGTTTAAGTGTTTTGAATCCCGCGGGAACTTCTTAATTTTCTGAGATAAAAAATAGACTATGTCACTCTCCTACACAGACCCACCACGCTGCTCCAATGCGGGTTGGCGGGCGGCTATTGATTCACAGACATCCTGTGCTAATCCATACTAATATTATAAATGCGAAAGTGTGTCTGTCTGTCTGTCTGTCTGTCTGTCGGTCCATCTGTTCAACCGATTTTGATGAAATTTGGTACAGGGATAGTTTATATCCCGGGGAAGGACATAGGCTTCTTTTTATCCCGGAGAATTCATGAGTTCCCACGGGAATCGAAAAAATTTATCTGTTCAACCGATTTGAAAGAAATTTGGTACAGGGGTAGGTTGTATCCCGGGAAAGGACATAGGCTACTTTTTATCCCGAAAAATTCAAGAGTTCCCGCGGGAATCGAAAAATCTTGGTCCACGCGGACGAAATCGCGGGAATCATCTAGTAATTCATAATTCCTTTATTGTCAAGAACATGGTACATTATAATACATATAGTTACATATTACAGATGTTACATTAAATACATAGTAGGTTCTGCATGTTCTACCGTAGCCGGTGTACAATTTTCAAGATTGAATGTAAGCCCACATTAATGATTACTTAACTAATCCTTACATTCAAACAATAGAAAATCAATACAACAATACAATAAAAAATAAATAATTTATTTTTTCTTAATCTTATAAGAATTAAATTTATGCATATAATTTTTATGATAATATTGTGAATGTAATATATTTTCATTCAATTTATTTAAATTCGAAAATTTCTTTCAGGTCGTAAAAGTTATGCATGTTAAGCCATTGGAATAATTTGGTTTTAAATCTTTTTAACGGTAATAACTTGACACTGCTGGGGATTTTGTTAAATATTTTTATACTCGTCATAACACAGTTTTTTGAGAAATACTGAGTTAGAAACTTACTAGAATAGACAAAGTCGCGGGCGTTATCTTGTCCATACTAATCCATGTACCTAATATGTTATTCATAAATAGCTGATGCCCGCGATTCGTCCACGTGGATTGAGGTTTTATTGGTTCCTGCGGTAACTCTTTAATTTTCCGGGATAATCTATCTCTGTGCCAAATTTCATCCAGATCCGTTAAGCTGTTCTGGCGTGATGGAGTAACAAATATCCTTCCATCCATACATCCAAACTTTCGAATTTATTTTAGTAGAGATAGATAAATGCTTTATAATACCTATTATAAATGCGTCAGCGTCTGTCTGCTACGCTTTTAAGCCCTATTTGTGAAACCAATTTTGACGTTTGGTACAGAAGTAGGTAGTGTTCCGGGGAAGGACTTATGCCACTTTATCCCGGAAAATTATAGAATTTCGACGAAATTTTTCAAAAACGAAATCCACTGGGATGTCGGGATTTATTTATATTTATGTATTCAATTATCATGCATCGGATGTAAGTGAAATATAGCACAAGTGACAAAAAATGTCACATCGCAAATAGGGCAGGTGCAGTCCCAAGAACATTTTGGTACAATAGCACTTAAAACGTGTCTCAAACAGGCAAAGTTGAGAATGACCCAGAATTCTTCAACGCACCCGACGTGCCCGACGTAATGTGGGTAATAAATCTTATGCAGAGTTCAGTAGCCAAATGATTGTCATATCCGCCCATTGATCCATTTGACAGAGTCGGAAGATGTCTTATAAACTATTACGCTTATCAAAATAAACTAAATATCATTTTATAGCTAATTTAAAAGCCTTTCATTTTGCTTCAGACAACGTTTTTGTAGCTCTGTCGAGTATTCCACTTACCTCCCTGGCGCAGTGTTGTCTTACGTGGGTTCGATTCCCGGTAGAGTCAATTTGGGAAGTTATAATTTCTGTATTTTCTCTAGTCTGGCCTGGTGGGAAGCTTCGGCCGTGACTAGTTACCAACCTAAAGAAAAAGAAAGAACCAAGCAAAGACGTACCGACAAACGACGTAGTGTTCCAGTACGATGCCGTGTAGAAACCGACTATAGGGATATGGGTTTAATATAACTGCCATACCCCTTACAGGTTACCCCGTTAACATTCCATCATCACTTACCATCAGGTGAGATCACAGTCAAGGGCTATAACTTGTAGTGGAATAAAACAAAAGATAAAAAATTATGACCTCATTTTCGCGGTATCATCCATATACTTAATGAATAATCCATACTAATAAAGCTAGCAACGTAACTGGTACTATCTCATAATGTGTATTAGCCCTAAGTTAGTAGTCATTACTACCTTAATAATGCTACATCAAAGCTAACCGCTCACTTACGAAGGATCTTAATATTTGATACCTTATTAAGGCTTCTATAAAGCCTCAATTTGATGGCCTCTTAATACCCTCCTCAAACACGTAGGTAATATCAGTGTCGTTGGAGTCTTTGGCAGTGAAGATGTTATTCAGTAGCTTATTATTAGTCATGATACCGATGATATTCGGCGATTGGATTGACTTCTCACTCGGTTACTTCAAAGGGAGTCGTGTGACTTTTGTGTGTTTATTGACTTGTAGAAGAGATACATGTAAGCTATTACTTATTAGCATTACATTATAAGGTGTTTCATAAACTGTTTCTAGGACGGTGGGAAAAGGAAGTATAATGATCCATTTAATTGATATGACATGATGATGACAACTCATAATGATATTATCATAGAGTTTTACATTAGATACCTACTAAAAGGATGTAGGTGTGTGTGTGTGACAAATCTTCCTATTTTCATGCTTTCTCCTTTACCAAAAAGTGTACAAAAATAATGTAAACAATTACTAATTCACTTTTCTTATTATTAACCCTACTTAATATAAAGATACAAGCAACATTTTTTGTGAAAAATCATACCATGTCCATTTAATTTCTTAACCAGGGTACCCTCACGATTTTGTAAAATCTGCATCAATCCTAAATGTAGCAGTGTCGAGTTGTGACATCGATGAAAAGCTGCCGAACATTTCAAACGATCTCTATTTATGTTTGAAGCAAACTGCAACATCTACTGGTGTTTTAATAAATTCAAAATGTCCTTATTTCGAGAAAATTATGGAGCATGTAAGTAAATTCTCGTAACATAGTTAAGTACGTCTCGTCATGATAGTGTTTTGAAGAGCTGTGACAGGTCACTATCATTAACATTGGTGATAACCATAAAGCCAACTGCTAGTTTTACTGCTAAGCGGTTTCTAGCATTCTAAGCCAGGATTTGCAAGTACAAATAATAAGAATGAAATTTTAAATTTTAGTTAAAATCTTTAATTTGTAGTCTTCTCAGAACGTAGAATTTTCAAGTAGGCATCTTGAGAATGTAATTTTAAATTGTAGTAAGTCTTTAATTTATAGGCTTCTCAGAACGCTCTATTCGATTCCAAACATAAATGGCTTATTATAGAGGAAAAGGAAACCGTCAAAGCTGATACTGTTAATGAAATAGACGATTTTGAAGACACTTTTTATAATGATACACAGTTTGTTAACGAGAATGAAGTGGCATCAGTATCAGTTCTCCATAATCTGAACTTGAGTGTTGACGCTGATATTACACTATCTGTAAAAACAGGTAAGTATCATGTATGTATGTTATCGATCTCTTGAAATCATTGAGATATTGATTAATTATATTTTATCTATAGATTATAGATAGTTGTGTACGTTAAACAGTTAAAAGTTATTTGATGCAACGAAGTTGAATTTGTTAGAAAATATGTCACATAAAACGAAAATCTGACTGACATTCAATGTAGAATTCAAACCACAGGGTCTAAAAACTTTCTAAGAAAGGATTTTGAGGAATAGAAGCTAGCCAATTAGAAGGCTCAGCTTATTTTAACATAAGTAGCTAATATTCTACAGTATTTTAACATAAGTAAAAACGTGGAAGTTTGGATGTTTTTTACTCCTTTACGCCACAATCACAACCACAAGAACTGATTTGGCTGAAATTTGGAATGGAGATAGCTTATAACCTGAATTAACACAAAAGATACGTTTTATTCCGATCAAATAAAGGATTCCCACGTGAATCAAAACCATCATCCACGCGGACAAAGACGCGGGCATCGTGAGACGGCGCGCGTGAGTGTAGCTATAAATTAGCTGATGCCCGCAACTTCGTCCGCGTCGATTGAGGTTTTTGTAAACCGCGGAAACTCTTTAATTTTCCGGGATAAAAAGTAGCCTGTGTTATTCCAGACTATAATCTATCTCTGTGCTAAATTTCATCTAGATCCGTTCTGCCGTTCTGGCGTGATTGAGTAACAAGCATCCATCCATCCAAATTTTTCGCATTTTCGCATTATTTATCTATATTATTAGTTTAAAGATCTATGGCTGTTATTTCTAAATGAAATTCTTATGTAGCCGCTAAATTACTGCCTTGTGCAATTGACAGATGATTCGTCGTATACATTGTACGAGGTATACAATTTTGGAAAAGCACGCAATGGAAAATTTGTCATCGGAAGCATTGGAGCATGGAATTTAAATAAAGGTACGTTTTAAGATTTGGTTAAAATTATATTGTGTAAGTTCTTTAAAAATATTTCAAAGTCTTTTTATCATTTTCATGTACCTACCGTAGTATAAGACGTATAATAATATAACCTGTATAATTTAGGTCTGAACATTTCAATAGAATTTAAATATTATAGACGTTGGGATTTCCAGCAGATGGTGTTCAACATGGCAGTAGTAGTAAGTAAATAGAATAGAATAGAATAGAATTCTTTATTTGCGTAATGTGTGTAAGAACATAAGATCTTAGTTTATAAAACAGAGTCCAGCACATGGAAATTAAATGGAATCACTAGCTGATGCCCGCGACTTCGTACGCGTGGATTGAGGTTTTTGGTTCCCGCGAGAACTCTTTCATTTTCCGGGATAAAAAGTATGTAGCCTATGTGCTATTCCAGAGTATAATCTATCTCTGTGCCAAATTTCATCCAGATCCGTTCAGCCGTTGGGGCGTGATTGAGTAACAAACATCCATCCATACATCCATCCATACATCCATCCATTCATCCATCCATACATCCGTCCATCCAAACTTTCGCATTTATAATATTTATTTGATTACAAACACAACCTAGAAAAGAAACAAAAGTTTTCGTTCAGTGCAACTTATTTACGCACCTACCTACTGATGGAAAAGATCCGGTTGTTGTATCAATTTCACAATAAGCCACCTCATCTTCCCCCACCTCTCGTTATTCCAGGTCTTTTCTGCCATGTAAATACCTGCAAATTCCATCCATTCAGCTAACCAGCTTCCATCTTTAGTGTTACATTATAATTATCCCTCATAATTACATCATGGCGCTCTTCAAAGGTTCGATAAACTTTGTCAAAAGCCGACAATGCAATGCATTGGCGGTTCCTCCGGTGCTGCAAATGTTCATGGGCGGTGATAATCACTTAATATCAGGTGACCCGCCTGCTCGTTTGTTTGCTATAAATAAAAAAAGCCTCTACACGTTGGACCTGTGCCCCAGTAAGGTTCAGGTCGGCTTTGTGCCGCGAGAGTACAATAAGTGATAACAGATAATAAAGTCGTTATATTTAGAGCATGGACCTAGTAGAGTCAAATATGGTAGCCTTAAGTAGGATATATGTGGTAAGATCAGAGAGCCTTCCGCATAATTTTACAAGAATGCCTCCATAAATAAGAGTTATTGGAAGATATCGCTTATAGGACATGTGAGTGTGTCTCATCCGAACCAATAGAAAAATCTTCGTCTGGGCTGGTGTCGTGCCCGGGGACCCTTTTAGCCCATCCGTTGTAGATACGAGTATATTGGACGGTTCTTATTTAACGCTATTCGCAGAAAACTTCGATATCGCGATGCAGGCTTGCATGGGTCTTATAAGTTTTCAGTCGATTAACTATATCCTTTGATATAGATACAATTAGCGCCATCTAGTGTACACAGGCAATGAGGATAAGAAAGAGAAAATGAAAATATTGTCTCTAGTTAAAAACTAAACTACATAAATAAACTAAAATACAATGTCTACTGATAGCAATGCTGAATAGCAAAATTTAACGAGTAAAGATATGAATTGGCCACATTACATTACAGATGACACCAATCCCGCCAGTGTTTGATCCACAGATGATATTAGGTATGATCCCTGATCAGAGAGTATCTACAGTAAGTCACACAAGCGCCATGGTTCTACATGAAATCACTGGAATACATAACTTTAGGTAATATTAGCTATTTTCTGCGATGTCCTGTTTGAATTTCTCAAAATCCTTTCTTGAGAATTTTTAACAAATTATGAAATTGCTTGTCATAATTGTAATTTTCAGGTATAATTACACTATCCATGACAGATGGGTTGGTGATTATGTAAGAGAACACAAGGTGAGATCACAATAATAATTATACTTCTCTGTAAGGAAACATCTTTTGGAACAATTTGATTTAATATATTAAACCCATACCCTTATCGGTTTCTACACGGCATCGTACCGAAACGCTTAATCGCTTGGCGGTACGTCTTTGCCAGCAGGGTGGTAACAAGCCACGGCCGAGGGCCCCAAATTGACCCTGCTGGGGATCTAAGAATCCGGTACCTCCGCACGTTAAGACAACAGCACTCAAGACTGCGCCAGGGTGGTCATAAAATTTAAATTAACTCGTGTTTGGATGACCAATACTGAACAGGTTAGTCCGCTGCCATCATAGACGCAATTGATCGATGCAAAATAAATCGGGATTACTTAATTTTATTTATTTACTTATTTCAGACTAGATGATGCCCGCGACTTCGTACGCGTGAATTACGTTTCTTTGATTCCCGGGGGAACTTCTTAATTTTCCAGGCCGACGGACGGACAGACAGACAGACCCTCTTTCGCATTTATAATATGGATTAGTATGGATATATGGATTCCATATACAACATATTAATTACGTGAACTATACATCACAGTAAAATGATTACATTTATAATAAGTCATTATTAGTCATATTTATGTCATTATCATTTATCACTCCTCCACAAAAGATGACTAGATTATTATGGCCAATTTCCCATTATACCAAAATGTCTCGTGTATTATAAGTTATATCTTAAATTTTGTATACGCCTGTCTTATAACAACCATTGCGACTTAATTTCTTTTAAGACATTTTTTTTTTTTTTTTTTTTTTTTTTTTTTTTTTTTTTTTTTTTTTTTTATCCACTACAAGTTAGCCCTTGACTGCGATCTCACCTGATGGTAAGTGATGATGCAGTCTAAGATGGTAGCGGGCTAACCTGTTAGGGGCATGGCAGTTATATTAAACCTATACCCCTATTCGGTTTCTACACGGCATCGTACCGGAACGCTAGACATTCTTTTAATGTGCAATAGGCCTAAGGAGACGAAAGCAATTTCTGTAAACCACAAGATGATTTTTTCTACTATCTCCAGGCAGTGACGAACGCGCTTTATTTTCAAGAGCAAGACATTACGCCTATATTGCGTCTTCTTCCTGATCATTTTGATAGATACAATGTGATCGCACCAGCTGTCACCTTTATTGAGTAAGCTACCATTATTCACAAGTGAGATTAAACAAACTTCAGCAGCAATAGTTTTTTTTCACACTGACTGACACGAAATTTACTCAAAACCACATACATTACAAAACACAAAACATCAGAAAACAAGACATTAAAAAAGAAAATTTTTATAACATTAGAAAATTATAATTTAAATTAATAACTAAACATATTGTTTTTATTAAGTATATATAATCCGTATTGTTTCATTTTAAAGTTGTCAAAAATCATCATGTATTTTTTATCTACCCACAATTTTCAAAATATTTTAATTTCAATTGTCAACCTTTGTCGTATAATTTTCGTCTTCCACGCATCTCCAACAATTCTTTACATCTTTTTAGAACGCGTTTTTACTACCGCATCCCGTCCCAAGGTGTGGGCAAATTCGAGAATCAGTTCCTCCGCCCTCTATCGTCAGGCTCCTGGTGGTGTGTGATTGGGATATTTTCACTTTGCTGTATTGTGCTGCTGCTTTCAGCGTTGGTAGAGAACCGGCCAATCAGCATGTATCGCTGGTGTTACTCCGTCTTCTCTGTGCTGGCGTTGATTTGTCAGCAATGTAAGTATAATTTTCGTCCTGCCAATCTTCTGACGAATATTACTCGGAAGAGTTACTTACGTTAGACTTAGTTACTAGAAGTGGTTTAAAGTAAAAACAAATAGCAATTATCAAAACAGACTTTATTGATTATTCTACAGCACAATTTTAACAAACTCAAACATTTAACGTGACGTAAAAATAAGTCAAAAATTTTATGGACCATTTTTTTTATCTGATTTATTTGGAGGATTTTCTTCACAAAACAAAGAACGTAATAGCCCCATCGGTCCCTGTGATAAACTTATACTTAACTATACCTTAACATCAATAATTTGAGCAATAAAACATAAGCAGGAATAAATAGGAGCAGCGCACATGACACAATGAAGGTGGCGTCACAACCTACAAATATCTGAGCTAGTTTTGCTAATAATATAATATTCTTCAGTACCAATAGCTATAAAAGGAAATGTCCTGTAGTGTTTGGTTTTGTTCTATAATTATCATCTTTGATTTTTTTGTTTCAGTTTTTGAAGAGTTTGAAGACATGCGAAGAATATCAGCAGGTATTAAAATAATCACATCCGGGAATATTAAGTTTACGCAGGCAAAATTACTTTTTCATTTTATGTTTCTTTTTTTTTTCAAATAAGCAAACTTTTTAACCGACGTCAATCGGATTGTGACCATTTCTTTTTTATTATTGGCTTACATTTACAACTTAGAGAACAGTGCAAGTTTTATCAAAATTGGTTCAGTAGTTTTCAAGATATGGACTGTTAAGTGTGTGGTGAAGTTGGTTTAACGTCCAATCTTATTACTTGGTGTTGTTAGATTATTTCTTGTTATAGCTAGAAAATTGACAATCCTAGTGACGGGTTTAGCATGCCTTTTGTTGTACAACTACTATACCAGCAGCGTGGTGAGCTGGCTGCTGAATGGGCCCCCTCCTTCCATCAACTCTCTGTGGGAACTGCTGGACAGTCCCCTTCAGCCAATGTTCGAGGATGTTGGATACACGTATTCTTGGTTACAGGTAAGCATAACTGTATCTATCATATTGTAAATGTCGTGTCCTGACCACAGCTCAAGTCTCTGTCTATTAATTACGAGTGCACGATGGTTGCCTCCTTTCAAATTCAAACTCAAACTTATTTTTTTTTAAGTCTAATAAACCGATTTACAATTATATCAATGAGTGGATACGTATGTAACCGCATTACTGGAGCGAGTCAAATTTTGACGACCTCCGTGGCGCAGTGTGCAGCGCTGTTGTCTTAACGTGCGGAGGTCCCGGGTTCGATCCCCGGCAGGGTCAATTTGGGAATTTATAATTTCTGAATTTTCCCTGGTCTGGCTTGGTGGGAGGCTTCGGCCGTGGCTAGTTACCACCCTACCGGCAAAGACGTGCTGCCAAGCGATTTAGCGTTCCGGTACGATGCCGTGTAGAAACCGAATAGGGGTATGGGCTTATTATAACTGCCATGCCCCTAACAGGTTAGCCCGCTACCATCTTAGACTGCATGATCACTTACCATCAGGTGAGATCGCAGTCAAGGGCTAACTTGTAGTGGATTAAAAAAAATAAAAAAAAAACATGCTCTTTTATAATTTACATAATCTTCAAAAGTATAACAAGCCTTTTTCAGGAGCATACTTTTAACCGATTTCTTTAAACTTGTTCAAAGTTTTGATTGTATCATTAAAACGCGCGTCACGTCGAAACATCCTATTTCCTGCCGGTATTTTCAGTCTTTTGTTATTTTTTTATAGACCAGCGTTAAGCTGCTACTAAACTTACTAGTAAGTGGTGAGGTAGGCTTTAGTGGAGCGCCCTTGTATAAAAGATACATATCCACTCTAGATTTGAAGATACCAACACTAAAAGTTTAAGCTTATGCTTAAAACTCCAGAAAAAGTTCTAGCATCAAGCATAGGTACAATTTCAGAATTCATTACCTTAAATGATAATAATATGTTCTTCTTTCAGTTACCAGACTACTATTTCGATAACAGGAGGGCAAAAAGCGAAGATGTGCTCAAAAGGAGAGTAAATAGCATGATTAAGAAAGGAAAAACATTAGTTACGCCTTTGAATCAAGGCATTGAGTTAGTTAGAAAAGGAGGTAATGTGTTTCTGCGTAAAGCAGCGTAGAAATTTACTGAAACACACATGTCCTTTAGCTAGGAAAGTATCAGCTCTCTCATTTCTTGAAACCAATTAAAAATTGTCTGGAATCTATATTAATCAGTGGCTGTGTTAGTATGTTTCTTGCAAGAAAACTTTTTATTTAGATGTAAAGTAAACTTAAAAAAATTAAAAAAAATAGCACGCGGGCTGTAAATTTAACTTACAAGCCCTGTTTACTGCCTCTGTAAGTGCATTTTTCAAGCAAATGTGTTGGAAAGCTCTTAAAGGGACTTCAACACGCCTTTGATATTGATTTGTGCATTGCCTTACAAAACGCTTAAAGTCGTCAGTCCACCTGGTAATTCTTCTTCTATTCTTTATATCTTCCAAATTCTATTTCACTATTCATCAACGGGTAACCTAGCTTTTAGGTTTTCTGTAAAAAAGTTTGTTTCTGTTTTCCAGGATATGCGTATCATGCAGAGACGAATGGTGCAAACGCTAGAATCTCTCAAACCTTCAACCAACAAGAACTGTGTGATCTGGATTCTTTACACTCTATGGAGAAAGTTTTGCTTTATTCTTGTGTACAGAAAAACAGTCCGTACCGAGAGTTTTTTAGCTGGAGGTAGGTTTTTAGACAGTTTCTTGGTTTTGAGGTGAATCCAAGTGAGGTGAGGCTTAGTGGCAACAGTATCAATGGATTGTCTCACCAAGTAGTTTTGAAGGTCAGGATTTAATCTTTACCGTACCAGCTTGACGAGATTATTATTATCTAGTGAAGCTCGTTAAGTAGTGTAGCATAAGTTATTGTGACACTAGATGATTCCCGCGACTTCGTATGCGTGAATTCAGGTTTTTTATTCCCGCGGGAACTCCTTGATTTTCCGGGAGAAAAAGTAGCCTATGTCCTTCCAGGCATGCAACCTATCACTACAATAAATATTTTTCCTCATCATCATCAGATAGTCCTTAAACCTTGAGATCTACTCAGTCGAATTAAAATTGCAGAAGAATTTAAATATTATCTCCTGTATATATTGTAACAAGAAAAACTACCATTACAAAAATCACAACTTCTAGTAAGTATGGATCTTATTATTCGGTATTCAAATAAATATTAGCTGTATATACCTTACTCCTTCGAGTTTAACTTCTTAGCCGCTGTCCTAGGTGAGCGTCACTGAGCGACAAACGTGGCAACTCGACGCAATGCGACGCGACGCGACAGTATCAAACAGTAGCTAACCCTTCACGTCCTACTCGTACGTTGTCTCGTAGACAAGTTTGTCATTTTCTGTGCCGTCGTATCGCGTCCCGTCGCTTCTGTAGCTCACCTAGGACAACGGGTTAGGTCTCTCACCAATCAGCAGTAGTCGCAGACAAGAAATAAATAAAACGATTTTCTCTTCTAGCCTAGCTCGTCTCCTCGAAAGAGGTATAATTAACTGCTTACACCAGAGAACCTGGACGCGCGAAGTGAAATGTGAAGGGAGCTCCCCAAGAGCCTTGGCTTTGGGAGGAGCGGCACCAGCATTCATCGTGTTGGCGGCTGGGTGTATCCTGGCAACGGTTATTATGCTGGTAGAGAGGTAAACTGCGTCGTTGGTCTCGTGGTTAGCATGTTCGACTGCGGCCGACGAGGTCCCGGGTTCGAGTCCCGGGTCGGGCCATAAGTTAGGAAGTTGGCGTTGCTTCACCCCCGTGCCTCGGAGAGAACGTTAAGCCATCGGTCCCGGTTATTATCACTGACATGATACTAAGCGACATTGGAGCAGCGTGGTGGGTCTAAGCTCTAATTACCTCTTTCCTACGAGAGTGGAGGCCTGTGCCCAGCGGTGGGACGTTAATGCGCTGTAGTGGTGGTGAAAGTTAGAGCTTTCTTCGTTCTTCGACAGTTTCAGCTTTTTCCTTACATGTGATCAGTGTTTGCGGTAGTCAAAGCGCTAGTTTTCTTTTTATTCCACTACAAGTTAGCCCTTGACTGCGATCTCGCCTGATGATAATTGATGATACAGTCTAAGACAGCGGGCTAACCTGTTAGGAGTATGACAGTTATATTAAACCCGTATACCGTACCCGTAAAGTTGGTTTCTACACGGTATCGTACCGGAACGCTAAATCGCTTGGTGGTACGTTTTCCCGGTAGGGTGGTAACAAGCCACGGCCAAAGCCTCCCACCAGACCAGACCAGAGAAAATTCAGAAATTATAAATTAGGAAGTTGGCGGTGTTCCACCCCGTGCCTCGGAGAGCACGTTAAGCCGTCGGTCCTGCACCTGATCTCTCTCCGGTCATTTCGGATTTTCGGTCCCATCGGGCTATGAGAGTAAAGGAACAGAGAGATCACCTGTGTTTGCGCAAACACTTGTGCACTATAATATCTCCTGCGCAGATGGCTTATCTCTCTGGCGATAGGCCGCCGTGGCCGAAATTCGGTCAGAAGGAGGACATTTATTTTATTAGTATACTAGTGGACGACTTCGTTCGCGTGGCATAAGTTTTTTTTATTCCCATAGGCATTCCTTAATTTCCGGGAAGAACCCATTAAAAAAAACCCGTCGATCCGTTGCTCTGTTGCGGCGTGATTGAAGGACTATATAACGTCCTTTGGGATAGAATTTATAAAAACTGTGAATTATCAAGTTTCACGGCTATTTAACTGGCCGCTTCATTTCTCACTATAACTTGAGAAATGAAGGACTTTCATACAAACTTTCAACCCCTATTTTACCCCTTTAGGGGTGGAATTTTGAAAAACTGTGCCACACGTACTTCTTTATTTATTACCTAAAGCCAAAATACCAAGTTTCGCTGATACAACTTGATAAATATCTTGAGAAATGAAAGACTTTCATATAAATTTTTATCCCCTATTTTACCCCTTCGAGGGTAGAATTTTCAAAAACTGTGAAACACGTATTTCTTTATTTTTGACCGATAACTCATATACTAAGTTTCATGGATATAACTTGAGAAATGACGGACTTTCATACAAACTTTCAACCCCTATTTCATCCCCTTAGGGGTGGAATTTTGAAAAATCCTTCCTTAGTGAGCGCTTACGTTACAAAAGGAAGCTACTGTCAAAATTTCAAGTCTCTAACCCTAGCGGTTTAGGCTCTGCGTTGATATATAAGTCAGTCAGTCAGTCAGGACTTTGAATTTTATATATATAGATTACCGCTTGAGAGGTCACCACAAAGCATTTAAAGCAAAGGAATAAAGTAAAAATTTACTTTTCAGGATGTGGTGGAAGTACAGCTCTCAAAATAAGGAATATTCAACAGTAAGAAAGAATTAAGGCGGAATAATACTTAAAATACATAAACCAAAAGAAACACCTGTAGTCATGGATTTTTTGATTATTAGAAATTATATTTAATAATAATAAATTTTACTTAGTTTTAGAAAGTACCTAGAAAAGTAAAATGACTCTCTAAAAATAATATATTTTTTAAACATCCTATGAATAATAATTGAATAATCATTTACTAATACGATTTTAAGAAAGGGCGCATGGCTTCACAATGGAGATGGATTTTGAAAAATTCTACCTAACCATAATTATAAGCACTTTTTGAATCACTGAACTGAGTAGAACTACTTACCTATCTTTATAGTCAAAATACATAATATAAATTATGGAATATTTTTGATTAAAATCAAGTATGTTCTATATAAAATTGTTTTATATGTAACATATTTATTATGTTTACTTTTTTAATTAGTTTTTACTAATTAAAAAAGTACACAGTAAATAGGTACGCCATTGCGGTATGTTTGGTCTGCATATTCATCAATCTGGCACCACGCCACCAGCGCGCGATGCAATCAAAATAAAACTTTTTGCATAATATTTTGTTTGCTTTATTTAGTACTAGACTAGATGATGCCCGCGACTTCGTCCTCTTTAATTTTCCGGGATGCAAACTATACCTATATAAAATTATATCAAAACAGCCGATGCCCGCGACTTCGTCCGCGTGGTTTAAGTTTTTTGTTATTCCCGCGGGAACTCCTTCATTTTCCGGGATAAAAAGTAGCCTATGTCACTCTCCAGGTCCTCAACTATACCCATGCCAAAAATCACGTCAATCCGTTGCTCCGTTGCGGCGTGATTGAAGGACAAACCAACAAACCAACAAACCAACAAACCGACAAACCAACAAACCAACAAACAAAGTGACTTTCGCATTTATAATATTAGTAAGTAAGTATGATGATATGATATGATTCGGTTAAAAAGATGGGCCGTGAAAGTGTAGCAGACAGACAGACAGATGTGAAAGTGTGTCTACACTTTCAAATCTGTCTGCCTGCCAAAACCCGTCGGCTCATTTCTTGTACAGAGTAATTGTACAGAGTTGAGTAATTATACCTAATTCATTAAACACATGTTCCTACTACGAGTACCATACGACGTGTAAGTTTAAATATATGTGTAAGGCGTAACGCGTACCTGCAGAGTGGAGTGGAGCTGAGGCACAGCTACTTTATTGATAACAACTCAAGCTAAACTTTGTTCACTTTGTACTGCACAGCAAGTGCACAGCGTTGCTAGCCCCCTGATATCAAAAGAGTTGCAAGAAGTTGCTGGATCCAGGCTACAGCGTGAGGAATTTCCAACAAGACACCGACAACCACATTCCGTAACTTGGTCTATCGGATACCGATGACGATGAAGTTTTCAACCATACGACATCCATACTAATATTATAAATGCGAAAGTGTGTCTGTCTGTCTGTTTGCTACGCTTTCACGGCCCATCTGTTCTACCGATTTTGATGAAATTTGGTTCATGGAAAGGTTGTATCCCGGGTTAGGCTACTTTTTATCCCGGTAAATTCAAGAGTTCCCGCGGGAATCAAAAAAACTTAATCCACGCGGACGAAGTCGCGGGAATCATCTAGTAGTACATAAAGCAGAATAATTGAATTAGTCATATCGGTTCCACTTACGGATGTTTTGCACCTAATAATAACGACTCCTTTGCGTGAATAAAATGAAACTGTATTGTTCGCTTAATATTTTAACTTGTTAGTTGTAATATTTACATTTTACTGGGCACTTGGGCACTACCAGCTCTGCCAATTAAATCTCGACGAGGAAAGGTTGGCGACGGCAATAATGAAATTCGGAGGCGAACTGATCGTGCAGCCCATTTGCGCAACGCTAATTCGAATGTGATTTAAGTTTTTCAAATGCTCATTGTCACTACTCACTGACAGCGCTTATTCAAAGAGTCTTTATGCGCCATACACTCTTTTCTGTGGGTATGCGGTGACTCTTATCCACAAGAGATGAAGCGTAGTGGGTGTGTTGTTATTAACATAATAGAATTGGTCATAACTTTCGGGCTTATCATAGTTTGAGTAATTAGTTTTGGAGGAGTTCGTCCTCGGTGGGCGTTGTGTGCAGTTTAGGTTCTATCTATTCTATGAGTTTAAGGAATAATTAACTCTATATACTGTTTAAACCGCAATTTATCAGATAGTTTGACCTATTTCAGTGGTAGCGTAAAACATTCTTACTTGGCATTTTAAATAAGATTAATAATATAGATAAATTAAGTGATGTGTTAGAGCTCGCTTAGGTTCAGAACATCTTATTATTGAACGTCTTACTACTTAGACCAATCACATCAGTTGTGCATAAGTTATCGCAATTAGTCCCACAAACTTATGGTCCCGGTGGCTAAAATTGGAACTATTTTTTTTTTAATTTTCATGTATACTAGCGACGCCGTCACCGGGTCAGATAAGTTTGTGGTACCATACGATATTTGGATGTTTTTTTTTTATCCACTACAAGTTAGCCCTTGACTGCGATCTCACCTGATGGTAAGTGATGATGCAGTCTAAGATGGTAGCGGGCTAACCTGTTATAGGGGCATGGCAGTTATATTAAACCCATACCCCTATTCGGTTTCTACACGGCATCGTACCGGAACGCTAAATCGCTTGGCGGCACGTCTTTGCCGGTAGGGTGGTAACTAGCCACGGCCGAAGCCTCCCACCAGGCAGTTTCGATTGAGATATTAAGATTGAGACTCGCTTGATGTTGGTCACTCACCTTATGGGGGGCTAACGCTGCGCTTTCTAGTGCAAAGTCGCCATTCCAGCAAATTGGGTTTCCTCGTCCTCCTACGTCATTGCTATAACGGTGGAAAGAAAAATCTCCTCAAAGATGTCTTCTTCAAGACTTGCCAAACCATTTCTCATTCGGAATAGAGGCTCGGAGTTGCTGATGATGGGTTGAAATGATGAAGTAATTGCACTCACACATTGCTCGAGCTTGTCATAAATAGACAAGCTTCCTATAAGAAAAGGAATAAATTAGTCAGACAAGGAAGTCGTTCTGTTAAGAAGGCTCCTCTAGACGAAGATTAGATTACTAATGATTGAAGTAATTGCACTCACACATTGCTCGAGCTTGTCATAAATAGACAAGCTTCCTATAAGAAAAGGAATAAATTAGTCAGACAAGGAAGTCGTTCTGTTAAGAAGGCTCCTCTAGACGAAGATTAGATTACTAATGATTGAAGTAATTGCACTCACACATTGCTCGAGCTTGTCATAAATAGACAAGCTTCCTATAAGAAAAGGAATAAATTAGTCAGACAAGGAAGTCGTTCTGTTAAGAAGGCTCCTCTAGACGAAGATTAGATTACTAATGATTGAAGTAATTGCACTCACACATTGCTCGAGCTTGTCATAAATAGACAAGCTTCCTATAAGAAAAGGAATAAATTAGTCAGACAAGGAAGTCGTTCTGTTAAGAAGGCTCCTCTAGACGAAGATTAGATTACTAATGATTTGCCCAAGGCTAGATAAGAAGATACTAAAGCTAGAAACAAACTATCGGACGCGTCCGTAACCCGCTGTTGTATATGGGTAGTGAACGTAGACTGAAGAGTGCAAACTATAGGCGCAACCTTAAAACATCCTTGAGCATTTGAAAGAAATAGGCTTTCGGACACGTCCGTAAGCCGCGTCCCAAACGACTGTGCCCACTCTCAGCCAGCCGCGGCTTACGAACGCGTCCGATAGTTTGTTTCCAGCTTAACACTTAATAACTGATATGATATTATTATAGCCGTAATGCGGAATACCTCTTACACACTCACCAAAATTGGCCAAAGTTTTACTTCTGCTTGCCGATAGAAGCACCCTAGAACTGACTGCATTAGGCTAATGTGAATTAAGCTATTCAAAACATTATCATTTGCCCAATACACTCGACCAATACTCTTAGCATATTCAGCTACAGCCACTTTTGTGGGATTCAATATAAATATTGGCGTAATTCTAAAACAGCGATGATACATAATTCGCCGACACTTGTTCGTGTTGGCGAATTGGGTCATTGTGTATTGGAGCCTTTAAAACTGTAAAGTGCTAAGACATTGATTGCATGGTAAGGGCATATTTCAATGTTTTACATTCGATTAAACAGTGCTGTGCAATATTTTACAAGAAATGTGTCGAGTGGTTATAATATTATTGTTGTTCTCATCAACTTCGTACGCGCAGCTTGATTTAGATAAAAGCTGTAATTTCACGGAATTGATTATTTCTTACAATGCGTCAACGGTAAGAACATTTTAAGGTTTATGCATGCATCGCATACCTATTACCTCAGAGACATTTTCCTTTCTTCCAGATTCGATCAGCCGTTCTGGCGTGATTGAGTAACAAACATCCATTCATCTAAACTTTTGCAAAATATTATCCCGATTATCCAATCAGACTTGCTGGAAGATGCCTATTCACTATTGATTTGAAGATATACCAATATTATGAGCGGATGGAAAATAGGAAGCCGGAAGGGCGTTCCATATCCTAGCGGTTCGAATTAGAAACGATGAAGCAAATCTTGGAATCGTCCGTGGAATGACTACGAGTATATTATATCGATGTAGACTCTGAGGAGGCTTTGCGGCGCGATAGTAGAAAGGCGAAGGAGGAACAAGATCAAAAAGTTCTTGGGCACATATTGGATTATGATTTGTTATTTTTAGATAGCAGGAACATGGTATGAACTTGAAAGGATCGAGAACACTCTTGAGACCGGTGACTGTTCCACCACCACGTTCACCGTCATCTTGTCGAATGGAAATCCAACAGGACTTGAGTACTCCAGCAGAGAAGTGGCTGGCGGTGAGCTGGTGTATCGAAAAGCTTCTGCCTCTTTTAGTACTAATTATTTGGGTGTGCTAAATTTTACTTTCGCTGGTAAATAATCCATACTAATATTAAAAATGCGAAAGTGGGTCAGATTGTATGTCTGACTGCTACGATTTCACGGCCCATCTGTTTCACCGATTTTGATGAGTCGAAAAGATGGACCGTGAAAGTGTAGCAGACAGACAGTCAAATAGACGAACAGACAGACTTTCGCACTTATAACCGTTCCGGCCATTCCATCACGCTGGAAGATTTTAATACACTCTGTTGGAGCGTCTAAGGGGCGCTTAAAAAGACGTGGGCCCTGATTGGTCCACGTATCAAAATTGACAATTAAAAATCCGTGCGTCATCTTGATGATTCGCCTGTCATTCGAAATTCAAATATTAGTAACTCGCAATAGGTATGATGACTGATTTTGAAAAATGGTCAGATTATGTTCGGAAGTAAAGTATTTCGAAAAAATATCTTATTTCAGAAGAAAAATAGGGTTTGGTAGATAAAATTGGCATTTGAAATTTAAATTTTAAAATTCACGCCAAAACGCTCGGCGGTGTCATGGCGTCGTTTGTGACCTCACTATTGTTTTTACCAATGTACTCTGTGCAGTGTGCAGTAAACAATAGTGTGATTGTCAAAGCTCGAAAACAAACAATTGTGACGTCATTTGCTTCTTGGTGTTTTATCCAATATGGCGGATTGCTCTATTTTATACTTTTATTTTATCAAAATAAATAGCAATCTTACTCGAAATAGAATAAAAAAATCGTTTTTTATAATCCATTAATCCTATTTCATTAGATAAATCCATAATTTCATTGATTCTTGGTTACTGTCATCATGCCTATTCGCAATTTTTGTAAATTATTTTTAATCGCCTGATAAAGGTACAAAAGTATCTAGCTTTTCATTAAATGGAAGCACAAACACACTCAAATCTGTTTTTATCAAACGATTCTGTACGTTTTTTTTTGCAGATGGTGAGACTTACGATTTTGTGATAATACCAGTTACGAATTATGAACACGAGAGTATCGTTTTGTACTGTTGCCAAAACAATGGGAACAGAAGTTCAGGTAAGATTTCAGCAGAAGAAAAAAGAAGAAGAACCCAACACACAAAGAACAATTTAGGGGAGGAATACCTCACCGAATTTTTGGGGAGGGGATTCATATTCACAAAATCGTCTCTATTACCACGTTAAGTCAAATATCTCTAACTACCCAGTGGACCAAAACCCAGCTTTATACACTTACAGATAAGTTTAAAACTGATATCTATAGGTACTAAATAAGTAATAAGTGGTTTAGTTATTCTAGTTGACTTTTCTAGATCTTACACTATACCTATTATATTTTACACAGTATGGGCGTGGAAACTAGGCAAGAACCAGACACAATCACCTAAAGCCAAGCATGCGACTGAAAAACTAGTGGCAGGTGTTGAAGACCTGTCCAATGCCACCTGGAGAGCGACCTCGTTTAGCGAAACTGCCTGCCACGTCAATGGTGGAGTGAATCTTCTCATTATTTCTCCTTTCTTCTTTTTCATTATAATATCGATTCCTGTAACTAGAAATAGATATAATAAAATCATCTAGTATCTGTACCTACAATAATAAATAGAGATAAGGACATCGGAAAAAAGTGTATTTTTTTAAACTATAGGTATGCAACTGAACCGACATCAAAGCAGAAGATTTTTTTTTTAATTTATTGACTAGCGCTTGGCTGCAATCAGACTTGCTGGAAGTGGTGATGCCGCCTAAGGTGGAGCGCGCTTGCCTAGAAGATGCCTATGCACTCTTGATTTGAAGATACCAATATTATAAGAGGAGGGGAAAACGGAAGGTGGAAGGGCGTTCCATATCCTAGCGGTTCGAATTAGAAACGAGGAAGCAAATTGCTTCGTACGCGTCCGAGGAATTTCTACTATATGCGGATGCAAGCCTACTAAATAACACTAAAATAATAATCACGACACCTTGTCGATCACGATGACCTTACGACATCAGGAACTCACGACCTCAATGTCGGACCGCCACTACAAAACTGTTCGAACAGTCAGAAATACTTTTTCATACATAGGTAAAGGTATACATAGGAATAGCTCTGTATTTTTATTATTATGTCATGCAATATTCAAAAATGCAACAGTCAATAAAGTTCACTTTTCCGTGACGCAATTACTATCCAATCGCGGGAAATTGCGTAGTGCGACCCGCACGGCCGCAGGGGAAATCAGCACTGTAGACCACGCGTAGGATCTAGTTGACCTGTGTTTCGATCACTTTTAGAGCAGAATCTAATACTACTAAGGTAAATACTAAAGTTATTATATCAAAAAAATATCTGTAGTCTATCTATACTTACCATACTCCCAATATTATAAATGCGAAAGTTTAGATGGATGGATGGATGTTTGTTAATCAATCACGCCAGAACGTCTGAACAGATCTGAATGAAATTTTACTCAGAGACAGATGATAGTCTGGAATAATACATAAGCTGCTTTTTACTCAAGAAAATAAAAGAGTAGCTAATAATTCCTACCGTGTACTATTAGTTGGGTATTTGACAGTGAAAAACGCACGTGCTTCGGAGAATGGGTAAGTAAAGCCGGCGTTACAATCGCTTTCAACTTTCTTTAACAACAATCCTTTTTACACGACTGCTCTCATGAATGTATGTGAGTTTATTTATTCCACCATAACTTCTAAATTCCTGAACAGAAATGGATGTATGGGGTATTGTTAGAATCCATAAACCATCCCATCCCAAGTGACACTGACTATATTCTTTTTTTTAAAGTTCAAGCTGTGGCAGGCAGAAAAGTATGTCAGTCGAGTAATTTTATTTTTTAATTATTGATCGCGTTCCGTTTTAGTTACATAGATTAAAAAGGTTTCAATTAAACCAAGTTTTACTGAAGCTTCCCCCAATCTAGCCCCAAAGCGAAACGACTACATAGAAATGACGACGACGCCGATGACGGCGACGATGAATGACGACTACGACAAACTTATGTACTACGCGACAACGTAGGCCACGTGAAGGGTCAGCTACTGATTGTTAGCTTTTTGCGTCGTATTGCCGCGAGTCGCTAACGTAGAACGCCATAGGGTTTATTTCCACCAGAGATGTGCTACGTTGCTACGAATGTGAGTGAAACTCTTAACACGCCAATAGGATCGCTTGATCCAAGTAACATCTAGCGATATGAAAATCAAACTGTCTTATTAGGTTTGTCACACATCCGTATCTTAGCAACGTACCACATCTCTCGAAAGGAAGCCTTAGCCTTGATTAACGCGAAGCAATCAAGTCGTAGAGGCAATGTAGCATTAAGTTACGGCCGTCTATCGGAGCTACTCTTTTAATAAGGCTAAATTAGGAGGGCTGTGTCAGGTGACACCTCTATCGTATTTAACCTTGTATTCGTCCTTAAACTTCTGGGGCCTTATTATATTCGCTTAAAGCAGAATTATTTTAATCATGTTGACTCTCTTGTTTCAAAATTATGATCTTTATTTTAGGGACGTTAAGTTTGTCATATTATGTAATGTCAATTTTAAAATAATACCGCTTTATGCGATGGTAGTAAGCCGCCAGGATGAACTTTAACTCTCTCATCCTAGAGACGGACACACACGTCTTGATCATATTTTCTGGAAATAAAGAGCGAAAAAACGCCCACAACAACCAACTATGGGATAAAGCGGCAGACATTCAAAAAATTTTTGTATTACAAAAAAGGGCAATACGTGCAATTTATAATTTAAAACCGCGCGAATCCTTTACAGAGAAATTTAAGGAAATAGGTATTCTTACAGTTGCCTCGCAATATATTTACAGTAATTTAATCTTCATAAAACAGAACATTCATAATTACAAAAAAATATGCGATCTGCATGATAGGCAAACTAGAGGCCGCCATAAGCTCGTGACTCCATCGCTCCGCCTCAAGAAAGTCCGAAGGTCGTTCGTGGGAATAAGCATTCTATTTTATAACAAAATTCCACAACCTATCTTAAACTTGCCTTCACACAAGTTTAAGAAATCTATTAAAAGTATGCTTCTGAAAAAATCTTATTATACTGTTGAAGATTACATAAACGACAAAAGAGCGTGGATTTGACTCGCTCCAGCAATGCTAAGGACAGCGGTAAATTAATAAAATTTTAAATTAATTTTTTTTCAAAAGAGCAACCGCCGAGTTTCTTGCTGGTTCTTCTCGGTAGGAATGGCATTCCAAACCAGTGATAGATTCACTTAACGATTCAAAACCACTTGTAAAAGTTTATTTCAATAAAAAGCATTTTGATTTTGATTTTGATTTTGATTTTGATTTTGAACTAGTTTCGTCATTCAGCATCCCAATGGAGACCTTCAATGAAAAAACAGCCTCACATGCCATGGACAGTAGACACTCAATAAGATCTTTATATTATCTCTCGCAGCTGATCGCATGATAGTAGAGTTTTCTCGGGAACTTATTCAATTCAATTCAATTCAATTCAATTCAATTCAATTCAATTCTTGTGAAAAAATATGTGCTCTGGCTATGATGGTGCATATGATTGACAGTAATAAATTATTATATTACAGTCCCACAAACTTATTTGACCCGGTGACAGCGTCGCTAGTCATACTAATATAAATGAGAAAGTGTGTTTGTTTGTTGGTTTGTCCTTCAATCACGCCGCAACGGAGCAACAGATCGACGTGGTTTTTGCCATGGGTATAGTTGATAACCTGGAGAGTGACATAGGCTACTTTTTATCCCGGAAAATTAAGGAGTTCCTGCGGGAATCAAAAAAACCGTAAACCACACGGACGAAGTCGCGGGCATCAGCTGGTTTATATGAAAAATAAAATAAAAACAAAAAAACTAACCGGCATGAAAGTTAGTTTTGGCATTTGGATCAAAAAAGTTTGTGGGACTATTATTATGCAAGTCGCAAAGTAAATTAAATTTTCTACATACGGAACAGTTTGGAAATTCTAGTTGCAGTTGAAAAGATGAGAAATCCTGTTACAAGAAGAAGAACTTCAATCGATCAAATAAAATTATATTGTAGCTAGAATTTTACGGAAAAACCTTTAGGTATGTTTTCTTAAGCAAGACAAAGCTTTGACACAGGGTTCAAGTCCACTTAGCGAAAAATTACTTAATCACAAAAAAAATATTTTTAGCCTTATTATGATAATAACTTGAGTATTTCTAGATTTATTATAAAAATATATATTTTCAAAATAAATCTAGACATACTCAAGATATTACCTTAATAAGGCTTAACCTCTACTACTCTTCTAAGCTAATAGAGCAGCTATATCAGATTACAATGACGAATATTATCAGGAGCTTGTGATCACCACAAAGACATTACCTACCTGAAGCAGAGTTTGAAGGCAATGGGGCTGAATGAATGAAAAGTTTCTGGTAAAACATGAATCCTCAACTCGATTTCAGAAGAAACCATCACTTATTATAATATTATAGGCTTTAAAACCAACACGATATTGGTATAACTATAATGAGCTCAGGCTGGAGGTAAATTTTTTAAATTGAATCTGATTCAAATTAGTCATTATATTACCTGAGTATAGAACTAATTTATTTATATAGGTAGTTAAGTAATATTTATAACAACAAGATGATTTGTAGGTCCACTGAGGGAGATAATCTATACATATATATAAAATTCAAAGTCCTGACTGACTGACTGACTGACTTTTATATCAACGCACAGCCTAAACCGCTAGGGTTAGAGACTTGAAATTTTGACAGTAGCTTCCTTTTGTGACGTAGGCGCTCACTAAGGAAGGATTTTTCAAAATTCCACCCCTAAGGGGGTGAAATAGGGGTTGAAAGTTTGTATGAAAGTCCGTTATATCTCAAGTTATATCCATGAAACTTAGTAAATGAGTTATCGGTAAAAAAAAAAGGAATACGTGTTTCACAGTTTTTGAAAATTCTACCCCCGAAGGGGTGAAATAGGGGATGAAAGTTTATATGAAAGTCCTTCATTTCTCGAGATATTTCTGAAGTTGTATCAACAAAACTTGCTATTTTGGCTTAAGGTAATAAATAAAGAAGTACGTGTGTCACAGTTTTTCAAAATTCCACCCCCAAATGGGTAAAATAGGGGTTGAAAGTTGGTGTAAAAGGCCGCCGTTTTTCGAGTCATAGCCATGAAACTTGACGTTTGGGCAACGGGTTTAAATTATGAAAAATTCACAGTTTTTGAAAATTCTTTCCCAAAGGACGTTAAATAGTCCTTCAATCACGCTGCAAAAGAGCAACGGATGTTTTTTGTGCACAGGTTCTTTTTATCCCGGAAAATTAAGGAATGCCTGTGGGAGTTATAAAACTTATGCCACGCGAATGAAGTCGCGGGCGTCCGCTAGTTTACTATAGGTTGCGGAGCGTTGGCAACCTTGGTTTCACACTTTAAAATGGGTTGCCGCAGCATTTATACTAATGAATGAAGCAGAGCTAACGCCATTTCGTGTCGAGAAAGACAGTTTAAGGCGGTTGCGTGGTCAGGTTAAAAGAATGATACGTGAGCTACTCGTAATAAAGGGAGGCTACGAGCTTAAACAATCGACTTACACCTACAAGGATAAAAACTTTAGGTTGCTAATGATGGTAACCCTAGTTTCGCATCCAAGTTACGTGAATCAAAGCAGCGCACACACCGCTGCGTCTTGATAAAGGCGGCTTACAGGAGGAGCCCTTTGTTGTTCACACAAGCATTTATACTTTTGTCTAGCCACCGCGCCGACGAGTGACGCGCGTCGGAAGACGTCCCGACATGTTGGATGCCGACACCTCTTAGCCTAGCTAATCTCTTGTGCCCTAACATGTAAGTTTGACACTTAATTTTTTTAGACTCGAACGAAATTTGCTTTAATTTTAAAGTTATTGTGAGTTAAGCTGAGTCCAACCATTTTCGCAGTTTTAAAGCATAAAATACTCAGTCTTTATTATCGCCAATTGCTAAAATAAAAAGTCTGTTAAAAGTAGAATTCGAGATCTGAATCTAGATTAATCTGAAATTCACGCAATCAAAACCGTGGGCTAGGTGAAGGAAAAACTGAGTCAGACCAACGAGTCAACAACTGTACGTAGGTACGCACTAAAAATCATGTTACAAATGGATCTTCATCTGGCTTATACTTAAGTAGATAACGTATTTGATTAACTAACTTTTAATACCTTATTAAAATGGTTACACAAAACAATTACAAAAACTTTACAAGCACTGTATGCCACTTGCTACCTCCACTCACAACTTCTGAACTTCATTACATTACCTGATAATTATCACATTGTGGAAAAATTCACAGGTGTGCTTGAAAGTATTTGAGCACTTTGGTACGTTTTAAGTAAGTTGGTTAGTCAACCTAACTTTACAGCTCAGGCGATCTTGTTGACACATCTGTATATGCTTTAAAACAATAACATACGATTTTCATTGGCAGCTTATTCTCAACAATAAATCGTCTTCAGACAGATGCTACAGACTACAGATATTTATGGGAGGGGTGCCACTACAGTTAAGTTATTGGCAAGAAGCGACATGCATATTAAAGTAACTACCCTACTAGCTGACATGCCCAGACTTCGCTCGAAAAATATCTAAAAAAACTAGGTGATGCTCGCGAATTTGTCCGCGTGGATTGAGGTATTTTTGTAACCGCTGGATCTCTTTAAAGAGATTAAAAAATAAAAAAACGGGATAAAAAGTAGCTTTAGATGTGTTATTCCAGACTATAATCTAATTCTGTGCCTTTCATCCAGATCCGTTCAGCCGTTCTGGCGTGATTGAGTAATAAAAATCGCATTCATAATTTTAAGCAGATTGGCCATGGCGTAGTTTATCAAGTTTATCCATACTAATATCCATATCTATACTAATATTATAAATGCGAAAGTGTGTCTGTCTGTCTGTCTGCTACGCTTTCACGGCACAACTACTCAACCGATTTTAATGAAATTTGGTGCAGACATATGTTACATCCCGGAGAAGGACATAGGCTACTTTTTATCCCGGAAAATTGAAGAGTTCCCGCGGGAATCAAAAAACATAAATCCACGCGGACAAAGTCGCGGGAATCATCTAGTGAAATATAAATGCGAAAGTGCGTCTGTCTGTCTGCTACGCTGTTACGGCCCAACAGTTTAACCAATTTCGATGAAATTTGGAACAGAGGCAGTTTGTAACCCGGGGAAGAACATAGGCTATTTTTTTTAATCCTGAGTTCCGTAATCGAAGAATCTTAATTTTTATCATAACGAAGTCGCGAGCATCATCTAGTAGGGAATACGACGCAGAGAAACCTTGTGGAAGGTCCCAATGTCATCCTTTAATATCTGGCGACATTAGGGGGTGAGGAGGAAATTAAAAGACCTCGCATCCATTTGCCGAAGCTGTCGCGCAAACGAGCGGTTTTCAATTTAATTCCGTCGCCAATGAGGGGGCATAAATCGACGAGGTCGTTAGCTGCCGCCTGTCGATTGACGGCTTTTTGGGACCCCTACCACATGACGTGTGGAGGGTTTCAAAATATGTTATTTTAAGTAAATATTGTATGTTCTCTGGTGCAAATGAAACACTAATCTATCTATCTACCATCAAGTGAAACTGCAGTCAAGAGCCAATTTGTAGTGGCTAATGGAAGTAAGTAAAGTAATTGCCTACAAAAATCGTTCGTGAACAAATAAGGCTCCTCACTCAGCACAGTGGTAAGTGATGATGCCGTCTAAGATGGCAGCGGGCTATGGTTTCTACACGGCATCGTACCTGAACGCTAAAACGCTTGGCCGCACTAATAAAAGCCATAAAACAAGAAGAAGAACGCACGCACGTCCATGCCGGTATGGTGGTTATTAGCCACGGCCGAAGCCTCCCACCAGGCGAAATGAGTATTCTGATGTCTTTTCCCAAAATGCATGGATGTATCCGTAGTAAATAAAAGCAATTTATGCTAATAAGTATGCTATGCTAGTAATATTATAATGCAAAAGTGTGTCTGTCTGTCTACCTGTCTCTCTACCTGCTACGGGCGATTTTGATGGAAATTGAAACGTAAACGTAAATGCTACGAGCTATTAAAAGGCACCTTCGTAAAATCATAGCGTAGCGCTCCAGCGTAGCTTCAAAAGGAACGCAGTAAGAATGGAAATAATGTTATTATTTCAAAGAGGATAACAGTAAAATCATACTTTTAATATTAAAAATGCGAAAATGTGTTTGTTTGTTGTTTTGTCCTTCAATCACGCCGCACACTATATTAGTAATATTTTGCATGGGTTTAATTGAGGATCTGGAGAGTGAGATCAACGCGTTATCCCGGGATTTAAACTTCAATCTACGAAGACGAGGTCGCGGGATCATCTAGTATATTACGCAAAAGTAACCTCTATAGGCGATACAAAGACTTCAGCAAATAGAGTAGACTCCGATGTGGGATGCAACCACAGATAACGGAAACAAGGGATGCAACTCTTGGATGCAGCGGATGATATCAACTCGACCGCTCATTACACCGATAGCAACGCTACGTAGGGGTGCCACCGCAAGCCGCAATTGCGAAGTTATACTGCGTTAAGGTGGATTCAAACCGGCGAGGCGAGACGAGAATTGAAAAGAGAATGTTCATTTTTGGTGTACACTCTACCATGAATAGAGAAAAATACATACATTGTATTAAAAATATAATAATATAGAATAGTAAGGTAAAAAAAATAATTGTATTTCAATGTTTCGATACGTTTTCAAGATGGAAACCTTCAGCCATAGAGAAGGCAGTAGGCGCGAAATGTATCGAATGTCATTTCTGACAGTCACTGTCATAATAACGTGTTTTTCTTTTGAAAACGTAAAAAAATATGAATCCGCCATTGTTACCCACTCATGTTTAGTGTTGCGGTTGCTCTTTCGAAAAAAGTGTAAATACATAAGTATAACCGCTGTCCTTAGCATTGCTGGAGCGAGTCAAATCCATGCACTTTTGTCGTTTACGTAATCTTCAACACATGCTGAAAAGGAATGAAGAAAAGTGGAGCAAGATCCCCAGAGACGCCAGTGATAACAAAAGAAAAAAATAAAAAATGTTCGCCAAGCTGGACGCTAGGAGGACGACCTCCGACTAACTCTGGGACCACACTGGACCAGGGTAGCTTTAGACAGACACCAGTGGAGAGAGAGACATAAGTATTATAATGAAAAAAAACCGGCCAAGTGCGAGTCGGACTCGCGCACCGAGGGTTTCGTACTCAGGAAGTAGGTATAATTGTTAATGAACCGCAAAACTAACTTTGTATGTAGAGGTTTACTGTTAATATCAAAAAATTACGTTTGTTGTATGGGAGCCCCCCTTTAATATTTACTTTATTGATATTTAATTATTTATTTTGAAAGGTAATACACAAGTTAATATTCTGTGAAAATTTGAACCGTCTACCTGTTACCGTTTTTAATATTGAGCAAAAAAATACGAAAAAAACACGTTTATTGTATGGGGACCCCCCTTAAATATATATATATTTTTTAATTTTTAGTATTTGTTGTTATAGCGGCAACGGAAATACATCATTTGTGAAAATTTCAGCTTTCTAGCTATCACGGTCTATGAGATACAGCCTGGAGACAGGGAGACAGACAGACAGACAGACAGACAGACAGACAGACAGCGGAGTCTTAGTAATAGGGTCCCGTTTTTACCCTTTGGGTACGGAACCCTAAAAACTACTATAATTTTACAGCAAAATTTAGTTCTGAAATGTTCTCAAAATGGAAAATAGGCTTAACATTATTCTGAAGTATCAGTAGTAGAGGCGACTGGCGACGTAACCTACCGCTGGCCGGTGATACAAGCATTATATCAATGACTCTTTGATGAGGGTCCGTGTTCCCCGCCTGTGGCCACCGATAGCCTCACAGTTTCCGAGGCAGGCCGCTCAGAGGAATTTTAAAACACGATGTTTTTTTGACGCCCGAACACTAAATAAATAAGAAATCAATACTCATTTGCAATTTGCATGGAAATTGTTACAAACCTGGAGAGTGTTAAAGGATACTTTTCATCCCAGAAATTTAAATTAAAAATCACTAGGTATTTATTTGCATGGACATAGTGACCATAGTGAGTGATAGATCTGGAGAGTGATATTATATATCTCTATTATTACTTTTCATCCCTGAAGTTGACTGTAAGTTTTCTGTAATAAATTTGTAGGTAATTGAATAATTTCAATACTCGAAGGACTTCATTTTCTTAGCATCCTATAAATGATGACCAACACAAATTGAAGGTGAACATAAACGGCCTATAAGGGGAATTTTAAAAAAAATCTCCATCGCAAATTAAATAAGTACCTACTTACCCTCTCGTGTTTGAAGTCGCTCTGTTTCATAAAGAAATTCCATTTTCGTAATAGGATTATGAAACTCGAAAATTTTCCTATCAAAAATATCAACATTGAGTACGAAAATCAAACAATTTATGAAAGTTTATGTTAGTAAGTATCATCGCAATAAAAATTTTGTTAAAGTGATAAAATAAGCTAGAGTAAGCTCACTTCTTACTTCTATTTCTAAAAGTATTTCTAAGTGGAAAATTATATCAGTACTGTTATTTTAATTAAAACTAAGAAATAAATTAAAATCTAAGTTAAAAACTTATTATGTTTACAAAAATTACACGCCGTCCAAGTGATCGTTAATGGGCATGGTGCCCAAAACACTGGCGCTATTACCTCGTTGAATGGCAAAGCTAAGCCGTTGGGCTAAATAAGCGCCAGATCTTTGGTCTACCGAGCAGATTCGGCAGCTGCACCCGCCTTTAGGCACGAACCCGGTAGGTGAGACGCTGCCAACGTATCAACGCAGGTTGCAACTTGCATCGCACAATAAAATAACATTAGGTAATACATATCCCATCAAAAACATAAATGTAAAATGAGAGCCAAAATCCAAAATTGTGATATGTATATAATATATGCATTGGTTGTTGACTTCAGCGACAAAAGAAGTGAGATCTAAATGGGTGCCAAAGTTCAATGGTCAGTCCTGCAATTTATTTATAACAACATAAAATATTTTATAACAACTTAAAATATCATTTCTTCTTATAACTTAGGATAATATGTTGAAGACTAAGGCTTTGGCTTGGCTAGTTTCCATATACGAATTATTATTAAGTAGGTACCTAAAAGTACAGTTTCTACTAGCAAGCCAAATTTCGGAAGAATAAAATAAGAACTTACAGCTTTACAACTTGCGAAGGCTATAATTCGTATATGAAAACTAGCCAAGCCAAAGCCTTAGTCTTCAACATATTATCCTAAGTTATAAGAAGAAATGATATTTTAAGTTGTTATAAAATATTTTATGTTGTTATAAATAAATTGCAGGACTGACCATTGAACTTTGGCACCCATTTAGATCTCACTTCTTTTGTCGCTGAAGTCAACAACCAATGCATATATTATATACATATCACAATTTTGGATTTTGGCTCTCATTTTACATTTATGTTTTTGATGGGATATCATTTCTTTTTGTACAGAAATTATTGAACACAATCTCAAACTCAAAACATATTTATTCAAAATAGGTACCTACAAAGTACACCTTCTGAACGTCATGCTTACAGAGCATAAGACGTGATGGTGATAACTAACTACGGTATCTTAAAACTAAAGCTACGAGGGTTCCAAACGTGCCCTGGTCTGAGAAGAGCCCGCAACAAACTCAACTGTGTTTGTTTTATTATCACCATCTCACAAATATTTGAAATTATATATACAATATAACAGTTACATAATCAGCCGCTGTAACAATATCATTTCGATGGTGAGCCCACCCATGGTAACAACAGGTCTTAGCATCCTGTTTACACTCAGGTGACAATTTATGCACCTCAACGTAACGTACCCACATTGCAAACAATGGTCATCCATGGAATATAGCGCGAAGTCGGCGAGATCGAATCCATATTATAGTATAGCAAAAGTTTTTAGTGAAACATTGAAAACAAGCACGGTAAACAGTCGATATCACTAAAACCACTATAAACAATGATTAAAAACCGGCCAAGTGCGAGTCGGACTCGCGCACCGAGGGTTCCGTACAAACCTGTAGTAAGTTTTAAATTAAATGTTTTTTTAAATATTTGAGTTGATTGAATGAAAGGTAAATTGCGGTTTACGATTTATGACGTATTAAAAAAAAACTACTCACTAGATCTCGTTCAAACCAATTTTCGGTGGAAGTTTGCATGGTAATGTACAACATATATTTTTTTTAGTTTTATCATTCTCTTATTTTAGAAGTTACGGGGGGGGGGACACACATTTTACCACTTTGGAAGTGTCTCTCGCGCAAACTATTCAGTTTAGAAAGAAATGATATTACAAACCTCAATATCATTTTTGAAGACCTATCCATAGATACCCCACACCTATGGGTTAGATGAAAAAAAAAATTTTGAGTTTCAGTTCTAAGTATGGGGACCCCCAAAATTTATTGTTTTTTTTCTATTTTTGTAAGAAAATCTTAATGCGGTTTACAGAATACATCTACTTACCAAGTTGTAACAGTATAGCTCTTATAGTTTCGGAAAAAAGTGGCTGTGACATACGGACGGACAGACAGACAGACATGACGAATCTATAAGGGTTCCGTTTTTGCCAAATTTGGCTACGGAACCCTAAAAATCACAATGACTGACAACTTGAACTGACGACTTCAAATACGTTTCTTCTTCTTTTCTGTCAATGACGTTTCGTTGCACAAAATGCGTGAATACGAAGGTAAGGTTTTAATGCAACTATATTATTATTCATTATTATTTACATTAAAATAATAATTATGTGTCATTTTCAATAGTTAACAACACAAAATAACGAATTTAAACAAAGACCTGCAGTATGATTTATGTAATAGGAGTTTTTTTTTTACTTAACAACTCTTGTTTTATTTAGTTGTGCATGCACTATGCGTAGAATGTAATGCAAGTTGCCGCAGGAAGTGGACGAGGGAGTTACTACCACCGCTTAAAGCAGTATTGTTTCAAAGTAACGGTTGAATGTCACGTACTTTGACGTCCTTAAAATAATGATTATAACACTACAACATGAACGTCAACAATATTAAAATAATACGGCTTTAAGCGATGGTAGTATGCCCCGTGTCAGAGTTTTGATCTATCCGTAGGTAGATCATAAAAATGACGATTTTTGGACGTTTATATCTCAATAACCATTTGAGGTGTGCTTATGAAATTTGGAGCACATACGTATCTCGCGGGTCTCAATATATGAGCCAAATTTGACATGTTTAAGTGTAATAGTTTTTGAGTTATGAGGGGGTCAAAAGTGGCTCCAAATGGTTCGTGTAATATTACACACGGTGCTGCCAGTTCTTTCTTTTTTGGACTTTGGCTGGACACGCTTCCGCGTGTCTTGATATCACTCAAACTTACTTTTAAAAGTCTTTTAATGTACTCGTATCATTAAAATAATTCAAACCATTACTATTCAATACTACTTAGATTATTGCCTTATTGTCAATAATTTCAACCTAAAAGATGAATAAGTTTGAGGGTATATGAATTTGTAACCAACAAGACGTCATTTTGTTTGCGTTGGACTGTTGACGTCGACCGTACATACAAGCAGGCGGGTCGCCTGATGTTAAGTGATTACCGCCGCCCATGAACATTTTTTTAAATTTAATATATAGGCTAGCGCTTGGCTGCAACCAAACTTGCTTGCCTAGAGCATTTGCAGCACCAGAGGAACCGCCAATGCATTGCCGGCTTTTGAGAAATTAGTTTATCCTCCCTTTGAAGAGCCTCATATTGTAATTTGTAATCATGAGGAAACACAGAAGATGGAAGAAAAATGTATTAAAAACATTTTGTATCTATAGTTCGCGCGCGAGTTGAATGCAGAGTAAACGTGTGGTGACACATACATTTTCTCTGCATTCAACTCGCGCGCGAAGTGTACTTAATAAATTTGTTAAAAATACTGTCTTAACACTCTTTATTTGTTTGAGTTTTCATATCATTCAATAAACCTAGAAAAGAAATACTTTATTAAATCCAGCTTCTATTTTAAACAAAATTAGTTAATTATAAGTTAGAATCAGTATTAAATTATGTATTCACTACCCAAATTAAACGTAGGCAAACCAAGGGCAAATGTAAATTATCACGTAAAGTTAAAACATTTAAAATACAGTTTTCAGGCGTACCAACGTAACGATCGAAGAAAATGATTAACCTCCTAACAAAAGTCAGTAAGCGACTACAAGAACAAGTTCGCTAAGTATTCCTTTCAGTTCCATCGTCTGCCTGTAATGTCTTCCAAGTTGAATAAATAACTTTTGGTACCGGCTGGTTCACATTACTCTTATAGCAGTCCAGTTTAGAATTCAAGTGCAGAAATGTATAGGTATTGTACTTTCAGATGTAACACACTTGATTAGCAGGTCAGCTCTACTAAAAAGTAGGTATAAAAATAGCTGTAAAGACCTGGCTTCATACAGCTGGATTTCCTGAAAATCTTTCATAAGTGGAGGTCTATAACTATATATATATATACTAAGCTGTATTATCTGCCAATTGAATCAATTCAAATGATTTTTTTTTAATTCAAATAGACAATTTATTAGTTACTCCATATATTTTTTAAATGTTTTGTTTGAACTTGAATGGTATTTTTTCAATTAGTCCATCGCATCCAAATCGGCAAATGGAATTGGTTGAGTAGGTATGTATCATTGTCACTATAGTAGGTACTTGCAATTGAATAGGGCCTTTAAATCAACTGGCTTAAGTTTAGTTAAGCTAGTTTCCTCATAGTTGGAATAATCTGAGAGTCCACCATTATGATAAGCCCAAGGAGACCCCCAGACTATTACTATTATTAGGGTGACGACCCTTTACGACGCTACAAAAGCGAAACTAAAAGTACATACGATAGCACATCGCAAAGCGAATGAATTTATTATATGTATAAATCAGCTCACCAGCGTTCCAATCCAGCGCTGGAACTGACTAGATCCAGTAACTGGAATAATGTGAACCGGCCAAACGTAACAAGTCCCGCCGGTAGTAATTAAATGTAATAAGAATCCACTTCGGCCTTGCTGCCTACTCGAGCCAATGTTCTAACTTTTTCAATAATTACTGTAGAGGTTGAATATTAATCATCAGAGTACTTATCTATACTTCTATACTAATATTATAAATGTGAAAGTTTGGATGAATGGATGGATGTTTGTTACTCAATCGCGCCAAAACGGCTGACCGGATATGGATGAAATTTGGCACAGAGATAGATTATAGTCTGTTCATCCCGGAAAATTAAGGAGTTATTATTTTATTTATTATTTAAAAACAAGTATACATTTTCAAATATAACAATTTACAATTTTTGTTCCCGCGGGAATCAAAAAAACTTAAACCACGCGGACGAAGTCGCGGGCTTCAGCTAGTTTATAATATTAGTATGGAGGTGAATAAGATATTCCAGTTAAAGGCAACTGATAAAAATATCTAGTTTAACTGATTATCGTGCGGTGAAGCCCGCGCTATTACTCTACTGCGGTTGCGGAAGAATTCAGTTTGGGAGCTATGCGCACGGCCGCAAACCAAACAAACATACTGCAACGTTGCTATTTAATGTATTATTAATCCCTACCACGAGTTCTCGATCGAGATTCGATGCGATCAAGGAGTTACGACAGAGTTAAGAGTTGAAAATATCGGTGTCAAGAGCCGTATGTGTATATTTGATCCTTAATTGATCGAAATAAGGAATTAAAAAATTATTATTGGAATTTAAAGATAATAATTTTAAAACTTGTCTTATCTATCATAAACTATTAAAATAAAATTAGATACAAACTAAAGATACAGATAAGATGAACTAATACAGAACATGACATTGTAGTGACATCTGTGACAAAAAAAGATCCCATCCAAGATCCCAAGCAAGGATTTAAGTTTCTCTTAAATTAAATTTACTCTATTCTTTAATCTATTTTAATTGAGTTCGTTGACAGGAACTCACCGGGACATGACATATCGGGATTTACCGGGACATAAGTATAGCCTATGTCCATCTCCGGGATGCAATCTATCTCTTTCCTTAAATCTATCAAAAACAATGAAGTGGGCCGTGAAAAAGTGACATAAAGATTGACTGACTGACAGACAGACAAATAGAATTTGCATTTTTATTATTAGTAGCCTATAGCGTCCGCAGAATATCAGCTCTACCTCAGTTGTATATTTGAAATAATCGTAAAAATAATATATTTACTACTTACTTCTGTTGTACTTAGTCATTATTGTATGGAACATTTTTACTTGCAATACATTTTTGCATTTATTAATACGTACTCGTAATACAGGTTTTCAGAGACGGAGCCGCGGGCAAAATCTAGTTAAGCAACACAAAAGTGACTTTATGTTACTTTACGAAACGGCAGCCTTTAGAACCAGAGATCAAAAGAGTTTGTTTACAAAATTCCTTGCGAGATTTCAATGCAAAATCTCTAAATGAAAATGAAAAGTAAATTTAAGTAACTGTCTACCTCTCTGATGCAGTAGTCTACAATCTGCGATTCCCGGATGAATCAATTTGGAAATTTCCACCGTACGGATAGTAGACATATAAATTAGTTATCAAACTTAAAATTTATAGAGGGCGTGGATTTTACGTTTATTTTGGTCTTTTCAGACTCTCATTATCACTACGAAGTACGAGGAAAGTAATTTATTTTTGACTTTAGATACATCCCTTTTCCCCACAAACGGGGCATCGCTAGTGTTTTTTATAATGTTTCATTGTCAACTGCAAATGATCTATTCAATACAGGAACGTATTTGTTACTAATACTTTGACCATACTGCCAACGCATAAAGCAATACATCCATAATAATATTATAAATACGAAAGTGTGTTTGTCTGTCTGTCTGTCTATCTGCTACGCTTTCACGGTCCATCTGCTCAATTCTGCTAGGTTGTATCCCGGGGAAGGACATAGGCTACTTTTTATACCGGAAAATTCAAGAGTTCCCGCGGGAATCAAAAACCTTAATACACGCGGACTAAGTCGCGGGCATCATCTAGTAAGCAATATTACTCACTAGCTGATGCCCGCGACTACGTCCGCGTGAATTGAGGTGTTTTGGTTCCCGCGGGAACTCCTTAATTTTCCGAGACAAATAGTAGCCTATGTGCTATTCCAGAGTATAATCTATCTCTGTGCCTAATATCAGCCAGATCCGTTCAGCCGTTGGCGCGTGATTGAGTAACAAACATCAATACATCCATCCATACATCCATACATCCATACATGCATCCAAACTTTCGCATTTATAATATTAGTAAGATAAGAAAATGACAGTTTAACGTACCTTGTTATTTCTAAAATAAGGATTATAATTCTAAAACACGAAAGTCAACCATAATGACACAATACGCCTTTAAGCAATGGCAGTATGACCCCAGTAATATAGGTAACCGAGTATCTGCAGTGTTCCATCACTTGCACGGCAGTGAGCCAAACCGACAATATTGACACCTCCTATAAAGCGATTCATTTCACGAGAGGCTTTTGTCGACCTCCCTGGCGCTGGTCTAAGGTTCGATCCCCGGCAGGGCCAAATTGGGAATTTAAAATTTATAAATTAAATTTAATATTGAACACAACTAGCTAGCCCAACCTAATTTGAATATTATAAAACATGACAGCGTGGAATGCTGGCATGTCCGCGATGGACAGCCAGACTGATCCTTTGCGCAAAAAATGAGCCAGCCCTCTGTCACCACTCACCAGATGAGGCAATTGACCGCGGTGAAATATCTCGCAAAAAACAATCACAGAATACTCTAATCTTAATATTATCTAAGGGCAGGGTTAATTTGGGAATTTAAATTTTCTGAATTTTCTCTCGTCTTATCGTGGTTAGTTACCACCGTACCGGCAAAGACGTGCCGCCAAGCGATTTACACCCTGCTGAGAATCGAATCTGGGACCTCCCACTTAAAGACCACCAGTGCGTCAAGGTTGTCGGTTCCTGGTAACTAGCCAAAAAAAGTAGGTGTTACTAATAATAGTATCATGTATGTTACATCTGCATTGCCGCAGCACGTATACTTCAGGTAGGTACTAGATCCAGATATAGGTATGTACGAGTGCCCAGAGATACGGGCTCCACGCTGCCAAAAATCTTTCCATTTTAAATTGATTCCACTTATAAAGAATTGGAGAACGATTCGTTTAATTTGGCGAATGATTGAGTTGTTAAATGAAAATTTATGCACGAAATATTAATTGGTTTTGTAAAAAAACAACTAAAGATGGAAGATAAACTAAAGATATACTTATAATAGTTTTGTTGTTATGATTTTCATTTTATTCATGAAAAGTCTTAAGTTTTGACTTTTCTTTTAAAATAAACATAATCGACCGAGCGAATCGAAGGTCTCTGAGTCTGCTTGAGTGAATTTGCACCCGTCCGTCCGTCCGTCCGTCCGTCCGTCCGTCTGTCAGAGCCTTATAACTTCTGAATTACTGAACGTAATTACTTCAAATTTAAAAATTATATATATAAACCGATGGCCTCCCGCCGAATATGAAATCTTTATTTCAGGGGGGCTCTCATAGAAGCGAATATGAAGAAAAAATATTTTTATAGCGTTACATAGGGTTCATTTTAAAGATAATTAGAAATAGAGTCCAAAATATATTTTTTTTTAATTTTTCCCCTATAATTGACGAAATGGGAGGTTCTCAAAGTGGAGATTTTCTAACGTCCAAAGTTGACCTCAGAACTCTAAATTTACTGAAATGCTAAGCCTGAAACTTGATCAATTATTTTACTTATATCCTGTACTTGAACAACAAATACTAAAATTAGATAAATATTATATGGAAACGAAATTATTTAATTTTTAATGAGCCTTAGTATTTACAACAGAACTTCACAATGGTGTCAATAGATGGCGCCGCGAGGTCTCAGTTCGGGGCGAACCACTAGTTTAAAAAATTTAAACCTTGAAAACATCACACTTCTCCTTTTGGGCAGTCGTGTAAAAATCAATACTAATTCTAGTCCATCGAAAGTATTTGGGTAGGTACTCAAAATCAAATCGATTTCCCGCATAATAAATGGAAATTTCGCGATTCATTTTGTGAATCGACTTGATTCGATCTCAATAAGCAAAATTTATGTCCGGGTTGTAATTGGTTTCAGTTGATATACTACCTACTTTAACATTATATACAGTTAAAATACGTTTTCCAATTTCATTCATTAAAAAAATATTTCACTACTGTGATAAATAAAAAAAATAGTAGTAAACTGACTGACAGCTTCGGCCGGGCTTCAACCGGATGCAAATCTGCATTCTGTACCTTGATTTTTAAAAGAGCACAATATTAGAGGCCTGTTCATTTTTAGACTAGACGTACGTCTACTCAACAAACATATTTGGCAATTATGAATTTTAGCAAAAAACTTTTTCCGTATTCTTCTTGTCCTGGGTTTCTTTTCCGCATTTAGACGCTGCTCGTCCCTTGTACGAAAAAAACGAGAAACATTTTCTCGCATTTCTTCAAATGTGCGTCCTTAAGATCGTATTTCTAAGCACGAAAGGATGATTAGCGCCTTGTAGGGCGAAAGGCGGAGCGGAAACTGTTTACGAGGGTCTTTTAAACATTGTTTATTAGCAACTACCTCCAAGTAAGTTAGGCGGGACCTCTTTGAGGACCTTTCAGGAAACATAAAACCGTTTACCAAGGACTCCACGTTATAGAATTGTGAATACGGGACCAGGCATATTTTTTTAAATATTTTTTTTTTGCCTTTTTTCTTATATAAAATAATAACAATCCGAATGTGTGTTTGTTTGCCCTTCAATCACGCTGTTACATAGCAACGGATCGATGTGATTTTTTGCATAGATATTACTAGCTGATGCCCGCGACTACGTCCGCGTAGATTGAGGTTTTCTGGTTCCCGCGGGAACTCCTTAGTTTTCTGGGATAAAAATTAGCATATTATGTGTTATTCCAGACTATAATCTACCTCTGTGCCAAATTTCACACAGATCCGTTCAGCCGTTGAAACGTGATTGAGTAATAAACATCCATTCATACATCCATTAATACATCCATACATCCATCCATCCAAACTTTCGCATTTATAATATTTATTTGATTTGAAGTAAAAGACCTGGAGAAAATCAAAGACGTCAGATTTTCCAAGAAAGGATTTGTAAAATCCTAAAGGATCAGCCATGTCTGTTGATCGCAGAAATGTAGCCGGCATACAAAGCATCATTTCACGCGTGCATATATTGTACATTTAGTCTATTATGTTCTTGCAGATATAAATTATTAGCTGATGCTCGCGGCATCGTCCGCTTTGATTGACAATTTTCGGCATAGCCTGAGCCAAATTTCCAAATTTCATCCAGATCAGTTCAGCCGTTCTGGCGAGACTGAGTAACAAAAACCCATCCATACAAACTTTCACATCCATGCTTATACTCGTATTATAAATGCGAAAGTGTGTCTGTCTGTCTAATACGCTTTCACCATCATCGGGCATCATCTAGTTTATTTTATTTTATTATATCTACGAGTTGTTTTTAATTATAATATACTAGACTAGATGATGCTCGCGACTTCGTCCGCATAGATTGATGTTTTTGTTTTTTTATCTCTGTACCAAATTTCATCAAAATCGGTTGAGTAGTTGGGTCATGAAAGCGTAGCAGACAGATAGACAGATACACTTTCGCATTTATAATATTAGTATGGATCAGTAGGTATAGCTATAATAATATTAGTAGGTACATATAGATATGGTTACCCTAACAAGTCCAAAACTGTTACGTAAGTACCTACCTAATTCGAGTTTTGTTTTTCTGAAAGTACTCGTACCAGTAGAACCCAACTTGCGATCCGATTCTTTTTCTTTTGTCGGAAGTTCGACACTCGCTAACTGTTATTTCACTTTTGAAAGAAGCCGAAACGCCTTAGCGAATAGAGAAAATTTCTGACTGCAAGAAATTCATTTACACTCATTGATGTAGAAATTTCAATGTTTACACTAGAAACTTTGTTTATAATCAGGCAGAATATAAATAACTAGATGATGTCCGCATGAATTAAGTTTTTGTGATTCCCTGCGGAACTCCTTAATTTTCCGCGATAAGAAGTAACCTATGTCCTTCCCCGGGATACAAAATTCCCTGTACCAAATTTCCGTGAAAGCGTAGCAGACAGAAATACAAACACACTTTCGAATTTATAATATTAGTATGGATCTAGTATATTTAAATAGGTAGTATTTTAAGAAATTTTAAGTAGTGATAGCCTAGTGGTTAAGACTTCAAATTCCTCTTCAGGAGGTCGGGGGTTCAATACTCGAGCATGCACATTTCGTTTTAACGGTGAAGGAAAACATCGTTAGGAAACCTGCATTTCTCCCGAGAGAGTTCTTCAATCATAGAGTAAAGGATGCAAATTTGGAATACCACTTTAAAAAAAAATCGTATTAATCATGGGTTAAGAGATAAAATGAGTAAACACTGCATTTAATTACAGAGGAACTTATCTTTTATTCAAATAAAAATAATAAACAACTTTGGCTTATTATAAGTAGGATAATTTTTGGTTTAATCATGAACTCACAGATTGGCATAGTTTAACCAAAGTGAATCTAATTTGGAATAGGGTATTCCAAATTATAATCACCTTAATAATTAACTTAAATTAACTATTTATAATTTAGCTGTAAACTTAAACATCTCAATTATAAAATTTAAAAATCTATTTTTAGCTTATATCTATCGAAATCAATTATATTTTTTTCTAGTCTTTGCAGTAATCACAAACGTAGCAACCCGAGTCATAGCCAGCACATTCGCTGTGCACCCAGCCATTGCACATAAAACATTGCACCCATTGCTCTCCCCTTTGATCTTCGGTAAATTTTCCATTACAGAAAAAACAAACACAATCATTTCCCGTAGGTCGTGTTACGTTAACGCAAGTGGGTATATCTTCTGATTTATCAGATGTGAATGTAGCATCACTATCAGACTCTGTGATTTGTTCTTGAAATATCTTTCTTATGGTCGATTTGCAACTTTGCCCTTTTCCCTTACCTTTCCCTTATCCTTGCACTTCTCTCTTCATTACCTTTTCTTTTTTTCTGTTCTTATCCTTATTTTCAGTTGGTATTTTCAGTTTTCTTTTGTTTTTCGCTTTTTCTAAGTCCTTTTTGTAGGGTGAACTAGAAATTATTTCTGATTTTCCTAGCTTATATATATTGATTAAAAAGACTACCAAAAGAAATTACGATTCAGAATCCTTTCAATTAGAAATAGAAACAGGAGGGCATACTAATGTGCACCTAATTTGGAATATTCCAAATTAACTTCACTTATCGTATTCCAAATTAGAAACTTAACAATTTCTAACCTAAAATATTTTGATGAATTTGTGTTTAGAATAATTTCTAAAATAAGCGCTGATTTCTATAGCTGATACACTAAACTGTGGATTTGTACAAATATAAACATATTAATATAAGTCACACTCAAGATGCAAGCCGATTTATTACTTACTTGGAAACTTTTCTCGTTAGCACTTTCACTCCGATGCAGTTTGTCACGGAACTGTCAATATGGCTGCTTCTAAGCCACCTCCAATTTGTTTCCTAATACACAGACTACGTAATACTGGTGTTCGTTAATAGATGGAGCTTTTCTATATTTTTATTATGCAGTATTCCAAATTACCAGCAGTATTCCAAATTAGCATCCTTTACTCTAATGTTCTCGAAAGTGTGTGAAGTCTGCCAATCCGCACTTGGACGCGTGGTGGACTATGGCCAAACCCTTCTCAATCCGAGAGGAGACTTGTGCTCCGTAGCAGGTCGACGATGGCATGATGATGATAAGAAAGCTTGCTATTTCAAATGTTTGTGGACCTGTGCATAAATGTTAATAAAATTATATAAACTTCGATTTTGCTTTATTACTACCTGTAGGCGTACACGCTTTGCGTTACTAAAATAACTACAGAAAGGTTTCCAACTTGTAGCTTTATTCATACTTATACTGAACAACCATTGACTGCGATCTCATCAGGTGGGTAGTGACAATTAATAATTTAATATAAAAAATTCTTTTTAAACAACCGACTTCAAACTCCCGCGCCAACTTTACAACAACAAGCACACGCTACACAAAGTACTTATTTTATTGTTGATATTTTAAAAACCGCTCGACCGATTTCGGTAAAATTTATATGAGATCACTTGGGAAGTATGTCCTTTCAAATAAAAAAACCGGGCAAGTGCGAGTCGGACTCGCGCACGAAGGGTTCCGTACCATTATTAATAAATAATTACCTTTGTTAATGAACCGCATGACTAACTTTGTTTGTAGAGGTTTATTGTTAATATCAAAAAAAACTATGCTAGTTAGAGCATTGGCTATAGTTTTCCTGTAAAGTTCACGTAAATTCCTATTGACCATAATTATTTAAAATTTTTCGATTGGTAAACTCCGGAGATAAGGGGGGGGGGGGGGGGGGGGGGGGTATTTTTTAGACATTTTCCCCGATAAATCAAAAACTATCATAACTAAAAATAATTAAAAATCTGTTTTAGAATGTACAAAGTAAACCCTTTCATATGATACCCCACACAGTACAGTTATCTCACTTTTAAATTTCAACCCTCAGATTTTCCCCCCTTTTTAAATAAGAACAAAAATAATTTCCATTTATTTTTAATTCCAGTGTCTTTGGGCCACTAATATACACAACTATTCCAAATTTCATGTCGATAGCTTCGGTAGTTACTGAAATAATCGAGTGTGACGGACGGACAGACGGACAAAGTCGCACCATAAGGGTTCCATTTTACCATTTTGGTACGGAACCCTAATTACCATTTTGGTACGGAACCCTAAAAAGAATCATCCAAATCGGTTTACCCAGTCAAAAGTTCTGAGGTAACAAACATTAAAAAAAAAAAAAAAACAGTCGAATTGAGAACCTCCTCCTTTTTTTGAAGTCGGTTGAAAAAGGTGTTCGCGCGGAATCGCAAAATCGCAAAAAATTAGGTAGGTACCTTTTTCTTTTAGTATTCAAAGTAGGAAAGCTCCAAGTATAGACGTGGTCTGAGTATTTCTCCCTGTCACGTCCGTAATGTGTTATCGCCCTTAGAGATGCTGATGCCCGCGACTTAGTCCGCGTCGAGTGAGGTTTTTTGGTTCCCGCGGGAACTCTTTAACGTTCCGGGATACAAAGTAGCCAACTGTAAAGTAGCAAAATAATTATGTTATTCCTGACTATATAATTTGCCTCCGTGCCAAATTTCAGCCAGATCGATTCAGCCGTTCTGGCGTGATTGAGTAACATCCATCCAAACTTTATAATATTATTAGTATTAGTATAGATAATAGTTTTTCAAATTGTCTCTTTCATGAATCGAATCTGAGATATGCCACTTATAAAATAAGGTACTGTGCAAACCACTATGCCACTGTGTTCAGGAGCCATATCAACTATTACTCTGTGGCCATGCAGCCAACGCTTAATAAAGCAATACTTATGCAATGTTACCCAAAAACACAGTTTGATGTCACGTACCTTGACGTTCCTAAAATAAGGATTATAATTCTATAACACGAAAGACAACAATAATGAAACAATCATGGCTTTAAGCGTTGGCAGTATGGCCCCAGTTTATAATTTTAGCTATTTAACGTCACGTAGTTTATCAATGTTTAGAGTTAATGATAACATAGGTTAGAGGTAGACCTCCAAATTAATGTACTGTCGAATTTAGTTCAACTCAACTTTTTAGTGTGACCGTTCGTAAAATGTGGATCAAGTGTTTGTTATTTTTACTATTTGGATGCAATAGCATTGTAAGTTCCTTCTCTTCTTTGTTCTCCAACTTTAACAAATTAGGTAGTTTGTTTATTCATTCATTATAGGCTTACGCTTGACCACAATCACACCTGATGGTGACGATGCGGCATAAAATGGGACGCGCTTGCCTAGAACCCATCCTGTTACCGACTTTGAGAGTCCGCCATATTTAGATTTAGAATGACGTCACTCAGCTTACCACGCATTTTCATCCAATCTAAACATGTATGCAAAATTTCAGCTCAATCGGTTGGGAATATAACTGTTTTAAAATTCAGTTTAGTTTAGTTTCAGTTTGCCTGGTGGGAGGCTTCGGCCGTGGCTAGTTACCACCCTACCGGCAGAGACGTGCCGCCAAGCGATTTAGTGTTCCGGTACGATGCCGTGTAGAAACCGAATAGGGGTATGGGTTTAAAATAACTGCCATGCCCCTAACAGGTTAGCCCGCTACCATCTTAGACTGCATCATCACTTACCATCAGGTGAGATCGCAGTCAAGGGCTAACTTGTAGTAGATAAAAAAAAAAAAAGTTGCAAGATTTGACCTAAACAAACCCACATTGCAAGTCAAATAAAAGCTTGTAAAAAAGTCTCAAGGATCCATCTTTTTCGGCTTCCTTTTACTCAAATCCTTTCCATCGTTTAGGCGTGATGGAATATGAAACTTTGGCACTTATGATAAGTAGGATAACTTTTTCCCCATCTCTGTTACAGATATAAAATTGAATAATTATAATATGCTACAATCGCTATTTTCTGGTTTACATTTGTGAGTCGTAAAATGTTTGTTTCAGTACTGTTGCTGCAGTGTGAATAAATTTGATTAAAATAGGAGGAAAAAATATCTAATTACTAGCTGATGGCCGCGACTTCGTCCGCGTGGAATGATTGTTTTTGGTTGTTTAACTCTTTAATTTTCCGGGATAAAATGTATAGCCTATAATTATGTGTTATTCCAGATTATAATCTGTGCAGTGATTATAATTTACCTCTTTTTCGAATTTCATTCAAATCCGTTCCACCATGCATCCATACTCCATCCATCCATTCAAACTTTCGCATTTATAATCATACTAATATTATGAATGCGAAAGTGTGTTTGTTTGTTGGTTTATTGGTTTGTCTTTCAATCACGCACACATCACAATAGAGCAACGGATGACGTGATTTTTTACATAGGTATAGTTAAGGACCTGGAGAGTGACATAGGCTACTTTACTAGAAAAAAAATTGGCAGTCATAGGGACTGCCGATAAAAGAGCAAACGAATATTTAATAAAAAAAATCTTAAAAAAATAATTAAAATATAAACCTTAAAACTAAGGCATTAAAATTTAATTAAGAATGTAGTATATTTATATTTAAGGCCTTTTGTCGTCATAACAACGCGAGCATGTCGGTAATGGTCACGCGAATCCACAAGTTTACCCCCACTGTATCCCCTACCAAAAAGTGCTCAATGCGGCTAAAGAAGTTTTCACTTCAAAATGTAAGCCCCAAATTTATTGTTTTGTGATTTTTGTCCACAGCAATCAACTTCATACGACCTAAGCGGGGTCGTATCAGGCAATCGTATGGCAGCAGTACCCCTGGGCACAACCCTTGGCGAAGGGGTGCTGGATATCGAGGGTGTTTGCACGGGGACTGGCATGGCTTGCCAGAACTGTACTCACGCTGTCACTTGTATACCGCTGCCGGGTGGGTGGCTCAAGGTACGTACTTCTTTGTAAGATTTATTATAGGAACATATCCTTTCAAAAAAGTATAATTGTGTCTCTTTACACATTGATGTATAGTCCGACAAACATTACTGACCCGGTGATAGCGTCGCTAGAATAGTATATTATTTAAAAAAAGCCTGTGTGTGTGCAATTCACACACGGCAGAAGTGAAACTTCAGAAAAGTAGCCTACGAGAGAATGAGATAAATATAACTTGTATTGTACAAAAACTTAAAAGGCATAAAAATTAGGTCCAATTTTGGCCACCGGGTCAGGGGAGTTACTATGAGCTCTTAAAGCAGGACAGAAATTGAACTGCAGCAGAGTTCAATGCAGTGTCTGCTTACCAGTTCAGTGCCTTGAAGTTAAGTGCAGTTCAATATCTGTCCTGCTATAAGAGCTCATAGTAAACGCCCAGTTATGTTAGTTGGACTGTAATTGTAATTTTTTTTTAAAGAGCAACCGCCGAGTTTATTTCTGGTTCTTCTCGGTAGGAATGGTATTCCGAACCAGTGGTAGATTCGCGCGCGACGATTCAAAAGCCCTTTTAATAAGTTTTTATGAATTAAAAAAACATGAGTTTCAGTTTGAGTTTGAAATCTTGGCATGACGAAAAAGTTGAAATTGACTTGCTTACTGAAATATACCGTTTTCCGCTACAAGTACGCCTTTGACTGAGATAGGTAGTATCGGACGATCTTAAACGGTCTCGGATCGAATCGTATTCTAGACGATTCGTATCGGAAGATCGAATCGTATCTTCCGTATCGTAATTGAATCGCTTGAGGATTCGTCTTTGCCGGTAGGGTGGTAAGTGGTAACTAGCCACGGCCGAAACCTCCCTCTAGCTCTCCGTGTTTCCACAATATAATAGCGTTGTAAACACTTTTTTAAGAGACGCAGTTGTGTCCTTTCGCATTCGTTATCTGTCGGTGCTAATTAAGAAGAATTGGAGCAAATCGGCAAAACACTTCTAAGATTATTAATTACTAGCCGATGCCCGCGACTCCATCCGCGTGGTTTAAGTGTTTTTGATTCCCGCGGGAACTCCTTTAAATTTGCGGGATAAAAGTAGCTTAAGTGTTATTCCAGACTATAATCTGTCTCTGTGCCTGTAACAAGTATCCATCCATCCAAACTTTCGCATTTATAATATTATTATAGAATACTAGCTGATGCCCGCGACTTCGTCCGCGTGGTTTAAGTTTTTTGTTATTCCCGCGGGAACTCCTTAATTTTCCGGGATAAAAAGTAGCCTTTGTCACTCTCCAGGTCCTCAACTATACTCATGCCAAAAATTACGTCAATCCGTTGCTCCGTTGCGGCGTAATTGAAGGACAAACCAACAAACCAACAAACCAACAAACCAACAAACAAAGTGACTTTCGCATTTATAATATTAGTAAGTATGACTAGCTGATGCCCGCGACTTCATCCGCGTGGTTTAAGTGTTTTTGATTCCCGGAAACTCCTTAAATTTGCGGGATAAAAGTAGCATAAGTGTTATTCCAGACTATAATCTGTCTCTGTGCCTGTAACAAGTATCCATCCATCCAAACTTTCGCATTTATAATATTATTATAGAATATTAATTTGTGACTCAGGTGCCCCTTCAGCAATGTCCCGAGGGGCAAACGTGCAACGCTCATCTCAAGCAATGCTCTTCGGAAGCTGTGCCGGAGTGCGAGCCTACCACCGAGAAATACCGCCATATTTGTGAACAGGTACAGTAGGTATTATATAAAACGACGCTGTTATGTTTAATTATTTCAAAATGACAGTTTTATAGGGCATACCTTGTCGTCCTTAAAATAAGGATTATAATTCCAAAACAAGAGCGTCAACAACATTAAAATAATACTGCTTTCAGCGATGGTATTAAGCCCACAGGGCGCAGTAAGTTTTTTATTTCATTACAAGTAGACTGCCATCTCACTTGATGGTAGTAGATGCGCTAACCTAGGTGTGTAGCAGTTTAAATATTAAACTCATGTAGATAGGTACCTCAAATCGGTTTCAACACGGCATCGTACCAGAGCGCTGAATCGCCTGGCGGCTCGTCTTTACCGGTTGGGTGGTCACTAGCAACTGCCATACCTACTAGATAAGATCACATTGAAAAAGTCAGAAATAGTAAATTCCCAAATCTCTGTTGAGGATCAAAACCCGACACTTCAAAAGTTTGTAAGACTACAGTGCTCACCACACCAGGGAGGTCGTCCAAAAATGATGCTGTTAAAAAATACTAAAGTTGCCAAAATCATTGGTTCTTGGTCCAATAAGTAGGTCCTTTGACTATTTAGACAAGATCAATTTTATTGTAGTCTACTTAAGCATTAATATTTTTGCCTTGAAAGGGTTAGAGTCGACCTGGGTTAAGTAAAATTTATACGATTCTCTGTACAAACATGGTGATCGTGATCGTATTGTTTACAATCTATGTCTAGGAAACGATGAGCTTTGATCGGACGTGAGAAGATCTCGACAGAGAGCAAATGTCAAGGAGATTGTAGTTAAGAATAGGATGATCACTACGAAAGCGATAGTCATGATGCAATAAAATTTTATGTCTCGGTCCACTGATATATAGAAAGTCGAAGATTTCCATACAAATGTGAAATTTGTAAACATTTTTAAATATTAAATTTTTAATCCTCTTCTAACGATAGATAAATTTTCGGTTGATATAACGATGACTACGTTGTTTTTAATACCCATTTCGTGAGAGACATATTATATTATAGGCAAAAATAAACGGTAAAATTTTACATTCATTTTCGATAAGTACATCGCTGACGCATCGAATATGAAATGTCTACAGTCCCACAAACTTATCTGACAAGGAGTCAGTGTCGCTTGTTTACATAAAACTAAAATATAAACCAAAACTTAACAGTCATAAGAATTTGTTACAATTTTGGCCACCGGGTCAAATAAGTTTGACTCACTATAAACACAAGTATCCATCTTTCATTAGTAAAGTGCCTCCGCATAGCAATGTACGATTGCAACTGTACTATTACGTTTTCTGTGGTGTTACATAGCATTGTAATACCACAGAAAAGGTAATAGTACAGTTGTAATACTAGCTGATGTCCGCGACTTCATCTGCGTATGATTCAGATTGTTGAAATATTGCTAGGATAATTTTTGTTTTTCCGAAATAAAAAGTAACTTTTGCCCTTTCCAGTGATGCAACCTATCTCTGTAGTAAATATCGAAGTCGGTTGACCAAATGGGCCGTGAAAGCGTAACATACACACCTATGCTCAATAATATATCTTTGTCTAGCCCATATTTGCTAGGAGCCTTCACATTTCACGGACCTAGTTACTGTGTCCAAATGGGACCTTTAGCGTGAATGCAAGATGGAATTGAGATTAGTACTTTAAACGCAAATGTCTAATCTTTTACTCAGCGTGTGGCATTATATCTGTAATTAACGAAGATCTGCATTGTTTTTTATATTAATAATGCTGATATTATTAATAAGTGTGAAATCATAGCTGCAGACCACTCCAAACTGCGTCTGCATAGCGAGCATCCTTTTCCATTTTCATATACGTACAAGATCGCTCAAACATCTGTAGTGATGGCAATATTGTTTTTACTATAATTTATACAATCAATATCAATTCTGCTGCTGCAATCAGACCTAAGGTGGAGCGCGCTTGCCTAGAAGATACCTATTCACTCTTGATGAAGCAGTTGCAACTCGCAACACTTATTCTTCTTCTTCTCTTCTTCTCATTCGTTCACTCTTGGCAGAGTGGTCGTGGTTAATAAGGGGCCTTCACAGCAGCTCTTGCGATCTCCCTCCAGCGACTTCTGTTGGCGGCACCACGGGAACACTCGGAGACGGATAGATTTGTGGCGGAACGGATTGAATCTGTCCACCTAGTGGGGGAACGACCACGTGGACGAGTGCCCTCAACCCGACCTTGTAGAACGAGGTGTTCTATCGAACCAGTCTTCCTAGACTTATGCCCAAAGAACTTAAGGTTTCGTAGTTGTACAAGCGACGAAAGCCTTTGTGTTATTTTAAGCTCTTTGAGTATGGAGACGTTTGTTCGATGCGCTGTCCAGCTCGTTCTTAATAGGCGTCTTCTTCTTAATAGGCAACGCTTATACATAAACTAATTACTGTATGAACTGTATGAATTCTCTAGCTGTCACCTGCACTGGCGCTGTTAATCCGAAGTCGACTACAGCCGAACTTAAGACGAATCGACTTGAGTCAGCATTTGTTCCGTATGCGTTAAGACTTGACTCAGCGCACTTTGGTCCGCCCCTAATATAGACGCAGTTTCATCTAAATTTCTATAAAACGAAAAGGTGACTTACTTACTGACTGATCTTTCGTCTTACAGCTCAAACCACTGGACGAATCAGGCTGACATTTGGCGTAAATAATTATAGTTTTTATGACGTAGGTGGACATACGCTTAGAGAGTTTTGTCAATTCAAGCGGTCATTATTACTGAGTGAGGTGTTTATAGCAAGTGCAAGCTTGAATCATAATAACATTTTGTTCATTTTTCCAGGTGGGAATTTTCCCAGATGCCTATGACTGCAGGAAATTCCACCTCTGCTCGCCACCGGAAGGCTTCCCTGATGGCAGACCAGCTGATCATAGGGCAGCGTTGTGCCCAAGACATTATGGCTATGATCCAAGAACTGCTCAATGTTCGGTAAGTCCATTTACGTTCGTTAAGAATTCAACCACGGGATCTTCTAGGCAAGCGCACCTTAGGCTGCAACACCATCCGCAAGCAAGTCTGATTGCAGCCAAGCGCTACCCTATATATTAAAAAAAACTTAAATAGGGGTTTGAAATTTATAAGAAAATTGCACTTACCGTGACCAAAGCCGCGGGCGAAAGCTGGTTACAAACAATATTTATATACAAGCTTTGAACAAAGACAAAAATACGACAGTATATTCTAATAGAAGCTGGATCTGACTGACTGACATATCAATATACAGCCCAAAGCACTGGGCCAAGAAACTTGAGATTCTGCTTGTAAGTAAATTCTATAGCGTGACTGCATTTAAGGGTCAGTTGAGACCAAATCGCGTACTTTTTTGATGTCACTGATTACAGAACTGTATTAATGGGTTCAAGTATGAAATTCGAAGCTGACAACAATGAATTAAAAGCTTATTTATTAAAAGCTGCTTTGCGTTTGGTCTGACCCTGAGAAAGAACTTTCAGAAAATTCACTCGATCGAAAACAACTATTTGCGTATAAGCGATATGATTGCCTGAGTTTGCAACATTCATTTTGTTAGTCTAGTTATGAATGTCAACTTAACCCAATTTAAAAAGCGAAACCTCAACAAAATACTTGTTACAGATCCAACTTCAACACGGCCAGTGCAGCCAGAAGCCTGTTCCAAACTGCGACAAAGTTGGCCAATTCGGCGTTTTGGAGAGCAGCCCAAACCACTATTACGTATGCATATCCCGGCATGGCAACTTGTACCCACAAATTTTCATCTGTCCTCACGGCTGGCATTTCTGGGACACCTTCTGCCGTCCTGAAGAAGAAGTAAAAAGAAGCAGAGAAGCGAGGATTAGCGAAGCTTTACTCAGCACAACAACACCTAAAGCTGTTACTTATAAAGTAGATTCCTTCTTCTCCACTGATAAGGCGACTACGTATGTGGCAGATACATTCCTGGCTGATAAATTCGATTTGACGAATTACGAAACTATTGATGAAGGAGCGTCGAATAACAATGATGAATTCGCTAATTCATTCGAGAATTCTTTTGAGTTTTGGTAAACTTTAGTACAATATGTTGGTTGTTGGTATCATAAAAGTATATTATAGTCCCACAAAATTATCTGACCTAGTGACAGCGTCGCTTTTATCTATAAAAAAAAATTAGCACTACAACAGGTAAAGCTGCTAAAGCTACTTATGAAGTAAATAGATGGCTTCCACTGAAATAGCGACAACGCTTGCCGCGGATACTTTTTTGGCTAATGAATTTGATTTGACGCATTACTAAAACTATTGATGAAAGAACGTCGAATAATAGGGATAAGTTCGCAAATTAGTTTTACAATTATTTTAAGTTTTGGTGAACCTCTTTAGTGATTTATGAGTAGGATTTTACAAAAGAGTCAAACTCTTGTCCATGCCGCCAGGCGAGGGCTGACCGTCGTCCCAAGTTTATAAAAACCCGTAGGTATATCTTGCGTATATCACACAAAGTTCTTCAATGCATTTGTAAGAAAACATGAAAATAAAACTAGAGTATTTAGGTACTAGGTATTTATACTACTCTAGAAAACAATTTCTCACACCCATACTTGTTTCGAGATATTTTTCGGCTATTAATTGCGCGTTTTTTTCCAACATTTAAAATACCTAATATATAGTTGGTTTTATTTTATTATTCCACACACCGCTCACACTAATTAGTTATAAGAAATGGCACGTTTTTGTTATTGCGTTTTTTTTAATTGGCTTCATGGCTCAGGGTTCTAACTTTTATTTTCAAGCCTCGACTATTCTGCCTTTACGTTTTAGGGTTCCATAGGTCATTAGCACCATTAATTCATCAACCCACATCTGAATTTCTTTAGTTTAATATTGTTTTAGAGAGATTTATGAGATTGTTTACATTAGAATTATTCGCCACAAAATAATGTTCAGATAATGCATATGTTGTAATTAAAAAATCCTTGAAAACTGTATTAGCAAATAAGGCTACACGTGTATTAATTTAGGTATCTACTAGTGCATATTTTATTTTGTTCTTGTTAATTTATGTAAATAAATAAAATTATCAAACTCAACTCTTAATTTTTTCTTACCAGATTACTTTTACCAGATGATTTACCGCGACTTCGTCCGTGTGGACTTAGGTTTTTAAAAGTCCCGCAGGAACTCATTAATTTCCGAATAATAGTAGCCTATTGCTGAGTTGCACGAAATAATTTAAATAATTAAGTGTTGATTAAACTAATTTAATCGCAAGACTAATTCTTATTATTACAATTCTTGCAACTGAACTATTTTAACTCTTACCACTTAAATTTTTGAATTTGTTTCGTGAAACTCAGTGTAGGTACAGGTAGGTATGTATTCCTCGGTCTACAAAATACTCATGTGAAAATTCACGTCGATCCGTTACACTTCGGCATGATATTAGCTGATAGGACAACTTGTATCACTTGTCTACCAACTATACTACATAATCAGCAGAGAATCGAACCCGGTGCCTCCTGGGATTTGTGTAACGTATCCACTACAGCCCGTCAACGGCCCGCGTCTGGGCACAGGCCTTCACTCCTGTAGGAAAGAGGGAATTAGAGCTTAGAGCCACCACTCTGCTCCAATGCGGGTTGACGAGCTTAAACGAGTATTATTACGTTTAAACTATCGTGAGTGATACACATTATAAATCCCAGATAAACTCACGTGCTATATTGTGAGTATCGACTCACTGGTCGCTGGTCGAGCAGCACAGCAGCAACCACGTCGCGCGAACAGGCTCATAAATAAGTGCCCCGAACGGGTTCGAAACTAGTCGGGCATTTTACCGACATAACACGTGAGTTTATTCGGGATTTATGTATAGTTATAATGACTATTATCATGTTATAATAACCGGGACCGACGGCTTAACGTGTTCTCGTAGGCACGGGATAACCATGCTAACCGCTAGAACAACGAGGCAGTTGTATAATAATAATAATAATAATCTTTATTTCAAGCAACATGGGGCTCAACTTGTTAGTATTACAATTGACTTAAAAACTAATATTAGTAATTATTATAGATTATTAAAGCATATATATATATATTTATCATCACTGTGGCCTCACCAGCACCTGAATAAGGTGTTCAAGCATCGGTGAGTCCATCTTCCTCGCAAACATATTCAGGATGCCGTTGGTACCTGAGCGCAGCCTTGTCAGCAGTGACGACGACTTCTTCCGCATTATAGCATAGAAGTCATCAGTTCGCTCATTCGCAAACAGTTGTGATACGTATAACTTACCTTAAACCACCTACTCACCTATTTCACCCCACCCAAGCCTTTAATCTGGGAAAACTGCAATTTGCGCGGTTTTTCAACGTGTCTAATTGGCTCGCAGCCAGCACTTACAGGATTAGGTTTTTAGTCGGACGCGGACTTTCCGCCGCCAGCACAACCGCCGGCGCGGTTTGGCGATGTTAACACTGCTTTGTGAAATACACAAAATAGGTAAGACAAACTTGAGGCTATCTCTGTTTTTTAATTTTTCTAGCTCTGGGCTGCATCCAGACTTGTTGGAAGTAGTGATGCAGCCTGAGGTGGAGCGCGCTTGCATAAAAGATGCCTAGTCAATTTTGATTTGAAGATACCAATATTAAGTAGATAATATAAATAATAATTTGTATTACACAAAGTAATTTTTATATTATATATTTTATTATTTATATATAAAGTAATTTTCTGCTTTTTCTGGGCAGCTATGGCCCCAGGTGCAATACCAGCTGCTACACCTATTAAGTATGCGGACATCTTCTTGTACACTAATAAAATTTTATAATATGTAATAGAAATTTCTATCTACTCGTTGTATAGTATGGGTATCTAAAGAGCTTGCGACCCCAGAGATCTCAACGGTACAAGAGATTGGGATCCGAAAGGTCGAGAGTTTATACCTCTGCCGATGTTCGTCTCCTACAACCTTTTACGCTTATTTGGAGAGAATAGGTCACAAAGTACCTACGTCTGACATTCAAAACTTAGATAATATTATTCTCTTTGTTTTTAGGGTTCCGTACCACAAAAGGAAAAAACGGAACCCATATAGGATCACTTTGTTGTCCGTCCGTCTGTGTGTCAAGACCCTTTTTCTCAGGAACGTATCGAGGTATCAAGCTGAAATTCATATCAAATACTCAGGTCTACTGTCCCTTGGAGCTGTGAAAAAATCAAACTTCTAAGCCAATACAATCAAAAGATACCTGCAGCCGTTTAAGCTGCAAATTTTCGACACTAGACAGAATCTTGAAATTTTGTACGAAATAACGTATTATAGCACAGATAAAGGAAAAATTGCGAAAAGCATAAATTTTTAGTTACATCATATAATAAAAATATATTTAATAATAGCCTGCTCTGCCGTAGACACACATACGTCTTTTGGAAACTTATTAAATGATTTTTTTTTTGTGAATCACTGGATATTGAACTATAGTGTTATATATTTTTGGAATCTACTCATCATTTTCTAGATGATGATTATATAGTTAATCTTATTTTCGAATATTTTTTTTAACTTTAGTCTTTAATGCGGAACCATGGTCACCACATCAATTTTTTTTTAAATTTTACTAGCCTATGTCACCCGGAATAAGCTAGGGATTCTAACAACACCTCATTTATCAAAATTGGTTCAGGCGTATAGAAGTTATGGTGGAATATACAAACTCACATACATACATACATACATACATGAACCCTGAAAACAATATACTCCTTTTTTCAGGCAGTCGTATAAAAAAGGCAACGTTTGTGATATAAAATGGAAGACGCCGCGGTAGATGCGGGCTCGTGTTGCGGGCACTGCATACTACCATCGCATAAAGGCGTATTGTTTTAATATTCTTTACAGTCATGTTTTTGAATTATAATCCTTATTTTAGGGACGACAAGATACGTGACATAAAACTGTAATTTTTTTAATCTAGTTTATAAAAGGCTTGTTTAGGTGACCTATATGTCAGCCCCTATCGTTACACGCTACATACATATGATTTATACTAAATCTATAGTAATTTGAGAGAATCACTGACTTCACTGCCCAATCACTCAGAGGTTCGCTAAAAATGGAGTTAAAAACACCAATATTCATTAAACATAAATTAAGTTCATACGTCAGTGCTTCTCTCAAATTGCGGTTACGAACATTATGCCTGAACATTTAATCATCAACTTCACCACATACTTCACAATTGGGAGAGTCACTTTCAACAAGTCTAAGTGCTGTAACTAACTTATTTCTATTTATTTTGCTATTTACAAAACAAGGTATACGAGGAGGCAACTGTAATTTTAAAAATAATACTGCTTTATGCGATGGTAGTAACCCCTCCAGCACTGTGCTTCAATTTTCGGATGCTGCGGTTTCAATATTGCTGATATTCGGAGCTTTTGGATTTTACGTAATAGGGTTTTTTCTACCTCTGGGATGTGTTTGCATGTGCGGATGATACTTTATCGATTTAAATATATATATATATATAATATAATATTGTGAATTGCATTTTGGTATGTAACCTTCCCAACGTGTTTGAAGCGTATGATATACGGGCACATTTAAGCGTAAAACAAACAGTGAACGGGCGCGGGTCGGGCGCAGACCGGGTCGTGTGCGCGGCGAGTCGATTTTCTTTTATTTATATGGACGACAACACACAGCATCTCGCGCCCGACCCGCGCCAGCGTTCTGTATGATGTCGTGATGTCGGCCATATAAATACAATTAATTCAACCATCCTGTGTGTTTTGCCCTTTATGCCTCACTAGTTAATGTCTAGTCCCACTTGCCCACTTGAGATGCACGGAGCTGCGCGGCAGGTAGAGGTGCCTTGACCATCCTAGAGGTGCACAGGAACGATTTCTCAAAATTCTACCCCCTAAGGAGGTTTAATAGGGGGTGAAAATTACTTCTTACTTCAAGTACTTCATTTTTCAATTTATATCCATGGAACTTAATATTTGGGTATTTATTGTTTCGAAAATTTTCACCCACAAAGGGGTGAAATATAGGATGAAAATTTGTATAGGATTTATAAAAACCTAATTTCACGCGAACGAAGTCGCGGACAAAAATCGCGTTCCCGCGGTAGTCAGAAAACCTTACCACGCGGATGAATTTAAAAAATATATATATGCGCGTAATATAAAAATATAAAAACCCTGTCTTAAATTTTCCATTTTACTCTACCATAGCGCATCTCCGTGATCCAGTCACGCTCCGCCTAAAGTAAAATCTACTCTCGTAGATATCACATTTTTAATTAAGGAAACCTCAGACATTCAATTCTCGTTCTACCCTCCTTTGCTGAACCGAGCGTAAAGATACCGACTCTATCATTACCAAGCAATGTACTGTTAGCCGAATCTATTCGGTATGTTTCCATTGTATTAACAGCGGATGTATTGTAATGATTATACTTTATTTAACAAGTAGAATTGAGCGACTCGTACAATTGATAGAACTTCACTTTAGGTGAGTTAGTTTAATCACTAATTTTTTGCGACTAAAATAAGGATTATGCCTGTGTCAAAAAAATAATAATAGAGGGTCTTCCAAAAGATCTAAAATTCACTTCTTCTATTACTATTGCGTTTAAATTTGAAGACGTCACAACTCACAACTATGTATTTCATACAAACTTCCATACTAGAAGCGCGTTTTTAAGTTTGATAGAGTTACTGATTCGATTGAGTTGTCATCAACCCTATTATAGGAAGATCAGTATGGGGACAGCGAAGTATTAGAATCATTCTCCTTAAAAAATCCTCATGGCTATGTTCTAGTTATATCCATTTCACAGCTTAAATCAGATTTTAACGCTAAGATCTGATAATATATCTCAGGAAGCCTAAAAGGTTCCAAACACATCCTGTTTTGAGAAAAAGCCCATAACAAACTAAGCCATCATAATTATCACTTATGTAAGTGTGTATATGTCACCGTAAGATTGTAAAAACCGTTAGATTATAATCTAACTCGCAAAATTGTAAACTGTTGAATGATTACAATATAACGGATTATTTTTCGGTAGACTGTAATCTTAGTAGGTTGTTAGGTTTATTAACCCGAACCTAAGTGCCCGGCCGCTACTTGGTTATTTATGTCGAACCATAACCTAACCTACAAGAAAGAGACAAGAAAACGTATATACAATGAATATTTCAAAAATTGACACTTAAAACATTGAACGGTTCACAATCTTTCGACTGTTTACAATCTATCGAAAAAAAAGCGTTAGATTACAATCTTACGGTGACAAATATATCACTTATGTGATTTCAATGAGAGATTATTTTTGTTCAGAGATGCTGTGCGCAATCTTTAAACTAAAATAACAGCTCGCAAATATGTTGGTATCTCATTCTTATTACTCTGTATTGAAAGGGACAGTGCTAGATTAAGAGCTCTAATTTTAGTTTAGATTATGGTATTGTTTAAAACAGAATTGAACATGCATGATTTAAGGTATTATTGAGATCGCAGACTTATCGTCTTCTTACCGTTGTGTCCATATATAAGTGTATTTATCTATGGTCGTCTCGTTACAATGGATACGAGCCTTCCATGGTAATCCCACGTTTAAACAATCGCGTACAATCCCGCCAGACCTTTGTCCTTAGGCTATACAAAGGCGGCCTTATCAGCGATCACAAAACAACGGGCTCGCAGTTTTTAATTTAAAATGTAAAGAAAATTTATATATTCGTACAAGCTTTTATTTACCGTGCACTGTTTGTGGGTTTGTTTAGGTCAAATCTTGCAACTGAATTATAAAATAGTAATCCCCAACCATTTGAACTGAAATGGTTAGCTAAGTGACGTCATTCTTAATCCAATATGGCGGTCTGACTCTCAAAGACAGCGGTCTATTTTAACGCAACCCCCCGATATGGGTATGAAATAAAAGAGTTTGCAAAGAAGAAAACGGAAAAAATAAAAATACTTACGTCACACCAAATACAATATGGCGGACGATAAAAGCTAAAGTTTTTCAAAAATGTAGACTTACTTTGTTTTTCCATGTAATTGTGTGTGTGTGTAAGTGAATTGTGAGCCAGTCACGTACAAGTTCTATGTTCTTTTTGATTATTTAGTTCCATGTTCGATTCATCAGGCAGAGGCAAATACCAATCGATAAATATAATCTAACCTATACAGGGAGCATTTTTTTCATATTATTTACGGTATTTTTTCAGGATTATAAATTTTGTTTTAGGGACATTAAGGTAAGTCATATAAAATTGCAATTTTTTAAATATAATACTATACTTTCAGCGTTGGTAGTTAACCCACTGTCTAACTCTGTGTAACGAACCTGTAAGATACATACGACAGTCGTCATAGATGCGGTCCATAGTTCATGGAAGTAATTTTGTGGTTTTTCTTCACGATTGTCGCCGGACGCTCATGGTGCGGGCCTTGAGGCTGTGCCTCCTTACCCGGGCTTACCACATTGTAAACTAGATGGCGCTAATTGTATCTACATCACGGGATAGATAATTGACAAGAAACTTATAAGTTACATACAAGTTTGAATCGCGATATCGAAGTTTTCTGAGAATAGTTTTCTACACATAGACCGTTCATACCAGAAGGGTACTCGCGCAAAACACCAGCCTGGAGGAAGATCTTCCTCGACTAAATACAGAACTTATTGGTTCCATGGGCCAGTTACATAAAAGTGAAACAATTGACATAAAATATTGACCTGGATACGAGCTTTATTGCCTAACTCCGCATCTATTTGGGAAGCTCGGCGGTGGAACACTGGATATGGGTGTTTTCTTGGCGCCAACCCAACGTATTTGGTGAACGGTATATGCGCTTCCAGTTAGGATTATTGCATTTCTGAGTACACAATATATCTTCAAACTGACCTATATCGTTTTTAGGTTCCATCCAAAGAGGGCCAAACTGGAGTCTATTACCGCAGCGTAAGGATGTTATTCTTACACTGTATTGACGCCCATACAGGCAGACATGCAGACGATTATGCTTGGTTAGCTGAGTGACGTCATTCTAAATCCAATGTGGTGGACTCCCAAAGATGGCGGCCTAGTAATTTTTTATGCAGCCCATGATATGGGTACCAATAATAAAAAGGATTTGCTGAGAAGTAAGAGAACCTTAAATGACGTCACACAAAATTCAATATGGCGGACGATAAAAGCTTGTTTGTAATTATTTTTTATGATTTAAGCCTTATTACTTATAGGTATATAATATATTTTGCATAGGTTGCTAATTGGTATGAAGCCAATTATGTCCCAGATCGACATCTAATAATCGTTTGTAAACGGAGAATTTAATTAAATTCACAATAATTGCATGAAACAGTATGAAATGCCATATTATCTGGCAATTTTAGTAAATTACACACTTTACACAGGATTTGAACTAAATTGTTTGATAGACCAATCATAATAATATTATAAATGCGAAAGTGTCTTTGTTTGTTGGTTTGTCCTTCAATGACGTCGCAACTCGCAACAGAGCAACGAATCGACGTGTTTTTTGGCATGGGTATAGTTGAGGACCTGGAGAGTGACATAAGCTACTTTTTATCCCGGAAAATTAAGGAGTTCCCGTGGGAATTAGAAAAACATTCCACGCGAACGAAGTCACAGGTATCAGCTACTAATAAATGTCGGCGATATGCATGTCGATGACGCCGCGAATCCACAAGTTTTCCCCCAACCAAAAGTACTCAATGCGGCTAAAGAAGTTTTCACTTCAAAAAACAAATCATCCTAGTCTACTCTCCACAGCTTTGTGTTAAGTATACGTTATTGTTTCGTAGGCATGCCAACGGTGCTGGTAATAGCGGTATAATTAATAGATACAGCCTCCGCGCGGAGAGCTCGCGTTTGTCAGCCCAAATGCCAAGCTGAATCGATGCGAATCTATACCGCGCGCTGCCACGGATAGTCTTGATACTGGGACTATTTAATAATAATATCCTCCCGACCGAATTTCGGCCACGGCGGCATATCTCCAGAGGGCTTAGAAAACTGCGCGGGAAATATTATGGTGCACAATTATGGTGCGCGGGAAATATTAAGGTGCACTCTCTGTTCCTTTACTCTCATAGCCCGATGGAACGGCAAAGCCGACACGACCGGAGAGAGATCAGGCGCAGGACCGACGGAATAACGTGCTCTCTGAGGGTGAAATACCACCAACTTCCTGACTCCGGGACAATTAACATCGAAAATCGTATAATATACAACAGATTATTAATCGATCGTTTAGTTACTTAACAGTAGATAATATAGTGATGTAGGTTGTTCAAATAAAACTTGATACAGAAAAAGAAATACAATTCTAGATAAAAGTAAACAAATTAAAGTAAATAACTGTGAGAACAGATTTATCAATTGAGCAAAACTCTATCCACTGCGCGACGTGCGACTACACGTACTAGATATATAGCATGTTAACTCAACCCGCCTGGTAATGACGGAAAAACTAATCTCCAAACAAGATATTATAAGTAAAAGTTTAATCCTCTAAAAATACTACTCGGAAAAAGTATAATTATACTATCAAAAAAATGGTTTATCTGTCGATTGGTATATTTTAATACTAGATGAAACCCACGACTTCGTTGTGTTTTGTATTCCCGCGGGAATTCCTTAATTTGTCGGAATAAAAAGTACATTTATATGTTTTTTTTTTATCCACTACAAATTACACTAGACTGCGATCTCACCTGATGGTAAGTGATGATGCAGTGTAAGATGGTTGCGGGCTAACCTTTTAGGGGCATGGCAGTTAAATTAACCCATACCCCTATTCGGTTTCTACACGGCATCGTACCGGAACGCTAAATCGCTTGGCGGCACTCTTTGCCGGTAGGGTGGTAACTAGCCACGGCCGAAGCCTCCCACCAGGAAACACACGCGGAACCACAGGAACATCACTCGCATACTTGCATTATTTTTGATCGAATCGATAATATTTTGATCAAGTTTTCCATCACAATCGGCTATTCCAGTAGTGCCAATCCCATTCTTTTTTCAAACTTCAAACTTCAAATTATTTATTTGTCGAATACGGTACAAAGATGTTCTAAAAAAATAGAGGATCCTAGTATTCTACCAGTGCGGTGTACAAATATTGATTTAATTTAATTTTAATTGGCATGCATTTTAATAACTACTTAACCATAAACTGAGCCAACTGCGATTGTTTCAAGGAAATAGGTCCCCCTCTCAGAAGGTGAATAGTTTGAAGGAAATCATAGTGAGGCTTTTTCGTCAAAATGTCAATGTCAATGTATGTCAAGTACCTAAGTCTACATCACCAAATGTCATAATTATTCCGATTATATATTTATTATTATTGCCTATATCATTAAACCAATTTGAATGTCGAACAAATTCGAAATTCTTTTGAACATTCGCGTCGTTCTAAGGCTGCGAAGGTATATATGTAGTACATCTCTAGCAATAATGCTAATTCCATTACGTTTTAGCATTTGTCTGCTGAAATGCCAAGCTGCAAGAATCTATGGGAATCCACTGTAGCGGGAACGGACAGTCTTGATATTTAATAAAAAATGTGTTAACTTTACCACAGCAAAAGTACCTTCTGTAAGTTATCCTTACTTCCTTTCCTTACTAATATCATGAACGCGAAAGTTTGTGAGGATGTATGGGTGTTGATGATGGCACGTGACGGTCGTCGAACGTCGTTTGACATCTCCATACAATTTTCGCACTGGAACATTTCCGGTGTGACCTTTACAATCAGCTTCCAGCAGAACATCTGTTCGTAAATAACTCGAAATATAGGGAGTAATCAATTCAAGACGTTTTCCTGACCGTTTGCCGTGCTGTAATCACTTTCTTTCAACTATCTTAACTAATACGTTAGTTATGATACTTAAAAAATTTACTTGCAATGAACGGAAAAACGGGCAAAGGCATCGAGGTATAATCAAAGGTTGTTGGACAGTTAACATTAACTTGAAAAGATGCAGTAGGACGTCCAAGTAGCAACGAGGCCCGAGCGCGGCAACCGCAAGCTCCGCTTTCGTTTCGTCAAATTGCGCACGGAACTCGATCATTAAAATCGAGAGCAAAATAAAATCGCTAATGAAAGCATCAACAGTCATTACTCCCGCCACAATATATAAACGCGTCTACAGACGGACCCGACTCCAGACTCCAATTTTATCGCACAATAAAAAATTGTGGGTGAACAACAGGGATGATGACAACTCAAATCAAATCAGCAACTCTTTATCAATTTTAAAAATGCGCTTCTAGTATGGAAGTTTGTTTAATACATAGTTGTGACGTCATCAAATTTCAATGCACTTTTTTTCTATAATCCACAGTGTGAAATAGTGATCAAACCTAAAACTAACCGAGGATATGAATTTTAGCTATTTCGAAAGAACCTCTATTTAATAATCAGTAAGCAATAATTGATTTTTGACAAAGGCATCATCCCTATTGTGGGGGTACAATGAGTTTGAAGAAATACTTGAACGTATAAAAAGCAACGATGGGCTTAAACTTGGAGCGTGCTTATCTAATAGTAGACTGAACTTTCTTATTAGCCTTGGATTTATCCCGAGCACCAAAAAACTGTATTTCGGTGCCAGTGTCAGTGTACTTTAGTGGGCGCCCAGTTTAGACTACATTTACAGTTGACTAACTGCAATCTATCTAGACTTCTGCTGTACAAAAATATGGTCATAAAGTGAAAATTGATCGTGGATAATCTAGTTTACAAATGTACTTAAATACTATTAAAATAATATAACTTTGAAAATAATGATATTAATTATTTTCTACGAAATCACAAATGCAAGCCGCAGCCGGACTGATTTATCTTTTATAACGTATTGCATTTTTATGCGGGACCTGGGAATTATTATTATACCAAGAAAACCCCTGCCATTGTGTGATTAATCGAAAGGGGTCACGACCCTCAGCAATGTGGAATACGACGCAGAGAGAGAGCAACTGCATTTTAAACGATTTAAAAATTTAAAAACATTGTGTTGCGTTAGCCACTGTTATTCTACAGATTCTAGATTTTTCACCCATTTCTATTATTTAGTGCACTTTCGACGGCTCTATTTGAGTGAAATAACCATCACTTAATTATTATTACTAAATGGAGAACCTTACGTTGGAGTCGTTAGTCAGCCAAGTCTGTAGAGGCTTACACATTTACCGAGTGTTACTGACAAAGCCGTTGAACGGGCACCTCACTATCCATTTTGTCTTTACCCACGACGCAAATCGCGATGCAGTCGCGGCACTAGCCATTCCAAATTTAAAAACTTTTTTTTTCGATCACGCGCCTTTTCCGTTTTGACAGCCTGTTCCCTTTTGTAGAGCTGTCATTTTCGCGCGCCATATTTTTTGTTTGTGTTTTTTTCGTCTGTGTTTTGTTTTTTTTTTCATGTTGTTCGCATTTTGAGGACAAGGGTAAGTTGGATTCTTCCTATTTTTTATTTTACTTCGAAATAAGCGTAATATTTTAAAGTCAACTTTTTTTTAAACTTGTTTCCCAATAAATCATTTCATTTCGAGCTTTTAATTTAAAAAAAATCTTGAGACCTGTAATTATGAAGGTCTAGATGTAGATTAAAATGTCGCAATATTTAAAGTATGTTCTTGTAGGTAGGTACTTACATACACTTTAAGATTGATGGCATATTTTTGCATAAACCCGTACTTAAGGAATTCGCATATTATATATTTTATAATTTTATTCACACTTCAAGGAAATGTATGTACATGTACGTTTTTTTTGTTTTGCTTTTGAAAAACAAATGTCAGGTGAATTTTGATAATTTTTTTTATTAACTTTTCATGTTTTTAATTCACTTTTCATTTTTCAATCACATTTCATCATTTCATGTCTCATTTTTCAATCACACTTTGTATGTAGAGCAAACACTGGCGCAGCAAGACAATATTGTGTTGTTCATCGACGCAAAAGTTTTGTTCTATCCAGTCTCTAGTGTGTTTCCGCTCTAACTGTGAACTTAATTTTGCATCTAAGTACTCTGCTCGCCATTACTATCGAACTTCAATGAGAATCTTCAAGGACTTCGTTTGCATACTAAACCTACGCGTGCAATACGATTGCTCTACAAATGTCACAAATAATTGATATTTAACGAGCTACACAACGATAATTTGGATTTGCTAGCCTAAACTAAGCGCTACAACGTACAGTTAAAAAAGTTTTTGTCCGACTTCATGGAGAAGAATCAGCTTTGGAATGCTGTAGTAGAATCTTGACTAGTTATCCTTAGCTTAGTTACCGGCAAAGACGTACCGCCAAGCGATTTCGCGTTCCGGTACTATGCCGTATATAAATGCCATACCCCTAACAGATTAGCCCGCTACCATCTTAGAGTGCATCATAACTTATTATCAGGTGTTAATCGCAGTCAAGGGTTAACATTGTAGTGGAATTAAATAAAAAAAAAGAGCTGTAAAAATTTATTGACCAAAATTAGAACTAAATATTTGATATTAATTTCAACTTGATAACACGCGTTCCCAGAAAAAGTTTGTTGACAGACAGACAGACGGACAACGAAGTGATCCTATAAGGTTTTTTTTTATTGAGGTACAGAACTCTCAAAATTATGTCGGACCTCCATAAATCGTCACGAAATCCCAAAACTGAAACAACTTTATTCGACAGGGGGCGTGTGATACATTGTTTAGTCGCCTTTAATTACGCTTGTCAAGAAAGGAGCAAAGGGTTTCCGAAATATATCCCTTGCAATATGCCGTAAATCAGGAATATGAGCTATATATATATCACTTTTGACCATTAGGTACTGAACGCAAAAAAAGCTTTCTATTAGGTACGTATTGTTATGTTCTCGATATAATAATACTTTCGACGACCTCCAACTTCTTTTTTAGGGTTCCGTACCCAAAGGGTAAAAACGGGACCCTATTACTAAGACTCCGCTGTCTGTCTGTCTGTCTGTCTGTCTGTCTGTCTGTCTGTCTGTCTGTCTGTCTGTCTGTCTGTCTGTCTCCAGGCTGTATCTCATAGACCGTCATAGCTAGAAAGCTGAAATTTTCACAAATGATGTATTTTGCCGTTGCCGCTATAACAACAAATACTAAAAATTAAAAAAATATATATATTAAGGGGGGTCCCCATACAATAAACGTGTTTTTTTCGTATTTTTTTGCTCAATATTAAAAACGGTAACAGGTAGACGGTTCAAATTTTCACAGAATATTAACTTGTATATTACCTTTCAAAATAAATAATTAAATATCAATAAAGTAAATACTAAAGGGGGGCTCCCATACAACAAACTTAATTTTTTGATATTAACAGTAAACCTCTACAAACAAAGTTAGTTTTGCGGTTCATTAACAAAGGTAATTATACCTACTTCTTGAGTACGGAACCCTCGGTGCGCGAGTCCGACTCGCACTTGGCCGTTTTTTTTTAATTCCACTAAAGGTTTTCTCCTGACTGCGATCTTAACTGTTGGTAGGTGATGATGCAGACTAGGATGGTAATGGTAACAATCTGTAACTCATCTTTCACAAAGGATCAGCCTGGCTTTTCAGCGTGGAAATGCAGGCAGCATTCTTGCTACCATTTTACGCAGACATTGCTTGTACCTGCTGTAAAAAGATTTGGCTAGCTAGTTAAAAACAATTTATTTTTCTATGCAAGAAACGTTCGTCAAACGTATAATTCGAACTATTTATGGAGTTTATAGAAGCTTGCATGTCAAAAAGCATGTATGAACTCCTTAAACAGTTCGAGTAATAAGTTTTAAGCTCTCAAATGATTACGAATTAGACAACTAGGCCTCTGATCTCTCTCCGCTCGTGTCGAATTTAATTGGTCGTGCAATGTGTTATAAGGTCCTCCTCCCGACCGAATTTCGGCCACAGCTGCCTATCTCCAGAGAGATTAGCCATCTGTGCGGGAGATATTATAGTTCACAAAAGTGTACGCAAACATAGGTGCACTCTCTGTTCCTTTACTCTCATTAGCCCGATGGGACGGAAAATTCGACACAACCGGAGAGAGATCAGGTCCAGGACCAACGGTTTTACGTGCTCGTTGAGGCGCGGGGGTGAATCACAGCCAATTTTCTAACTCCAAGCTAGTACTGAGAATTTCTTGTCACAAAAGCTCAATACTTGTTATGGCCCGACCCGAAGCTCGAACTCGGGACCTCGTCGGCCGCAGTCGAACATGCTAACCACTACACCAACGAGGCTGTCAAAATGTGTCATATTGCGATGCTGACCGTACCAATCTAACAATATTGGACTCCTATAAATAATTGCTGGACGGTAATCGAAAATGAAATATTTAGCAAAAACCCATAATATGAAAGGTCGCCGGCTAAAATAATAGTTAACTTAGCTTTATAATATGAGTTTGGGCATTATTCGCTTCTGTACCTACTCATACGGTTACTTAATATTAAAGACTCTTGTAGGTACAAATATCTGTATGTATTTTTTAACATAGATAAAAAAAAACAACTGCTGAGTTTCTTGCCGAATGCCGGCTTTTCTCAGTGGTATGGTAGAGTCTTAACTTCTCATAAGTGACACAAGTTGTCCTAAATGTTAAATAAATAAATAAATCATTTCATTCCATTTCAATTTTTTTTAGTATTACCTATGTTTTCGTTTGGAGTAATCAAAACACATTTACTTTAATTTAAAATGTAAATATCCAGTGCGTATGCCTACCCGGCGGTCAACGGTTCGATTCCCGGGCACGCACTTATAACTTTTCACAGCTATGTGCATTTTAAGAAATTAAATACCTATCTACTAGATAAATTACCTATAAGATAAATAGCATCAAAATTATCAGCATTTAAGTACATCTTAAACAAACTATACCTAATTAACTAATTATCATTGCGTATACTTAAGTACCAATTAATATCAGCTTGAGGTGAAATACCGAAGTTTATAATGTTAGCCTTTCAAGAACTAATCAGCAGTTAAATCACAGGTCAAAAGCGCGGTTTATGCACTTAAGCATGAAAGTTAACGGTGAACCCTAATAAGATAGCCTTTGCTATAACTGTGAAGGAGAACATCGTGAGATAACCGGCATGACCCAAAATTATCCATAATGTTCTGTTCATCCAAAGTGTGTGAAATTTGCCAATCCGCACTTGGTCAGCGTGGTGGACTGTGTTGGTTTTTTTTAACCACTACAAGTTAACCCTTGACTGCGATCGCACCTGATGGTAAGTGATGATGCAGTCTAAGATGGTAGCGGGCTAACCTGTTAAGGGGCATGGGAGTTGTATTCAACCCATACCCCTATTCGGTTTCTACGCGGCATCGTACCGGAACGCTAAGATCTAAGTGTATGCATCTTAGACTTGTAGCTTGCGCTATTCACCACACCACACAAATCTTCTAAAATTATTCTCAACGTACGTTTCAAGCAGCAGCAGCAGCAGCAGCAGGAGCAGTTTTATTGGATTTTTGTTTTATTTTATTTTATTTTTATTTTATTGGAGCAGCGTGGTGGGTCTAAGCTCTAATTCCCTCTCTCTCATGAGAGTGTAGGCCTGTGCCCAGCAGTGGGACGTTAATAGGCTGTAGCGGTGGTGGTGGTGGTGGTACGTTTCAAAAGCTACAAGTGCAAGATAAATACAGTACCACAAAAATGTACTTATTGTGGCGGAAGCGAATCAAAGTACTACTTCTTTCATTTTGATGGACTGTGGCCTAAACCCTACTTGTACTAAGACGAGCTCGGTTTTTGGGTGGCATGGCCGCATGGGTGGCAATAGGTTGACTTAATATCGATGATACTTACCCATGTTGGTATCCTATAATTTTGTCACATAAATGTTCGAACAGTTAGCTATTTTTTTTAAAAATACGCGCCGAATTGAGAACCCCCTCACTTTTTTGAAAGTCGGTTAAAATTAAGTTGGTATCTATTGCAGAGTATTATTTTGCTTATGCGTACTAAAAATGCGAAAGTGTGTCTGTCTGTCTGTCTGCTACGCTTCCATGGCCCACCTGTTCAACCGATTTTGATGAAATTCGGTACAGGAATAGGTTGCATCCCGAGAATGGATATAGGCATTTTAATTAAGAAGTTCCCGCGCTAATAGGAAAAACTTAATCCACGCGGACGAAGTCGTGGGCATCTACTAAAATATAGCAAAGTACCTATCTAATATATTTATTAGGTATAGTTATTAACTACATTAAAACCACCTATATATATTATTAAAAGTCTCATAAAAGCCAAAGTTAAATTAATTCACAAAAGGCTACTAAAATTCCAATTATATAATTTATATTTCCTCTTTAAAGCCATAGTCTAAAATAAATTGGAGCAAAAACACTCATTTCCTCTCTAGTGCAGTCTTACAATAACAAATGACGTAGCATTTTTAACAATAGCTATTTTATTTTAATTAAAATGTGCATAATTCATTTATATGACACTGGACATGTATACTAATTAATTAATATTATATCCCTCCAATTAAAAAAAAAGTTTGGATGTTTGTGACTCAATCATGCCAGAACGGCTGAACGGATCTGGATGAAATTTGGCACAGAGATAGATCATAGTCTGGAATAACACATAGGCTACCCGTAAATTCAATTTTCCGCAGAAACCAAAATACCTCAATCCAGACGGACGAAGACGCGGGCACCAGCTAGTATATAATAGTTATGGCCACACTCTATTTATTACTACACAGTTAATAAGAACGTGGATTTGATTCAATCCAACATTGCGTGAGACTGCAATTACATAATATGTAAATGGTATATTGTAAAATGAGCAAACGCTAAGTTACTTGCTGCTCTGTGTGGATAAAATAGAGTATTTAAAATTCATTGTATTATGACTTAAATACGTAAAAATAAATCTTCAAAGTTCAAGTAATAGTCCTCTCTGCGTCGTATTCCTCATTACTGAGGGTCGTGACCCCTTTCCATTAATCAAATAATGGTAGGATAATAATGCGGGTGGGTTCCCACGTCCTTCCGCATACGACTCGGCTAAGAGTATTTAAACTCTTGAGTATTTATAACGATTATTATCAGATGTTAGTGATAATAACCGGGACCGACAGCTTGACGTGCTCTCCGAGGCACGGAGGACACTAACAGGCCAAATTCGGTCACCCATCCAGTTACCGACTTGGGTCAACGTTGCTTAACAATCGCAATCGACTGATATGCGTTGTCACAACTAGGCCACTCGTCCCTCAAGTAATAGAATTAAGGCAAAATCTTTTTCGAAATATCAATAACTAGCTTATGCCCGCGACTGCGTTCGCGTGGATTGAGGTTTTTGGTTCCCGCGGGAACTCCTTAATTTTCCGGGATAAAAAGTAGCCTATGTGCTATTCCAGATTATATTCTATCTCTGTGCCAAATTTCAGCCAGATAAGTGCAGCCGTTGGCGCATGATTGAGTAACAAACATCCATACATCCATCCATCCATCCATCCATCCATCCAAACTTTCGCATTTATAATATTTATTATATTATAATATTATTTGATTTGATTGATAAAGGGTTTTTTATTCTAAGAACTATTATTGAAGTAATTTTCGAATATTAAAGTGAATCTAAGCAATTTTCATAGTTAACTTTAATAAAAACTCTTTCTAAATGTCCTATGACTAAGGTGGATGGTGTTTTTAGTATTTGGTTCATTAAAGCCAGCCTTGAGACAATCGCCCGCATGGTATTTGACATTCTCAAAAGTTAGTAGTTTTACGAGCATTGCTGTATCGTTAAATGGTATATTACACTCTGTAATCCGTTGCAAAGCCTTATTGGCGTCCATGGGACGAGAGTCCGAGGAATCGGTAGCGTATGACGTATCTTAACCCTTTGTCCTAGGTGAGGGACAAACGTGGCAACGCGACGCGAAGCGACAGTATCAAACAGTAGCTGACACTGCACGTGGCCTACGTTGTCGCGTAGATAAGTCAGTCATTTTCTTGGTAACGCGTCGCGTCGCGTGACGTAACTTCTGTTGCTCACCTAGGATTAGTTAAGGTTTGCTCAAATTAATTTAATCTCAGAAGCCAGCCATGAAGCTGAAGAATGGGGCGAAAGAAAAATTTTCTCCATCACAAATTTAAATAAATTATTTCAAAATATGAACTTTTTGGGTTTGGATACATGCGTTTATGGCAATACAAATGTCACTTTGTATAGTAGTGAAGAAAAACCCCGGATGGATATCTGTGTCAAGAACTAAAACCTATAATAGAATTAAAAACGTGCTTTTCCCAAATATAGCATGGTTTTGTTAAGTCTAGATCCACAACAACAAACCTAATAACATTTGTCGAGAAATTAACTGAGGCAGTTGATAAAAATAAACAGGTCGATGCTGTCTATACAGATTTTAGTAAGGCGTTTGATTCCGTTTCTCACAGTATATTAGAATATAAGTTAGCATTGTATGGCATATCCGGACCTCTACTGCAGTGGTTTCGCTCATATTTAGTTAACCGTTCTTTTTTTGTGGTTGTAGGTGGGTATAAATCCAGTCAGAAATTAATAAAATCCGGTGTTCCTCAGGGCTCACACTTAGGCCCCATCCTCTTCAACATATTTATTAATGATATAACTAACTGTTTCTTAAACTCCACGCCTTTTATGTACGCGGATGATTTAAAGATAATCAGAACAATAAATAGCTATGAGGACACAAAGCTTTTGCAAAGTGATGTTGACAGAATGCTGCAGTGGTGCGTTGATAATAACTTAGACCTGAATATAAAGAAATGCTTACACGTAAAGTTTACACGAAAATTAAATGTCATACCTTCTATCTACTTTATTGGCAATAAATATCTAGGGGAAGCAAATTTGATTAGAGACTTGGGAGTTACTGTAGATAGTAAATTAACATTTTTACCCCACATTGACGATACAATTAAACGGGCGTCTAAGCTTTTGGGTTTTATTATACGTAATGGTAAAGAATTTACTAAGTCTAGCACAAAAATATTACTTTATAAAGCATTAGTTCTTAGCAGATTAGAGTACTGCAGTGTCGTTTGGCGGCCCCACTATTCTACACATATACTCAGGATTGAACGTGTTCAAAAGCGCTTTCTCTGGCATCTCACTTTTGTGGCCGGAAAAGTCAAAAGTCAACGAAGTTATAATGACCGACTAAATTTCCACAGAATGGAATCTTTAGAAACTGGCAGAACAAAACTCGATCTCATATTTTTATTTAAGATTTTTAACAATAAAATTGACTGTTCTTCACTTTTAAATAGCTTTAATTTAAGGGTTCCATCGAGATATCCTAGAAAGCCTATAAATTCTCTCTTGTCATTCCCTCGTCGTTCAACGGTTTCGGGTAGCAACTCGCCAATCCCTAGAATAAGCCAACTGTATAATAGTTTAAATGTACTGGATATCTTTGGCAATTCTTTGCATAAATTCCGGAGGTCGGTTCATTTAGCATTAAGTAAGTCGTAGTATCCAATTTGTATTTTTAAATTAGTATTATATAATTTTAATTAAGATTTAGCTTTTATTTTAAAAAAAAGTGTAATGCATGATATTGATTTTGTGTGCTTATGAGTTGTAAAAAACTTATCACTAAAGTGCATGTGGTGTTTACCTATAAGTGGCTAATCATTTTATCTAAGTACCTAATATATTGTTAATTTTTTGATGTATGTTTTAAATGAAATAGCTGTTGGTAAACCAAATAAACGAAAAAAAAAAAAAAAAAAAAAATATTTACTACTGCCATAAAAGTTGCAGTAATTTTTATAGGCTATCTTTTTGAAATCGCAAAAGGACGATAAATAAATAAAACAATCGCTACCATTTATGATTTAGACATATTGCGAAATAGCACAGGTAATTGATTTAAACTTTATTTAACTTGATGATACATTGAAATGAAATATTATGACCAATAAGTACAGGGGGGTTACTACTTAAAGCAGTATTTTAAAAGAACAGCTTTATTTCATGTACCTTAACGTCCCTAAAATAAGGATTATAAACTAAAAACACGAACATCAACAATATTAAAATAAAATAAAAAATCTCCATTCAATGGTAGTATGCCAGATAGCCGCCGTTGCCCAAATGCAAGAACAAGACGAGACTGAGCCAGTCTTGGTCTTGCGTCTTGCGCCAACACACCTGGTCTTGGTCTTGGTCTTGGTATTGCGCTCCCAGTCTTGGTCTTGGTCTTGGTCTTGCAGCAAGAGTCTCGCAAGTCTCGCAATAACCTATTAGCCTATTGCTATTTATTAAACGTTACCTTAGATCTTAAAACAACGTAACAGAGTAAATACATTTTGAGCTTGAATTAACACAGCCATAGTAAAGACCAATTAAATTAATAAATGGCTAAACATTTATTGAGAAATTCGAAAAGTATTTTATTCTTTGGAACATGTACTCTGTGGCGGTGATCGAACAGTGTCAAATGTTGTGCGTGCGGCGCGGCAGCGACGATTGTATGCGATATCAATAGAAGCCGCCGACGCGTGTATCTTGACCTTGTACTTCCGAATAGCTGCAAAATTTCTTGACAGATCAGTATCCGACTTTTGATGATGCCGACAACAAGACGCCGCGCACTATCAAAGTGCCAATGAGCAAAACTAAGGATGCACTCTTTTTTTCTTATGGATATTTTCATTCACTATGTATGTTTATGTTATTGTTCGTAATGCGCATAAGTCCAATTTTCCGGAAAAAAATTATATATTTTTGTGCGTCTCATAGAGATCCTAAGCGTATACCCGATCCTTATACTCCCTGAAACGACACTCAGTCATAACTGCAAAACGCAAGAGTCCGCAGGCTTAGTCTTGTTCTTGCTCAAATCTTGCACGGTCAGTCTTGGTCTTGGTTTTGCTAAATTTAGGCGGTCTTGGTCTTGGTCTTGGTCTTGTAAAAATGCAAGAACAAGACCAAGACTGCAAGACCAAGACCGATTTTGGGCAACACTAATGCCAGATGATCAACTTAGTCATATGACGTCGCATTTACAACCAAATCACCAATTCCATAACTCAGTCATATTAAAACGTCGTATTTACAAACAATTTATGTTTCACAAGAACTCAAATCCAAATATAAATTGTTAAAATCGCTCATAAGCAACACGGAAGGTTGATAAATAAACAAATTATATACCAATAAATAATAAAAAGTGCATAAATAATGTAATTTTTACCCTCGACGAAGCGGAGACGGTATATGTGTTTGCCCTAAGAGGTTGTGTGTTTGTTTGTTTGTTTGTTTGTGCACTTTTTTGTCACCATTTTTCTCAAAAAGTACTGGGCCGATTGAGATGCGGTTTTTTGCATTAGATACGTATAGCTTGTGAGAAGGTTTTTAGATATATTTTAGGACCATAGACAACCAAGCTGAGCTGTAGTCTATGATTTTAATATTTCAACATGTTACCATTTTTCACAAAAACTACTGGGCCGATTGAGATGCGGTTTTTTGCATTAGATGTGTATAGCTTGTGTGAAGGTTCTTAGATATATTTTAGGACCATAGACAACAAAGCAGAGCTGCAGTCTATGATCTTAATTTATGATCTTAATTTTTCTATGTGTTGAAAATTTTCACAAAAACTACTGGGCCGATTGAGATGCGGTTTTTTGCATTAGATGTGTATAGCTTGTGTGAAGGTTCTTAGATATATTTTAGGACCATAGACAACAAAGCAGAGCTGCAGTCTATGATCTTAATTTATGATCTTAATTTTTCTATGTGTTGAAAATTTTCACAAAAAGTACTGGGCCGATTGAGATGCGGTTTTTTGCATTAGATATGTTTAGCTTGTGAGAAGGTTCTTAGATATATTTTAGGACCATAGACAACAAAGCTGAGCTGTAGTCTATGATTTTATTTTTTCAATATGTTACCATTTTTCACAAAAAGTACTGGGCCGATTGAGATGCGGTTTATTGCATTTAGGACTTCGTGCGATTACAAAACAGGAAACTGGTACCAAAATTTTAAAAAATCAGCGCCATTTTGAAATTCTTTGTTAATTGACCGATTTCGTTCAAAATCTATATTAAGGGCTCCCTGGGGTCACAAAACAGGAAACTAGTACCAAAATTTAAAAAAATCAGTCCCATTTTGAAATTCTTTGTTAATTGATCGATTTCGTTCAAAATCGATATTTAGGACTCCCTGGGGTTACAAAACAGGAAACTGTTACCAAACTTTAAAAAAACAGCGCCATTTTGAAATTCTTTGTTAATTAACCGATTTTGTTCAAAATCGATATTTAGGGCTCCCTGGGGTCACAAAACAGGAAACTGGTACCAAAATTTTAAAAAATCAGCGCCATTTTGAAATTCTGTGTTAATTGACCGATTTCGTTCAAAATCGATAGTTAGGGCTCCCTGGGGTCACAAAACAGGAAACTGTTACCAAACTTTAAAAAAACAGCGCCATTTTGAAATTCTTTGTTAATTAACCGATTTTGTTCAAAATCGATATTTAGGGCTTCGTGGGATTACAAAACAGGAAACTGGTACCAAAATTTTAAAAAAATCAGCGCCATTTTGAAATTCTTTGTTAATTGACCGATTTCGTTCAAAATCGATATTTAGGGCTCCCTGGGGTCACAAAACAGGAAACTGGTACCAAAATTTTTAAAAATCAGCGCCATTTTGAAATTCTGTGTTAATTGACCGATTTCGTTCAAAATCGATATTTAGGTCTCCCTGGGGTCACAAAACAGGAAACTGTTACCAAAATTTTAGAAAATCAGCGCCATTTTGAAATTCTTTGTTAATTGACCAATTTCGTTCAAAATCGATATTTAGGACTCCCTGGGGTTACGAAACAGGAAACTGTTACCAAAGTTTTAAAAAATCAGCGCCATTTTTATTTATTTTGTTATCACCATAATAAATGAATTCAGTTTAGTACAGTAAAATCTGTTACTACTTGTAAGTCTAACCACAACCCGTGAGCTGCTTTAGCAGCTCGCGCACAGGGCGAAATACTAGTTAGATATATATAGCTTGAGAGAAGGTTCTTAGATATATTTTAGGACCATAGACAACTAAGCTGAGCTGTCTCTATGATTTTAATATTTCGATATGTTACCATTTTTTACAAAAAGTACTGGGCCGATTGAAATGCGGTTTTTTTCATTAGATGTGTATAGCTTGTGAGAAGGTTCTTAGATATATTTTAGGACCATAGACAACAAAGCTGAGCTGTAGTCTATGATTTTATTTTTTCAATATGTTACCATTTTTCTCAAAAACTACTGTGCTGATTTAGATGCGGGCTTTTTGTTTTAGATATATTTAGCTTGTACCTAGATGCTGCCCAGGGTATCATGATGGAGTCAGGAGGCGATCATGGGAACTCCTTAAATTCTCATCGTATACCCGTCGCGTTTGGACTCTTTTGATTTGTCCATTTGAAAAGGGTTTGGCCATAGTCCACCACACTGGTCAAAAAACCTACTGAGCTGTCAAAGATGCAGTTTTGTGTTTTAGATATTATGTAATATATACGTTTGCTACGTTCTAATTGTTGTTTCAAAGTTATACAGGTCAAAGGTATAATGGAGCTCTGCAGTTCGTCGTGGGTTTTTTTAAAATTTTTAATTTTATTACTTGTATATTGTGACATTATATACAAGACATAAGTTTATATTTAAAAAAAAACCGAATGCCATCAGATAGACGGACGGGCAAACAAAAATTAAAAAAATATTACGCTTAATATCAATAGTAGTCATATTATAGAAATCGCCCAGTTACAGTTTTATAATTTATTTTAAGTAATAAAGTCGCAGTCTGGCAATGTTTACCAGTTTTCAAATTATAACAGATTCTTTAAAACAATACGTGCATTTTAAGGTCTTAAACGCAAGGAACTGATTTAATTTCAAAGTTATAAAAAGTTTTCAAACATCGAATTTAATCAGAAGTGTGATCTAAAATGAATTTTCTGACCGCGACCGTAAGTTTCCAACCGCTACTATGTAAGGCAACGAGCCACCACTTTGCCCTGGATGAACGTACACGGATTTTAATGCACTTGCGATCATATAACAAGCTTTTAGAAAGTGGGTAACCAGTTCAAATTCCGATTGAGACGCATTGATACGAGATGCCGACATAATTGCTTATTACTGCTCGAATTGGCTATCTTTATCGAGCTTTAAGTTATGGTTTCGTGATTTTGAATTGTCTTTGAGGAAAAAATTAAAAAGCGTAGGTAGCAGGAAAACTTGGTTGACAAAAGTTCTCGGTTCTGACTTCTGATACCTATTCAAAGCAAAAGGAGTTTTTAAGTTTTACATTTTAAATTTGCCTTTACACAAGTTTAAGAAATCCATTAAAAGTATGCTCCGGAAAAAAGCTTATTATATCTACTCTGTAGTGGGGCTAGATATTTAGAATGTCGCAGATAGACATAATAATTCTGTATGTTACATCTATTATGTGCTAAATAAATTAATAATAATAACTAGATAAAACTAATAATAATAATGTTAACATTTAGCAACGCCCTGACAGGGCCTCATGTCCATGCATGCTAACTGCTAATTATATTATGAATAATTTGTATTAGTATGTAAGACATGAAAGCTATCAATAAATAATCTATCCGAACCGGTGGTAGAGTCTTAACGTATCATAAGTGACACAAGTTGTCCTACATGAAATAATAAATATATAATAAATCATAATTATTACTGCGTGTATTAATAATTATTATGCACATTATGCGAAATTACAAGAAACTGATACGGATAGGTCCCGCGTGCTAGGTACCTGTGTCTCGCCTGTCACTGTGACCGCAGCTTCCGTGACCGATAATATTGACTGCAAGTGTAATTAGGTGCATTCCGACCATTCCAGTGAAAATGTTACTGTTAAGCCGGGTCCGCTGCGCCTTGTTATCGTGTTTTGCTAACACAAACGTGTTATTATAACCAAGGCCATGCTATTTGGGGGCGTGGCCTAACTGTTTTGAAAGTGTTTTTGTTTGCCGCCTCGGATGGAAAACATCCCCGCGTTCGCCTGCGGGGGGGCCGGGGGGAACTTTAATTCATTTCGTATCTGTGCTCGCCAGAGGCACAACTCGTCAAATCTCTTTGTTTTTCGGTTTAGATAAGCGGTATGATCTTACTCTATGATCCTCGCTACGTCAAAGTTTTTAGCTATATAGACAAAGTACTCTGTGGTTTTTAGGATGGTGTTTTTATGATTGTACGTACTTGATCAATAAATTAAAAAAAAAATATGTTACTAACAAAAATAATCTAAACCTACTCGAAAATCGCAGTGGACGGCCTGTTATAAAATTATGTTTCACTAACGTGTTAGCAAAACAATATTTTGTTCGTAACAAGGCGCAGCGGACCCGGCTTTAGACTATACCCTTTTAAAAAATCAGAGCAAAAATCAAATATATAAATATTTAAAAAGAGCGAGAGCCCGCTCAACAATTAGATGGTCTGACCAACTGAGGGAGTCGAATGGTATCCAAATTCTATAATATAGTGAGAATGGCTACCAACAGAAGCCAATGGAAACAAATAATTTCCGTTCGAGATTAGGATCTACCCAGGACCACGATCTTCAGTAATGAAGGAACGACCGAAGAGAGAGAGAGATAAAAATAGTTAAATTGGGCAGACTCAGATAGTATAACTCCACGCGTCACGCAGTTCGAACACTCGACTGCTGCCTCTACTGCCTGCTAAGAATAGCTGAAGAATTTATAGAGTTCACAGCAAAAAGTTATAAAAAAATTTTGGTGAATATATTATTATGAAGTTTTTTTTAAGTTTCAGAACTAAAGTTTTTCACTATAATGTAGATAAGCTGCTCTTAACAGCTTATTAATGGAGGTGCCTTAGTTGTAGGTTACAAGGGAGTAGCAGTTTATAATATTATTTTACTTGTTTGCAAACTTTCAATTTAAATATTTAAATTCGGTTTGTAATAGTCCAGTTTCAAACAAAAAGGTAAAACAATAAGAGGCTTATAAAAAGCTTATACGCCCACCATTATTTAAGTGAACCGTCAGACAAGCAAACCTTTTAGTTTTCCTTTATTATAATGTACCTATCAATTTATAATAGTCTAATGAAAGAACTAGTAGAAGTTTAATTCGCCAAAGTAGGTAAATCTATGTAGAACAGTATACTCAAACACAAATAACATAATATACTCAAACACATAACACAAATCTCGACAATGCAACAGTCGAGTCAACATATCCTGAAGATGCTCCGGTGTCGGAGTGAAACGTATGTTGAGAATAATTTGGAAGATTTGTGTGGTGTGGTGGTCGCAAGCTACAAGTGCAAGATACACACTGTACCACATAGATTTACCTACTGTGGCGGATTATATAGCGAATAAAATTTCTAGTTTTTTCATTATCATGGACTTCCGCAAAGCAACGCCTGCTTCTATCCAATATTTAAAAAAGTCTGTGGTGGTCTACTTCTAGCAGCTTTTAGAGTTAGACGGTAGCAGACTAATTTGGTTGGAGTATGGCGGTTATATTAAACCCAAACCGCTGTCGGTTTCTGAAAGAAATCGTACCGGAACGCTTATTCGCTTGACGGCGCGTATTTGCTTGTACAGTGGTAATTAGCCACGGCCGTATCATCCCATCAGCTCAAACCAGATAATTTACTGCAATTGACCCTGCCGGAGATTAAACCCTGGACCGCCCACTTTAAGATAATAATACTCAAAACAGCTGTCCCAAGAAGGTGGTCATAAAAGAAAAGAAAAGAAACGGTAACTTTATAAATTTCTCTGGGACTGCATATCTTGTACATTAATGGCCGGATGACATTTTCTATAGGACTATTGTTATATTATTGCACTTTAATGGTCGATGTTTTCTGAATCGAGTCAATTGAATCGAGTACAAGAAAGCTTCTTTGAGTTAGTCTCTAGAGCCTAGGCATAGAAGAAATATAGCTTAGATGTTTAGAAAGCTATAAATACTTAGCTTTGCCGTTAGCTTCCTTAAGCGATTTTCGAAAGGGTCTTTGCCGCTGCTGATGGTTTAATGTTAACATATAACCAAAGAGTTCTTAATATGGTAATAAAATAGTACCAATCGACGTCACACTTTTCCCGTTCTCTCGCTCTCTGCGTCGTATTCCTCACTGCTGAGGGCCGTGACTCCATTCCATTAAACAATTACGTGCAGGGGTTTTTTGGGGTAATAATGCGGTGGATTCCCAGATCTTTCTCCGTTCTAAAGATAGCATTTTACTACCGGGAAGTTATGACTTAGATTTTCAATTATTCACACACAATTATATAAAAATACCACCTTACACTATTAAAGAGCGCACACTAGTTTTTTTTTTTATGTATATAAGACAATACCGAACATGTCCTAAATAATTGACGTTTCTGCGTTTGGGTGTCAAAATTATGTCTCTCTTTTTTCTACCACGTACCTACCTGCAAATTATGGAATCAGCTTCCATCTTCTGTGTTCCCTCATGATAAAAACAGTTCCCCTGGTGCTGTAAATGTTCATGGACGGCGGTAATCACTTAACATCGGGTGGTCCGCCTGCTCGTTTGCTCGCTATACATACATATACTTTTAAAAAAAACTCAAAAGCCAATAACGGATTCGCGATTCCTCTGGTGCTGCAAATGTTCATGGGCAGCGGTAATCACTTAACATCTCGGATGCTAGCCATTTGCTTTAAAAAAACCGACGTGTCGTAGGACATCGTCATTTCTTAGTTTCTGGACCCAACTAATTTGCAACATTCTTCGGTAGCAGCACATTTCGAAGGCCTCTTTTTTGTTTTTTGTGAGTATTTTCTTTGACTGTCCAAGTCTCACAACCATACAAAATTATTGGCTAGATGTAACAATGGAGCTTTTGCAGCTTGAGGCAAAACCGCAGGCACATAACTGCATGTGACAAATGAGTCGATCATTGAATCACTGCGGTCACGCGACCTTCCGCAACAAAGAAAGTGACTGGACGACGAGGAATTCGCACTTGTTCGAATTGTAAGACTGCAGGAAATATCCATGACGTCACGCCGATGACGTATCGGTATAGGCAGAGTATTATTAATATCATTAATTGATAAAGGTGATATAGGTGTTTTATTTTTGACATTTTGCACTTGATAAAGACACAAAAATTAGGGCCAGGTATTAGATTTTTTTGCACTACAATTTAGCACTTGACTGCGATCTCATCTGATGGTAAGTGATGATGCAGTCTAAGATGGTAACGGGATAACCTGTTAGAGATATAGCAGTTATATTAAACCCATATCCCTAGTCGGGCTTTCTATACGGCATCGTACCGGAAGGCTAAATCTGTGGCGGTACGTGTTTGCCGGTAACTAGCCACGGCCGAAGCCTCCCACCAGACCAGACCAGAGAAAATTCAGAAATTATAAATTCCCAAATTGACACTGCCCGGAATCGAACCCGGGACCGTTAAGACAACAGCGATCAACACTGCGCCAGGGAGGTCGTCAAATCCCTTTAGTAGATACGTGTTTAAAAACATTACTGAGTTCCTCTAAGATTGAGCAGGGCTTGGCCTAGGGTGACTCACGGAAAGATGGTTCTTGGCAATAGATGAATTTTTATGATGTAAATAATCCATACTAATATTATAAATGCGAAAGTGTGTCTGTCTGTCTGCCTGCTACGCTTTCACGGCCCATCTGTCCAACCGATTTTGATGAAATTTGGTACGGCGATATTTTGTATCCCGGGGAAGGATATAGGCTAGGATATAGGATATTTGAAACTCTTTTATTTTTCGGGATAAAAAGTATTGTATCCCGAAACATAAAAGAGTTTCAAATCAAAATCCTCCACTCGTCCTAAGTCGCGGGCATCATCTATGTTTATAATTATGTAATTTTGCATGCCTGATTATACCATAATAAGGCGAAACATTTCTACTGGAAAATTAACAAATAACATCTCATTATAAAAAATGTTTCTACAAATAAAGAATTTTGAATTGTACAATAAGCGTACTCCATTGGGACAAAAGAATTTTCAAGGTCAGACTTTACGTGTAAAGTGAATTATTAATGCTGGTAAGGGCCGTTGGGAATTTTAAGTAAGGGAAAATATGACCACCTTTTAAACTCGAAATTCCCAACTGTTAAAATAAATTGTACATTGTTTTAAAACTACCTTGAAAGAGGTACAAATATGCAGGATACCAAATCAATTAAGTAAATTATTGCATTTTTAAACCTACACTAATAAAAATATGGGTTTACCAGCGATACAGCGATACACAGAAGTGTATAATATGATTTAATTCATTTAATTTATTTTCAAAATATTTTTATGATTAGGTATTGCAACGAGCAGCGTGGTGGGTCTAAGCTCTAATTCCCTCTCTCCTATGAGAGTGGAGGCCTGTGCCCAACAGTGGGACGTTGATAGGCTGTAGTGATGCAACGAGGGAGAGAGAGATAATATTATAAATGCGAAAATTGTCCGTCTGTCTGTCTGCTACGCTTTCACGGTCCATCTTTTCAACGGATTTTGATGAAAATTGGTACAGGGATAGGTTGCATCCCATGGAAGGATATAGACCTTTTATCCCGGAAAACTAAAGGGTTCCCGCGGGAATAAAAAAGCTCAATCTACACGGACGCGGATTAATAATTTCGAGGGAGAAACTCTAGTGTACAAGTGTGTGCGCATACCCAGGTGCACTCTCTGCTCCCTTACTCTCAAAGCCCGATATGACTATGATGACTCTATGATGGAGAGAGATCAGGCGCAGGACCGACGGCTTTACGTGCTCTCCGAGGCACGGAGGTGAAACACCACCAACTTCCTAACCCCGGACCTAACCTAGTATTGAGAATATTTTGTCAGAAAAACCCAATACCTAATAATTGGTCATGCCCGACCTGGGAATCGAACCCCGGACCTCATCAGTTGTGGAACATGACCAACGAGGCAGTTAATGATGAATAAATCAGGGTGCCAAAGCCAAGCCTATCTTTTTATCCCAGAGATTGACTTACGCCGATACGTATCCCGTTCCAAATTAATCGGTAGAGCGCTAACCCTTATAATTAATGGTGATTAAATTCATCCCCATACATTTCCTCAATCGCTTTTGTTTAGATAAGGCCTTTTTTTCGGGAAAATTGCGAAAACGTTCTGATTAACTTAATAAATGGCTATCGATGTACCCTTGAAAATATTGTAAGGATTGTTTAAATATTTTACCAGCTTGTTATTTAAAATAAGTAACTTAAAAATTATATTAAAAAATACATTTTTAAAAACATTTTAAAGCTTTTTATTATCCGCCATATTATTGAATTTAGTGTGACCCTTTTAATTGATACCCATATCATGGGGGTCAGAACAACATGGCGGACTAGTTATAAAAATTTACTAGTCCGCCATGTTGGATTTAGAATGACGTCACGTCTTAGCCAACCATGCATCGTCATCCAAACTAAACATGTATGCAAAATTTCAGCACACATAACTGTTTTAAAATTCAGTTGCAAGATATGACCTAAACAAACCCAGTAAAATTGCGAGTTAAATAAAAGCATGTACAGTCCAACAAATTTTTATAACCCGGTGCCCAAAATGGAAATAATTTTTATGCCTGTTTAGTTTTTGTTTTTATTTTATTTTTCATAGATACGAGTCAAGTCAAGTCAAGTCAATATCATTTATTCAATATAGGTACACTGTAGGTACACTTATTGACGTTACTACTACGAGGGTTCCGTACTAGCCGTCACCGGGTGACGGGTCAGATACTGTTCGTATCGTAAGGCATAGCTTACGTAGGTATGTGTCACCATATATAGGCTCTGCATTCAACTCGCGCGCAAACAATAGATAAGTTTGTCGGACTATAAACAGTGAAGTTTCCATGACGTCTTATAGGTACATTAGGGCGGAAAAAGCTCAGAAAACGTCTGTGCCGGAGGGGAACGACGTTTTGTCACGTCGCGCTAATGTGTTCAGCTTCATATTCTCAAGGTAGGTTGAAAAAAGGGGCCGTGAAAGCGTAGCAGACTGACATACAGACAGACAGATACACTTTCGCATTTATATTAGTATGATATCAAACGAATTTTCAAGCTATGTCAATCAAATAGGTATTCAATCTGATATGCAAAATCGTTGCAGCTCCAAACAAGGTAGTAACTGCCTATAATTACTTGGTTCCATTACATTGTTGATAGTTACAGAACTTGTTGAATAAATTAGTATTAAAAATATAATTTAGTAAGCATTCCTATAACGCTAAACTAGTTTCCAAATAAGTATGAGGTGTAGGTACCCACTTGATATAGCTCTACGGAAATTTATAAAAATAAATTGAAGATTTATACACTCTTTAAATACATTAAATATATATGTATATAACTTGGGTAAAATTATAAAAAAAATTATTATTATCCATACTAATATTATAAATGCGAAAGTGTGTCTGTCTGTCTGTGTGTCTGCTACGCTTTCACGACCCAACTACTCCACCGATTTTGATGAAATTTGGTACAGAGATAGGTTACATTCCGGGGAAGGACATAGGCTACTTTTTATCCCGGAAAATTTAAGATTTCCCGCTGGAATCAAAAAACATCCATCCACGCGGACGAAGTCGCGGGCATCATCTAGTTATAAATATAATTTAAGAACTTTGACGATCTCAATATTATTTAGTAAAGTTTCCATTAAAACACAGGAGAGATGAATATAAATTTGCTTAATACTATACCTTTGAAATCATTCTTGCTCATTTACCACAAATAGCTATTTTTGAATTAATCACTTTCATTCTAGGGTGCGAATTATGATTTCCTATACCATAAGCTGTCAGAAAAGAGTCTATGTACAGTCGCGGTCTGAAAATGTTTACCACCTTAAGGTTTATAATTACATGCATACATCTGTGTCAGAACGTCGATTGTGATTTGATTAGGCGTAGATCACAAATTTTTTAACATGCATCGGTCGCTGATATCGGAAAACTAGATAGGAAAGATGTAGAAAACCTTTTTTAATTTGTTTTAATAAATTGTTACTTCACATGGGATGATGCTAATGTATCAAACTTGAAAATTAAGGAATTGATTGTTAGACCTTACTGTACGCAGTGTTACAAATAATTAATTTGAAAACTAGTAAACCTTTTCAGACCGCAACCGTAGGTATAGTTTTTTTGATAATTGATGAAGCAATTTCCGAGCAAGTAGGAGAAAAATATATACTGATTCTGAATGATCATTCAAAATGAATCAAAAACATTAATTTACAGCCACAAATCTGCCTAACAAAAGTCGCGTGTCCATATATTTTGGAATTAAACACAATTCTGCATATATCGGGCCGCCAGTGACTGATGGTGGGAACATTTCCTGGCGCGGCGCCAACGGGGATGTAACAGGGTGGGTTTTTTTGTTTTAGTTGACCCCAAACGTAATTCCAATTTATATGCAATTTTTCAAAGGGGTTTTTAGGGGAAACATTTTAATGTAAGTATAACAGGAGAAACAGAATTTTTAATATCGGTTAGGAATAATAATGATGCAAAGGTCGTATAAACAATAGATTTATGTATTATGTAGGTACCTACCGGGAAAGAGATGGCAACAAAGCAATGTTGGCCGCGACGGGAGAAAAAAAATCAATATCGAGTATATTGATTTTTTTTCTATATACTTAAGCGTTTTAAAAATAATCTACAATTTCTAAAATTTAAAATACACATTATAAATATTTTTGGAAGTCTCTATCATCTACATACCTAATTAAAAAATAAATATAGACAAAAAGTATCTAATAATAAAATATCAATGTTTTTATATTAAAGAAGAAAGTTAAATCCGCATCCGCACACGGGAATAGTCTAGTAAATTATTTAAAAAAAAAATTGTAAGTCTAGGAATGTGTTAGGAAGAGTGAAGGTTTTATATGTAAGTACCTTATATTTAGAAGACGTTCCCTTGACAACGTATTGTTATTTTTGCACATTCTGTCCCTAGGTAAATAAACCGTATTTAAACCAACGACCTCAATTTACATAGACGGGCCCTGTCAAACAAAGAATGTGGGCGTATTTTTAGCAACAAAGCAAAAGAAAAGCGGGAACTTGCTTGCAACATATATTGAAAACGTATGACTCGGTCATAAATAATATAGGTCATGGCCATAGAAGCCGTAAGGCCAGTTAGTAAAAAAAATATCATACAGTTTGCCGCGGAAATTAAATGATTGCGTAATGGATAAAAATATTACTTAAGAAGATTAAATAACGTTTTTTTGGAAATGTATAGTTGTGACTTGAAACACTTACCTTAAAATAAAAATTGTACAGTGCCAAACTAATAAGACATTAGATGTTAACCTATGAATAACAAATTATCTACACGACGAGCGACCGTGACAGCGCTACGATGGGGACAAAGACAGGTTAGGAACGCGTTCTCATAGCTGTCGCCAGACCTTTTTCTATGAAAGGGCCCATCTAGTACCTACATATATATCGATGATTTAAACAGCTTTCAATATTATCATGTAGGTGTATAATTTGATAAAATCCTACATTCTGTGAAACAATTCATTTCACATAGCTAGAAAAACAGTGTCAAAACACTGTGTACTATTTTTGTGCAACTCGTTTTATTTGCATAAAACAATAATTAATTTTGTTGAAAAAAAATTGATATTTTGCACTTTAATAATGACAGTTGTGTTTTTAAACAAGTATTCGAATTCCAAGCAAGTGTTTGGTTGCTTTGCGGAAATTGTAGGTAATGCCTGAAACGAAACCTGTATAATATTGGATGTAATTATATCACTTAAAATATTAATTTAAAATATTAAATGGTCATAATAATTAGGATTCATATTGTATATGGCATTAGGTATATTTTTTAGAGTAGGTATTTTGTGTGCTTGGAGTTAGGTAGTTGCATACGCTATAAACGTGCTAAATGTAAAGACTTTTTCAAAGCTCCCTGAACGAGCCCTACAGTTTTTAATCATGTACAAGTTAGCCCTTGACTGCGGTCTTACCTGATGGTAAGTGATAATGCATTCTGAGATAGTAGGAGGTTAACCTGTCAGAAATTATAATTTTCCAAATTGACCCTGCCGGACTATCGAACCCGGGGCCCCCGCTCATAAGACAACAGCGCTTACCTCTGCGCCAGGGAGGTCAAAGGGAGTCAGCGAATTAAACTAATCAAAACACAGACAAAGTGGCAATAGACAAAACGTGTTGTTTCAATCGATCTTCCATTCTTGCGGTAAGTACGTTTGAGGTATATCTTTAATAAACAATGAAACCTCATCTCTCTTGTATATTTTCAGTTGATGAAACTAAACAGGGATATCTAAGGGTTAGCTAGGACCAACAGAGGAGCTTAGAATGTCATTGTTGTTTACGTATAGTTGCCTCACTGCTAGTGCTGTGCTATAGCCATGGACATTTGAACTCTGCAGTACCTACCATGGGAACCGCCAATGCCTTGTCGGCTTATAAGGAACTAGGTGATGCCCGAGGCTTCGTCCGCGTGGATTGAGGATTTTTGGTTCTCGCGGGTACTCTTTAATTTTCCGGGATAAAAGATTGCCTATAATAATAATAAAAAATAATCTATCTCTGCGCCAAACTTCGTCCAGCCGTTCTGGCGTGATTGAGTAACAAACATCCATCTATCCATCCATCCAAACTATCGCATTTATAATCTACTATATATATATATATATATATATATATATATAAATGAATCCCTATTTCCCTTGGTCACGGCATCACGCGTGAACGGCTGGACCAATTTCGCTAATTCTTTTTTTGTTGTATAGGTGGGGACCTGGAGAGTGACATAGGCTACTTTTTATCCCGGAAAATAATTAAGGAGTTCCCGCGGGAATAACAAAAGACTTAAACCACGCGGACGAAGTCGCGAGCATCAGCTAGTATTAGTATAAAAGTATAGATTCAATTTATATCCGCCCCTTTAATAGCCCCATATTGTTGTTTAGAGGGAACACAGTTAAAGATGGGTTCCATAATCTATACAAAACGGATCTGGATTAAGTTTGGCACAGAGATAGATTATAGTCTGATAGATCCTTTTAAGACGTAAGCATCCGCTAAGAAAATCTTAATTAACGGTAGTGAAGCTGCGGGCAAAAGCTTGTTTGATATTATAAACAAAAATTAAAACGTCACAACGGTATGTAAGTAAGTGCATAAGCCTTTTTATACGCCGTTATAAATTGGTAATCCTACTGAGAACAATAGCGATCTTAATCTCGTCAGAACAGCAAAATGAATGGAGTCTTAGACGCCGCATGTACTAGTTTACGTGAGCTAAAAGTATAGGTACCTACATAAATGATGAATGAAGCGGATAACAATACCAAATTAATACGTGTGAACGTAATGGCAACTTTTTGTGGCATGTTTATATAATTATTATGTGTGTGTTTTTTTAGAGATTGGTTTTTTAATTCTGTTTTTAATTTTAATTTTTAGACTCTGTTTTAATTAGCCTAGTTTTAAGCAACATGCATATTATAAGTACGCATAAATCTTAAAAGATCGGTGGTAAATAAATAAAGCTCACGCGTGGCGATCATATAGGTAATATTTACCGTAAACATGTAAACTAACAAGTGAATTATGCGCTTGCTTCGCTCGCGATTATGGCACTAACAATGCCATACCTTATTACGTAAAATAAATTGTTACATTTCTCTAGTAGAATGAATTCCGCTTTTGGCCAAAATTCATTGTCGCAGTCAGAAAGCCATAAATTCAGCCATTTTACAATAGGGCTACTGGTGGTAATGGTGGTAGTGGCGATTAGGGGTATCGGTTTAATATAACTGTCATACCCCTAAAGGGCTAGCCCTCTACAATCTTAGACTGCATCATCACTTGCCAACAGGCATGTGTGTTAATGTCCTATGTCCCCCCAGTAGGGCAGAGGGCGTCTACAGTGTTGCGCCATCTCGAGCGGTTAGAAGCTACACCCTTGACCTCATCCCACCTCATACCTAACCTCGCGAGTCGCGACCTCCACCAGAACCATACGCCGCGCGCCGCCAAGTTTGTTTGGGTCAAACAATCAACAGGCATAGATAAGTATAATACATACCACAGAAAAAGTAATAGAACAGGTAATAGACCTTATCTCTCGCGAAACCTTACCTTACCTTGTCTCTTAGGTGACATGTTACAAAATAACAATGTTCATTGCTACGCGGACGACAGTACGGGCGGTGCCTTATATAAAGGTCGTGCTCAGCTTTCTCGCGCTCAGCTGGAGGAGTGTAGAAATACGCTTGTGTCGAACATCGAGTCTTGTCTCGACCAAGTATCTCAGTGGGGCTCACAAAATATTGTGCACTTCAACCCCACCAAGACAGAAGTATGCGTGTTTTCGGCAAAAAAGACCCCTCTATTCTCTTCCAGAACACTGTCCTGACTCCATCTAACAGCATTGGGATCCTCGGTGTTAGTATATCGAACGAAGTCCAGTTCCGCGAACATCTGAAAGCCAAACTAGCCTCCAAAAAACTCGGGGTGCTCTACAGAGCGAAAAGATACTTTGCGCCTAAGCACTCGCTTCTGCTGTATAAAGCGCAAGTTCGGCCCCACATGGAGTACTGCTCTCACCTCTGGGCTGGAGCACCCCAGCACCAGCTTCTTCCATTTGACCGGATTCAAAGGCGGGCAGTTCGACTCGAAGATAATCCCAATATTACTTGCACGCTGGAGTCCCTAGAGCACCGAAGAGACGTTAGTTCTCTTTGTGTGTTCTATCGTATCTACAATGGGGAGTGCTCTGAGGAGTTATTCAATCTAATACCACCTTCCGTGTTCTCCAGTCGCACCCTACGTCGCAGGAACAAATTCCATCCTCACCACCTGGATGCTTGGTCCTCTTCCACCACCCGTTATTCCAGGTCATTTCTGCCACGTACCCGTAAATTGTGTAACCAGCTTCCATCTTCTGTGTTCCCTCATGATTATAATATGGGGCTCTTCAAAAGGCGGATAAACAAATATCTCAAAAGCCAGCAATGCATTGGCGGTTCCTCTGGTGCTGCAAATGTTCATGGGCGGCGGTAATCACTTACCATCAGGTGACCCACCTGCTCGTTTGCTCGCTATACATATAAAAAAAAGGCAGCCAATAGTATATCTTCCAGTGGACGCAAAGCTTAACGTGTAGGTAGTGTAACAGCTCACGTTCGTGTTATTAGTTCTAATACAGGCGGATCAGAGCGACTCCACTTTCGATTACAGGCAGGATTCGATCACCTCGTTCCTATCATATTACTTTTTGCTTCACTTTCTACTCTAGTTATACGTTAAGTACCTGTACTAGGTGTATAGATATTTCAACCCACGAAGACTAGCGCTCAACTATTTTCGTGTCATCAGAAAAGTTGCTTTGCATAAGTAGTGTGTTTTTTATGCCCACGACTTCGTTAGCGTGAATTAAGGTTTTTTGGTTCCCGCAGAAACTTTGCAATTTTCAGGCATAACAAGTAGCCTATGTCACTTTCCAGATCCTCAACTATATCCATACTAAAACTCACGTCGATCCATTGCTCCGTTGCGGCATGATTGAAAGACAAACCAACAAACAGACACAATTTTATTGGATAGAGGCAGGCGTTACTTTGTGGAAGTCCATCATAATGAAGGAACCATAAGTTTAATTCGCCATAATCCGCGACAAAAGGAAAATCTATGTGGTACAGTGATTTTACATATACCTACACATATTATTATTATTGTAAATATATACCTACTTATATTTATTCACCACACCACAGAAATCCCCCAAAACCTACCCTCAACGCACGTTCTACTCCGACACCGGACCATCTTCAGGAGATGATGCCCCCACAATGCACGATAATGTGCCTTCACAATCGTGCATTGTGATTTTCGTGTATATTTTCCTTTTGTCGCGGATTATGGCGAATTAAACTTCTGGTTCCTTCATTAGACACACTTTTGCATTTATAATAATATTAGTATGATAGATTCGAATCTAATATCTTCAATTTTCTCGAATTGGCAGTGGCCTTACAGGTTTGAAGCAGTATCATCAACCCTGAAAGCGTTTTACAGGCTATATCCCACGGTGTATTAATAATAACTGGAAAAAAATGTATCCCAATATTTTACTGAACGGGAAGAGATCCATCTCCGAAAATGTTAGAAAAAACCAACAAATCACACGCAAGAAATACATTTCCAAACCGGATGGCGAACAACTGGTAGATATAAGTTTTTCTATGCGCCGGATGTTCGACCTGTACGGTTCAACGCCCTCAACTTAGTAACAGGCCATTAGAAACGCGGTACGAACCGCAAAGTCATTTTTCTTCCGAATTGACGCGGTGGAAAACGGGGCTAATATATTTTTGATTATCTTCACGAATGTCGAAATATTAAGTGGAGCTATGAATTTGAGTTTTATACAATCATCATCAGACTTGGCCTGGCAATTCAGAGAGGAAATAGCGCCTGTGTCTTGGGTACCACACCCATAACCGAGCATTTGTACATTGTATAATTTTTGTAAATATACAACGATGATGCCCGCGACTTCTTCCGCATCGATTAAGGTTTTGATTCCCGCGGGAACTTTTGTTTTCCAGGATAAAAAGTAGCCTATGTCCTTCCCCGGGACACAAACTATCCCTGTACCAAATTTCATCAAAATCGGTGGAACAGATGAGCCGTGAAAGCGTAGCAGACAGACAGACAGGCACACTTTCGCAATTATAATATTAATATTTTAGTATGGACGATACTAATATTATAAATGCGAAATTGTGTCTGTCTGTATGTCGGTCTGTCTGCTACGCTTTCCCGGCCCAGCTTTTCATTCGATTATGATGAAATTTGGTACATAGCCTTAAGTCTTGTCTCCCGCTTAACTAAGAGCCCCACGCGTCGTCAAGAATTGGCACACAAATTTAGTGGACCGTCTAGTGCACTCGCAATAGTAAATAGACGAGTACCTACCTGTCTAGTGAAGCCGACAGCGTTCTTAGGAAATGCGGAAACATCATATTCTCATATATCTTATTCCTACCCATGATAAATAATTGTGCCATTCCATTATTTTCATTTCATTTCCTTTATTTAATCAAAAACACAATCGACACGATGCACAGTAATCAAAAAGTAATACGATACAGTTTTTCATTTATTACTCGTAACTCAAACAGAATCTCACCGATTGACTTATAAGTGACAGGATTATATTATGCAACTTTATAGTTGAAATTTAAGCTACGGCGGAAGCCTCTCACCAAACCAGACCAGAGGAAATTCAGAAATTACAAATTCTCAAATTGACTTTGCCCCACTATAAGATTCAGTGCTCACCACTGCGCCAGGGAGGTCGTCAAAAGATCTTTGTAACTAGGCACAATATCACTGATAGGGCATCATGGTGGGGCAAAGCCGGTGAACTCATCCTTCTCTTATGAACACTACCACGCCTAATACATAAAATGCAAAAGTTTGGATGTACTGTTTGTTACTCAATCACGCAAGACCAGCTGAATGGATCTGGATGTAATTTGGGACAGAGATAGATTTTAATCTGGGGTAACACATATGCTACTTTTTATCCCCGAAAATCTAAGAATTCCCGCGGGAACTACAAAGCTCGCGGGCATCAGCTAGTACCTAATAAAAACATAATAACTAATAAACTACAAAAAAAAAGTTGTATTTGAAGCCCAAATAAATTTCAGTCGGGAATATTGGAAAATGGAAAATACCATATCAAATTTTCATACAGGGTAACGATATTAATGAGTTTATCAAACAGAAACGATAAGCCAAGGGGATTTTAAATTAACCGACTACCTACATTGGGTTAATCCGGGTCCAGGTACCACTAACTTTATCAAAGCTTACATCAAAGAGTGACACGGAATCCGGTACTCTACTTATATTTAATTAGTGTTCCTGGTACCACTGATACATAATGACTACTGCGAATCCCTCCAAGGTTGTCCAGATTCTGAGATGGCAAGGAACAACGCCGGAACTAAAAATTCAAAATTGTGTTCTTTTAACACTATAACATGTGACAATGCATATCAATCGATTGCGATGGTTAAGCAACTTTGACCCAAGTCGGTAACTACATGGGTGACCGAATTTGGTAGCTCGAATTTGGCCTTTTCGTTTCCTCCGTGTCTCGGAGAGCACGTTAAGTCATATTATAATAACCGGGTTAATAGAACTAACATGTGATAATAATCGTTGTAAACTAAGAATTTAGTTACTCTTAGTCAAGTCGTATGCGGAAGGACCTGGGAACCCACCGCATTACTATCCCAACAAAACTCCTACCATCATGAGATTAATGGAAAGGGGTCCCTCAGTTATGAGGAATAACGCAGAGAGAAAGACAACGAGCGTCTCTAAATATTAACCCAACGTGACGATATGGATGAGTTTTAAAGGATAAGCCCCTCATAACCGACTAAATTGGGTTAATCCCGGTACAACAGGTCGATTCACAACATTTCGATTACATACGACAAACTTTATCAAAACCGACATCAAAAACTAACACGGAATCCGGTACTCTACTTATATTATCAGCGTTCTTGGTACCACTGGTTAACTAATTAGTACTTCGAATCCTTTCAAGGTTGTCCTAATTCTGAGATGGCAAGGAATATATGTAACGCCGGAACTAAAAATGTGTTTATTTTTTTACTAACTACTAGCTGATGCCCGCTACTTCGTCCGCGTAGATCAAAGTTTTTTTGTTAACTCCGTGATAAGATAGCCTATGACCTTTCCCGGGATACCACCTATCCCAGTACCAAATTTCATCAAAATCGGTTGAACAGATGGGCCGTGAAAGCGTAGCAGACGGACAGACAGACAGACACACATTTATAATTTTAGTATAACATTAGTATGGAATAATATGCGGTAACAGCCTGGTGGTCTAGACATACGGTCTCTTGTACAGGTGGTCGGGGGTTTACCACTCGGGCACGCACTTTTAACCTTTACCGAGTTTCTTGCTGGTTCTTCTCGGTAGGAACGGCATTCCGAACCAGTGGAAGATTCATTTGACTATTCATAAGCACTTGTAAAAAGTCTATCTGAATAAAAATCAATTGAATTGAATTGAATTGAATTGAATTGAATTTCTGAGTATTGTGCATTTTGAGCACTTCTAACTTTTCAATCAATCGATCAATTTATTTATTTGTGAATAGAGTATACATTTGAGGTGGAATCAGTATTCAAGTGCTCCTATTCTACCAGTGTGGTGTACAAATATCTTAACATTATAAAATTAAAATTATTAGCATATTTATTACTACCTACTTAATTAGATCATATATAATTCTAAAAAGGCTGTGCAATCAATTGATAAGGAGACGAGATACAATTTATAACAATTATAAAACCTTATTATATCACACCGCAGTTTTACATTTTGAAATGCCGCTTTGGAGTCTGAGGGCAGTTCTTTGGCTTTGGGAGTTTTCGGGGTTAAAAGTAAAAAGTAAAAGTAAAATATACTTTATTGTACACAAAGAAATTAAATGACAAAAACAATCATATTAATGGATACGGCACAACAGGCGGCCTTATCGCTTAAACAGCGATATCTTCCAGGCAACCTTAGGGAAGAGGAAACTTTTAAAAGAAAGCGGGAGGGGTGTACTGAAACATAATATTAATAAATAAATATTGTATATATATAAACAATGTAAAAATATATATATAGGATTAATACACAGTATAGAAGTACTTGATAATAGACGACAGATGAATATATAGATATATATATATATATATATATATATAGGGGTTTTGCATTTAAAGCGATTAAATTAATATCACTTGCTATAACGCTGAAGGAAAATATCATGGAAAAACCTGCATGACAGAGAATTCTTCTGAATGTTCTCAAAGGCGTGTGAAGTCTGTCAATCCGCACTTGGCCAGCGTGGTTTATGTTGTTGAAGCTCTTGTTTCATAATAATAAACCTTATTTTAAAACTGCAGTTTCAAAATGATACTGCTCCCTCGACTGCGCCGAAGCCTTTAGACTGTCATTCTAATTTACGCGGCATCTGCGGAAAGACAGTCTAAAGGCGTCGCACGACCTTGAAAAAATCCGTGTTGGCCGACACCCAGGTTGGGTATTATTTTCAATACTTTTACTATCTCTATCCTTTGCAAACTTTGGTAGAAGCTAATAGGTTAAACAAGGACACAGTAGGAATTTTTTGACGTTCTTAGTCTATGTAATCAATTTATGGGTAGAAATTTCGTGCGAGGAGGACACCAACTTGAAAAAAAAAAAAAAAAATTTTTGATTTTCGCCTAGAGCAAGAATTATCGAAGACAGTCCATGTTTCGTGTATTCCTACTCTAGGACCACTAACCATAGTGCACATCAATCAAAAAATCAACAGATACGGCCAATATTGGCCATTGTATTGGTACCAACAGAGAAGAAAGGAGGGTAATTTATGGTCTGTTTTTTTGTTATTTTTCTGTGTAAACCATAATGAAGAGCGATTACCTTTCAAACTTTAATCTACAGCTGTAGTTCGTAACGATTTGAATGACGTAGTTTGTTTACATAGCTTCAGTACGTAATCTGAGTTGTTATTTTTTGTACTGTGCGCGGGCGGCCGGCGCGCGCGAAATTGGATGCCCGCCATTTTGACGGCGCAGTTGTCTGGTCAACTGTCAAAATGGCCCCGCCAGGTGAGGGGGAACAACACCGTAACTCAAAAATGACAGTTTGGCGTCACGTACCTTGACAATCCTAAAATCCATACTTATTACTTATTTACTAGTATCAATACTATAATAATATAAATGCGAAAGTGTGTCAGTCCGGCTGTCTGCTACGCTTTCACGGCCCATCTATTTCACCGATTTTTATAAAATTTCAGATTGTATCTCGGGAAAGGACATAGGCTAAATTCGGAAGTTCCGCGGGACCCACGCGGACGAAGTTGCGGGCATCATCTAGTAAGGATTATAATTCTAAAACACGAAAATCAACAATAATGAAACAATATGGCTTTAAGGGTTGGCAGCATGGCCCCTGGTGCCCGTACACGTGAAACGTATTCGCCGTGCGTAGGTTGATTCTTACACGTGTTTCAGAAAAAAGCTACTTGTTTACCTTTTGGACAAATTCTGAAAAATACAGAACTTTTGCGAACACCCAACAGGAAAAAATTAGGAAATAAATAGGGCACGTTCCAAGACATGAGATGTACGAATCATGAGGGGCAATGTTGCCTCGTTGAGGGTCTCGCCCATCATTAATAATAGTGTCCTCCCAACCGATGGAGATTCAGCATTTTAACCGTTTTAGTATTGAAAAGTGGTTTCTGAATGTAGGTTGATGGCAAGAGCCACAAAGTTATGGTATTTCTAAGTGCTACTGTACAATGATTCGACAAAACAAGCGCGACCTAGTTTATTAAAAAAAAAACCGGACAAGTGCGAGTCGAACTCGCGCACCGAGGGTTCCGTACAAACTGTGGCGTGGTAGGCCGTCTACGATGTATAACTTGTTTAATTTATTAATAATTGGCGTTGCTTCGTACCAAATTTCAAGATTCTGAGTTAACAGGAAGTACCCTGTAGATTTTGATTCCCTTGCGAGTGTCGAAAATTTGCAGCATAAACGGCTATATTTTTTGATTGGGTTGGCTTATAAGCTTGATTTTTTCACAGCTTCAAGGGACCATAAACCTGATTATTTAATATTAATTTCAGCTTGATACCTCCATGCATTCCTGAGAAAAAGGGTCTTGACACACAGACGGACGGACAACACAGTGATCCTATAAGGGTTCCGTTTTTTCCTTTTGAGGTACGGAACCCTAAAAACAACAAATGATTAACATACCTTGCATAATATGTCACATTAAGATAGAAACGTTATTGAAAACTGCCAAAAAAAAACACCAAACAGGACTTAGGGCAAATAGGCAACTTCATAGGAATCTATAGGCAATTTGCACTGGGTTTCCCCCACTATTGTCCCGAATTTATTTCGCGAACCCGGATATACTAAGTTCACTTAGACATTTACCACCGTAGAGTGGCTAAAAAAATTGTCTACAAAGACGGAAGAGTTTTGCTACTGAATATAAAATATTAAATAAATATTTCTACTATGATTAAATGCTCTGGTATACTCAAACGATTTAATGTTTACATCAAAAGTAGAAAAATACTTTTAAATAAATTAATAAGTAAAAAACCTCTATCATTTTATAAATAAATATAGAGTAGAATATTACTTTTATATTGCCAGAATAATTTGTCATTAAATTATTCACACCATAATTTTGACCCCATACAAGCCATACGAATATTACCTTAGTTCTTCGTGAGATGACAATTAATTGAAAAAGAAAAACTAGCCAAGTATCACATTTTACTTGCCCCGTCTGTCACTAATAATTTAAAAGTTTCATATCTTTGTAAGCCTACCGTTACCTCTCATAGAGCATTTAGTCAATAAATATTATATAAATACTTGCACCATCGGCGAGCTCTTATTTTGTCTTCGCAGCTTCTGGTGGCGCCACTACTTTGTTTTTTTTTTTAATTTAAATAAAAAAAACATTGATTGAATCGATCTTATCATCGATTACTTTCGTGTTCTCGGACGCGGAATTCGATCTCGGAGGCGCCGTTTTTTTAGCGACAAAAAGTTTTAGAACCAAATAACCGTGTCTTATTGACTGTGTCAATTTAATTACGTGTACTGAACAATCAATTTGCTATTTTGATTTAGTGCTGTTTCTAAAGTGTCGTCGAAAAGTGCTGTGAAATAGTCATAATTTAAAGAAAAAAACTTTTCGTAAAGAGTAAAGACTCAGTAAAGTGTAAAACTTCGTTTAGTTTAATTTACTTCATCTATTTTTTGAAAACAAAAAGTACATAATTGTCTTTCTATTACGCACAAACTGATGAAAAAGAACATAGTAGGTACTTGCTAATTAATAGAGTTTTTTTTATAGAAAACAGTATAAGAAGGACAGTGACTATAAAATTACTAACTGAAGTGTAAATAAAATAGTGTGTTTATAATTTGGAAGTGCCTAAACAAAAGGCGTGTACACACTCCGGATACAAGACATCCCAAAATAGTAGAGTTGAAGATAAGTGAGTAAATTTTCTGATGTACATGTTAGGTTTTAGCATTACTTACATAAAGACTAAACTTACATTTGATACAAATTCTCAAATTAATCCTGCCGGGAATCAAACCCGGAAACTCGCACGATAAGACCGAAGCCCTCACCACTGTACCAAGGAGGTCTAGGATTTGAAGATATATTTTACTTTACGATCTAAGTTTTCGGAGTTTTCAATATCACTTTTAACCGTAAAGGAAAGCATTGCATAAATGAGAATTCTCCATGCGCGCGCGATGTAATATATGGCCTAAACCCTCTCATTTTCTCGACAATTATTAATCAGGAAAATCCAGAAAATTAAATAGTATATTCTACTGGGCTTTTGTATAAACTTAAATCCATGCGGCTTGATTTTCTTAACTTAGCAAGCTTCTTATATGAAGCACTCCTATTGGTGGGTTTGACACACATCCGTAGGATAACAACGTAGGATATCTCTGGTGGAAAGGCAGCCAAAGACAATAAAGTCTAAGAAAATTTCATAAGTGGCAACTATAGGTACTTACTAAAATTCTACATCAATGGTGGCAACCCTAACTTAAACGCGCTTACAACTAGTTCCATGTATTCCTAATCTATAATCCAATCGATGTTATCGCATACTGGAGCACAGGTAGCCGCCTCCCACCTGACCCAATGATACAGTTACGTTACAAACCGAACCGGTCTTCTTATCACAGATATAGAACTATTAAGTAACCGTAACATCTCATGAACATATTGAGTAGGTAAGTATATTTATCATCAACTTATTTTGCCGAAATAAATAAGGAGCCTATGCGTTCCGGAACGATGGCGTGTAGAAACCGACTAGGGATATATTGGGTTTAATATATAATCGTCATATCCCTAACAGGTTAGCCCGCTAGTTACCATCTTAGACTGTATCGTCACTTACCATCAGGTGAGATCTCAGTCAAGGGCTAACTTGTAGTGGTATAAAAAAAAAAAACTTTCACAACCGATTAGGATGAAATTTGGTGCAGGTAGGTTGCGTCCCGTGAAAGGACTTTTCACCCCGGTAAATTGAAGAGGTCCCGCGAGATTAAAAAACCTTAATCCAAGCGGAAGAAGTCGCGGGCATCTACTCGTACAATCGGACAATCGTGATTGGGCCGATATTATATCTTTTGACGTCCGTACACTCATCATAATAGCCGTTAAAACCGTCAGATATTATCTTTATACAACCCTGTTACCAAAAAAAACCCAAAACTTCCCACGTACAAAGGTTCCAGTAACAAACTAGTATTCACTACACTTTACTTACTTATCTTTAAAAATAACCAAGGCATGAAAGTGAAAGGAAGTACAATGTACATACGTGACAACGTCAGATGCTATCAGAATATCTAGATCAGGAGATAAAAACAATCTTTTTAAGCACTAACAACCGCAAGACAAGGCTTATCTAACTAGATAAGATCTACAGGCTTAGCATGCGCATAACGAGATATCTCGCGACGAGACACAGAGAGAGATGTTGTCGTTGCCGGATAATTGCTCGTTTACCCTAACGTGCACAAAATCCGGTATATTACGAGAACAAAATAGTTGGCAATGAGTACGTTGAGAGAAAATCCCACATATAAGAAATATTACTATTATCTCTACTTTTGGCGTAACGAGACAAGTAACCCTGTTAGCTTCGGTAGACAAATAGAGATAACATAATTTACCTCACTGTGCGCATGCTAGCCCTAGGACATAAAAACAAACTTTTTAGGCACTAACAATTGCAACACATGGCTTATCTAACTAGATAAGATCAGGCAACTTGTTTACATCCGAAAACCGGATGCGGAAGGCTGGAAATAAGACTAAAACTATGCACTTGTTAACTCTTTTTAAGTCCGAGTTGCTGGTCGGAGGTCGAAGCCCCGATTCTATTTTTTTTTATTCCACTACAAGTTAGCCCTTGACTGCGATCTCACCTGATGGTAAGTGACGATGCAGTCTATGATGGTAGAGGTCTAACCTGTTAGGGGTATGGCAGTTATATTAAACCCATTCCCCTAGGTGGTTTCTACACGACATCGTACCAGAACGCTAAATCGCTTGGCGGGTACGTCTTTGCTGGTAGAGTGGTAACTAGCCACGGCTAAAATCTCCCAACAGACCAGACCAGAGAAAATTCAGAAATTATAAATTCCCATATTGACCCTGCCGGGAATCGAATCCGGGACCTCCCACGTTAAGACAACAGCGCTCAACACTGCGCCATGGAGGTAGTCAAAACTCTTTTGAAATCAGAGTTGTTGGTCGAAGGGCGTAGCTTGCAGTCCGACTCTGTTGTGGCGTGAGTGAAAGACAAACCAACAAACAAACACACATTAGCATTTATAATAATATCAGTATGATAAGCCTTCAACCGGATCAGTAGAGGATATCCGGGAGCTGGGTCCGAGAAAACTTGGTTGAAATTTACATACTTACATCTATAATTTAGTACTTGTGTATTCATAAAAAAATACCTATGCATATTTCCCTATGTAAGTATAGCCTCATAAACTTATCTCACCCGGTGGCCAAAATTGGAACTAATTTTTATGCCTGTTTAGTTTTTTTTTATATTTTATTTTCATTTATACTAGCGACGCTGTCACCGAGTCAGGTTTGTCCGGACTAGGGTTGTAACGGAGGTGTTCTTAGCGGAAGCAGAAGCGGACGCGGAGGTGAAGGGGCTTTGCCTCCGCGGATGCGGAGGTTAACGGAGGCGGAGGCGGAGGTGGATTTCTCCGATCACATCGTCCATTTTCTGTGCTTTAGGATGCGATGAATCCCACATTTGTTTTTTTTTGAGGATTCTTCTAAGGACTTTTTTAAGTTAAGTTGCCTTTTTGCTTGTTGTAATGGTGTAACTGACGTCACCTGCTTCGATTTGTACCTCTCGCATTGTAAGTCAACGTAAATAAACATCCGTTACAACTCCGCAAAAAGACGGTGAAGGCGGATGCGGAAGCGGAGGTACGATTCTTGCGAAAGTTCCGCACTCACGGAGGCGGAGGCGAGGTTCCCTTAAAACCCTAGTCCGGACTATACATAGCATTTACCTAAGGGTTAAAGCACACTTCGCGCATTAAATGTTTCTCTGGCGGACCTTTTTCTAGAGTACTATCACAGAATCATATTACTAATATTATAAATGCGAAAGTGTGTTTGTTTGTTGGTTTGTTGGTTTGTCCTTCAATCACAATCCACAAAACAATTTTTTAATGCAAATATGTTCAAATTCATTTCTTCAGAGTAGGTCAGGCCTATTTAGTGGTAACTGGTAATGATACTAAAAAGTGACCCAATTTAAAAGAACGAAAAGTAATTGAAGAACTCAGATTTAAAATCTCATGACCTTAATGAGGTCAATAAAAAGAACAATTTAAGCAGAAAAATGTAATATTAGTCCAAACTTGGTCGAAAAGTAATAATTGCATATTTCGAGTAGGTATCATTGACTGAAATCGTCGTTCCGTTAACTGGGTCGTCGTAAAGTCGTAGGCGCCAAATAAGGCAATTTGTGGTATCGATTTAACAATTTAAGAGCTCCCAAATTGCTCGGATATTTTAATGTTAATGAAAGAGTTTCTCATTATGTATGTAGATCAATAAGGATGGTGTTCCACTACAAGAGCTACGCTATATAGAGCGACTTTTTAAGCAACGGAAGCTTTAATCCAAAAAAAATACTGTTAATGATCTTGGACCTATTCATTTAAATCTTTTTTGAGCACAAGTAAAAGAATTTACTATATACTTCAAAACTAAAAAAATAATCCATACTTCCATACTTATATTATAAATGCGAAAGTGTGTCTGTCTGTCTGTCTGCTACGCTTTCACGGCCCAACTACTCAACCGATTTTTTATCCCGGAAAATTGAAGAGTTCCCGCGCGAATCAAAAAAATGTATCTGTTCAACCGATTTTGATAAAATTTGGTACAAGGACAGGTTGTATCCCGGGGAAAGACATATGCTACTTTTTGTCCCGGAAAATTGAAGAGTTCCCGCGGGAATCAAAAAACATAAATCCACGCGGACGAAGTCGCGGGAATCATCTAGTAAATTATATTTGCCAAAGCAAAGGACTATTTTCTTTACTTGGAGAGATTTGTTATAGAATATAATATTAACTAAGGTACTTTAAAGAACCAATTTGATTAAAATACCTAGTCTTGATACCCTAGAATTAAAGAATAAATCATACTAATATTATAAATGCGAAAGTCACTTTGTTTGTTGGTTTGTTGGTTTGTCCTTCAATCACGCCGCAACGGAGCAACGGATTGACGTGATTTTTGGCATGGGTATAGTTGAGGACCTGGAGAGTGACATAGGCTAGGCTTTTTATCCCGGAAAATTAAGGAGTTCCCGCGGGAATAACACAAAACTTAAACCACGCGGACGAAGTCGCGGGCATCAGCTAGTTACATATATCTTTAAAAAAAACTGCTATTTTTTTCTTTCACGGACCAAGGACGGACATCCCCAAATAAAGTAGCAGATTATTTGTTTTTAATATTTTGCGAAAAGATACAGTTTTATTTATAGCACCTAAAAATAAACCAAAATAAAATATGCAACACGACGTTCCTGCATTAATAAAAAAAACATCATACAAAACGTTAAATCAGAATCGCATCGCATCATAAATGGAAACCCTGCCCAAATACTCCGAAGCTCGCGCTAACGTATTATTAAAAAATCACAATTTTAATGCATCTAAATGCAACTCTTTTCGAACATCATAAAGTTTAAATTCGATTGTCAATTACGCTGAAAGAATGCATTTATAATTGCTACATATTATGAGCAAAGCAGCGACCAGTTCGCCCTTTCAAGGCAATATACACAACAGTTGCTAAGTGTTCGGGATTATTAAAAAACTGGTTAATTTGAGACTCCAGTTTGAGGCCTCCGTATTATGTTGCCGACTAGGTACGCGCTCTTTTGTGGTTGTCTGTCAAATTTTTCCACAAATATACCAACCTGATTAAATAAAAAATACGATGGTAAATATAATCCATATCCATATCCATACTAATATTATAAATGCGAAAGTGTGTCTGTCTGTCTGTCTGCTACGCTTTCACGGCCCAACTATTCAACCACCACTATAGCTCATTAACGACCCACTGCTGGGCACAGGCCTCCACTCTCATAGGAGAGAGGGGATAGAGTTTAGTCCCACCTGTACGCTGCTCCAATGTGGGTTGGTGGTCCTTAACGGCTATTATCAAGTTAGTTATAATAACCGGAACCGACGGCTTAACGTGCTCTCCGAGGCACGGGGGTGAAACATCGCCAACTTCCTAACTCCGGGCTAGTACTGAGAATTTCTTGTCAGAAAAACCCAATATTTAATTATGAACCGACCCGGGACTCGAACCCGGGACCTCGGCCACAGTCGAACATGCCAACCACTAGACCAACGTACTAACTACTCAACCGATTTTAATTTTGGTAAGTAACTAACACTTGCTAAGTGATTTAAACAGTACTTACCTACCTATTTCCTGAAAGGAGCATCACAATAAAAACCTCATTTAAATGAAAGTAAAAACCATTTTCAGATTTTTTGTATTTTCAGGTCGATAACAATGAAAACCTAATTTTAAGAAAATTAGAAAAAAGTGTCTGAAAACTAGTTTACCTGCATTCAGCGGGTAGAAAACCATTACTTTCTGCCCTAGGGCAGATATGACTTAAATTGTCTAGTTTCAGGTGGCTCAACAATCATTGAAACTCGCATTTTCAATGCTTTATTCAATTTCAAAGTTAAATTCAAGTTGTTCAAATTGCTATATGCAATTTTCAAGGTTATATGAAAAAACCTTTAATAATCAAAGGAAAAAATACAATATCTACTCATTTTTCTAGAGCAGACGTTGGCGTACGTTGATACGTATGTCAGTTTTCAGCAATAATTAGGTACGCTTGGCTAAAGAAGACAGTTAACCTGTTTCGACGATCCAAAAATATTGGACAAAAATACGGTACAAGTGATAAGAGATTAACGGAAATAGAAGTACTTATGGTTTTTCTAATTTAGGATGATAATTTTGACAGATGAGAGGTGAAGAAACAGTGAAGGACAAGAGTGAGACAGACTGAAGCAGTACTATGAAAAGGCATCTGCCAAAAATATTATCCTAAATCAGACAAACTGTATATATTTAGAGATGCTTTTCTATATCATAAATTTAGAAGAGAATCATGAAGAAGAGATCATGACTGGAATGAATGAAAAATGAATGGAGAAATACTACCACACCACACCACAAAGATGACAAAAACAAATCAATAAGCATAACAAAAAAATATTTTAATGCAGATTCAAATCAAATAAGTAAACAAAGAGTTATTTTTTAACCGACCTCCAAAAAAGGAGGAGGTTCTCAATTCGGCGCGTATATATTTTTTTATTTTGAGCTTGATGAGCCTTTTCTTCTCTTATTATACGTCAAATTACTCACTCCCAAAAGTTTGACGTATTTTAGATATTGATTTTTGTGTCATGGTTACTATGCTAAAACTTAACTATTTCCAAGCTATATCTCTTATTTTCTATTTTGTAATAAAAACCGAACTAGAGATGAAAATAAATGACAGAATATAATTATAACTAAAAGTAACAAAATGTATTCAGGTAACTATACACCGTAATTTAAAACACGAAGTTGTAGTCCAAAGAAAGAAAATAATATTTAAGTGGCCAACAGATCTCTAAAGTCCGATGCCAAACTTAATCACCTTCCAATATTAACATTTAACATAGTTCATTGAAAACTATAATTATATTAAAGCGGTAGTTGCGAGTATATTACATGCAATTACATGTAAATAACATGTTTAATGTTATCCGTATATAATGTTATTATAATAAACATATGGCGATTCAATCAGTAGTCCATATTATTTCAATCATAATAAAACTAATAATAAAATTATTACATCTGCACCACGGACAAACAAGTAGATTAGATTAGACCTACGCATTTAAAAATCTTTGAGAAGGTGTTATTTTTTGCTGTAGATAAATAGTTAATCTGCAGGTTTCCTTGGTTACGATAACAATCGTTAAAGTATAGAGAATCGGTTAATTCCTCCACTATCGAATGAGTCAGAAAATATGATACAGCAAATTTTTTACGTAGCTTTCACGATTGGAACATTTTCCGATTTCAAAGGATAATAAAAAATACGAATTATAATACTTATGCTTAGCAAATTTATGTTTTTAAAAACAAAATATTATATAATCATCTAAAGATCAGCTTCTCCTATGAACGTGATAGAACAAAATTTAATAATCCCTCCTATGTTGTCTTACGTAATAAATTAATATCTCCCCCGCCCTTAGATATGTTAATTAAGTAACAATGAGGAGACAGAAGATATTGAAGCATATTATAATTATTTAGTATACATACATATGTAGCAGATAAGTTTTGATTCTATAGAAATGGCAAGTTAAAATTAAATTGAACAATTATTATTAGTTGTTTAAAAAAAATTTCGAATTGAGCTATTATATTTTATAGACTTTCAAAAAGTGTACACTGCTAACAACATTGAATAGATAAACAACTTTAGAGTTTTATGCTTATAGTAAAGTGATCGATCCAAAATTGACTTTATCAATAACTAGAGATTGCCCGCGACTTCGTCCGCGTACAATTCTTGATTTCCTATGAGATTATGAAGAGGCTTTATATAGCTTATGCAGGTGTTTATTATTTAAATTTTATAACCTAAATCTCGATTTTCAAGTCTCTAACTTCAAAAACATAGAACTTTCATACAAACTTCCAACCCCTTAGGTACCCTCATTTTCTCAATAGGTACCGTTTCTTAGCTGACGTCGACACCATAGAAGGAACCTACCTTCCAAATTTCAAGTCTGTATGTTTTAAAGTTCCTGAGATATCGTGATTAGTCAGTCAGTAAGTCAGTCACTGAATGAGTATTTCGCTTTTAAATAAGAAGATAGATAAAGAGTTTATTTCCAAAATTTATCTTTAGTGTTTGTAAAAAACTCAGCCAAAGATTTTGTAGTATCTTGTATTCTCAAATAGCTTTCTGTATATGAATCTTACAGATTTGGGTTTATTGAAAATTAATTAATATATAATTCATTGAATTACACTAGTTAGAACTAAGAATTTTCCAATGTTGTGTGGGCAGTAATTGTAAATTTCTATACAGTCAGGTCTTACCTTGTTTTTGCTCATATATTATGCAAATCTTCATGTCCTGTAGCCTTATCAGTCGTTCGATATGATAATAGGCATTAAAATATACAACAGTTATACACTGAATCTAGACTAGACATAATTTAGATTATCTAGGTTAGTTTTGCATAATTTGTGCTAGTATACATTAGTAAGTATGAACCTACCTTCGTTTCCAGGATGAGGCAATAAGGCAACATGAAATAAGAAAGAAAGAAAGATAATACATCAAATCAACAATGGTTTTACAGACAAATAAAGTATACTAAGTTTCATGGATATAACTTGAGAAATGACGGACTTTCATACAAACTTTCACCCCCTATGTCACCCCCTTAAGGGTGGAATTTTGTGTCCTCCTTAGTGAGCGCCTACGTTATAAAAGCAAACTACTGTCAAAATTTCAAGTTGCTAACCCCAGCGGTTTAGGTTGTGCGTTGATCCCTTAACGATTGTATATATATATATTAGATAAATAGGTGCGTTTCATGTTCGACAAATTGCAACTCATATAATTAAACGCTTTTATTACCCAAAGATGTTAATAAGTGTAATTTCTTAAATAATAATAGATATTTTCATTGGAGCCCGCTACACGCACAACTGATTTGACTTGTGCTCCCTTGAGGTGTCACCGCCAGGGTTGTCGCGTCAGGTCACGCGATGTCCTTACCTTTCTCACAAAAGCATAATATTATGAAACATTAGCTAAATACCACGCTCTACCTGCCTGCTATTTGCCTGGTGGGAGGCTGCGGCCTTGGCTAGTTACCACCTTATCAGCAAAGACGTGCCGCCAAGCGATTTAGCGGTCCAATGCAATTCCGGTGCAGTGTAGAGTAGAAACCGATATAGGGTCATAGGTTAATTATAACTACCATGCCCCTAACAGGTTAGCGCGCTACCATCTTAGACTGCATCATCACTTACCATCAGGTGTGATAGCAGTCACGGCCTAACTTGTAGTGGATAAAAAATAACTTCACCTGCATCCTAAAGTGTATATTTTTAACTTTAAATCGTTGAACCGCTGAACCGGTCTAGAAGAAATTAAGTAAAAAGATAGCTTACATCCTGAACTATGCCCATCCAAAAAATGACGTTGATCCGTTGCTTTGTTGTGGCGTGATTGGAGGACAAACCACAAAAAACACTCGCTTTTTCGCATTATAATAAATGCTTATAATATCTAACACTCGTGATACGCTACTCCCGATGTTCAGTATCGGACAGGCATAGTTTTTTTTTTATTCAGCCCGCTACCTCTTATAGCTTGAAACATGCAACTAATTGCACATCTTATGTCCCCTTTACTGGAATAACTGTATCTGCACTGAATGTGCTACAGTTTCAGATAGTTCCAGTTCATTTTATTATTTTTTTATACCTCGCTGCTTTTTAAACCTTGTATCCTGTCTAAGTGCTTTAAAGCTCATTTTGTGTTAAGCTAAATTGAAAATGTAATAATTGTTTATACACCTGACGTGTTTTGGTCAGACTTAGTTTTTTCACTACTAATTTATTTAAAAAATCAAAATCAAATCTTTTTTTATTAAAGTAGACTTTGACAAGTGCTTTTGATCGTCAAGTGAATCAACCATTGGTTCGGAATGCCATTCCTATCGAGAAGAACCAACAAAAAACTCGGTGGTTGAAAAAAATAATTTACAATAATTATTGCATCAACGTATACATTTTTCTTATAATTTTAAGCTCGGTACCTCTTGAAGTTTCATCATGTAGTTTATTGCGTTTCTCATGTACCTGAACCGAATGCGCAACTGCTTTGGACAGGACAAGTTTGCACATCGTTTTTTTCTGATTATTTTAAGCCCGCTATCACGTATGACCGGTATCACGCGACTAATTGCACGTCTCATGTTACGATAACTCTAATAACCGAATTTGCTAGACAGTTTTGACAGGACGATAAATGATTTATTTATTTCACGTAGAACAACTTGTGACACTTATGATACGTCAAGACTCTACCAGTTGACGACGAGTTTTTTCACTGCTTTATTTTTTTATATTCTAAGCCCGCTGTCTCTTATGGCTAGTTCGACTAATTACATTTATCTGTGAAATTGTACCTACCTTCGCCGAATACGCGATTGCTTCGTAAGGGACTAGTTTTTGCACTAATTCTTTATTATTTTTTCAAGCCGCCCGCTGCCGCTTGTGTCTAGTACCATGCGACTAATTGCACATCTCGTATAACGTTAACTGTTAATAACTGTACCTGCACCGAATGTGCTACAGTTTCGGACGGGACCAGTTTTTAAATTGCCTGCCACGCTTCGAAGACTACTTAATTACTTGCTACCATTTTTGGTAAGCAGTGATAGCCACCACTACCACCACTAGGACTTAGAGACAGTGGTTCAGGTGGTTCAAGGTTCAATCCCTGACCACCCAACTATCAGCTTTTCAGAGTTTTGTGCATTTTAACAAACTAAATAAGAGAGTCATTTTATCCCGGAAAATAGGAGTCCCCACTGTGACCAAAAAATCTCAATCCACGCGGACGAAGTCACAGGCATCAGTGTGAATACTACTTTAATGAAACGACACAACAAATTGCAGACCATTCATGAAAAATCCCGCATGACACTGCTTTTTGGAAAACAATTAGATGGAAATCACTGAAAGTTCAATAATACTTGTAATCAGCGTGGCTCAGCGTTTGTCTAGCCCAACTATGAGAATTTGCAATTCGATGATGATTTTGTATGTTTGTCTACCTACGCCACGTTAGGGTTGCCACAAATGCCATAGAATTCGGAATCATGATGTCCTCCTGATTAAATTTCGGCCATGGCGGCCAATCGCCGCAAGAGTCGCCGAGGGTGCACAATTGTAGTGCACAACCTCCGTGACGCAGTGTGTAGTGCTGTTGTCTTAACGTGCGGAGGTCCCAGGTTCGATCCCCGGCAGGGTCAATTTGGGAATTTATAATTTCTGAATTTTCCCTAGTCTGGCCTGGTGGGAGGCTTCGGCCGTGGCTAATTACCACCCTACCGGCAAAGACGTGCCGCCAAGCGATTTAGCGTTCCGGTACAATGCCGTGTAGAAACCGAGGGGTATTGGTTTAATATAAGTGCCATGCCCCTAACAGGTTAGCCCGCTACCATCTTAGACTGCATCATCACTTACCATCAGGTGAGATCGCAGTCAAAGGCTAACTTGTAGTGGACAAAAAAAAAACAAGTGTGTACGCAAACACAAGTGCACTCCCTTCCTTACTCTCATAGCCTGATGGGACGGAAACTTCAACACGACCGGAGAGAGAACATCCATCCACCCAAACTTTCGCATTTATAATATTAGGATATTATAGAAGTATTATAGATTTAAGTATGATATTCGAAGCGTCCTGTTACGGATTGTGACCATAAACTTTTGTCACTGGGATTAGGAAGGCTAATACTTTTCTTTTAATTAATTTTCACAAATCAAAAGTGGCAGCCCAAGGTTTGGAGCAACTTGATTCCGTAAATGCAAAACAGAGTTTTCATTAAAAGTCTTTGATTGAAGGCCTCTCGCAAACTGTGGTATCCATCGCGAATGGTCATTTACAACGAAGCTTTAATATTTTTTTTATACATGGCTATTTAAGCTCACCTACCGAGCTACACGTAGCTCGGAAATATTCATATAAAATTTTAACTCATCATATACCAATATCATACTTTACTACATCATACTTTAATATTATAAATGCGAAAGTCTGTTTGTTTGTTGTTTTATTGGTTTGTTGGTTTGTCCTTCAATCACGCCGCAACGTAGCAACGGATCGACGTGATTATTGGCATGGGTATAGTTGAGGACCTGAAGAGTGACATGGACCGCTAAAGCGTGGCAGACAGACACACTTTCGTATTTTTAATATTATTATGAATTTTAATAATTACTACAAGATGCCCGCGACTTCATTCGCGTGGATTAATTTCTTTTATACCCGCAGGAACTCTTTAATTTTGTGGGATAAAAAGTAGCATGTGTATTCCAGACTATAATCTATCTCTGTGCCAAATTTCATCCAGATCCGTTCAGCCGTTATGGCATGATTAACAAACGTCCACCCATCAAAAACTTTCGCATTTTTAATATCAGTATAGATAAGTCGAAAGTCGGGATAAGGGGCGTCGAAAAGTTTTTAGGGGTCTTTATTAAAAATCAGCGCTGTTATGGTGTATCTACACTATAACAGCATCACGCTGAGGCGATGCCCTTTTTGGAATTATTTTTGTCACAGTGTAGTTTCTATGTTGTGTCCTAGTAGTTTTGTGTTTTGTATTGTACTTTATCTGTGTTATTGATAGTTCCAAGTAAAAATTTAATTATTATTTATTTTATAAGTAATTGATTGACTTCATTAAATAGTGCATTATTCTCGTTTCCAGATCACGATGTCACAGAACTGCAAGACCACATACACGGCGGCAACGACGCGCGATGCCAACAACAACACACTGTACCACGGCGCCGCGACACCCGGCTACGGCGGGCGGGGGTATGCGCCGCCCGCCCTCAACGGCGGCGGGAACTATCAGGTAAATATATCCTTCTTCATCGTCACATCACTATGCAAAGCTATATGTCGTCGTCACCTTCAACGATAGACTTTAACAGAGATTAGATAGAAGCAGGCGTTACTTTCGGAAGTTACAGGCAGAAGGCATGAAGGATAACTAGAAGCTTAACTCGTAAATGATTTAATTTGGTACAGCGTGTATCTTGCACGTGTAGCTTGCGATATTTACAGCCCAGTAGCCCAGCAATAATCACTCGAGCTCCCTTAACTATACTTTTTAGCAATGCAAAGCAAACCTTTATGGAACTAGCTTCGCCCTGCTGCGTTCCCTCATAACTATAACATAGATTACTCGCAAAAAGTTAATAACAGACCTACCTATGTGGTTAAAGATCCAGAGCGACTTTCTCAAATTAATTTTATTTACTTTTTAACCGACTTCCAAAAAAGGGGGAGGTTCTCAATTCGGCGCGTATATATTTTTTTAAATGTATGTCGGCGCATATCTCCGTGGTTTCTGAACCGATTTGAATTTTTTTTCAGTCGTTAGAGTCCCATAAAAAGTTTTGACTCCAAATCCTCAACCGTTGACGGTTGGAAGTCGTTTTTTTTGGGAATAATTTTTATTAGATAAGTTATTCACAGAGTCAACTTGATATAATAAAATATATTTATTGCCAAAACACAACAGTTACAGTCATTTTTAACTGTGGTCTCCACACTAGGGAGCCTGTATCGCGGAGATCATATTATGATTACATAAGTTTAAACATATCCGAGGACTAACTAGGACACAATAGGTGAATTTTTAAATTTTATATTAAACATAATATAAACAAAGGTAATTTTGGTTGCCTGATTATATTATGGTGAACCATTTCTATAATGGAAAACTAACAAATAACATCTCATTGTAAAAAAAATTTTTGCAAATAAAGAATTTAGAATTTTTGAAATATACATTGATAAACAAAACTAAATATATTGAAACAACAGTAGGATCATTTTTGAGATTATTGTAAGTATATTTATTTATTCATTTGTCTCAGTTCACCCCTCCCGCTTTCTTTTAAAAATGTCCTTAGAAAAGACCTTAGAAAGTAAAGTTGCCAGAAAGAGATCGATATTTATATTTATAAGGGGGGCATTCGTGTTTTAGAATTATTATAATCCTTATTTTTGGGACGTCAAGATACGTGACATTAAACTGTCATTTTGAAATATCTTACGTTTTATAAGTAACCCTAATTATTGACGTGAAAACTCCTTTAGCCGCGTTGAGCACTTTTTGGTAGGGGGTTGTGAACTTGTGGATTCGCGTGGCCGTCAGGGCGTCACCAACATGCTCGCGTTGTTACGAAGACAAAAGGTCTTAAATATAAATATACTACATTCGTAATTAAACTTTAATGCCTTAGTTTTAAGGTTTATATTTTAATTATTATTATTATTATTATTTTGATTAAAAAAATTAAATTAAAAAAAAAATGATATGCCTATACTTGTAATATTCGTTTTCACTTCTATCGGCAATGTCCCTATAACTGCCAAATTTTTTTTTGTTTTCTTTTTATGGTATACAATAAAGAACATTTTAGGTACTACTTTTACTTTACATGCCAGTCTTACAAGCTTCGCAATCAAGCGTAATCAGGAGCCTTTCTCCGCTGCCATAAACGATCAAATTGCCGCTCCCGATCATAATGATGTCTTGTCGCTCCAATCTACACCAGTTTCAGATTTCTTTTGCCCATTAATTGATGCCAATTTGGACTTATTTGAATTGCATATTATACTTATAGTGGCCTGGCAAAAAAGCAGTGGCATTTTCTTAGACTTGCTCAGAAATTGCTTATATGTATACTGCTTTCTTATCAAGCCATAGTCATCCGAGTAGGAAATCATAATATTGATAATGCCCATACTGCACGAGATTTTAGCGCGATTTAAGATGAGTCAACGCCATCTATCGGCAATGTAAAACAGCTTTCTTAACAACCGTTTCCTGGCAAATTGCAAATTCCTGGCATCACCTGCGCGGCACGCAGGCGACCGTAGCGACGTCGACGACGCGACCCATAACCGGAGAAGACCCCTGCTGCTGCCTGGCAAATAAGAGGGAAATCGCAAAATGAAGGTTCTCTCATTGCAAAATAACTTTTTTAAAAGACCATGGAACTGTAAAGTTCTTTTAGGTTTATGAAAAATACTTGTCTTTCTTTTGTTTGAATTCAAATAATAATTCTATTTACCGTTTTGAATAACAAGCCAAAGGAATTGGAAGAGATGAAAAAAGTCGTATTTCATAAATAAGTCACGCAAGCCGCTATGAATTAAGTTTATATCATAATTCATACTTGAAAGTTGTTTTTCTGCTGTCTACCCGTCTGTTACCTTTGCGCCCCATTCACATAGTAGATATAGGGCTTGTATCCAGGATTTGAAATATAAAAGTAAGGTTTTTTTTATTCCACAGCAAGTTAGCCCTTGAATGCGATCTCACCTCTTGGTAAGTTATGATGCAGTCTAAGATGGTAGCGGGCTAACTGTAAGAAGCATGGCAGTTATATGAAACCTCTATCCCTAGTCGGTTTCTACACGGCATGGTACTGGAACGCTGAATCACTTGACGGTACGCTTTGGCCCGTAGGCGGTGGTTTTTGTCCGGAAAATCAGAGTTCCAAGGAATTTTGTTCCACGTGAAGTCAAAGTTATTATCCCAAAATAACCCCTGTTGTAATGTGATTAATGGGAAGGGGTCACGACCTTTCGCAATGAGGAAAACAACGCAGAGAGAGAGAGGGGTCAAAGCCATAAGTTTACACTTAACTTCAAGTTTATCTCTTGGAAATAAATCAACATAATCACAATATGTAAATATCAAATGAAAAACCTATATTTGAACAAAGAATTAAATATAAAGAAACTCTCATTCATCGTAGAATTTTGACGCGAGAGCCACAATCATTTAGCGGAGAGAAAAAACCGGAATGAGGTAAAAACGGGGGTAGTTAACAGAATTAGGAGGGAGCTGGTTATTAGCGAGGTGTATAGCAGGAGAAGTGCCCTAATGACCGCAGACCTCTCGGTGTTTTTTGAATGCGAGCCAAGGTGGAAAGAGACCAATATACTCGTTTTATTTCCTAACTTGTAGGTTGACCACCTTTTATGTGGAAAGAGTTTCGACTAATATTTGTCGGGCATTTAAAATCAGTATGAGTAAATAAATAAACTTAAATATTAATCAGGTTAATTCGAGGTTATAACTAAGCCACGGCCGAAGCTCCTACCCGACCAGAGAAAATACATCCCAAATTAACCCTGCCGTGTAATGAACCTGGGACCTCCCGCTTATAAGAAAACATTGCTCACTACTGCGCCAGGGAGGTCGTAAAAATTATCCCCTCATGCTGACCCCTTTTATTTATATTCGCTTCGACAATTTTGTGTAAAAATGTTATACTGAACCGGCTAACCCCACAAAGGATTTATGTCAAAGGACAGGCCTTTGATATTTCCAAAAGCCTATTTGAATACAGATTTTTTTGGTGGAAAATAGAAAATCCCGTATATAAAATCCGCATTACACACACGTATGCAAAACATACGATTATGTTATCAGCCTACACATGCTATTAGCACACCACAAGTCAGTGTTGTAACTTGTTACATTACGTTACTATGTATTTTAATACATACAGTTTTCTTTATAAAAAAAGAGCAACTGCTGAATTCCTTGTCGGTTTTTTTCAGAATCTGTTTCAGAATCTGTTTTCAAAATCATTAGTAGTTACCTCAGTTCTCATGCGAATTTCTTCATTTAAATAAATTAAAAAATTAAAAAAATATATGTTTATTTAGCTTTTCACGGATAATCACAGAGAATCACAGAGAAAAAGAATAGAAATACAAAAATTATGCTAAATACAAAAACTACATTTCAATTTTGGTTTACAATCCAATCCATTTTGTAAGTGTCCATTGCTAGATGCTATTTAATATACCTTTTTGAGAGTGCTCCTTTTTTCTGATCCACTCGCTTGTCGCCATTTTCTTCAGTTTATCAGTCGATAGTTCTACACTGCGATTACAGGTACGCGATCTCCATTCCAGAGACCAGAATTCGTCTCAAATATGGTTATTGTTATACCATTTTGCATTGACCACTGTATGTTCTTCTGCGATGTTACCTAACAATAAAATATCTCTTAAAGTCATTGATCATGGTTGCCCGACACACATGCAAGCGTTTTTAAAAAGAGCACAGCCAAAAAGTTTTTTGCTTTCTCAACTAAATTGCCGTTTTCTGACCCGTTTTCCAACTGCCAGCTGAAAAATGCGGGTAATTCGAGTTTTCTCTTCAAACATATAAAATTGTCGCGCCGAGAAAACTGGCCTGCAGCTTTTTCTATTTTCTAATTGGCCCTCGTTAGATGCTCCGGATTCTGGACAGGTATTTCAGGTATGTCGCAACTGCAGAAAGTGAACAAGTCTGAAATCTTTTATGGATGAAAAATTTTCTTTTTATTTTCAATGAACATTTTACTGCCATAGATGTAGTGTAGTAGTACTTGCATTTTTATATGACTTTCGTCTTTGATGGATTTACTCGTATGTTAAGAGTAAGAAAAAGGAAAAGGTGTTTGACATATCGCCTTTCCGATCAGGGTAGTAGACTTAATTCCCAAACTGGGAATTATTCCCTATATTACCGATGCGACTCCACGAGCTACAAACAGAAACACACCACAGCATCTTGATTTTTTTTAATCATTTTGTATCATACCAATTTACATTTCACCTAGGTATTTTAGGTCACAGAATAATCAGGTGTATAACACCACGTGACTTGTATGAAACATTTAAAATTATTTTGAATTAATGAATGAATTATCTTGAATAATTTAGAGAGAATTATTGTAATTTCTACGTCCATATTGAGACTAAATAAATAGGTAACTAATATGGACCCATTTACCGTTACCGTTTCTTTTATATTTTAGACCATGCTCGCAACTCCAGCCGCATAACAGATTATGCGGCTGGAGTGGATTATCTGCATGGATTTAGGTTACGCAGGAACCCTTTGATTTTCCGGGATCAGTAGGTATAATATAAACCCTCAAAATCGGTTGAGCGACTACTCACTTTCGCATTTATATTAGGGGTTAAAGTATGAAATTGCCGATTTAAACTGAAAAATTGAAATGCCATTTTTTTTTCATATATTTATTTAATCATAATAATTACCATTATTATCTATACATTGCTGCCATCTAATAAGAAGGTCATTTATGCCTTTGCGATAGAACTCTGGTGATCTAGATTCGACAAACTGTGTGAAAGCATTTTGTACTGCCTCCTATGCAGAAAACTTTTTATCGCGTAGAAAATTGTCCAAATCACGAAAAAAATGGTAGTCCGTTGGAGCAAGGTCTGGCGAATACGGAGGGTAACGAATGGTTTCTAATTGCAGTTCCTGTAGAGTTAAGACGATTTTTCGTGTTAATCGATGTTCGTCGCAGTAATGGTGAAGATCGATTCATGAGTCGGGGCTGTTTCACTGTTAGTTTTGCTATCATTGTTCGGAGTTCGGCACAGTAGACATCTGCCGTTAATGCTTAACCAGATCGGAGAAAGCTATAGTGAATAACACCATGCTGAGACCACCATACAGTTACTATTACATTTTATTGGTAAGCTTTGCTTTAGGACACTTTTGCGGCGTTTGACCTGGGGTCAGCCATTGCATTTTTCGCTTACGGTTATTGTGAAGACTCCACTTTTCATCATAATATGTCACAATTCGATCCAATATTCCTTCATTTCTGTATCGATTCAACACGGCATCACAAGTTTCAACACGCGTTTCTTTCTGCAGATCAGTCAAATCATGAGGTAGGTACCCATTTTTCATATTTTTTTATTGTATTGATTCGACGCAAATGAGTCAATATTGTTGGTAAGGTGCCGCTAATTCCTGCGTAGTTTGCTCGGATCGGCTTCCACCATCTCTTTCAATTCATTGTTATTCACCTGTGTGGGTCTTTCACGTCTTCCACGTGGTTCGTTCTTCAAATCAAAGTTTCCATCACGAAAGCGTTTAAACCAAAATCGCACGGTGCGTTCATTAGCAGTCCCCTCTCCAAACGCAAGATTTATATTGCGAGCTGTTTCTGCCGCGGAACTCGTATTCAAAAATCACTCGAATTTTCGAAGTATCCATCTTTCTTGTTTAAGCTGAATAAAAAAAACAACTTAAAGTCGATAATCGAATGTTATTCATTTTTTAAAAGAAGAACTACATAGGTACCATGTGAAAAAAGTTTCACACAAAAATCTCAAACCATGAAGGTTCTATGTCAATTCGAAATACCTATTACAATAAAACGGCAATTTCATACTTTAACCCCTATTAATATTGATATTTGACGTGAATTAATAGGGGCCTGTTTAAATAATAGACCGTCAAACTTATCCGGCCCGGTGGCCAAAATTGGGACTAATTTTTTAAGCCTGTTAATTGGTTTTTATTTTATCCATACTAATATTATAAATGCGAAAGTGTCTGTCGGTCTGCTACGCTTTCATGGCCCATCCGTTTAACCGATTTTGATGAAATTTGGTAGGTACCTACAGGAATATGTTGTATCACAGGGAAGGACATACCTAGGCTGCTTTTTATTCTGGAAAATTAAAGAGTTCCCACGGGAATACAAAACACTTAATCAACGTCGCCGAAGTCACGGGCATCATCAAGTTTTTAACAAAATAAATACTAGGGACGCTGTCACCGGGTCAGACAAGTTTGTCGAACTGTACCTATTTAGATTTACTACATAAGCTTAATAATTGAATTTATTTTCGTCACTTTGTATTACACAATCATTAATAATTTTACCAAAGTAACCACGAGTTTATTATTTTGCAGCAAGTGACAGCGAAAGTGTTATTCGGCAGCGTCACCGCGATCAATGACCTCAAGCAGCAGAAGACCGGGCGGGATGAGCGGCGGACGCACTAGCGACCTCTTGTGACAGGTAACAAAAACATACGATTACTTAGAAGTTCCTTCGCTGTGAAATAGATGCCACCACATACAAATATGGTGCTACTGCTAATTAACCTTTCCGTTAGATGGCAATGTCTTTTTAAAACGTAGTTTTGTAGTTTTTCGCCAGATGGCGTATTGCAAAGAAGTATGGCAGTATTTTACTAGATGGCGCTTACATCGATTATAGTTCTATTATTTTGACTAGAGGATTTTATTGTTTCAATCATTGATGTAGAATTACTCATTCTTTCATTTCAATGGTTTCAATCAATGGATTTTAAACCCATAACTTTTTTTAATTGATTTCGTTGTTTAATTTTTTTTGTTTCTTTTTTTCAGATTGTGATTGTGATAAGAAGAAAATAATATGATGGAAGCTAAGGTGTGATCTCGGATGACAGAGTTATATTATTCATAAAAAGTATATTTTTTGTATTAATTTTTAGATTTAGTTGAAATACTCGTATATTTTATGAAATAAAATTTAATAAATATTTTTATAAGTATAACTTCTTATATTATTATTTCGGACTTTGTTTTTAATTTCCTGTACGTCTCATGGGGCAATAATAATATTTTAATGCATAAAGATGCCTATGCTGCGCATCACCCTCGTAGTTGGTAGGAAGGTAGGTACAACTACAATGCGTACTGTTTAATTCGTTAAAAATAAGGCTAGGGTCGTCACGTAACAAATCGCAATGGGCCTTGGAACTGCCATACTAGATAAGCCGAAGACACTCGTGCGTGCTCGTGCGGTCATGTTAGTTTTGATTGCGATGTCGCCTCGCCATACGTACCTACCTATATTCTAACTACTGACCATTCATAACAATAATTCTAATCTAAGAATGTAAGTACCTATATTAATTTTGTACCTAGTTCTTGTATATTGTCAACGACCTCAATTTACATAGACGGGCCCTGTCGAACAAAGAATGTGGGCGTATTTTTAGCAACGCCATCAACGCCATCTAGTCTGAAAAGCGGGAACTTGCTTGCAACATTTGAATGAAAGCTTGAAAACCTAAGACTACGTCATAGATAATATAGGCCATCGCCATAGAAGCCGTAAGGCCAGTTAGTAAAAAAAAAAAAATATCATACAGTTTGCCGCGGAAATTAAATGATTGCGCAATGGATAAAAATATTAAATAGGAAGATTAAATAACGTTTTTTTGGAAATGTATAATTGTGACTTGAAACACTTACCTTAAAATAAAAATTGTACAGTGCCAAACTAATAAGACTATCTGTTAACCTAAGAATAACAAATTATCTACACGACGAGCGACCGTGACAGCGCTACGATGGGGACAAAGACAGGATAGGAACGCGTTCTCATAGTCGGTCGCCCAACCTTTTCCTATGAAAGGGCCCATCTAGTACCTACATATATATCGATGTATATTGTACGTTGCTAGCATCGATGCGGTCTGCGATGTAGCATCGAAGAGATCCACCTTGACTGCAGCGGTTGTAAATTTTATTTTACCTTCTCTCTCTCGGGTCTTCCACGCAGGCCTCCACAGGCCTCGGGGTAACTGATCGGGGCGATGGCCCCCTACAGTGGTTTAAAACGCCGCCTGCGACTACAGGCGGGGCGATGGGTGGGACCGGTTTGGTCCGTGGTGTCATGTCCGGGGTTGTATGTCCGGGAATATCCTGCTGCAGTGCGATCAAGCCCGCGTGGTGTCGCGAGCGATCTGCGGACTGCTGCAGGGTGGTATGAACGTGATGGGCTTCGCCCGCCGCTCAGCGAGGTCGAGCCCGCCGGTAGTGTAGCGATGGGCGCCCGTCAGCCAGTGGCGAGGAAGCAGTCAGTCCTAGGGGACTAGGTCTCGTGGCAGGCCTCTTATGTCCGGTGGTCGCCGATGGTATGGCGCGATGCCACGCAGGTGCTGGGATCGCGCTCCGTCGGCGCGCGCGAACAGAGAGGAACTCAGGCGGCGAACGAAGTCGTCCAGGCTCTCCATGTGCAGGTCTCTGGAGATGACCTGATTCCGTACGAAGCGTGGTGCTCCGGAGATGGTACGGAGTGACAGTGATTTTACCTTAGATAATCACATAGCAGATGTCGTCCGTCCACCGAGTGGGGGGTCTGCGCTTTCCAGTGCGTGGTCGCCACTCCGACTTATTAAACCCCAACGCCTATCAGTTCTTCGAACTACGTGCCCCGCCCTTTGCCACTTCAGCTTCGCAACACGTCGAGAAATGTCTGCAGTTACTTTAGTTCTTTCCTCATTTATAACTAGCTGATGCCCGCGACTTCGTACGCGTGGAATAAGTTTTTTTGGATTCCCGCGGGAACTCCTAAATTTTCCGGGATAAAAAGTAGCCTATATGTCACTCTCCAGGTCCTCAACTATACCCAAGCCAAAAATCACGTCGATCCGTTGCTTTGTTGCAGCGTGATTGAAGGACAAACCAACAAACCAACAAACTGACTTTCGCATTTATAATATTAGTATATTTCATCTCGCAGAAAAACTCTACCACCTGACCATTACTAAACTATAGTTTTATTAGTTGCGCGACAAATTATAATTTGTCGCGCATACCAACGGCGTGCAGTTCATAGAGGCATAAAAGCACTGCTTACCCAAGTGGAAATACTTCAATGCATATTTTTTATCAAGACGGTCCGTAAATAGGTATTCTGACTTACCAATTCCTACCCTAGCTTCAATGTTCAAACTTTGTGCACGCCACTGGCGCATACCCAGGAGGTCCTTGTGTCCAAGTATTGCACTTTATGAACAATAGGGTTCTGGCACTTTTGGTTTTTATTAATTTATAAAGTAAAAAATTATAAAGACGTCCTTGTCGTAGATAAAATCTTGTATGCAACTGTACGTAATTAGTCATTTTAATTCTCGTACTATCCTATTTTGATACTCGGCAAGCCTCGTATCAAAAAACAGCACTCGAATTAAAATGACCCTCATTACGATACAGTTGCATAAATAGCTATTATAACTTCTATGTAGATATAATAGTTTATGGGAACCAGAAACCCCCTATTTCACAAAAGGTCCCAGGTTCGATTCATTTATTGGTTCGGTTGGAAACATTACTGGCTCTTCTAAGTATAGTTTTCTTTCCGAATCGGTGAGTGAACTGTGGTGGAATCAAAACGTAGCATAAGTGACTCAACTTGTCCTACATAAATAACTAATTGAAGAGTCGGATTTAAGGTACAGTTCTCTAGACTTGCCAACAAATCGGCGCCCGACAAGTTGGCATATCTATTTAAGATAACTTCACAGCCTAAAAAGATGCTTATCTTATGATTTATATAATCAAAGCAACATTTAAAATGTATTAGATCTCGAACTTTAAAGAGCTTTGTGAGATTTATCTCAAGAAGTCATCTTGATACATCATATCTATTTAATTAGGTAGCAATTAATGCTGTTCGCACATTACACGCAAGCCGCAAACTGAAATACAACGGAAAGTAAATAATAATATCATCTGCAGAGACTTTTTTAACTCCACTACTAGTTAGCCCTTGACTGCGATCTCACGTGGTATGTGATGATGCAGTCTAAGATGCTGACCTCAAACCTGTTAAGACTATGTAGTTATAACCGAATAGTTGTACGTATGGGTTTAACACATATAGTTATTCAGATTCCACACGACATCGTACCGGAACGCTAAATCGCTTGACGGCACATTTTTGCTCGTAGAAACCGAAGCCTCTCACCACTTAAAAGCCAGAAATCATAAATTCCTAAATTCACCCTGGATAGTCAGGGAAAATTTTGACATGCGCTGCGCACTGTGCGTGCGTGCTCGGTGAGATGCCCGTAATCGTACTCCGGACGGCTTGCAACGTACCTAGGATACAAAGTAAGGTAGGTACATAGGTGTTATACACATCAACTCAGTGAACTAGGGCCATACTGCCAACGCTTAAAGCCATAATATTCTTTCATTATTGTTGACTTTTGTGTTTGAGAATTATGATCCTTATTGCGAACGTCAAGGTATGTAACATCAAATGGCAGTATGGCTCCTGAACGTCACAAAGTTACACAACGGCACTCTAAACCTAGCAATTAGCACTTGCGACTTTCACGGCAATGTGCGTTCATCTCACACCGCAGTTTCAATCGGAACACGAAATGACACAAAAACATGACACAATGACAGTAATTGTGAATCTGTGATTGTGTTTTTTACGGCGGTTTGCGCGGGTCTTTAACCGCGGCTCGAAATCGCTTACGTCCGCTCCAAGAATGGATATCTAATGATTGAGCCTTCGGCGGGCGGCGGACGCTCACACCGAATGGTCAACATGTATTTTCTATATAATCTATACAAATATTATAAATACGAAGGTTTGGATGGATGGATGTTTGTTACTTAATCACGCCAGAACGGAATGGATCTGGATGAAAGGCACAGTGATAGATTATATATAGTCTGGAATAACGCATAGGCTAGGCGTTTTATCCCGGAAAAATAAAACCTCATCACCCAATCAAAGAAAACCTCAATTGCTAGATTGCATGAGCTAGTTTTTTTTATATATCATTAATAATTATACATACAAAAGCAAGCAAACTGGTGGTAAGTGGCTAAGTAAGATGAGCTATTCTATTGACGTGAACATCTGCAGCACCAGAGGAACTGCCAATACATTGCTAGCTTTGTAGGAATTATTTTGATATGTCCCGAGAATAATCCCGTGTAATAGGTAGATTATGCCATAGTTATAATTTAAAATACTCTTATTTCTACAATTTTTAAATACCACCCTCCTCTTGCTTCTCATCGGCAAACCTCTGTTGCCTTTACCTTTAAATACCTTTAAATACTGTAGGTACCTTTGGTAGGTTTGAGCTTAGAACTGCGATCTTTGTCCTCAGGTTACTTCAATTAGATTTTATCTCTGACGAGTGCCGACTATAATAGGTACCAGTATATTTAATGTTCTCTGTGAGGTTCTCATAAGCTACATTCGCAAACATCGCTGCTCTCTAAGCTCGCTCGCCGCGGTGTGAGCAGCGGCCAAGAAAGCTCATTTCGCTACAAAACAAGCAACTTCTCGAGATCATCGCTCGGACCGAGGTCATAACTGTACTCTTGAGGCTTGTCTCCCGATGTTACGTAACTAGTCCCAACCCGGCTGCCCTCAGCTTATCACGCAGTATCAGGAACGGAATACAGGAAAAATTAAAAAAAAATTGCATCGATACACCATAAAATACCTCGTGCAACTAACGAGCACTAAAAACACCCAGGAACAGTTACGTTCGAAATTTAAAAACCAGTTCCTGTTTTTTTAACACGAGATCAGTGACTTTATAACAGCAGTTCTCATCTGAATTTTGCTAAGGAGAAAAGTACAACAATATTCAGTTTTGAGTTCATAATTATAAGATCATATAAATAGCTCGTTTGTAAAACAGCTCATTATGAAACCAGTGTTATAATGTATTTATAGTTGTTATTGGATCACCACTATGGAAGTTTTCAGGTCAGTGACTTTCTTTGTTTACTTTTTACCATGATCATTAAGAGTAGCCCCCGAGCATAAGTTTTTCTCTTATAATTTTATCTGAACCTAATAACTCATCGTTTCAAATGAGTTATTAAAAGTACTAAAGGGTCGTAGGTTTGACTGTTCGCGTTTTTTTTAATTCGATGACATTTTATCCAATCTCACCCGTTGATAAGTTTCGATACAGACGATGAAAGCAGGCATAAGTACCTACTTGGTAGATGTGGGTTTGGTATGTTCCATTGTACACCCCTTACTAGTTCTGAACGGCAACGTACCGATATGCTTAGTATTTGCTGATAGGTTGGAAACTGGAGGCCTCCTACCAGAAAAGTGTACTCGTAAATCGTAAGGTAACGATTGTCCTGAGCGTGCACTGCTTGACTTCAATCCTTTCCTAAATTAATGTCCTAGCCTTAATTCAAACGTTTTAGAGACCCAAATAAAAGTACATTTATTTACACATACAAAGTAAATGTATAGATTATTTTGCTCAGTTTGAAATTACTTAAAAAAGAAAACCCCTTTCCTACACTCAATTTACAACTTTCAAATAATATATATTTTCTTTATTTTCACAGAAACAAAGAGATTTTTCTACTAATAACAATACTTATTTACAATATCGATGGGGAATCAACATCTTCAAATGAACCTAAAATCGAAAACACTACACACAACTGCCCATTTACAAAAATAATTGAAGATATTTTTAAAATCAGCAACCGAACCAGTCCAGCCAAATGGAAAGATGAAAAAATAGATAATCCATACAACTCCACTGATAGTTTACTAAATACTAATAGAAACATTAGTAAATCCATTCAAGATGAACTAGTGAACGATATCATTGCATCTATAAAAAGAATAGCAAACTTGACTAACAGTGAAAGTAAACTTAATGAAGCAATCATCCTAAATGTGCCTGACAAAAATAATAATACTAAAACACCTACAGATAAGAAAGTAAATACAATTCTAAGTGGTTTAGAAGACAAAATAGATGTATCAAATCCTGCAACACCTAAATTAAATGAAAATTACAAAATTGATGACTCTAAGGAATTCGAAAAAATAACAAAGCCGATCAGTCTACCAGAAATTGAAAGACCATCAACGCCAAGTAAAGATAAACCTAATTACGTAGAAGTACTAACTGTAGAACCCAATAATACAAACGTTAACAAATCTTCTAGTATTTTAGAAGTCTTGAAGAACATAATGCCAATGCTAAATTCTTCTGTCACAAAAGATCTACACAGTATTACAATTATTGAAAGAAATCAGAACAAGAACCATTCGTTTTCGGAAACTAAAAATATATCGACAATCATTGTTAAATACTGTGACAAAGAAAACTCAACTAAAGTTAATTTAACTGATACAAAACAGCCTGAAGAAGAATTCAAAGGTATTCCCTTGCAAGAAGATTATGATGATTTCAAAGTAGATGATTACTTTGATTATGGCGATAGTATTCAAGACAAAATGACTAACATTACAATAGAAAGTCGCAAAGATGTGCTGGAAGCAGCCGAATATGGAATGATGAAAATGCACGAGCTTTATAGTGTTTTGGAGCCAAAGCTTTATTCAATGGGTGAGTCACTTTCTAGTTTAAAGATCAGAATTAATTTACATACATTTTAATATCCCATAAAAATGGTAATGTTTCGAGCAATACAATAAATGTTAGCACTTGATTGCATTATTCGTTACATCTGATGATAAAAAGACGATTCAGTCTACATGGAGCGTTGGATAAACTTAGAATAGAAACACTAATAATTATGAGTATCAATGTATCTCTTAAAAATCTTATGTCACATTAATACTGTACATAAGAGCAAAGAAGCTCTACTTATACATAGTATATACATATACGTAGAGCTCCTGTAGGTCTTCAAAAAATCTTGTTGATATAAAGTAGACTCACCGAATAATAAGCGAAAACGTCAAACCTATCCTGGTAATAAATTTACATTTATGGACCAAAAAACACGCCTGAAATCTCTTCTTCTAATTAACTTGCAAAATAATAAACATATAAGGGCTGATATCGCAGAGTATCATAACATGCGCTAACATAATGCCGACATAGATTAAAAATATATTAATTATTTTAAAATTTGACATTTTGATGCAACACTAGATCATATGTTGATTTATAAAATAAATAAATAAATCGGGTAGTTATACTGTTGTATGCGATAATTTAGCAAGCGTTCTTCCTTGGTTACCTACTTAAAATGGTTTGTGTTCTTAAAACTGCCATAGGTATGTTTTGAAATAATTGTGAAAACCGGTAAAAAAATATTTGTACCTGCGTGAGGGTTGGCTGACTGGATAATATATTGCGGCCTTCTAATTCATCAATAAACATCTCAATTTCAAAAAAAGCCTGTTACTAGCTATAATTTTCCTCATTTTAAGCTGTTTAGAACAATAAGCTGTTGGTTTTCCTTAAAAAATAAAATAAAACATTGACTAAACATACAAAAGTCATGGCCCTCATCAATGAGCAGTTGAGAGAGTCCTTCTTGCAGCCTTGAAGTCCGTTTTGTTGGTTTCCAGGTCTGGTGCTGGACGAGAAGGACCCGGCCCGCTACGTGGCAGCGTTCAACGCGCCCTCTGAAGACATCACGCGCTATGCCAAGTACGGCTACGCGTCTCTCCAAGCCGCTGCCAAGCTGAAGGAGCTTATAGGGTAAGTTTGACTGCACTTTGTCTAATTTACGATGATTCCCGGGTTCGATTCCCAGCAGTATACCTATTCTGTGGTAATAGCGTGACTGAGGTCAGACTAACTGTCAAACTGCGGCTGTCAATAAAGCTATTATTTTTAACTAGAGATCGCCCGCGACTTCGTCCGCGTACAATTGTTGATTTCCTATTAGATGATGAAATTTTCCCGCTGCAAACAGCCTATCTATAGAGGCTTTATATAGCTTAAGCAGGTTTTTTATTATTTTTAACTAATAACTTAAATGCTGATTTTCATGTCTATACTTCAAAATCATAAAAATTGAATGTAACCTTTCACCCCCATTTCACCCCTTTTGGGGTGGATTTTTGTAAAATTGCTTATACAGGTTAATATTATTTAACGCTTATAGCCTAAATCCCGATTTTCAAGTCTCTAACTTCAGAAAAATAGGACTTTCATACAAACCTACAACCCCCATTTCACCCCTATTGGGGTACATTTTCGTAAAATTGCTTATGCAGGCTTTTATTATTTATAACTAATAACTTAATTGCCAATTTTCATGTCTCTAACTTAAAAAACAAAAGACTTTCATACAAACTTCCAACCCCTATTTTAACCCCTTAAGGGTGGATTTTCTCAAAACCCTTTCTTAGCTGCCATCTACACCATAGAAGTAATCTACCTTCCAAATTTGAAGTCTGTACGCTTTATAGTTCCTGAGATATCGTGATTAGTCAGTGAGTGAGTGAGTGACTGAGTGGTATTTCGCTTTAATATATATATAGATATAACTAATAGCTTAATTGCCAATTTTCATGTCTCTAACTTTAAAAACAAAAGACTTTCATACAAACTTCCAACCCCTATTTTAACCCCTTAAGGGTGGATTTTCTCAAAACCCTTTCTTAGCTGGCATCTACACCATAGAAGTAATCTACCTTCCAAATTTCAAGTCTGTACGCTTTATAGTTCCTGAGATATCGTGATTAGTCAGTGAGTGAGTGAGTGAGTGAGTGAGTGAGTGGTATTTCGCTTTTATATATATAGATATAACTAATAACTTAATTGCCATTTTTCATGTCTCTAACTTTAAAAACAAAAGACTTTCATCCAAACTTCCAACCCCTATTTTAACCCCTTAAGGGTGGATTTTCTCAAAACCCTTTCTTAGCTGGCATCTACACCATAGAAGTAATCTACCTTCCAAATTTCAAGTCTGTACGCTTTATAGTTCCTGAGATATCGTGATTAGTCAGTGAGTGAGTGAGTGAGTGAGTGAGTGAGTGGTATTTCGCTTTTATATATATAGATATAACTAATAACTTAATTGCCAATTTTCATGTCTCTAACTTTAAAAACAAAAGACTTTCATACAAACTTCCAACCCCTATTTTAACCCCTTAAGGATGGATTTTCTCAAAACCCTTTCTTAGCTGGCATCTACACCATAGAAGTAATCTACCTTCCAAATTTCAAGTCTGTACGCTTTATAGTTCCTGAGAAATCGTGATTAGTCAGTGAGTGAGTGAGTGAGTGAGTGAGTGAGTGGTATTTCGCTTTTATATATAGGTATAGATAGATAGATAGAAGATAGAAGATAGAAGAAGATAGATTTATTGCGCAAAATATGTTTTGTGCGCACAAAAGCGCACTATTAAGTGCGCTTTTTGATGAACTTTCATAAATGGTTATCGATTCTACCGGGGACCCAAGCGCTGGCAGCTACCTTGACCAAATAATATGTTTGGCCATCCAAAGGGACAATGCTGCCAGAATCTTGGCCACTATTCCTAAATTTTTAGTTTCAATTTTTAATTTTATTTGTAGTTTATTTTACAGTTAGGTGTTAATGTTATTCTTAGTGCTATGTAAGAATTTAGATTTAATATATATGCTATTCTTAAATAATTACATACCTTCCTTTGGCGAGGAAAACCGATCTTTATAAACATTTACATTTACATTTACATTTTGTAAATGTAAATGTAGAAAGTGAATTTTATGATAATTATGGGATTAATAAAAAGCTATTTTGTTATTTTTGTTTATTGTTTTATCGATTAGTTTAAAGAAGAATTGTATCGAATCGCTATGTTTTAATAAACAAAAGAACAACAGGTAAAATCAAATGCTTCGCATCCTTTACGGGTCAACTTTTGACGTCAATCTTATATTAGCTAAATCAATGACCTCAAATTAAATAAATCCCGCGTTTAATGATTATGTGGCTCAAATTATAACTTATCTTATATTCCAATCATTAGTTACCATTTATAAATGGCATCCTCGGTACTTAACCTTACCAAGTATTAAATTATTAACATACTTAGAATTAAACTTGGTGCAACCTCGTATTAAGTGATTATAAAGTCAAATCATTAATTGGACAGGATACCGCTACGGAACCGGGCCCATATTATGCCCCAGGCAAGTGGGTCAAGCTTAACATCTCAATATACCTTCTAAATACTTACTCATCAAATGTCACATGATGAAACCTTAATCGCAAAAATTCTTTCCCAAAAACCGACTTCCAAAGCCACTGTAAAGAAGTCTGAAGTCACTGTCACTGTCACTGAAGTCGGGCGAGCCTGTTGCGTCAACTTTGCTTATCCTTGTTAAACCCGCCTTTTATATTAGGAAAAAAAAACAAATCGATTCAGAAACCAAAAAAAAAAAAAAAAAAAAACCACGGAGATATGCACCGACATACATTTAAAAAAAACGCGCCAAATTGAGAACCTCCTCCTTTTTTGGAAGTCGGTTAAAAATTGTCGCACTACAAAGTCAATGGGGGATTATTGGACTGATATTCAATGAATTAGAAGTTTGAAGACCTATTGAGAATTTTTTCATCATAATGTGAAGGAGTCCTAAACACAAATTATCGGCTAAAGGTGTACCCACACTGACTCAATCAAATTAACTCACGCAAAAACTGAAATTAAATCATTGTGAAATGTGAACAGTTCAATTTCACACCGCATCAAAATGTTTGCAACACCACTGCCTCAGTAGGCAGGGGTAAAAAAGCAGTCACAAACGTGACATTTCAAATCTAAATGTATCATTATTACAATTTATAGATACCCATTTTAATAAGTTAGGAATATAATATAAATAAATAAATACCTACTTTACTTTACTAATTACTAGTATTATAAATGCGAAAGTATGGATGATTAGAGGGATGTTTGTTACTCAATCACGCCAAAACGGCTAAACGGATCTGAACAAAATTTGGCACAGAGATAGATTATAGAAGGAAATACATATTATCTAGAGAACACCTGCATGCCTGAGAATTCATCATGTTCTCAAAGGTGTGTTAAGTCTGTCAATTCACACTTGGCCAGCGTGGTGGGAAGTGGCTGGATGAGGAAAGCTAGACCCACGTTCAGCAGTGGACATTTGAATAATGATGACGAATGATGACGAATATTCTCTAGTTGACTTTGAGCATTGGGTTAAATGCTCGAAGCTAGTTGTTAATAAATCTAGTACTTAACAATAGAACTACGTATGTATCCGCAACGTCTTCCAAAGCCACAATGGCCAATAAAATGGTCATTGTATGCCCGCTATGTCAGGTTGCGCAAGTGACAATGAAACTCCGAATTTCATACTACGCTCACGATGAAATGGCGCCCTATCGACATTCTGAGCAGTCGCCGTTCAGTGTCAATGCAATAAAAACAGTCGGCGGCACGGGGACAAAGCAAGAATCTCTTGTTTTCTATTTTAAAAAAACGCAAGGTATTATTTAATATTTCATTACTGCTATTCGTCCATATACCTAGGTACCTCCTGTTATTCTTCCACTATCCTAATATTATGGAAGACTAGCTGATGCCCGCGACTTCGTGCGCGTGGATTGAGGTTTTTTGGTTCCCGTGGGAATTCTTTAATTCTCCGGGATAAAATCAGCCTATGTGTTATTCCAGACTATAATCTATCTCCGTGCCAAATTTCATCCAGATCCGTTCAGCCGTTCTGGCGTGATTGAGTCACAAACATCCATCCATCCATCCAAACTTTTGCATAATTTAAAATAATAATAATGATATAGTTTTTATTAGAGGCATTAAACCCATCTTACATCGATTAAAATATAATAGTTCTAGACAATACAAATAAATAAGTATAGAGTATAGATACTTATACAAATTAATTATTTGACAGCTGGCCATATTTCTAAAATTTAAGTACCTACGTGAATATTTACATGAAAATGATATTATAAATTATAAATCTGCTTCATGCTCTCTTATTTCACAAATTGTATCAGAAATAAATTGCAATAAATGAATTAGATTTGGAAAACCCAATCGACGAAAGACCAGTGTCTCAATACGGTCACTCAGGCAAAGAAACGTCTTGATTTCCTCATCTCACTGATATTACTTGGGTTTTACGTGGATTTTACTGAATGATCGTTTCTTAACCCTCATAAGTACAGACTAAATACTAATATTATAAATGCAAAAGTTTGGATGGATGTATGGATGTATGGATGTTTGTTACTCAATCACGCCCCAACGGCTGAACGGATTTGGATGAAATTTGGCACAAAGATAGATTATTGTCTGGAATAACACATAGGCTATTTTTTATCCCGGAAAATTGAAGAGTTCCCGCGGGAATCGAAAAACCTCAATCCACGCGGACGAAGTCGCGGGCATTAGCTAGTAGGTAATAGTACCTATGATATGAGCTACTATATTAAAAATCATAGTAACAAGGCTGTCATTAACTTTTACCTGTGTTTCGAGTATAGTTAATTGACGATATTACAATTATTGTATATTTTTATCAGCTCATACTAACCCCTATTTTTTACTGTTGTTGCAATATTAGTGTAATAAGAATCACTCACTAAAAAGATTCTTTGCAAAGACTGCAGTGTAGGTACTAGGTATGTGTTCTTTCGTAGAAAAAGGGCCTCTCGTTATTATCAGAGAAGTTTGCTTACCTGTTTTTTTTAATTCTAAAGCTTTAATATCAACGTTTCTACGAGTAGGTATATCCAAAGTAAATCTCTCGATTGAGACTTGGAGAAACTAGAATGATTCCAAGAGATTATGCACATGATCTACCAAATTTGGCCGGACACATAACCATATGGTACATGAACGTAGGTTTATGTACCATTAAGGGTATTTTGCACATATATAGTGCGTTGAACAAGTTTTCACTTTCTCTGGGGAAAGTGGCAAAGCGGGCGGAAACTTGATTATGCAGTGAACAGGAAACAGGCGGCCATTTTTGTTATAAATTAGTATAACAGTTACATAATAGGCTATGACAAAGAATATTTTCAATCGGTCCTGTCTAAATATTAACAACTAGATGATGCCCGCGACTTCGTTCGCGTGGACTAAGTTTTTTCGATTCCCACAGGAACTCCTCAATTTTCTGGGATAAAAAGTAGCCTTATGACCTTCTCCGGGATACAACCTATCCCTGTACCAAATTTCGTCAAAATCGGTTGCACAGATGGGCCGTGAAAGCGTAGCAGCAGACAGACACACTTTTGCATTTATAATATTAGTAGGTATGGATGATTGGTATCAGAGGAGGCTTTCTCGAGAAACGAAATGGATCTAATTTTCTAGCTTTCTGCAACCAAACGACACCATTCTTCTGTGTTTTTACACGACTGCGCATAAAAAAGGAGTGTAGTTTTTTCAGGGTTCATGTATGTAGGTATGTATGTACATGTGAGTTTCTTTCCATTCCACCTAAATGCCTGAACATATTCCGATGTTAGGGGTGTCGTTAGAATCCTTACATCCTTCTGAGTGATATATTTTTTATAAAGTTTTTTTTTTTTTAAATTTGCTACTATTACCAATTATTCTGTGCTATTACCTACTCTGCTTTGCTACTATTGCACCAAAGCACAGAATAATAACTAGTACTAGACCAAAGTAACACATCTTTTGTGATCAGTAAATTACAGTATAATTTAATAGGTAATTAAGTTAATTTGAACATTTTAGCAAGGCCAATTCAAAGTTCCCTCACTATAGGTAATTATACGAACAATTAATTTATTTTAACTCAAACAATAGTAATAATCTAATCAGCATACACTAAAGTACTATTATACTTATTATCTCATTCATTTGGGTCGTTTTAGGTCAGATTTTTTATCTCACTCTCACGTTTATTCATTATCATTTAAACTGCATTTACGAACTTACTCGTAACCCTATTTTATATTCTGTGCTTAAACTTAATGTTTATTTCATATACGACACGTAGGTACAGGTCTATTAGATACGGTTTGCTTCGAGTCTAGTCTAGACCACCGGTTCTGAAAGAAATTCCACTGAGAAGAGCCGGCCAGGAATAAGCAGTTGCTCATTTGCAATAATTTTAATGAAGTCATATAATTATGGAAGGCTATAGGCAGGACATGAAGGCATTTTTTTAAAATAAGTATGATGGATAAAAGGCAAAAAGTAAATAGGTAAGAAATTTCGAGTTACATCTTCGTTCCGACTGTTACGTTAAAAACCATACAAAATAATGATCTAATAAATATTTTGAAGGCAAGATAAGATATCTTCAAATTTCATTTTCTGTGTGTTTATGGTAGAGAATAGACTCTCAAATTCAAACTCAATTTTATTTGATTTTTAACCGACTTCCAAAAAAGGAGGAGGTTCTCAATTCGGCGCGTATCTTTTTTTTTAGTTTTACGTTTACAATTTACTGTTTATCTAGTACTTAAAATTATTTACTTTACTAGATGATGCCCGCGACTTCGTCCGCGTAAATTAAGGTTTTTGATTCCCGCCGGAACTCTTGAATTTTCCGGGATAAAAAGTAGCCTATGTACTTCCCCGAGATAGCACCTATCCCTCTACCGAATTTCATCAAAAACGGTTGAACAGATAAACTTTTTTGTTTCCCGCGGGATCTCTCGAATTTTCCGGGATAAAAATGTCATTCCCCGGGATGCAATCTATCCCTGTACCAAATTTTATCAAAATCGGTCGAGGCCGTGAAACACACACACACACACACTTTCGCATTTATAATATTAGTATGGAAGTATGGGTTTATAATGATATTGCACATAATTTTATGCATAAGTAGGTAGGTATATCTATACCTTTGATTCATATTTCTAGGCATTTTAACGGAAAAAAATTGTGCTCAACAGTATAGCAACATTTCGGAAACAAACATTTTGCATTTTTGTTAAAACTTACTTAAATACTTAGTAGCATTGTAAACTACATTAGGCAGCTACCAGTTACATATTATAGCTACCGGCATAGCTATCACATTTTCGACAGATAAGTCAAAACAAGCAAGATTATCGAGAAATCATCAACAACCGGCCCCGTCGAGCTTTCTACCGTTTTCCAAGACTGCGATCTGCCACTTACGCACTTTCCTCGGGAATGTATAATTGAATAACCGCCCGTAATAGGTACAAACGAGTAATTATAAACTATTTACCCTTTTAGTGGCAAGTTTTCTAGCAATTAAATTGCAACTAATATGACCGCCTCTAAGAAACTTGCAGTGCGATCTTAGCTTTATCACGTAGTTATGTACTTATTTTTAATTAAGCGTGAAATATTATATTACTAGATGATGCACGCGACTTCGTCCGCGTGAGTTAAGTTTTTTTAATTCCCGCGGGAACTCTTCAATTTTCCGGGATAAAAAGAAGCCTGTCCTTCCCCGGAATGTAAACTATCTCTGTACCAAATTTCATCAAAATCAGTTGAGTAGTTGGGCCGTGAAAGCGTAGCACACAGACCCACACTCTAATAAACATAAACATAAAGTCATATACCTAACTATAGCGCATGGCTGCGACTTCGTCTACGTGGTTTGAGGTTTTTTGGTTCCCGCGGGAACTCTTTAATTTTCCGCGATAAAAAGCCTATGCGCTATTCCAGACTGTAATAGATAGATAGATAGATAGATAGATAGATAAATGCTTTATTGCCACACAAAACATTAAAAAGAAACAATAAAGTTAACAATCAAAAAGAAATAACAAGTGCGCAAAGGCGGTCTTATCACTAAAAGTGATCTCCTCCAGACAACCTTTATTATAGAAGCTAATGCAATGAAGCGGGATAGTGCAACAACATTAATACATATTTATAATATACTACATAAACTATACATTCTAATAATACATAAACAATTACACAAATAAAATACTAAAACATATAAATAATAAAATACCAATACATTTAATCATAATACATATGTAAATATGACCTACTTAACAAAAGTAAACAAATACATAAATATTTTATAGCATATGAGTAAGATACAATTCTTTCAAACGATTCTTAAAAATACTCAAAGATTTTGACTGTCTAATATTACCGTAGCGCATTCCATAACTTGACTGTCTTTACCGTAAAGGAATTTGCATACACCTCAGTCCGACTCAATGGTATTTTTAACTTGTTGTCGTCCCTGGACCGCAAATAAAATTGAATGTCTTTGCTGCCAAGAAAAGTGAATCGTTCTTTCAAATATGGTGGCGTTTGAGGATGATATAAAATAGTGTATAGGAGCGAAAGAGCGTGTAAGTTTCTGCGGGATCGAATTGGCAGCCACTTCAACTGTGCCCGAAACTCAGACACATGATCATATTTGCGCAGGCCATAGATGTAGCGAATACATACATTCTGCAATCTATCCAATTTGTTAATTTGTAATCTATCTCTGTGCCAAATTTCAGCCAGATCCGTTCAGGCGTTGGGACGTGATTGAGTAACAAACATCCATACATCCATACATCCATACATCCATCCAAACTTTCGCACTTATTATAATATATAACTTTGAAGTTCGAAGAGTAAATTTGCGTCCGCAAGCTTCGAACCCTACAAGGCTACAACCCTGAATAAGAGGTCAAGGATAAGCAGCATTTTTAGTACAGCATCGAAGCATCTTTTAGAATGGTGACTCTCTTAAACAATTGTAAAGTCTTAAGCACCTTAAGTATGTATAACAGATAATAAGTGGACGAAGGTAAAGCTTATCTTTCGAATAGAAGTTTCTTCCAGCATTCTTTGAAGGTGTATAATTATTTTAGTGAAATTACAAGATTCTAAAATATATCTATCGATTCAGGTAACAAATATAAGTATTACATCCTTCCGCTTTTCACATCCTGCAGCAAACTTGTCTTTCTTGTTGCACCTACAGTTTCACTAGACGCATCCTGTCTCCGATGTGCAAAAACATATTTTCCTGTGTTCCAAGAAAATCACGTATCATGGCGCTCACGGGTGTTTGCGTTCTTTGTTCCATCCCTATTCATTAGAAAGTACACACCCTTAACATCTTGTAATTTAATAATACAGAGTGAACTTTTAATTGAAAATTCATTTGATTATATTTTTTTTTATAAAATAAATAATAAAACCTAAAATATTGTAATCTCGACCGAATTTCGGCTTGGAAAAATCACTAATATTCCCTTACTCTCAGAATGTGACACGAGGCAATTCGACACGATAAAAGAGAGGCACAAGACCTACGTGTCAAAGCTTAACGTGGTCTCCCAGGCATGGGTGAGAAACATCGCCAACGTCCTTGAGCAGTACTGAGCTTTTCTTGGCATTACTGGAACCTGTGCCTTAACCAAAGTATTTTCGACCTGACCTGCAGGAAATCGAACCCAATCGACCACGTCAGCCGCAGTTCCACAAGCAACCCACTAGTGATTAGACCAAGAGGCAATTAACCTTAACTATTCTTAAATAGTTACATATCAAAAGTTACGGAACCGGCAGGATTTGAACCTGCTTCTCTCAGGGAATCGCGCCCGGAACTCCTTTGACCGCTAGACCAGAGGCTAGGCGGTATTAAGGAATATATAATCATATATATATGTAGGTAGCAAATTATTAAACAAATTACAATGCAATGATGTAGAAATTAGAATAAGCAACCGTTTGATGGGCATTTCTTTACGGACGCAATTCCAACATTACACATAACCACAGTCCACACATCAATATTATGACATATAATATTTCCGTAACACTACACCCGTTTCCCATAAGCACTATACTTACCGTAGCATAGTGATTCGCGCGAGTAAAAGCGAAAGTGCGGTGAAAGTCGAACCTTGCACTTGAAAGGGAAAGCTAAAGGCCACTCTGGGCCACTCGACGGCGAGTGGCCCAGAGTGGCCAACACTAGGGTTGCCAGGTGAAAAATTTAAAAGTGCGTAAAAAGCCCGAATTTCATAGAAAATTCTTGAGATTTTATCACGAGTTACGCTGACTCATTCACGCCACGAAAGAGTAAAATTATATTTTAAATTTGTTAATTATGTTGATTTGTGAAATTATCTAAAAAAGATTATGGTTTTGTTTACGTTGATTGTAACTTTTAAATAAAAAAAACTGAACAATGTGTATATTGTATTGTCTGGTGGAAGGCTTCGGCCGTGGCTAGTTACCACCTTACGGGCAAAGACGTACCGCCAAGCGATTTAGCGTTCCGGTACGATGCCGTGTATAGAAACCGAATAGGGGTATGGGTTAAACATAACTGCCATGCCCCTAACAGGTTAGCCCGCTACCATTTTAGACCACATCATCACTTACCATCAGGTGAGATCGCAGTCAAGGGCTAGCTTGTAGCGAAAAAAAGGTAACAGACATACACACTATTGTTTTTGATTAATTTGATAGTGTTTCACTTGGATTAATTTGCTTTTTGCTCAATTTACTCAGATTTCCCTTACTTAAATGCTATTTTCTCGTTCCTTAAAGGTACCTAAGATGCAATATAGCATGTGGCAATAATCTTCATATCTGCATAAATTATAGACTATAATGGTTACGATTACAAACATAATGACAAAAACTACGACTCTCTCTATTGTGTTTGAAGCATACACTGCTGTCGATCTTTGTCTCAACGTCGTGGAAACCATCTTCAATATAATTCATTCATTATTTACTACTATTTATTTGGTGCTATCAAAGCTTTCTATCTAAATACAATGTACCTATATTGTATGTTAATTGTTATACGAGTAGGTATGCCGCGGATTTATCGCTTTGGGCATTGAAGAAAACTTGAGCCCTCCAAACTCGTCCCCTCAAGGTCACGAAAATTATTTTAAGATTTCACATTTTGTAAGTGAACCTTCTTTAACACCAATGTGAAAAAGCGACCCCAAAAAGAGAAACATATTGATAAATAGAATATAGCCTGCGAACTTCATACAATTTTTTTTAAATAAATAGAAATACCTTTTATCCAGTATTTGTCTATATTTATGTACCTATTGGATAATGTTATTATGCACAAAAATTATTATAATTAGGTAATTTTTCAATAAGTATGGCTATGTTAATAAGTGAGGGCTTGGTTATTGAAATAGAAACTGCCAATACTTAATAAGTAGGTACCAATACTAACTGTGTGTGGTACTGTGTACGCTTTCGCTTTGCCTGCAATTTATTATGGTAACTTTTCCCATGATTGTTCACTTGTTACAGCTAAAAACAATAAGTAGGCTTAACTAGCTTTTTGCTACATCTCTAGGAAACTGGAACGACATCAGAAAAGACAGTTTTTCCTCACTGAAACGCTATTGTTAACTGATATTTAAACCCAGACTAAGCAACGTTGTATTTTACCACGATTTTGCTTTGATTGTTGCTTCTATTACTTTATTGAGAAATACCTTAATATAAAAAGGTGTTTATAGGCCTAGCGAAAGGGCCTAGGAAAGGGTGAATTAATTTATATAACTATAATATACTACTAGTGGTCGACCGCGACTTCGTCCGCGTACAATTTCTGATTTCAGAGATTATTAATTTTCCCGCTGCAGGGGGCCTGTCTATAGTGGCCATTATTATGGCCACTATAGACAGGCAGGTGGTAGGATAGGATAGGATAGGTGGTATTTATTTAAAACTAATAATCTAAATGCCGATGTTCATTTCTCTAAGTTCAAAAACACAACTTTCATGTAATCTTCCAACCCCCTTTTCACTCCCTTTGGGGTGGATTTTCATAAAATTACTTAAACAGGTTATAAAAGTAGTAACCTAACTGCCGATTTGTAAGTCTGTAACTTCAAAAACATAGAACTTTTATGTAACTAGTTTTACTTTAGTTACTTAATAATCTCTACTATATAAAAATAAGTCGGGTTTTCCTTCCTGACGCTATAACTCCAGAACGCACGAACCGATTTCCACGGTTTTGCATTCGTTGGAAAGGTCTCGGGCTCCGTGAGGTTTACAGCAAAGAAAATTCAGGAAAAAATTCAACAGAAAAGCGGGAAAGTCTTTTTAGCGGGAAAGCCATCTGGTGGCGAAACGGAGTTCGCCGGGTTTGCTAGTGCTGTATAGTAAGGTGTTTTAATTTTGCCTTGTCATAAATATTTTAAGTACCTACTTGTAAATTGACTTGGTGTACTCGGCGTATCAAAGCCTAAGTTATAATTTTCTCACATCGGTGAAAGCGTATTACGTTCATTCAATAATTACATCCGATGACAATCTCATACGTTACGCTATCGAGTATCGACTTGCTACATCCGTTATACCTACCTACCCTGCGGATCGATCTTAATAAGCGCTGTCAACAATACACCGTCAACTGCGGATCGGTCTTATTAAGATCGGTCTAGTATTGGCGCAACGCGCTTCTGCAGATGTCGCGGGTTTTACTTTCTTACAAATACAATATTGTCTCTATTCTTTTCAAACTTATGTAAAACCTACTATGATAGACAAGGACACAGTAGGAATTTTTTGACGGCCTTACTCTATGCGATGAATTTATGGGTAGAAATTTCGTGCGAGTTGGACACCAACTTGGATTTAAAAAAAAATTTTGTTATTTATGTTTTTTGTTCTAGACAGAGAATTGTGGAAAAGAGTCTGTGTATCGTGTGTTATTACTCTAAAATGATTGACCATAGTGCACATCAATCAAAAAATCTATAGATACGGGTAATATTGTTTATTTTATTGGTACCAAAGAAAAAGAAAAGAGGTTAATTTTTGGTCTGTTTTTTGTTATTTTTCTGTGTAAACCATAAAGAAGAGCGATTACCTTTCAAACTTTAATCTACAGCTGTAGTTCATAACGATTTGAATGACGTAGTTTGTTTACATAGCTTCAGTACAAGTAATAGGAGTTGTTTTTGTTTTAAGCGGCGCGAGCCCGCCGGCGGCCGCGAAATTCGACACCTGTCACGTGACCCCCGCAGGTACGCCATATTCGCGTAATTATCTTTTCGCAGCGGAGCGGGCTGATGTGCATGGAGCGTAATTGCTTAGCAATAAATGATGTAACACCTGATTCACATCTGATGGGAAGTAGTTAATGGCGCAATCATTGAAAATCATCATCAATCATTAATCGCTTAGAAGTACCTCAAGTATACGGCTTTGCCTGTAGGACGGTAACTAGCCAAGAAGTTAGATAAGACAAAGTCCTTTTTATTCAAATTAGGCACATCCCTAATACCACTATTCGAACCTCAATCCTTATCCATACTTACTAATTTACTAATTTTACTTTTAACTAATCCATACTAATGCGAAAGTGTTGTCTGTCTGTCTTTACGCTTTAACGGCCCATCTTTTCAGATGATTTTGATGAAATTTGGTAAAGGGATTAGGTGGCATCCCGGGGAAGTAAGTACCTACTTTTTAACTCGAAAATGAAGGAGTTCCCGTGGGAATACAAAATGTCAACGCGGACGAAGTCGGGGGCATTTCATTATTTTGAATCGTTAAATGAATCTTCCACTAGTTCGGAATGCCATTCCTACCGAGAAGAACCAGCAAGGAAGAGAAACTTTTCTCTTGAAAGGCATTTCAAGCAACTTCAAGCATTTAACCAGCTCGAAGCTTTGAATGAATGTTGTAATACTTTCGCCGAATACGCTTCTTAGCAAAAACAACCACTCATGCGCAGTGGCCGGTCGGTGGAATGAAAATAAGATAATTTGAGGTCAGTGACACCGAGACAAGACAAGTTTATCTTATACAATCTTAGGATACTTAAACTTTCTCCAAATTATTTGTATTTTTCACATTTTATTCAAAATCCGAAACAAATTGCGTAACCGAGGATAATTAGTTGAGATTTAAGCTAGGATAATCACACAAAATTAGAAATATTACTTAGAAAATAAATGCGAGATTGTAAAAGTAGGTGATATCTAAGGAATTCAATATCACATACTTCAAACGGTGAAGAAAAACATCGTGAGGAAACCTTCTTCATTCTTCAGGAGAGTTCTTCATTCATAATGTTCTCGAAGGTGTGTAAAGTCTGCCAATCCACCCACAGTATAGCGGAGATTATCACCATAAAAAGAAACGTCCTATATGGCTATCTCAACAGTCTGACTGCCTCGATGGTCTAGCGGTTAGCGTAGTCGACTGCGGATCACGAGGTCCTGGGTTCGATTCCCGGTCGGGCATAAAAAAAATGTTAGGTATTGGGTTTTTCAATTAAGAAATTCTCAGTGCCAGTCCGGAGTTGGAAATTGGCGGTGCTTCACCCCCGTGCCTCGGAGAGCACGTTAAGCCGTCGGTCCCGGTTATTATCACTAACATGATAATAGTTGTTAAAGCCCGCCAACCCGCATTGGAGCAGCGTGGTGGGTCTAAGCTCTAATTCCCTCTCTCCTATGAGAGTGGAGGCCTGTGCCCAGCAGTGGGAAGCTAAAAGGCTGTAGTGGTGGTGGTGGTGGATATGGATATAGCCAACTTTAAGAGAAGCCAGCCTTAAGAGATCTATAGAGGGAACTTTGACTTAGCTTAGATTTAAGACATGATTAAAACGAGACAGATTTATGTTACTCACATAAGTCCATCTCGTTTTAACTTTAAGTAAAGTCTGAGCCAAGTCAAAGTACGCTCTATAGATCTCAGCATCAGACCTAAAACGCATACGTAGAGTTACAGATATTTTGAATCGAATCGAAGCCTGCTCGCCAGGCTTTCAAATCGCGCCGCGCCTGGATCTGTCATTATAAAAGATAAGCTTTTACTGGCGCTCTCGCCTCAGCCGCAGGTTTTCACCGCGATGCTAATGCTATAAGCTCGGCCGACAGGTTGTATCGCTTTTACTGGCACGCTGAAAGCCTATAATAACATAGCGCGCTAAGCTTACAAACACGATAATATGTAATTTCACTACGGCAAGTCTAAGAACTAGTTTAGAAAACTACTTACACTAGAACAAGTTTGGTATATAGTGCTGTGAGCGATGATGGCCTAATGGTTTTAAGACTACGGCCTGCTATTCGAATAAAAATTTGAAAGCTCAATATTGTGGCTAAGACTTCGGCCTGCTACGATACGACGATGGAGTTAGTACGTCCTCCTCTGTCGCGCAGTCACTCTGCAGCTTTCATTGTCTAGACATCTCGATCTGCAGGCAGCTGCAGGCCGAGTGGGAGATTTTTTACGTATTCGAACGCGACAACGTTAACCCCTTGTCCTAGGTGAGCGACAAACGCGGCAACGCGGCGAAGCGACGCGACAGTATCAAACAGTGGCTGACCCTTCACGTGGCCTACATTGCCGCGTAGATACGTCTGTCATTTTTGGCGGCATAGCGTCGCGTCGCGTGGCGTCGCTTCTGTCGCTCACCTAGGACAACGGGTCACCTATAACATTTTCCAGCTGTCAATTCCATACAGCAGGGCGATTATGTTAAACCTGCATCAATCATTATTACAGTCTCAATTGTTTTGATTGGCTGAATTTATGGTATTCTTGCTGCGTCAATGGATTTCGTCCAATAGTGGAAGAGTGTTAAACCAATCAAAGGTGATTGCGATGTATCAATGATTGATGCGAAATATACGCGGTCGCCCTGCGGGTATCGTAAACTATCATCATCATCACTTTCTATAAAATGTGATTTCAGTCAAACGCTAGATATGAATAAAAAACAGTAGCCATTAATAGCTATTTTGTGTTTGTGAAACTACCGAATCGTAAACTGTAGACCGGTCCTGCCTGTGTTTACGCTTTTTCGTTTGCCTTGGAGAAAGTAGCGCTGTTTGATATCGCATCATACCTATACCTATTTATGATTTTCTCATAGATTGGTATAAGAAAGCTTCCGAGTATGAAACAACGATAACACCTTTATTCCTTTTTGGTGGATGGGTGAAGATGTATGGATGGAGGGATGTGTGTAACTCAATCACGCCCGAACGGCTTAACAGATCTGGATGAGATTTGGCACAGTGATAAATTATAACCGGAATCCTGAAAAATTAAAGAGTTCCCGTGGGAACCAAAAACCTCTTCCGCGTGGATCGGATATTATACTATACTATACTAGTGTATAGTACCTATAATATTTTCATTTTCATTTGCCCGAACAAACAATAATTTGCTCATATGATCCTCCATCGCGTTCTTCTATAACCGCTGCTCTATTTCTTACAAAGTTAAGTATCTAGGTACACCAAGGAAGACCTTTCAAATCGACTGATAAGAGAAGAGAATACTAAGTAACTATTAATCTATGAATCAAATACATATTTTTCGCAACTGCCACAGCGGTTTCACTTTCAAACAATTGAGGAAGCCAGCGGTGGAGCACGCGAGGTGGTGTGACCGAGCGAACTGTATCGCGTCACGTGTGGCTAATGAGCCGCTGGCATGTGTGTTAACTATTCAATCACTTCCGCCTACTCAGCAAATAATATGTGACTTTGATTAACTCCTTCTTATATACTTGGTAGCGCGTAGTTCATGACCTCTAGACATCAAACTCAAAAACTCAAACTAAAAAAAGTCTATTACTAAAATAACAAATAAACACTAATCAAAAATACCACCTCTGGTTGCTCCTGCCCTGCCCTGCGAAGCTTGCAACATTGCCATGCTGAATGGCGATGGATAACCTTTGAAACTCAAGGTATATTTATTCAAAACTAGCAGATCCAGTTTTTTAAATTCCTACGGGATCTCCCTAATTTTCGGGTTAATATACCTACCTATAGCTTATGACATTCACAAGTCACACATAATGTGGCTTTCTATTGGTACCAGAATTTTCAAAATCGGTTCAGTAGATCCAGAGACTATCCCCTACAACCTCACAAACTCAGAAACTTTACCTCTTTATAATATTAAATAGATAAGTATAGATTGGTGGTGGAACGGACTCGGTATCAACGGCGAGTACATCACACACCTGCGGTTTGCCGACGATATACTCGTAGTTGCTATGGCACAAACTCTGGAAGACCTTAACACAATGCTCAATGACCTCAGCAGAGTTTCTCAACAGGTGGGCCTAAAAATGAACATGAGAAAGACGAAGATGTCAAGTCCAATGCACATGTTCAGCCCCACCCAGTATTAGTTGAGATCCTGCACTCGAAATCATTAATGAGTACATATACCTGGGACATAGTACAGTCCAATTAGGTAGGTCCAATTTCGAGAAGGAGGTCAACCGCCGAATCCAACTCGGATGGGCAGCGTTCGGGAAACTCCGCGACATCTTCTCGTCCAAAATTCCTCAGTGCCTGAAGACGAAAGTTTTCGAACAGTGCGTGTTGCCAGTGATGACTTACGGCTCTGAAACATGGTCGCTAACTATGGGCCTCATAAGAAGGCTCAGGGTCACTCAGCGGGCGATGGAGAGAGTTATGCTCGGAGTATAGGGATACTCGTGATCAAATCAGAAATGAGGAGATCCGTAGGCGAACCAGAGTAACCGACATAGCTCGAAGAGTCGCCAAGCTTAAGTGGCAATGGGCGGGGCACATAGTTCGTAGAACAGATAGGCGTTGGGGTCCCAACGTGCTCGAATGGCGGCCTCGCACCGGGAAACGCAGCGTTGGACGACCCCCCACTAGGTGGACGGATGATCTCAAGCGTGCAGCTGGGAGCCGCTGGAAACAAGCGGCACAAGACTGTGCTCTGTGGCGATCCATGCAGGAGACCTTCGTCCAGCAGAGGACGTCTATAGGTTGAGACGACGAAGTATAGATTGGTACCTACACACCTTCTGAACGTCACGTATACGAAGTATAAGACGTGATGGTGATAATTAACCGCGGTATCTTAAAACTGTTTGTCTGAGGGGGGAGGCCTTTGCCCACGTTTGGGATGACCTCTAAACATAAAAAAAAATGAGAGAAAAAAAAAAAAGATTAAAAAAATAATAAAAAAATAATAATAATATAATATGAGAAAAAAAAAATATATATATATATATACATTTATACATAATAAAAAAAAAATGTTATAGCTTTAAAGGTAGGCTTTAATAATTATCAATAATAATAATAAATCTTAAAACTAAATCTACGAGGGTTCCGCCTCATCCCTGTGCCTCGGAGCGCACGTAAAGCCGTCGATCCTACACCTGATCTCTCTCCGGTCGTATCAGATTTTCCGCCCTATCGGACTATGAGAGTAAAGGAATATAGAGTGCACCTGTGGTTGCGCAAAATGAATATCTATATTGATGTTCAGCCGCCGCCCATGGGCATTCGCAGTAGCAGAGGAACCGCCAATGCGTCGTAACAGTAACATCGAAACTATTGTGATATGACATTGCTCTGGCAGTTCAAACATCTTGGATTGCAACTGACGCTAGGCCCCAAGGCCCTGACACACAACAATATAAAAAAAAACAATGCATTACCTCAGGCCTACAGAGTACAGGCGTGAGGCGGTCATACTGTAACAGCTTGCGACACAATTACAATTACGCCGGTCAATATTGTACAACGTTCTATTACGTAAATGATATAAAAATTTATGCGTTTGTTAGATTATGTTGCCACTAATACGCGTGGATTTTTGATGTGACTCATAATTTCCTCATGTTCGATCTTCATGTTGATTCGTAATCGGAACTGAACTTATACTAGGCATTGTTTTTCATAAAAATCCAAGTACCTTGTACAGGTTCTTGTTAATGTTTTTTTCCTTTATTAGGTATGCCTACATGAAAAGGTAAAGTGACGTCACTCTACCTTAACGAAATTATTCTCGCAAGCGCAACTTTAAAGTTCCATAACTTTTTTTTTGTTGAGATAGACTGCTGTTTGACTGCAGTGTATGGATTCCTGATCATTTCGGGATTCTTTGGTGAGAAGCTTAATCGCAAGTGTTATAAGTGAAATCTTCTAGACCCTTAACGGAACTCTGACCTAATCATCATGAAAAACCTCAAACTAATTGACCCAAATAATGTTGCAAATACTTAGTTGAACCAATTCGTTCAGCTGTGAAAAGATTGTCCAAGATAAATGTCGTATTGCAGCACCACCGCATCTTTGCCTAATGCCGTGTTGTTTACACAGAATTGAACAAAAACTACAGTTTTGTAAATCCAATCACTAAAGTACCTACTTATTTGATTGATTATACTTAGGCTCAGCATAGTATAATGTTTCGAAGATTTCCATATATTCATACCATCGATATATAATATGTAGGTACTACATGAGTCCTTTCATAGAAAAAAGTTGGGCGTCCGACTTGTAGGGCGTGCCCCTCACCTGTATTTAATTATCCGTGTCTCCGCCATAGCGCTGTCCCGCTTTTCAGACTAGATGGCGTTAGAAAAATAAGTACACATTTATTTGTTTGACAGGTAAAGGCCTGTGTAAATTGAGGTCGTTGATTCATACATAACAAAATATAAAAAAAGCAATCGAGAGCTTTTAAAATGGAACGCTGTGTAAGAAAATTCAAGTTTATTATCAATCAATTATAGACATTCTTCTTTCCATTTTGCAATTTGATAAAAAATTTAAAAGCTTGGCAAAAAGTGATCAAGAAGCATACAAAAAATCTATTGTGATCTTTGCTTTTCGATTAAAACTGACTTACTTAGTTGAAATATTTTCGCAACCAATGCAAAAATCGCGGCTAAATTTTTGCAACAACCTTCTTCTTCTTCTTTATAAGCCTTTTTTCATCCATCAAAATCAAAATGCTTTTTATTCAAATAAACTTTTACAAGTGCTTTTGAATCGTTAAGTGAATCTACCATTGTTGGACATAGGCCTCCTCATGTGCACGCCACTCTTCCCGATGTTGGGCAGATAGTTGTCTTCCTTGCATCCTAAGGTCAATCAAAAACCGCAAAATTCCTTTGATGATAGGGAATTAATGACATCTCAATCTAATGAGAAAAATTAAAAACGCGCTTCCAGTATGGAAGTTTGTATGAAACACATACTTAGTTGTGACGTCATCAAATTTCAACGCATTTTTTTTCTTGAATCGATAGTTTAAAATAATAATAATAAATAATAAATAAATAAGCCTTTATTTCCCAAACAACTAATTACATTACTTAAATATTACTTAACGCTAGGTATAAATAGGTAATTACTTAAGATTTAATTTTTGTTCTGTGACGTATTTCTTTGTTTCGTACTCTGTCTCGTAATTTCAAGTCTAACATACTTCTTTCAGCCGCTCTTTGATAAGTTTAAAATAACTACTTATCAAACTTAGAACTAACCGAGGATGAAAATTTTAGGGCTTTTAGAAGGCCCTCTATTTAATATTTTAGAAATGATTTATTTTTATAAAAGGCATCATCCATTGAAATCTAGGTAAGTACTAAAATTCTACATCAATGGCATCATCCCAATTACTCTAATTTTCTCGAAACTGGGTGTTTGCGGTCCTTCTTCATCCTCTCTAGTAAGACGTGAGACTAGGGTTGGGAACGAAGGGTTTTGAGGTGGATTTTCGGTGCTGTTCGGAGTGGTTTTTAGCGCCTTCGCTTCTATCACAAACACACAGCTACCTACGCATTTTAAATAAATATTTAACCAAATGTAGTCAAAACTTTCTACTGTAAAGAATGCAACGCAAATTTACTGGACAGCAAAAGGCCTTTTAGGTTGAAGAAGACCAAGAGATAAGGACTTGGGCAGCTGCGAGCTGGTACGAAGACTCTCTGATCGCGTATGATGGAGACGTTTGCTTGACCAAGCCAAGGCCCATCCAGGGATGTAACATTTTGACGATGATGATGATTTAACTATTATATTGTAGTGTAACTGCTTGTAAGCGATTACGGTCTACAGTTCACCCTTGACGATAAGCCTTGTCCTAGTAACTTAAGTCAAACGACTTAAGAAAAATGACTAAGGTGGAGTTCACCGACTTTTTCATCGGCTGATTATCAGATAATCGACTGATTAAATCTTTTTTACTGTTCACCACAACCCAACCACTGTTTACAACGCTTGATCGGCTGTTTAACATAACCGAGCTCGGAGGGATCGTTTAAACGCCGATTACTACATTTTGACATTTGTCTTAGCCAATATCATACAGAGGAAAGATTTGTTTGTTTGCTTGGTAGTGGACAATATCAACACCTTGACTTACTCAACCGATTTTAAAAATTCTTTATAGAATAGATACTTTATCAGCGAGTAACTTAAGCTATATTTTATTTTCAAAAACGAAAATTGCAATAATGTGAATGAAGTCGGAAAAAATCGTCTCATCTGAGAACTTCCGTGGCGTGCGCTGCGTAAATAGTAAAAGTTACACGAAAACAATGTATGGTGGAATTGTTCCTCTCAAAAAGTTCTAAAAATAGTCCGCAATAGCATATATACCTATCTTTTAAGGTTGTCTCATATAATATTAACCATTTTTATGATTTTAAAATTTTTTCTGAAACAAAGCTTTACTTTCCAAGGTGTTTTTCCTGACATTGTATTAATCCTTTTTTTTAATCCACTACAAGTTAGCCCTTGACTGCGGTCTCACCTAATGTTAAGTGATGATGTATGCCTAAGATGGTAGCGGGCTAACCTGTTAGGGGCATGGCAGTTATATTAAACCCATACCACTATTCGGTTTCTACACGGCATCGTACCGGAACGCTAAATCGCTTGGCGGCACGTCTTTACCGGTAGGGTGGTAACTAGCCACGGCCGGAGCCTCCCACCAGGCCAGACCAGGGAAAATTCAGAAATTATAAATTACCAAACCCTGCCGGGGATCGAGCCAGGGACCTCCGCACGTTCAGGCAACAGCGCTCAACACTGCGCCACGGAGGTCGTCGAATCCTTATCAAAATAAAGTGGTTTCTCATCTCAAGTATTTATTATAGACCAAATTAGCCCTTTACACCATTTAATTCAGATTAATATCTTAGAAGATATCGTAGAAATAAAGTAACGCGCAATAGAAATAGGTGCCGCGACATGCATTGGCAGGCGGTGTGAAAAGATATCGCAGTGCTAATGTAAAACTTGATTTGCTGCCCAGTACCGACTGACTATTATTGGGTATGGACTATTATGATGAGTGCTACACGTGTGAATCCGGGGCGAACCCCTAGTATTTAAATAATGAGCTTCTCGTCACTGGTGAAATTGAGAGTGCGCTTCTTTTGGCCTTCCATATTTACAAAATTTAAAAAAAACTGCGCAGAGAACCACAAAAATCACTTGACTGATGCTTAGCTGTGTTTTCAATAATTTCAGATTTCTGCAACTCAACACGCCACATCTGGCACCATTCAAAATATCTTGTCAGTTCAAAACAAAAGGGGCCATGACACCGTATTACCTGTCCAAATTCAGAACTACAGCGTAGTTTATCCTCCCCAATGGTGTCGTTATACTTTTCATGTTAATAGCATTTTATTTTATACTACTAAATATAAACGTCACAGTACGTCAGCATGAACAGTTAAAACAATGAGACTACGCAAATGTGTTGGCTTTTACCATTCGTTCAGTTCATGTCAATTTGCTGTGAATGGTTGTTTATCGCCTGGTTTAATGATCGTCGTTCAAAATAACGTCGTGAACAGTAAATATTTAAACGGTTGTTTAAACGGTGTTGAAGAATAATCAGCCGATTACCTAAATATCGTTTAAACAGAAGTCGGCGCACTCCACCATAAGGTACCTATTCCAAAATATTTTGACCACTCATGATATCAGTCCAAGTGACATTCTAATTTCGAATTCTTGATCGACCCAAGAATGTTTGAGCCAGAGAGCATGCTCGATTATGTTCGGCACAGTCTTTTGGTTTGTTAAAAACCAAAATTTTACTTACGCGATACGACTTGAGCGACTTTATCGTCAATGACTACTGTCTATAGAGCGATATGTCGCTAGTGCAGCGTGCTAGTGCGCGTAGTGAGATCTCAACCTGCCATCCGGAGCTTGTTGACAAACATATCCACCGATTGTTAAGCAACAATGGATAGAAAGAAGTGGAAGTATATGAGCGCGCACGACCCTCTCCCTCGCGCAGTACCGCGCGGCCGCCATGCGGTGCACGCGCGACGCGGGAAATTCAAATTACGAACGCGCTCTAGTCAACTCTTTTTTTTTTAAATATTCATAAGACTGATGGACTATGACTGCTTACTATACAGCTTACTACAAATATAGGTTTAAAATATTACTTAAATATAAGATTCAACTTAAGACAATGTGACTGAAATTTATTGACTGACCGTGAACGTGACTGTTACTTTTTGTGACCTGACTTTGACTTTGGATTGACTGACTGGATCATCGGGAGGTGTTTCTGACTGCAGCTTTAAGGTATGCACTTTTAAGTCTAGGTTCTAAATTATTTTATGTTCTGCTGTACAATATATTTTAGGAATATATGAAAATTAAAATAATAAAAATTGTAAATATGAAAATTGAGCGTGAAAAATTGCAGTAAATAAAAAATAGGTCGTCTATCTCCAGATTAACTAGAAAATTATTTAACTTTTAGTCTTACTTTATAATAGAAAAGCAAAAGCAAAACGTTTATTCCGTCGCTTTCTTCATAAAATAGTATCTAATGTGAGGACACAATAATAAAATTAGACCTATTTTTCACAATCAAAAAAAATGGGTTCGTAATAATTATAACCTTCCCTGGTAAAAAAAACCTAAATTACCTACTCTTAAAAAACGAATATGCTTACCTATTTTATTAAATACCTACTTGGCCGCTAAATTAAAATAACAGAATTTAAAAATCGTACTTATAAAATTGTGAAATAGGCTTTATGACATGGATCCCAAAGGGAGCAAAAGGCTTTGATTTTATTTAAAGGAGGCAAAAAGGCATAATGTATTTTAAAAAATCTCTTTTTTTTATTCACAGGCTTTAAGGCTCTGGGTTCCAGCCCTTCTGAGCCTAAAATTACTTATTTAATTAATTCTTTTAAATACTTACCTACATAGAAGAAAATCGTCCTAGCAATCTGGTACGTCTAGAAACTTATCTTTGTCGTAAATGATAATAATTGTGTTGCAGTCTAACATAAATTTGTGAGTCGTGGTGTTTTATTAAAATGGATAAAATGAATACTTTATGTACCAAAGACATCTGAAGGCATTAATTATGTGATTTAAGTATAGTCTAGTTTTTGAGACAGAATTACGACGTTCACAGGATTCGAATATCGAATCCAGGGAAGGCATGGGTTAGGACTTAGGTATAATTAGGTAGCAAGGGTATTTGATGGCAGATCATAAAGAAAAATAAGCATTGATCTAAGTATTTCATTATTACGGTATCTTAAAATTCAAGCTACGAGGGTTCCAAACGCGCCCTGGTCTGAGCCCACAACAAACTGAGCCGGGGTTTTTTTTTCATTATCACCATCTCACAAATCATCTTAACTAAGGAACTATCAGAGCCATTAGAGCAAATTATTCTTCTATGAGGTCTTCTAGTACTGCACGTCACTGATACATACCCAACTGAAAATACTTAACGACAATCAAGACATAATCAAGTTAAGTTAACGTTTGAATAGGTATTTAAATTATTATTAGTATTAAACTGACATAGAACATACAGCTATATAACTAATATATATTACTTATACCTATACCTACCGACACACTTTTAATAGCTAGCTTAATTCATGAAGACTAGTGCTAATTAAATGGTAATTTTCATAGATCGTTAGTTTTGGCATAATATGAATGTGATAATTTCTCTTAAATCGATTTTTGTTTAGGTTAACTGTTTTAGATTGTTCTTCTTCTTATTTGTAGGCATTTATAGGGTTGTCACTTGTCACTTAAGTAAAATGTCATCCATATACATTGGAAAAGTGTTTTACTAGTTTTTACTTTTTACCCATGGTTTCCGTAGCATAAAATTTGGCTCAAGTTGTTACTGAATTTTTCCGACTAACCGATCAATTTCATATGAGTAACTTCTTTATACAAAATTATTGAAGTGAAAACTTCTTTAGGCGCGTTAACGTTGAGCACTTTTTGGTTGGGGGTAAAGATGTGGAAACGCGTGAGGCGTGACCGACATCGTCACCGACACCTCGCGTTATTACGAAGACAGCAGGTCTTAAATATAGTACATTCGTAATTAAACTTTTATGCCTTTTTTTGTTTTATTAAATTCTTTTAAATATTCGTTTTCACTTCTATCGGCAGTCCCTAAAATGTCAATTAAGGTACGTCTACATAAAAAATAAACCACTATTATATTGACCAGGAACTGCTAATACTTGTATTCATCGTATTAAAGAAATCTTATAATACACTAGCAAACCCGGCGAACTCCGTTTCGCCACCAGATGGTTTTCCCGCTAAAAAGACTTTCCCGCTTTTCTGTTGAATTTTTTCCTGAATTTTCTTTGCTATAAACCTCACGGAGCCCGAGACCTTTCCAACGAATGCAAAACCGTGGAAATCGGTTCTTGCGTTCTGGAGTTATAGCGTCAGGAAGGAAAACCCGACTTATTTTTATATAGTAGATAATATTAAATGCAAAAGCGAACTATCCGTCTTAAAATTTTACACAACTCTGCATGGCACTATTTTTTTCACAACTACCTTGCATCCCAGAGATGAAACATAAGGCAAATAATTAATCCTATATAATATATTCTTAAATAAATTATGTTAATTTTATTAACATAATTTTATCCCTGAAAACAACCTCGGGATATAAAAAACATTATCATCGCGCATTTAGTCGCGGGCATCATTTACTTTATTATTTATCAGATAACGTCGAGTACAGTTTGTGCATAATTTGCGAGCACCTACAGATGACTCTGACAAGCGACAGCCCTAGCCGCGTCATTGACCGCAGTGAAAGTGAAAACCACTTTCGCTGCGGAACCGCCGGTTGCGTACACACGTGGTATATGGACACGGGTATTGGCTTACTACAATACTTACTATACTCGTAGGTACTACTTTAAGCTTCTTTAAGCTTTAAGCTTCTTTTTTTTGTAATTAGGTATATGTTTCTATATTTCTTGTGTGCATAGAATACAATAATAATAATACTTTAAATACTACTATAATGGTAAATGAAAAATCTGCCACAGTAGATAAATCCATGTGGTGCCGTGAGTATCTTGCACTTTTAGCTTGTGATATTCACCACACCACACAAATCTTCCAAATTATTCTTAATTTATAGCGAATTAAACTTCTAGTAGTCATTATCATGGAATTCCACAAAGTAACGTCTGCTTCTATCCAATACTATAATTGTACTAGCGGACGCCCGCGACTTCGTTCGCGTGGCATAAGTTTTTTAATTCCCATAGGCATTCCTTAATTTTCCGGGATAAAAAGAATCCATGAAAAAAACTCGTCGATCTGTTGCTCTGTTGCGGCGTGGTTGAAGGACTATTTAACGTCGTTTGGGATAGAATTTATAAAAATTGTTAATTATGTATTTCATAATTTAAACCGCGGTAGCCCAAATATCAAGTTTCATGGCTATAACTTGTAAAACGCCGGCCTTTTACACAAAATTACAACCCCCATTTTACCCGTTTGAGGGTGGAATTTTGAAAAACTGTTACACACACTTCTTTATAGTATACCGAAAGCCAAAATACCAAGTTTCGTTGTTATAACTTGAAAAATATGTTGATAAATAAAGAACATTCACCCCCTATTTCACCCCTTTGGGGGTCGAATTTTCAAAAATGTTGAAACACGTACTTCTGCATATCTAACTGAAAGCCCAAATGCTAAGTTTCATGACTATAACTTGAGAAATGAAGGACTTTCATACAAACTTTCAACCCCTATTTTACCCCCTTACAGGTTGAATTTTCAAAAATATTTTCTTAGCGGATTTACCTGCGATAAAAAAGCTCTGTATGGCAAATTTCAGCCCGATCCGTACAGTGGCTTGAGCTGTGTGTTGATAGATCAGTCAGTTAGTCACTCACCTTATCCTTTTATATAATACTAGCTGATACCCGCGACTTCGTCCGCGTGGATTGAGGAGTTTTAGTTCCCGCGGGAACTCTTTAATTTTCCGGGATAAAAAGTACCCTATTATTTAATCCGGACTTCTAACTTTACGTCTGCAAAATTTCAAAGCAATCGGTTCAGTAGTTACGGCGTGAAAGCGGAACAAACATACAAACAAACTCACTTTCCCATTTATAATATTAGTAAGGAAGTAAGGATAAGGATTCAGATGTGTCGTAAGCTAAGATTTGTGGGGCCCAGGCCGTACTTTTTTTTTGACTTGCTTACGATAGTTCTTAGAAAGTTTTCGTTACGTAATAATTTCATACTTATTATCTAAATACAGTTCATCTCGAACAACTTTCATTTACATAATATTCATAATTCTTAATCGCAAGTCACCGCACGTAATATTTTATTTAACGCTTTAACGCGCTGTGGTGTGCACTGTGCACGCTAATCACACTTTACTGTTATTGCTCAAACAAATATTATGTTAAATCACACTTGCGCAACAATCCATACTTCTATATTATCCATACCTAGCTGATGCCCGCGACTTCGTACGCGTGGATTGAGGTTTCTCGGTTCCCGCGGGAACTCTTTAATTTTCCGGAAAAAAATTGGCCTATGTGTTATTCCAGACTATAATCTATCTCTGTGCCAAATTTCATCCAGATCCATTCAGCCGTCCTGACGTGATTGAATAACAAAAATCCATCCATAGGCCAAACTTTCGCATTTATAATATTAGTATTAGTATAGATCCATATGTAATAAATGTGAAAGAGTGACTGTCTGTCTATCTGCTACGTTTTGACGTCTCATCTGATTAACCGATTTTGATAAAATTGATTATAGGTAGGTATAAGTACCTATATGTTGTATCCCGGGTAAGAATATAGGGCTACGTTTCATCGCGGAAAATTAAAGAGTTCCCGCGGGAATAAAATAAACTTAATTCACGCAGACGAAGTCGCGGGCATCATCTAGTGTGTGATAATGTAGACGAACTTATTTTGACGACCTCCCAGGCAAAAGCTTTTGTTAGAAGTGGGAGGTTCCGGGTTAGATCACCGGCAGGGTCAATTTGGGAATACATAATTTCTGAATTTTCTCTGGTTTGGTCTGCTGGGAGCTTGGAGGCTTCGGCTGTTGCTATAAGTTACTTCCCTATCGACAAAGACGTTCCGCCAAGCGATAAGACTTCCAGTATAGCTATTTATGCAACTGTATCGTAATGAGGGTCATTTTAATTCGAGTGCTGTTTTTTGATCTTGCTGAGTATCAAAATAGGATAGTACGAGAATTAAAATGACTAATTACGTACAGTTGCATACAAGATTTTATCTACGACAAGGACGTCTTTATAATTTTTTACTTTATAAATTAATAAAAAAGTCAAGTGCCAGAACCCAGAGCCGCTAAGCTATAGGTATCCTATTTATGAAGATAACCATATCGATACAGCTACGACTCATAACGATACAGCTCCCATACAACGAACTGTATCGTTATGAGAAGCAAACACGAAAGAGGGTTTAATTCGATATAGTTGTCAAATTCGAAATTGGAACTTTTCGATGCTGGAGTAGATAAAATATATTATCATATTATGATGTCGCGTAGAAACAAACTATAGGTGTATGGGTTTAATATAACTGACGTATCATGTTAGCCCTCTATCATTTTAGGCTGCATCATCGCTTGACTGAGCTGACCAAGCATAGGTACTTACTCGTAACTGATTTCTAACGTGTTACGTAATTAATATCAAATGCAAGAAAGTTCCTAATCTCATTAAAATATTAGCTTGAATGAAAGTGGTACTGTCATCTCATAAATATAATTTACATTGAATAAACTAGAAGTTTAATTCGATCGGTTCGAGATACGCACTGTACCACATAAATTTTCCTTCTGTGGCGGATTATAGCGAATTAAACTTCTAGTTTTTTTCGTTGTCATGGACTTCCGCAAAGTAACGCATGCTTCTATCCAATATATTTACATTCACTATTAACCAATCTCTACTATCTACAAAGAAGTGTATCATTCCCAATAGGTACAATTTTCCTATATCAAGAGCATCGGAAATCTTGGTTAAACATCCGGGTAGAAGTAAGTAAAAAGAAGGTTTATTATTCCATGTACCTACTCGTAGTTATATATTAATGTAGCAATTATTTTTTCAATACACGCTCGAAAAATACAGTTACAGAGGCATTAAACCGGGCATAAGTATAAGTTAAATTTACTGCCCTCGTGCTATTTCTTTTTGTAGTTTTTTTTTAAAATTTTTAGATCCACTTTCATATAGTTATCTCGTATGTAAAAACCTACCTTCTTCTTCTTTGGCTACCTCTCCGATCAACGAAGGTTGGCAGTCAGCTTCATATATTCACTTCTGTTCTTCGTGAAGCGAAATAATCCGGCGGCACTCGCGATTCAGGTCCACTCCCGTATTTAAAACTTATGTACTTATTGCTCTTACATCACAAACTACTACTTATACTTTATGGGCTCCAGCGTAATCATCAGATACGAGCTATCAAAACTAGCCACTATGGAACACCTCCCTAAAATAGTCAATTTATTGGTAAAATTTAAGTACAGGTAAATACAGGCGTATGAGTCTTGAAAACACCATGTTTAACGTGTATTTTGTTTCCAGCATCGAGAATGGAGACAACCTGGAGGGCCGCGCGGAGGACAGCCAGCTGCCGGCGGCGAGCGCGCTGCGGCAGTCCCCTCTCTTGGAGCAGTGTCCACTCAGAGGTCCGCCCAAATGCCCACCGGCCTCCAAACGGTAAGTTTCTTTTATAACTGATCTCCATTTCGCCCCATCTACGTCGCTTGAAAACTCCATCCTAATTTCAATTTTAATTCATTTTTTTGACTAGATGATGCCCGCAACTTCGTCCACATTTTTTTGTGAAAATTAAGGAAAATTCCTTAATTTTCCTTAATTTTCCGGGATAAAAAGTCCTTCCCGGGATGTAACCTACCACTATATCAAATTTCATCGAAATCGGTTGAATAGATGGGCCGTGAAAGCGGAGCATACAGACAGGCAGACACACACACTTTCTATTAAGTAGTATAGATTTAAGCTTGTATTAAAGCTCTGACATGTGAATTTCAATAGGTGAATAAGATTACTAGTTTTAACAAAGAATTCAATTAAAAATAAGATTATAAAATAATAATGGAAATAAGATTTTAAATTAAAATTTTCTGGATCAAAATTATAAAAATATACAGTATGTCGTAAAATCAATAAATTAATTAATTGCCTTGAATTGGTGAATTCGCCCAGGTTCTCTCCATAACTTGGGGTCTTACAAAATTTCAAATATCTACATCCCAGAGTTTACGTTTTCCTCTACGTTTTATACGAGGTGTATACCTACAATTAAATGAGTCAGTCAGCTTATTTCGTTATAAGTAATAATAATTATGTGGTTATTGATTGATTCAAAACTTCACGATAATATACTTAGTTGGCATTCTGATTACCTCAAGCATAGGCCCATCGGTCAGAAAACTATGGTATAATCACTTCTTATAACTTTTCTGTATGATCCTTTTCCAAGTAGAAATTATTGAAGAATCGGGTACCTATTGGTTTAAGTTGCACTATGTTCCTTACAAGAAAATATACCTATACCTCCAACACTTTTATCACCCAGGAAGATTGCAAGGGAAAAAATATACTAAATTAAAAAATGTTCACCTTCAGGTACCGTACCCACGATGGTACTTGCAACAACCTGAGCCGTCCCCGCTGGGGCGCCACTATGACCCCAGTCCAGCGCTTCATACAACCCGTATACTCAGACGGCATCCAAGCTCCTAGGCGATCCATATTTGGCCCAAAACTACCTTCAGCTAGAGAAGTCAGCGCTCTCGTCCATGAAGACAAGAATGCAGAGAACACTGGCGTCACCCATCTGTTGATGCAGTGGGGACAGTTCTTGGATCATGATATCACGGCGTCTTCTCAATCAAGAAGTTTTAATGGATCAGTACCGAGATGCTGTAGGGATGGTGGAAAGGATTTCATCCCGAAAGAACTTATGGTGAGTATTTTAAACCTTTGTGCAATTCTTTTTATAGAAAGAAAAATGTAGCGTGGTCAAAATACTGTTCACCCAGGACAATTTTCTATAATAAAGGTAATTTTCACAGATAATTATCGACCACTCACCACAGTAGATGATTTTCAATCACACGTCATCCGATGACGTGTGATTGAAAATCGATGACGATGGATCATAAAAATAACGATGACGGTCATCGTTATTTATTTTATGATCGTTATTTTAATGAATGATATGTGTGGAAATAAACAATAGGATCCTTACTTTTTAGAGCTTTAAATTTTTCCAACTACTAGCTAAGCTATGTTTCAACATTCAATAAGCTAAGCTAAAATTAAACGAAGCATCTATAAGCTTTTTGAATCCCTCCTGCTCTGGTAAAGAATCACAAACATGAGAAAAATTATCGGACTGACCCACTAGGAGTGGGGAAGTTTTTTACCAGCTGGCTGAACCGATCTTTTTTTTCTTATCATTGAGTGCCAGCGGAGAGGTACCTACTCATGTAACTGCGATCTACCTAATTTGATGATTAGTTTTATTTTAAACTGAACTTATAATGGCTTAAGAGAGCGATGCTCGGGGTTTCTTTGCGGGATCAAATCAGGAATGAGGAGATCCGCAGAAGAACGAAAGTAACCGACATTGCTCGACATATTGCGACAGACGGCAGTAGGCGGGGCACATAGTTCGCAGAACCGATAGACGTTGGGGTCACAATTCACAAAGTGCTGGAATAGCGACCTCGCACTGGGAAGCGCAACGTCGGCAGACCCCCTACTCGGTGGACAGACGCCATCGGACGAGTCGCAGGGAGCCGCTAGATCTAGGCGGCGCAAGACCGCGGGCGTGTGGAAATCCATGCAGGAGACCTATGTCCAGCAGTGGATGTCTATCGGTTGATGATGATGAAACTTATAATTTAAAAAAGGGTGAACCGACTAACGCAAGATTTTCTCATATTGCAGCACCCAGAATGTATGCCAATAGCAGTTCCACCGTCAGACCCGTTCTACGGCCCCCGCGGCGTGCGCTGCCTGGACTTCGTGCGGTCTTCCCCAGCGCCGCGCGACGACTGCGCGCTGGGCTGGCGCGAGCAGTTCAACCAGGTGTCTGCGTACATCGATGGCTCTCCGCTGTACGCCAGTTCCGCGCGGCAGTCGGATAAACTCAGGCTGTTTAGAAATGGTAAGTTTTTGTGAGTGTTCGTTTTTACGGAAGACTCTTGCCTTGACCATTTTGTAGCCTGTTTCTAATGTAAGCCTTTTACTGGCGTAGATCTTCTGAAAGGTAGGTATATTTACAAGTTAGCCCTTAACTTAGGCTAATCTGTAAGAGGTATGGCAGTTATATTATACCTATACCCCTAATCGGTCTCTACACGGTATCGTACCGGAACGCTAAATTCGCAGCGTTGGACGACCTCCCACTAGATGGACGAATGATCTCAAGCGTGCAGCTGGGAGCCGATGGAAGCAAGCGGCACAAGACCGTGTTCTGTGGCAATCCATGCAGGAGACCTTCGTCCAGTAGTGGACGTCTATGTTGACGTGGCGACGACGACGTGGCGACTATTATATGATGTTTATCCTTGTGGTCCAGGCATGCTGCAGTACGGGCGGGTGCAGCAGCGGCGCCCCCTGCTGCCGACGGAGCGCGACGAGCTGTGCCGCGGCGGCGCCGTGTCCACGGACTGCTTCAAGTCCGGGGACGCGCGCGTCAACGAGCACCCCGGCCTCGTCGCCGCGCACATCGTGTGGCTCAGGCAACACAACAGGTATCACTGTCTAGCTACAGGTGCAACAGGGAATGTTTTTCACACAGGTACTCTGTCCCTCTCCATTTTTGACGACCTCCGTGGCGCAGTGTGTAGCGCTGTTGCCTTAAAATGCGAAGGTCCCGGGTTCGATCCCCGGCGGGGTCAATTTGGGAATTTATAATTTCTGAAATTTCCTTGGTCTGGCCTGGTGGGAGGCTTCGGCCGTGGCTAGTTACCACCCTGTCGGCAAAGACGTGCCGCCAAGCGATTTAGCGTTCCGGTACGATGCCGTGTAGAAACCGAACAGGGGTATGGGTTTAATATAACTGCCATGCCCCTAACAGGTTAGCCCACTACCATCTTAGACTGCATCATCACTTACCATCAGGTGAGATCGCAGTCAAGGGCTTACTTGTAGTGGATAAAAAAAAAAAACTAAGTATATGAAAAAAATAGAGATAGAGTTTAACACTTTTTTGTCACATACGATTTTTCCAGGCCAGATCCCCGCGCGTTTCATCGTCCCAAAAATATCGCTGCAGAATCTCCTACATTTTTCTTCACCTTTCATGCATACAAAAATGGACATCATCTATAATCATCACGCTCTTCTCTTGAATCTTTATACTTAGTTCTTTTGTTTTTGACACACGTCATGCCCTGTATCGATCATCGAACGTTAAAACTTACAAGCCTTACCAATTGGCTTAACAGTTTCGCTTATTTTATAATAAGGGCGTATTATTTACTGTTGGTGTTCAGTAGTTCATCAATGTGCTGCATCTCGTCCACAGGATGGCTCAAGAGTTGGCTCACCTCAACCCGCACTGGAGCGACGAGAAGATCTACCAAGAGACGCGCAAGATCGTCGGCGCCATGATACAACACATCACCTATAGAGAGTTCCTGCCCATTGTTTTAGGTAACTAACACAATATATTGCTGGCGTGATATAAAACTTTAAAATCAACGGTATGTTTAAACTAGAGGTACTTTTAAAGCGGACATTTCAATTTCTTAGCAAAAGAAAAACCAATGTTATTCTTTCATTATCATATTCCGTTTTCTTTTATCACATTAGCTTCCGATACAATAAATCACATTGCTATATTTATTTCCCCTTAACTACTGCTAGTATAACTCAAGCGTCATTAAGAATCAGAATCCATTTTATTCAAATTTGGTATACAGTACTTTTTGAACGTTAATAAAATGTAAAATGTGATGGTGATAGTCAAATCTTCAATAAAACGAACTTATCAGACTGTCACATCAATTTGGCATGCTTCCAGGTTCAGAAGTGATGCGTTTGTTCGAGCTGGATCTGCTGCAGAAGGGTTTCTACCGCGGCTACAGTCCGAAGATCAACGCGAGTCCGGCGAGCGCGTTCGGTTCCGCCGCCTTCCGGTTTGGGCACAGCCTTGTACAACCCTCCCTCATGCGGTTCGATAGGTTCCATCGTCCTATTACTAATAGTAAGTAACACTTGTCTAAGCTCTGAATGTTCATGTCGATTCAACATGTATTCAACCAAAGCTGCAAGATCTTCTTTGGAACTTCAAACCAGCTTGGATGAATCGGCCTAGCAATGGTACAACTGCACAACTACAACTGTACAATCTAGTACAACTGCAACGTTCTCAAACTCAAACTCAAAGTATATTTATTCAAAATTGGTACCTACAAAGCACACCTGAACATTACGTAACAATATAAGACGTGATGGTGATAGTTAGAAACGGTATATTAAAACTAAAAGTACGAGGGTTCCAAACGCCCCCTAGTCTAAGAAGAGCCCACAACAAACTCAACCGGGTTTTTTTTATAATCGCCATCTTACAAATGTCGTAGATTTACAATTATCTCTTTGGATGTACCCAGTAAAAAGCTTTTTTAGTTCCACAGTTTGTCGTACAAGAAAGTCAATTCTCGCCATTTTTTTTACGAATATAGTTTTGGTAGAATTTCAAAATTATCAATGTAGTGAATGCAGAGTATTTTTTCAGATGTATCCCTCCACAACGAGCTGACAAATCCGTCAAATATCTGGAGCATGGGCGCTGTGGACCGCTTACTACTAGGCATGGTCAATCAGCCCATACAAAAACGTGACGAATTCATCACCGAGGAACTGACCAACCACCTCTTCCAAACCCCTCACTTCAGCTTCGGGATGGACTTGGCTGCCATCAACATACAGAGGGGGAGGGACCATGGGGTTCCTCCGTATACGACATGGAGGGAACCCTGTGGATTGACGGCAATTACCAGCTTCGATGATCTGTTAAGGGTGATGCCTGCACGGGCTGTGAGGAAACTGAAGGTTTTATACAAGTAGGCTCATATTTTGAAACTTTTATTGAGGTAACAGTTTGACTATCTATCATCTTATAATTGTTCAAATATGAAGATCGGTAAAATTGCAAGTAATGTAGTTTCAAAACAAAAGATAGATATAACAAAATCACAATCAAATCCAAGGCATATAACCAAAATTTGCCCATTTCAATATGGACCCTCATGTCACAAGAAAGATAGCAGAATATTGTTGATTTGAAGTATCTAGACATGATATAGATAAATTACTAATTACTGATCAAGAATAAATAAAACAACCAAATAAATTAAAAGAACATGCTGTCCATTTTTTACAGACACGTGGACGATATAGATTTATTTACTGGAGGAATGGCTGAACGTCCAGTCGTCGGAGGGTTAGTGGGACCAACATTCGCTTGCATCATAGCACAACAATTCACCAACCTTAGGAAAGGGGATCGGTTTTGGTAAGCTGCTGTGACAGTGATAAAAAGTTCATATGTAGAACCCCATAATCCGATCATAACTAATATTTTTTTTCTATTTTTCAGGTACGAAAATGGAGGGTTCGAATCTTCTTTGACACCAGCTCAATTACAACAGATACGCAGAATATCTTTAGCTCAAGTGCTTTGTCGCACTTTAGATAGTATTGACAGTGTACAACCGTTCGTTTTCCTATCGCCCGATAACCAAGATAATGATCGAATCTCTTGTCGCAATGGACACCTAAATAACTTCGACCTATCCCCTTGGATTGAAATTAATTCAGATTCTAACAATGCTGTAAAAAAATCAGAAGGAGACGACTCTACTACCGTAAAACCAGCAAAACCGAAATCGACTACAACTAAACCTAAAAGGACTAGAAAACCACAGAAAGGTTCTAAAGTACCGGACCAACCCAAACCAAATGCCTCCCTTCTAAATAAACCTCAGAAACAAAATAACAGACCGAACCGGACTGAGACGACTGAAACTGACAGCAATAAAACTACAGCTGACAATACTAAACCTGTTCCTATAGTACAAGTTATAGATGATAAGCTCGACTTTAAACTAAAGACACGACGTTACAGTGACTCTGACTCAGACACTAGACAGTATAATAATGACTATTATGACGACGTACAAAGCGTTCAATCCGTCGTAATTAACAATTTACCACATAAAAGACCTAACAGTAGACCATACATATCTGTAACGGAAAATATTGACAAATACACATATCTAATAAACTACGTACCAAGACCGACTCAATCCTGGCGACAGACCACACGACGACATAGCTATGACAGAGACAAGAATGATAGAGATGTTGTTAAAGTAACATACCAAAGCTATGACGATACATACAGAAGACCAAACAGACCTTACTACAATAGACATGACTTAGACAACGACTTTGAATCTAGAAAGAACATACCAGTGACTGAAAGCTCTCGATCATCAGCCAGATCGAATGACGAGTATACATCGACAACAAACAATAAACTTTCTACAGAAATGTTAATTATGACAAACAGACCTACACCTCTTACGGACAAAACTACTGACATAGTGAACCCAACGACTGAAAATATTTACAAACTGCTAACATTTGGATACGTAGGCACTTATAAAGGAGGCATAACTAATGACAAAACTAAACTAGACTCTATTAGTAAAGACTTTTCGACTGTTGAAACCGTGAAATCAGACGAGACTACAATTAATGACCTAAATCAGGGCAAACTTTCGACTTTCTTGCTATATGAGACAGCTACGAAACCTTACAATTCTCAAAGACCAACGAGACGTAACGACGAAGATGAATTGACTGCGGACGTAAAAGACAAATATTATTACATGCATAATGTTTTGCATAAATATAACTTGACGGACATTAAACTTAAAAAGGCTGAAAAGAAAAACGAATCCAAAAAATCTAATGAATCACCAATAAGTAGTAATGCTCTGGATATCCAAGAAAGATCTGGAAACGATCAAATAGAAAGTGCAGAAGAAATTAAAGCAGTGCATGGAGATAAACCCAGACTGACCATTAGGAAACCTTCTAGCTCCGCAAAAACGCCCTCTGTGGTGTTCCAGATTATACCGAGTGAAAACAGGTAAGTTAGCGATAATAAGACAAAATTTACGTTACAACTTAGAAATCGTTCGTAAATTGCGTCATCTTTTGGATTCTGGAAACGAGTTAATTCCTCCAACTGTCAGTCATATTGAAAGAAATGTACAAAAAAAATGTACAAAATTATATCTAGCTATATTAAAGTACGATAACAATCTGTCCAGAGAAAAAATATTTATCGCAATGTGATCACATATTTTGCTTTGTGCTTGCATTTTTTGGTCTACATGACTTACTACTCATTTACCTACCACACCACTTTTTTGGTGTGGTAAGTAAATGACACATGAATTATAGATGTGTTTGCCTTTTGACGACCTCCCTAGCGTAGTGTCGAGCGCTGTTGTCTTAACGTGGGTCACGGGTCCCGTGGTAACGTGGTCTCGGGTTCGATTCCAGGCAGGGTCCATTTGGGAATTTATAATTTCTGAATTTTTTTGGTCTGGTCTGGTGGGAGGCTTCAGCCGTGGCTAGTTACCACCCTACCGGCAAAGACCTACAGCCAACCGATTTAGCGTTACGGTACGATGCCGTGTAGAAACCGACTAGGGGTTTAATATAACTGCCATAACCCTAACAGGTTAGCCCGCTACTATCTTAGACTGCATCATCACTTATCAGTGAGATTGTAGTCAAGGGCTAACTTGTAGTGACGTAAAAAAATAAGATAGTAGGTCTAATATGGAACTTTTTTTCAGTCCATCCCAATGGGCAATATACGACGAGAAAGAGGAGCTCCCCGAGAGCCTGCCACAGCGCATGCCCGCCATCAAGCTCGACCCGTACGCGCTGCGGGAAATCCCCCGTCCCATGGACTTGCACTCGTTGAGGCGGAGGCCTACGCGGCGACGCACATAACACCAAACACAACACAAAACAAATTTTATACCAACTGAAACTGGTGCAAATAGAAACATATTAATCTAATTTCATACCTACTGAAACTGTTGCAAATAGGACAAAGTTAATCTAATTTCATACCAATTGAAACTGGTGCAAATAGAAACACGTTAATCTAATTTCATAACAACTGAAACTGGTGCAGGGGCCATACTGACAACGCTTAAAGCCATATTGTTTCATAATTGTTGACTTTCGTGTTGTAGAATTATAATAATCCTTATTTTAGGAACGTCAAGGTACGTGATATTAAACAGTAATTTGGAATAATAGCTTACGTATTGCTTAAGCGTTGGCAGTATGGCTCCTGGATGGCAACTTTTATGAACATTCTGATCTTAATTTAGAGCATTCACATCTTTTTCTTGCCAGTGCAGTGGAGAAAAGGACAGCCAAAACTATTTTAGTTAAAATTTAAGTTAATATCAGGATCTTGCTAAATAGATCAATACTAAACTGCAAATTCGCCGAAATATTTGAACAAATATTGTTCATGAAGTATCTTGACTGATATTATTTTATAATTACTTTTATATCGAACCTTCTTATTATGATAAATTAAAGTAAATTGTGTGATAATTAAAAAGTAAAGTGAAAAACGTTAAATAACGTACCTAATTAAGAAACCTATGTATAATTAACCTTAATTGTACGATACCTTTTTTAATAAATACCCTTCTGAGAAGGTGACACAAATACCTAATCAATAAGCGCAATTTGTAAAAACGCTTATCTTGCTTAATTAGCGTCTTTATATGAAACTAAATACCTTCATGCATTACTTTTTTTTAACTAAAGGTGAGTGAACGATAAACTAATTCATGGTGACACGATGGCGCGCGGAATTACGAATCAAACTGTGTTGACGGAACCAATTCAAACAATAATTTTGGACTTTGAAACTGACATTTCTTAACAATTATCGCTTGACAACACTTATTACCGTTCTATTAAGCAAAAGTTTTTAGGTGCAAGGTTAAAACCATTAGGTGCATGTTTTTAGCACTGCTTACCGTTTGACCAACTGGAGTGTACCTCACTGACTAATTACCGAATAACGCTCGACTATCTGAAAATTGATTAACTGAATACTGGGCCATCTGACAACTCACCGCATAGTTGACTAATTATTACCGCTTGACATCTTGATGACTAGATCCCTACCTGGGGGGTTACTATGAGCTCTTAAAGCAGGATAGAAATTGAACTGCAGCACAGTTCAATGCAGTGTCTGCCTACCAGTTCAGTGCCTTGAAGTTAAGTGCAGCTCAATATCTGTCCTGCTATAAGAGCTCATAGTAACCCCCCTGAGCGATTACCCCTCAACTCACACCCTGACAGCGACGTTTTCACAACTCTACATATTACCACTTGACAACAAATAAGTAACTTACTCTTCAGACTGACTTTACTGTTCGACTGATTCTTATCGAATAATAGAAGACTAATGGAATGTTTTTTTGACTCTTGTCTATCAAGTTCCAGATTCTACAGCTCTGAATTTACCATTATACTTAATGAAAAATATGTAGCCATCGTCTGACTACCAATGACTAAACTGGATTACCACTCGACTGCTTGACAACTTTGACATACTACCGCAAACGACTTAACAAGATTACTTTAAACTGATTCTGACATAGACTTAAAGACAGCTCTTTGAAATTACACCTCGATCGACAGACAACTTTTAATGTGACCGAGTTACTTATTATTAATGTTCGACTGATTACAGCTTTGCTAAATTACCACTCGACTACCTTGCAACTAAATATGACTCTGCTCCAGATATTTTTAGGTCAAATTTGACAAAGTACCGCTTGACTCTGAGTTGACATAACTTGCTGCTTTATAATTACTGACTTGACTTATTACTGACAACAGCTGGTAAACAGGACGATAAATACTGATTTTCACCTATTATCCTATCTGTCGACTGAACTGCTAATCGTAAGACTGTATAATTATACCTACTTGACTGATTACCTACCTACCACTCGAACAGTCATAGGGTCTATTACCAATTGTTTTTTTTTGCTATTTAAGTGATGCAAGACTATGAAAAATAACTGTTTAACAACTTAGCAACCTGACTAACACCACTCGACTGTGATCTTTTCCCCACTAATGACTGTCCAAGAATTTAACTGGTAACTGCAAGACTGAGACGAATTATAATTAGTTACCGATCAACTGTTGACATATTACTACTTGAAACCAAGCACGCGACATACATAAATGATTACCAGAAGACTAGCAACTTGACTGAATAAAGATCAACAATGACTTATTACCACTTGATACTAGATGTAGCAGATATTTGATAACTACAAAATATATTACAATTTGATAACTGTAGCTACTTGGCTGATTACCAATAAAGCAACTTACTTTACTTATTTTGCCTAAGACTGAGACATATCCTTTTAAGATTACTCTTGTAACTTTACCAATTACCTACCGATTTACACTCAAGTCTCATGCAATTTGACTGATTACTACCGCACAAACATTATTACTGCATTACTACCACTTAAAACTATATAGTGATTCGACTTATTACTACTATAACGACTTAGATTGTGACAAATTACCGTAAGACATGTCTATTTAGCTACGTGACTATTAATAGTTAGATTTTGACATAATACTGCATCACTCTTAGTGAGTTGACTGATTACCGAAAGTACAGTTAACAGTACACCATTGAACTCTAGCTTAGATTTATTATACTTGACAAAATAGCGACTTGACTAATTAGTCTACAGTGACTTGTTGAACTTGACTGATTACCGCTCGACTCTAACTTATTACCGCTTGATAACGCTCACTGACTTTACATATTACTTTCCAGCTCTAACTTTTTAGTTTCTACTGCTATATTATTAGTGACTCGACTGATGACTGCTCGAACCTGACATATTACCGCTTGATAACACTAGCGACTTTTATGATTACGGAACTTGACAAATCTGTATAGACTGATTAGTTACCGCTTGACTAGTGTAAGCATAATTCCAGAAGTGGGCAAATAATTCCAATATGGCGTATCTCCGCCAAAGAACGAACCGAGTGAAATACATCGAATGAGTCAAATATCTGTTTAATTAAACCTTCATCAATAAATAAATTAATAATCTTTTATCTTTTATAAAAATTCAATTTAAATTTAAAAGCAAAGCTGACACTAGACATATTACCATTCGATAACCCTAGCGACATCTATGATTACAAACATTAACTTGACAATAATACTTGACTAATCTGTATAGACTGATTACCGCTTGACTAGACATATTACCGCTTGATAAAACTAGCAACTTCTATGATTACAAATTTACATTAACTTGACAATCACAATTGACTCATCTGTATCATGTGATTACCGCTTGACTTGACATATTACTGTGACATTACCACTTACCACTCTTTTAACAACAATAAGGACTTGGCTGATTTTATTTCTGTACTAACGTTATGGAGTGAACATTGCTGAATTATTAAAGCTACACAATTTTCTTGACAGGATACTGATTGATGTAACAGCAAACATTTTAATGACTGACCAAATGCTAAAATGATACAATAAATTCTATTTAATACTGACTACCTTTTCAATGTTTACCTACTGAAGTACTGAGACAGCCATAAGGACCAAAGACTAAAACACTGACTAAAATAGTTAATGGTACTGTGATTATTGCCACCTAGCTTGAAACTAAATTAGCATCTTGACGTCAGACTTAAAACTGACATATTATTTTATACTTCACTTTATTATACCCACTGCAACTCCAACCTAAGGAAAATCACCTATTTTATTACTGCTGTCGACTCTTTTCATAAAATTAATAAGAAAACCACAGACATAATTTAAGTAAATATTTTCAAAATTATATTATAAAAACTCAATTCAATAAACACTTTGGTACAATAAGCACATACGTTTGTAAACATATTTTGTTTATCTTTTAAGGTATACCTACTATTTTTGTAAATTTATTATGAAAATATATTACACTTTATTAACTTCCTTCATAGGTTGGTTGGAATAGAACTTGAAAATACCATGACAAATACTGATAATAATGTATGAAATAAACGTTGTAAGTCAATAAATTATAGAACATATCATAATGTTTTAATTACCTATAACCTTTACCTGTAAAGGAATTGGTTACTTGTATTATTTACAACTAGCTGATACCTGTGACTTGGTCTGCATGGAATAAGTTTTTAATTCCACCAGGAACTTCTTAATTTTCCAGGATTACCTATGTCACTCTCCAGGTCTCAATTAGTAAGTAGGTAAGTATGAAGTAAATAAAAAATAATATTAACTTTTAGTCGCAAAACATTTATTGTAATAAGTAAATAAAATAAGTACATTTGCATTTTGGTTCAAAATGGTGTTCATTTGAAACTTACACTTAAATAAATATAAGATAATTTTACATTAATTAATCTAAACTATATAGGTTATAAGTTAAAAGGTTCTTAATTATTATAAAATGAAAAATACTTTTTTTTGGCAGAAACTTCAGAAATATACAAATAATATAACATAGTAAACTAAAAGTAAGTAAGTAATTTGATCAGATCAGAGGTGATTTTAAATCACAACATATAAATCATTTATTATACCTAATAACTAACACTACATTATGTAGTGACCTACTTATTAAGTACATAGTCAAAACGATAGACATTCAAAAGTAATTAAAACATGAAATTGACTTAGATAAAACCACATCCACTGGTAATAAAGATATTCATGTAACACATATATTACAGACTGAAGAAAATTAATAGAGAGACCTTACTCATTAAAAATGAGGTCATTTGCTTACATTTACATGTATAGCACAAGCTTTTGACAAATCGCTTTACAAGATCTGTACTATCAACAAGTTTTTCCATCTTCTCATTTAGTCTGTGCTACTTGTATTTCACCTAGTCCCTCTCTGGATAATATTGATGCAGCACTGTAGACATCTCCTGAGCTAGTTCAGCACTGCTAGCACACAGGACACGCCGAGAAAGAATATCAAATGGCCCACCAGAGGGGTCTATACACACCCCACCTGCCTCCCTGACAATAATATCCCCCGCGGCAATATCCCATGCATGGATACCAAACTCAAAATATGCATCCGCACCTCCTAAAGCCACCATAGCCATGTTTAAAGCAGCCGAACCGATAGTCCTCATTCCCTGTGCTTTAGTGAAAATCATCTTAAAGTTCTCTAAAACAGCTGTCTTTTTCTCCTCATCCCTACTTGTACCAACTTCAAAAGATATAAGAGCATTTTTCATGTCTTTAACTTGAGAAACATGAATACGCTTGCCATTTAGGAATGCCCCTTGACCTTTTTTAGCTGTAAACAGTTGGTTAACGATAGGGTTGAATATAATACCTGCCACAGACTCCTTGTTGATCGTTAATCCGAGAGATATACAACTGCTGGGATAGCCGTGAATGAAGTTGAGTGTGCCGTCAATAGGGTCGATTATCCACGTCGGTTCGTCAGTCAAAATACATTTTGCACCTTCGGCAACGGATTCTTCGCCAATAAACTTGTGTGACGGAAACTTCTTCGAAAGTCCACTTATTAGAGCGTCTTCTACCTTTTTATCTATTTCTGTGACTAGATCGATATCCGAAGTCTTCAGTTTATACTCCTTACAGCCATCAGTGTACTCAGTTATAAGGTTTCCGGCACTTTTTACGAGTTCCAAAGCAACCTCGAAATATTCGTCGATTGTGTCAGACATTTTATGTGATAAATATTTGACAAAATTTCCCGGTATAATACACAAAGTCACTAAGGCAGCACGCTTTATAAGTATTTTGGTGGCCTGATTAAATTCGTAAATTATTCGATAGTCGAAATTCAAAAATTTTCCACAATGTACTTTTGAGTTTGACTTTGACAATAATTTGGTGATTGACATTGACAGGCGACAGCAGTTATGGGTATGTTACACTGCGAGCGCTGTATGGTGTGACGTCAATTTAGTATACCTACTGCCAAGCCGTTCCCATAAACAAGGTACTAGGTACTGAGAAAATTATTGAGTTATTTTCTGTACTAGTAACTCAAGTCTTCATACTACTACTACTCTACTGTCACGGTAGAGGTGCACGACCGGGGTGCACAGGACGGAACGCCTACCAGCGCAAGCGGTACTAGTGGAGGGGTCCCGATTTCTGCGCGCCCGCTCACTCCGTGGCCCGCGCGTTTCCGTTAACTTTTGCGGGACAAGTTCCCTGGCGTCGTCAAGGGTCTACAAAACCGACGCGCCGCAACATAGTAGTTACTGTTTATAAGGAACGCAGGCAGCACTGAGAGCACCTTAATACCTCGAAAACACCAGTGCTCACAGTACAAAAATGGCGACGATTTATGACGTCATTTACTTCCCTATGATACTGCGGCAGTATAATGTATATGTCACCGTAAGATTGCAAAAACCGTTAGATTGTAATCCAACTAGCGCTAGTGTAAACTGTCGACGGGTTGTGAACCGTTCAATGGTCCGAGTGACAATTTTTGAAATATTCATTGTATTTACGTTTTCTTGTCTCTTTCTTGTAGATTAGGTTAGGGTTCGACATAAATTGCGGCCGGGCACTTAGGTTTTATCGGGTTAATATATCTAACAGATTACAATCTAACGAAAAATAATGCGTTAAATTGTAATCTGTCGAAAGTTTACAATATCGCTAGTTAGATTACAATCCAACGTCCTTTGCAATCTTACGGTGACATATATAATACTGTCAGTCCATAACGGAACGAATTTCTCCCTAGTAAGAGCACTGAACAATGCTCGCAGTGTATATCGGAACATACCTTAAAAGTGTTGTTGCGTCTATTTTGATATTATTGATAAATCAAAGTTATTGTGCCAGGACCACGAAAGTATAATATAAAGTTGATGGAGTGCGCACTCTAAGTACCTATTTGAAGCCAATCCCATTTATCTCTATCCCACTTCAACTGCCGAGCGAAAGCAAGAGATTGGATACCACTGGTGTCCGATCTCTTGCTCCAATTTGTTAGGTGAAGTGGGATACCGATAAGTAGGTATTTGCTTCAAGTAGAAAATGATTAGGCACTCCAGTCACCTGTAGCTTCCAACATTCGCGGCGAGCTCTTTCGGTCCACGGTGGGTCCACGTAACCACGTTACACGAATATTCATACTCTCAATAAACTCAACTTGTTTTATATGTTCTCGTACGCTCTCGTTCTCGTAAAATACGCTACAGAGAGAATGTAATCACTACCTACCATATTTTGTTTGCGCGAAGTTTACACCACTACACACAGATCAAAGAGGTTTTAAGACCTATCCTACCTCTATGGTACAGATGCAGTCTTTATTCCCGTACTCTCATAGCCCGATAGGACGAAGAAAATTCAAGAGATCGTGCGCAGGACCGAAGACTTTTGGTGCTCCACGGGGATTAAACACAGCCAAATTCCTAATCCAGGTACGAGTCCCCTATCCACGTTGAACCCAACGAGACAGTCCAACCATAAATGGGTACATCTTACATGGGTAAACAGGAATTCCCCATAAGTAGGTCAGGGTGGCTGCAACTACGCTTTGTTTCCATGTCTTTTAGCTTGTGTTTAATGTATAGGTTTCTCTCTCTGCGTCGTATTCCTCATAACTGAGGGGTCATGACCCCATTCGATTAATCACATAATGGTAGGAGTTTTCTTGGGATATTAATGGGGTGGGTTCCCACATCCTTCCCCGTACGACTTGACTAAGAGTATATTAAATCTATGAGTAGGTACCTAATAAAGGGTAAAAGTAAATGAAAGACGTGATATTAAAAATCATGAAAAATTGTTTAATTGGCATACCAACCGATAACTTGTTACAACCTATGGCCAATTTTACAATTATCAATATTGTTAATAATTAAATATAATATTTATGTAAAATATGTTTATGCTTCAATGGTTTACTTACATTTAAATTTTATATTATTATTCAGAAACAAAACTATCATAATATTATAATTAAAAAAAGAGTTCGTTACAATAAAGACTCGGGTACAAATTACAATAGTATAAAATGTTCACAAGATGCAAGATACATTTAAAATATCAACGCGGCGGTTGCGTGACGCGTCCCGTATTAAAAAACCTAAGGCCACATTTTATTACTAAGTCTTACCTAAATCTAGAACAGACCAAGCGGCGATCTAGCGCATAACTTCATAATAATACCAAAAGCTAGTGTAAAATAAAGTTACAATTCGACAGCGCGTATGTACATTCCGCTGACGAATTAGTAAATAGAGGAGACAGAAAGAGGTTTGAATATTTTTGTATAATATGGCCTGACCATTTTTATTTATTTTTACGAAATAACGGCCACTCATAATTACTGTATTAATCAATACAAGCAAGTATTTTATAAGACAAAACTTTGTAAAGCGTCAGGTTTCCGAGATGTAAACTATCAAAGTTGTGCAGGTGGCTCCATCATCAAGTAGACTTATAACTTTGATAGCTTTATATCTCGGAACCTGACGCTTTAGAAGATTTTGTCTCGTATTTAACACTTGCTCGTATTCATGCAAGCTATAGATAAATACAGGTTTTATCGCTCGCTATTTCGAAAAAAAAAAGTAGAAATGGCGAAACAGTAGGTAGGCCAAAATATTCAAACCCCATAATAAAACAATAGTCGAGAAACATGCCCGACAGATATCGCATTGACTTGAAGATTTTTATACAATCTCGTTAGATTGTCAACCATAAAAAAATAAAATACCCAAAAAAATAAAAAAATCTTTTAAGGAAATCCAGTAAGTACAAAGTTCGTCTTCGTCCACGTCGAACGTGACGCCGTGGATATAACACGCCAGCTGGGAGCTAGCAGCTAAGCGTAACTTAAACTAGGATAACTTGTATGGCAACTAAGCGCTCAGTGCACCTTCACTGATATTTATTTACACCTGCTATTTGTAGGGGACACTTCCTTGAACTTTTTTTTAATGATAAAGATTGTATGGTACGCACCTAATCGCAGCGATAGTATTAGCTATAGTAACACGAATGTTGGTGTAAATCCGACATTTAGTATGGACATAAAAACATCGTATTATGAAAACCACAGGCAAATATCGTAAAAGCAGTGTCCGCTATTTTTTTAATTATTTAACTCGAAAGCTTACAATCAGAGCTTTGAAACCTCGAGGTTACCATAGGTTAACCTCGAGGTTAATAATGCACCATTTATTTGAATAGTATTTTAAAAACCAGAAAATTTGACATATGAGCTCATTTTTAATGAGATTGAGATTGCGTTTCGCAATAAACCAAACAATTATGGGTCATTTTACGTCCCAAAAGATGGTACATTTACGAAAGTCCGTTAAAATCTGTATTATTTCTGCCTTTTTAATTGAATGATGGGGGGTGAAAACCGGGCTGAAAGATTTGGAAGTGTCCCAGAAGGAAATAAACTGTTGGACTAAAAAAAAAATTGTGTCTATGTATAAAATATTGTCGCAACAACAGTCTTTCAACTCAATCGCGATAAATGCAATACCGAATCTAATTTGCCACAAAACTTAATACTTTTACTTGTCGCTTGAGTCTTTATTACATTATAAGAACTTCTTTTATGACATCACGTTCTTTAGATACTAGTCACAAGTAGTTGCATCTCTATCGACGCCCTGCCATGACATATATTCATATACGCTGTCTCAGTTACTCGTTAGTAATCGTGCGTTATTCACGCCGGTAAAGTAAGATTGCGCGAATTGTATGACAGTAAAATGTGGATAAAAACCCCAAAAAAAGAAGAAAAAATAGATGGATTCACAACATGCAAGGCGTAATCACAAAACATCAATGCGACAATCGCAATCCATTCTGATTGGCTAACATTTGCTATTGGTTAAAATACGTACGAGATAGCTTTAAATGCAGCCAATAACGAAAAGTATTTCGCACCACTAGTCCTTTCTACAAACAGTTTCACGAAGTTCTTATAATATGATAGAGCTCTAAACGCGTTTAATTTTATTACAATATCACCCAATTGAGTAGTTTTTATACTAAATCTTTCACCCTTTGAACTAAGTCCATGTGGGTGTAAAAAAAACATTGTTACAGGAATGTTTCGACAGTCGATATTAAATACTGGTTGAGGGCGTTCGGAAGTTGCTTGGAAACATCACTGCAAAGATTAGGTGTTAATGCTTTAAAATTGTTTTTAATTCTTGTAAATGGTACCAAATCTACTTTTTTTATTATTGCATAATAGGCTTGCGCTTGACGACAATCATGCTAAATACAAAGCTAAGTTAAGTCTAAGTTGGGGCGCGCTTGGCTAGAAGATGCCTATTCTATAGAAACACGGATGCCGGAAGGGCGTTCCATTCCTTAGCGGATCATATCAGACTTAAAACCTGTTATCCTGTTCCACAGGGAATATTGGGAAAGAGATAGCACTACACTATCAACAGCACTAAGGTGGGTCGTTTTATTATGATACTATGGAACCTGTTGTCTCGTTTTGTCTTGTAGTGATTTGAACTTAGAAAGAAGACAAAACAGCATGTGATCATGAACGTAAGGCTGCAATTATATTGAAAAAAAAATTTACAAGCAGTGATGTTTCTTGAAGACTTACTTAAATGTATGACTGTATTGTACGTGACGTAATCGCGATGGAATAGGAACGTTAAACATTAATAGAACGAGAAAGGTTACAGACTAAAAAAAGTTGTATAGAAAAAAAAAGAGCCATCCCATCGAATCACGTCACACTAAATGCATCTAAAAATGAGCACCAATCCATATTCGTTAAAGTATTGCATAAAGAGTTTTAATATCGGTGTAATTTTTATTTCTATTTTGAAAATAGCTAGCAGTACAAAATATCGTTATTACAAAAAATGACATCACATTATTCATAACCTTTTAATGTATGTACAATCGTTATTGCGATCGATTCTTATGTATATTATAATATATGTATAATATAATAAAACAATTTCGTAAAATCACATCGAATACAAAGTTTTTCAAATGTTACGTGCAAAAAATTTGTTGTTTTCGAAAAAAACGCAATTTCAATCGTAGATACAGCATCAGGCGTCCGGTTTTCTCTTATATTTATTACTAACGAAAATAAATGTACGACATTTACAAAACGACGTATAGGTTTGACCAAACTAAAAACATCTTTACGCCAAATTAGTTTTTTGACAAAACTTCGAGCACAAAGTTTGAGTAAACTTATAGTTGTAACTTGTAGTTTTTTTTTTATAATTTAGCAACAATATTACGCAATGTTCTTTTTTTTAGTACCACATAGAATTGAAATTTTTCACAATATCAAGTTGATAAAAGTTCACTCAAAAATCACCTCGACTCAGGTAACTTTCTTATGACGTCACAATGACCATAGGTCCAAATGGCTTCAAATGTTTTAGTTTGGTTAAACCTACATAGCGAAATGTGGATGTACGATTCAGTACGAAGTTTTATTTTGATAACTTATAGAATATTGCCGAAGAATTTCTCATAATTAACTTCCGACTTTCAAACATCGAGCGTCCATAATTACAAAAGAACTAACGTTAAATTATTAACTAACAAGAAAAGTATAAAAATAACTGTTTCAAAGGACTTTAAAAACAAGTACAAAATTTTTTTTACACAATACCAAAAATCACGTATTGGATCGTTCACCCAAATTCCGCAACGTTATAAGTGCGTGTATACGTACATATCGCGGGCGCGGTTGCGTGCGCGGTGCGTTAACCCGCTAACACGTTGCGTTAACAAGCCCGCGAGTTAACGTTTACAAACACTAAATGTAAGGCCTGAGTACCCGTTCTTGCGGAGCGGAACGTGCAGCGTTTTTAAACACATGTTCACAAGCAAACGTACTGAGCGGCAGTTTATAACGCTTTGCCTGGCCTATAAAATGCGTTCAGACTAAAAATAGGACGTACTTTCCGCCATCTTTAATAATAGTTAATATGAAAGTATTTCCTGACAAACTGTAATTTTCAATTGAAAGTTGACAGACAGAGGTCAGTCTCCGTCCTTTTCTTAATTTGAATACGAAAGTGCGTGCGTGAAGTATCGTTATACGTTTTGTTACCCAAGCGAGATATTGTGAGATCACTATACGCTTTCTTTTCGGATATGACCGCACTGCCCGCCCGCTCACACTGAGATCTAGAGAGGGTATTCGACTTTTCTCACAGCTAAAAAAAGACAGATTCTTCTACAAAATGAGACAAAAATCTGTCTCATTTCACTTCTAGAGCAAAGTAAGCCCTATAGGTCTCAGCCTCAGGCCTTTGCTTAACTGAAATGGGAACTCATCACTCGAGGGAGTTGGCAGCGTCGGTTCCGTCGTCGAAGGACTCGTCGCCCGAGGCGGCGCCCGCGGCGCCCGGCGCGAGCGAAGAGCGTTTGACGCGCGACGATGAGGACGCGCCCGAGAGGCCGATGGGACCGCCTTGCCGCCTGTGGGTGCAATGCCTTATGTTACTTTGCATATAGGTGATGCTTTTAAGGCCGTCGCACACGGAATGGAAGCGAATCTTTTCGATGACAACCTAAACTTTTTTTACTTTGTCTTTGTCCGCTTGAGAACTACACAGCATTCAAAGACCGCCTTTGAAAGCTGTGTGTATACTTTTTATGTAAATCATTTTTGTTTGCTATTTATTTAGATGTAAATTTAAAAATTATAAAAAAATTGTTCTCATGCCACAATAAATAAAGCTTAGTTTGAGTTGTTATCAAGAAAAGACAGCGCTTCAGCTCTGCCGGTATGCGTTACGCCTTAGTTTTCCCGGTGACATCGACCTTACCCATGTACTAAGTTCTGACACCGTGCGAGTCGCACATAAGGGTTTACGGTATAATTTAAAAAAATCACACAGTGTCAGAAGTTTCGTAAATTTCAATGAGTGAACCCAATGTTTGAAAAACAATGAAATTTTTGTATCCAATATCAGTGAAGTTTTTTTTTGTGTAATACGTGTTCTTAAGCTCATTTTCACACATCCCTTTCTCACGTAGTGGCGTAATTAACCCGGCCATACACTTTGTCACCATGTACCCAGCATCCAGTACGTGTGAAACGGTTGGTAAAAGTCGGAGAAAATGCCAAGAGATTTCTTGGATAATAAAGACTTAAGAGAATAACAAATTCGTCTTGTATTTCGTTAATCTACTAGACATTAAAGAAAATTAGAATTATATCAATACAGAAATAGTGATAGTGAACAAAACTGTAAAACTGAAGACTGAGACAACACAAAAAGCATTAAAATCAACCGCACCATATACGTCATAATGACGCTAAGCCCGGTGATCAAACCCCAATGATCGAAATGGTAAGCCCAGAATAAAGTGCAAAGCACCTGTTCAAACCTTCTTTGCACATAACCAGATAACAGAGGATGTTTTATGCTTACTATTTGGTATTCAATTTTATATATTCAGTACATTAACTGAGTATTGAGTAGCCACACAATGACGTACTGACAACACAGAAAACTTAAAGCAAAAAAATTATTAATTCAATATTTTGAGGCTACATCTATCATTCAAATTTTATAGTAATCGTAGGCCCTTTTTATTTTACAGGTCTTTTTCTTTCTATACCTGTCCTTTTCGCGTCAACCCCGAAAAAAACTTATCAAAAAGTGACAGCATCAAAAAATGTAAGTAAAGTCCCACAAACTTGCCCAAATTAGATAAACTAGTTTTGGAAATGTTGTGCAAGTCGGCCTTAGTCAAGCAATGTAATTTTTTAAAGTTGTCTTTAATTCAGGTAATGTTTCTATCAAAAAAAATTAAAATGTTCTGGTAATGCGTATGCCAAGCGATCCTCAAACCATCAGCCCAGTTACCTCTCGCTGCTGGATCACCTATTCACTATCATCCGACATTGTTGGCCTGGACAACCACAATATCACTTAGTTAACACATTAATACACATTATAAATAGATAAATAGGAGAAATTAATCAAAATACAGAAAAAGACAATTCGAACTTAATTGCTTTACCTTTCTAAAAAAAATTCTGTGCTTGTGCACAAAAAGTGTGCTTAGTTCTATATTCAAAACTAGATGGCGCTGCTTACTATCGCCGAGTGGGAGTTTTTCTACGTCATCCCGAGACCCGAAAGGGTCTGCGAGGTCCACCACGCCGTGAAATACAATACGGTTCAGTGTTGAGATAGTGTCGCAATAGGGATAACATATTTTTGACATAGGCAAAAATAAATTACATTTCTTACTGTCTTTTATTTAGAGGGTCTTTGAAAAGACCTAATATTCATCCTCGGTTAGTTTTAAGTTCAATCATATTTTTATACCATCGACTAAAAAAAGTGCGTTGGATGACGTCACAACTATGTATTTCATACAAACTGCTCTACTAGAAGCGCGTTTTTAGTTTGATAAAGAGTTGCTGGTATGATGGAGTGGTCATCATCTCCATTATACACGTGGCAGGAAACTTCTGATGAACCCTCGTAGCTTTAGTTTTAAGATACCGTAACAGATTTTTATATATCACCATCATATTTTTTACGTAACTGGACGTCAGTGTAAGTGTTGGAGTGGTCATCATCTCCATTATACACGTGGCAGGAAACTTCTGATGAACCCTCGTAGCTTTAGTTTTAAGATACCGTAACAGATTTTTATATATCACCATCATATTTTTTACGTAACTGGACGTCAGTGTAAGTGTAGTGTACCAACCTAAATTGAACGGATTTTTTTTAGTTTGACTTTTGTTGACATGCTCACCTGAGTTTGTTGCGCAGGTTGGAGCACTCGCGGGCGAGCGTCTCGTGCGTCTCGAGCAGGTCCTCGAGCTCGCGCTGCGCTTTGCGCTTGCCCACCTTCTCGCGCTGCACCTCCTCCTCAGCCTCGTCCACGTTGCGCTTCAGAGCTTTGACGCGCGCGTTCATCTGCACCGCGAGACAATAAATAAATAAAGCATTTATTGCTCATTAATCTATATATATAAAAATCAATTGCTGTTCGTTTGTCTCGCTAAAACTCGAGAACGGCTGGGCCGATTTAGATGGAATTTTTTGTGTGTGTTTGAGTGGGTCCAGGGCTAGTTTATATTCATAATTGGACCCGGTAGGGGGCGCTGCAATCGGGTTCTAGGTTTAGGGCAGGACAACGTCTGCCGGGCCCGCTAGTTTACAATAAAAATAACGATGAGTCAAAAAATTCGCACTCTAGCGTCCGTTGCAATCAGTACGCCCCCTGCCGGCCTCCTCCAGATGTTTCCAGCTAGTTATGTTTTGAGCTTCTCTTGTCTTTAACTTTATATCGTCAACCTAATATTTCATTTACCTACACCTTTTCCGCACCACGAGAGAAAAAGGTGTGAAATACTATCCAGCATCCACATAAAACTTAAAGTAAGCCCGTGTATCCCTATTCTATCTCTATTTCCCTTGGTCACGGCATCACACGTGAATGGCTGGACCAATTTCACTAATTCTTTTTTTGTTGTGATTGTGTGGACCCCGGGATGGTTTATATACACAATTGGACCCGATAGGGGGCGCTGCAATCGGGTTCGAGGTTCAGGGCAGGACAAAGTCTGCCGGGCCCACTAGTTACAATTTTTATTTGTTATCAGACGCCGTTTTTAAGGGTTTTTTTAGGTAAATTCGAAATTGTCTACGAGAGTGCCTGGCAATTGGAGGTTGGGAAATGCCCGTTATTTAGCCTGTTAGTTTGATATGTTGTTTCTAAAGATTCAAGTGCCGGTTTTACTCCTGGAAAGACTAGAAAAATGTAACAAGAATTCGTTGTAAAAGAGTAGAAACAGCTGGACAGGAGCAGCAGACGAATTTTCTAGAAAAAAAGGGGTCTTTTTTGGTATTAAACACAAAAACTTGAAGTGGTAAACTAGCGCAGCATAATTCTATCGTCGCGCGACGCCTTCTGCCACGCCAGTCGCTCGCGCGATCGTTTAGTGGCTCACCTTCTCTATCTGCTCCTTGTACTGGTCGGCGTGTCTCCGCTCCTCGTCGAGCTGTAGCGCGAGTTCCTTCATCTTCTTGTCCAGTTTGCGCGACGCCTTCTGCTGCGCAAGTCGCTCGCGCGACTCCGCTTCTAATTGCTCCTCCAGGTTTGACACCTTCAGTTCTAGCGATGTGATCACGCCCTGGGGAAAAAATTCACATGTTAAATTTTAAGTTTAAGAGCATTCTGTAAGATTTCGAAGTAAAGCAATAGCGTCATGTCATCTCAAGACATAATAGGGATGATGACAACTCAATCAAATCAGCAACTCTTTATCAAACTTAAAAACGCGCTTATAGTATGGAAGTTTGTATGAAATACATAGTTGTACGCTTTTTTTTCTTGAATCTATAGTTTAAAATGGATATCAAACTTAAAACTAACCGAGGTTGTGAATTTTAGGTCTTTCGGAAGACCCTCTATTTAATAATCAGTAAGAAATAATTTATTTTCACATTATATGCATCATCCCTATTCACTAACGAACACAACTGTCTGGTAAGAAACATGTAGCTTATGTTTGCCAAAACAGCAAATATTTCTTGCTTTGGCGACGCGGCTGCAATAATCACCTCTTCGCCATAAGAATATGATATTAAGAGGTGATATTAAGTGAGGAATAGAAAGGGGGGCTGGATCTTCACTCCAGGATGCCAGTCAGCAACCTGTCCCCAGCTCCACAGCCGCTGTACCTTGGTCTTGGCGCGGCCGGCGGTCTCCAGCTCGGCCAGTTTGGCCTTGAGCTCCTTGTTCTGTCGCTCCAGCACCAGCTTGCTGCTCTCCAGCTTCTGTGTCGCCGCCTTCTCTGTTCCTAGCTCCATCGTCAGCTGGTCGATTTGGTTCTGGAGAAAAGGACATTAAAAAAAAATATAGCAAACGAGCATTAAGTAATTACCGCCGCCCATGAACATTTCACCAGAGGAACCGACAATGCGTTGCCGGCTTTTGGGAAATATTTATATCCGCCCTATGAAGATCCCCATATTATAAACATGAGGGAACACAGAAGATGGAAGCTGGGTCCATTTTTTGCAGGTACGTGGCAGAAATGACCTGGAATAACGGGAGGTGGAAGAAGACAAGGCATCTAGGTCAAGTCATTTCAAGTCAAATAGCCCAAGATCCCACGACGGCCGGACCTTCGTTTTTTTATAAAAGCTGAAAGTTTTTCTATGCATGTCCTCTATACAGGTAAGAACGACCAGCGACTATAGAGTTTGGGTTGTGGTTACTTGGGCAGGTAACAGATAGTAAAGGTGTATAAAATAGTACCTTAAATTCGTTAGAGTATAAAGCTCAAATTATAATAATAAAATAACGAAGGTCTGGCCGTCGTGTGATCTTGCTCTAAAAGATTGCATTTAGAGATTGTCTACGAGTCGAACTGCCCGCTTTTGTACCCGGTCAAATGGAAGGAGCTGGTACTGGGGTGCTCCGGCCCAGAGGTGAGAGCAGTACTCCATGTGGGGACGAACTAAGCTTTACATAGAACTTTAGATAAAACTAAGATACCCGAAGCTATCATAGCCTAGTAGGAACACTTCCAACTAACTACTGGAGGTCATATTGTATGGGAGCAGGTGACCGAGCATCCTCCGAGCGGGTGTAATCCTTTTCACAATGTCTTTTTAACAGACTTAGAGAGATTGCTGTAGAGTACTGTACGTACCTGTGATTTCCTGAGCCTGTCGTTTATAATCTCGTTGTTGGACTGCTCCTCATCCAGGTCTTCCTCGAGGGCTGCTATCCGCGCTTCCAGGCGTTTCTTTTCGTCAACTAGTAGTGTAACCTGGAAAATATTAAGAAGTGTAAAAATTCTGACAATACAAAATTTTCTCTAAACTTCAACATGTACCAGCCGATATGATACACGATACATGTGGTCGATATGTATGATTACGTTTCTTCTATACTCGTTAACGCTTTAGCGAAAGCGATTATTAAACAAGAACGAAGTTCCTTTTTACATAAATATTAATTTCAAGTTTTATTTTTACATTTTTTTTTTATAAAAAAAAAATAAAATATAAACCTTAACACTAAAGCATTAAAGCTTAATTACGAATGTAGTATATTTATAGTTAAGACTTTACCTTGTCTTCGCACAAAAAATCTTACTCATTTTCGTTACGGACGTTTTTTGCCGGCTAGGGTACCCCTCCACATCGTCCCATAAGGAACTTCGTTCCAAAAACGCTAGCTATAGACTTATTCGCTTATTCACTTATCTTTTCCTCTGCTAAAGTGTTAAGGATTATAGAAAGAGAATAGACACGAAACGTATGTAACTTGGCTAGGGGGGTTGGTATCGTAATTGAAAAGCCGAAAGTTTAACTGCCAAACTGAAGGATTGACTGAGTTTGTTTTGTATTCCAATACTAAAGTGGAAGTATTCCAATAGTAAAGTCATTTACTAATCAAAATATTTTATAATCGTTCGTAAAGAGTAAACTCCAGTCGTGCGTCGGAGCTGACACACACAATGTTTTTTCATTAATAGGCATGATGACTGATTTTGAAAAATGGTCAGTTTATGTTCGGAAGTATCTACTATTTCGAAAAAATATCTTATTTCAGAAGAAAAATAACTTTTGGTAGATGCAATTGGCATTTGAAATTTAAATTCTAAAATTCACGCCAAAACGATCGGCGGTGTCATGGCGTCGTTTGTGACGTCACTATTGTTCTTGCCAATGTACTCTGTGCAGTGTGCAGTAAACAATAGTGTGATTGTCAAAGCTCGAAAACAAACTATTGTGACGTCATTCGCTTCTTGGTGTTATAACCAATATGGCGGATTGCTGTATTTTATAGTTTTATTTTATCAAAATAAATAGCAATCTCACTCGAAATAGAAAAATAAATACGTTTTTTATAATCCATGAATCCTATTTCATTAGATAAATTATAAAGTTCATTGATTGTTGGTTACTGTCATGCCTATTGTCCGCTTACCTTGGCGGCCGCCGCCGTGAGCTCGTCGTCGCGGTCGTCCCGCTCGGCCTCGGCGTGCCGGCGCGCGCGCTCGGCCGCGGCCAGCTCCTCGGCGTGCTGCAGCGCCTCGGCCTCAAGCGCCTTGACGCGGCGCTCCGCCTCGCGCGCCAGGGCGACCGCCTCCTCCTTGCCGCTGCGCGCCTCTTCCGCCTCGCGCACCGCCTCCTTCAGCTGCGCGGCCGCCTTCTTCGCTTGTTTGATTGCGTCTTCTTTTAGCTGTACAAAAAAAACAGGGTTGGGTTAGTAGTCGGCATAACATAATTCAATATAAAAACAACCGACTTCAAACTCCCGCGCCAACTTTACAACAACAAGCACACGCTATACAAAGTACTTATTTTATTGTTGATATTTTAAAAACCGCTCGACCGATTTCGATAAAATTTATATGGGACCACATGGAAAGTATGCCCTTTCAAATAAAAAAAGAATCATCCAAATCGGTCCACCCAGTCAAAAGTTCTGAGGTAACAAACATAAAAAAAAATACAGTCGAATTGAGAACCTCCTCCTTTTTTTGAAGTCGGTTGAAAATCATAGTCATAAAATTACCTATTAAGTTCTCTGTCTTCAACCTTTTTTTAACTATTTTATATTTATTGAATGAATGAATGAATTTGTCCACATTACTTTACATACAAGTTGTTCAGTCTAGGACTTATAGTTAAATTTCTATTTGCTATTATGATATCATTAGTCAACATTTTTTGCGTTTACAAGAATTTTCTATGTCCTATGTTGTACCTTATTGTTGAGGTGTAGCGCTTGCTCGTTGTCCTTCAGTTCGCCTTCGAGCTTCTTCTTGGCGGCGACGGCCGCCGCGCGCTGTTTCCTCTCCTCCTCCAGCTCGCTCTCCAGCTCGCGAAGCTGTTTGACGATGCCACGACGCTTCTCTTCGCCGGCTTCCTCTTTCGCCTGAAACAAACACCCGAACCATTACTTTCATATAATATTTACAACAACTGCTATTTCTTCGAGCGTTATCTACAAATGACCAAAAATAAATCCAATCTAACCAGCATTCTGTTCATAAGCTACTATGCAACTTTGTTTTTGTCAAAAGTTGTATAGACTTTTTGTCAAATAACTTGTCAAATTTCGTGTTGGAACTTAACCTATAATTAATTAATGTGACCCATATTTTGCAAAGTGTACTTATACTACTATTAGTATACAATGTGTAGTGGCGTGCATGTTATAGACATAGAGGCAGCAAAGCGCTGCTTGCTTACTCTAATTGAAATAGCTCAATGCTTATTTTTCTCTAGGACCTGCCAGTAATCTAATGCCTACGTATTAAATGTCTACCCAGGCTTCAAATCCTGTGCACGCCACTGACTGTGTCCTGTGTAGTATTTTTAACTAACAGCAACCTATTTTAAAATATCTTGAACCAATAGTGTCCTAACCCGAACTATTTGTGTCCTATCGTGACATAGTGTCTTAAGTTGAACAATTTGTGTCCAATCTTAAACTAATAACGACCTATAACGTATTTTGAACTAATAGCTACCAATATTGGCCTATCTTGAACTAATAGTGTCCTAACTTGAACTAATTGTGTTATATCGTGACCTAATAGTGTCGTATCTTAAACTAACAGCGTCTCACCTGTAGATCTCTCTCGAGCTGCGCCCTCATAGCCTGCATATTAACCTCCAGCCGCAGCTTGGCATCTTCAGTAAGTTGCAAGTCATCCTCTATCTACTCGTTCTGCGCCTTCAGCTCCGCTAGTTGTGACCCCAAGGCTCGGTTGGCCTTCTCTAACTCGTGGACACTTTTGTCTACGTCGCCTTGTATTTTGCGCTAATAGCTACCTATTTTGAACTAATAGTGTCCTATCTTGAACCACTTTTGTCCTATCGTGACCTAATAATGTCCTATCTTAAACTAACAGTGTCCTTACCTGTAGATCCCTCTCGAACTGCGCCCTCATAGCCTGCATGTTAACTTCCAGCCGAAGTTTGGCATCTTCTGTAAGTTGCAGGTCATCCTCTATCTCCTCGTTCTGCGCCTTCAGCTCCGCTAGTTGTGACTCCAGAGCTCGCTTGGCCTTCTCTAACTCGTGGACACTTTTGTCTACGTCGCCTTGTATTTTGCGCTAATAGCTACCTATTTTGAACTAATAGTGTCCTATCTTGAACCACTTTTGTCCTATCGTGACCTAATAATGTCCTTTCTTAAACTAACAGTGTCCTTACCTGTAGATCCCTCTCGAACTGCGCCCTCATAGCCTGCATGTTAACTTCCAGCCGAAGTTTGGCATCTTCTGTAAGTTGCAGGTCATCCTCTATCTCCTCGTTCTGCGCCTTCAGCTCCGCTAGTTGTGACTCCAGAGCTCGCTTGGCCTTCTCTAACTCGTGGACACTTTTGTCTACGTCGCCTTGTATTTTGCGCTAATAGCTACCTATTTTGAACTAATAGTGTCCTATCTTGAACCACTTTTGTCCTATCGTGACCTAATAATGTCCTTTCTTAAACTAACAGTGTCCTTACCTGTAGATCCCTCTCGAACTGCGCCCTCATAGCCTGCATGTTAACTTCCAGCCGAAGTTTGGCATCTTCTGTAAGTTGCAGGTCATCCTCTATCTCCTCGTTCTGCGCCTTCAGCTCCGCTAGTTGTGACTCCAGGGCTCGCTTGGCCTTCTCTAACTCGTGGACACTCTTGTCTGCGGTGCCTTGAGAGTTGACTAGCTCATCCAATTCCGATTGCAGGACCCGTTTCGATCGTTCTAGTTCTTCGATCTGTAAAAAAAAATTGTGGTGTAAGACTACGTTTAACTCTAATACGGTTGAAAATACTAAATGGATAGCTTAAAACTATAGTTCTATCCTTCTCACTATATTCCCTGCAGAAAAGGATAACAATACGTTTTTGACCTATTATTTTTGAACAACCTACTTTGCACTAAATCATCACTGTATTCTAGGAAAACTTTAATCATTTAAATTTTTCGATAAATACAGAAGAACAAAATTGCAATAATTCTTCATACATCATTTTAAACAAGTGACAGTTTTTAAAGAATCAGTACGAAAATAGTGAAATAAAGAACTCGTCGTCAGTCCGAGACTGACAAATCCAACTTTTTTAATGTGCCATATCAATATGATACCGTAAAACTTTACTGGTGCCAATAACACTAGGCATTTTCATGGTTTTTAGGGTTCCGTACCAAAATGGTAAAATGGAACCCTTATGGTGCGACTTTCTCCGTCTGTCTGTCCGTCTGTCCGTCTGTCCGTCTGTCCGTCTGTCCGTCCGTCACACTCGATTATTTCAGTAACTACCGAAGCTATCGACATGAAATTTGGAATAGTTGTGTATATTAGTGGCCCAAAGACACTGAAATTAAAAAAATTTGGAAATTATTTTTGTTCTTATTTAAAAAGGGAGGAAAATCTGAGGGTTGAAATTTAAAAGTGAGATAACTGTACTGTGTGGGGTATCATATGAAAGGGTTTACTTTGTACATTCTAAAACAGATTTTTAATTATTTTTAGTTATGATAGTTTTTGATTTATCGGGGAAAATGTCAAAAAAAATACCGTTCCCCCCCCCTTATCTCCGGAGTTTACCAATCGAAAAATTTGAAATAATTATGGTCAATAGTAATTTACGTATATTTTACAGGAAAACTATAGCCAATGCTCTGACTAGCATAGTTTTTTTGATATTAACAATAAACCTCTACAAACAAAGTTAGTCTTGCGGTTCATTAACAAAGGTAATTATTTATTAATAATGGTACGGAACCCTTCGTGCGCGAGTCCGACTCGCACTTGCCCGGTTTTTTGTTTATTGCTTAGAAGTTGTCCATTGTTGTAAAACGCGTTGACAGCCACAAAAATACCGAAATTGATTGAAAACTCAGAGATTTCTTCCGTCACAAAATCAATGATTTCTTATTCGCGATCGAAACGGCAACTTGACGGCTACACAATTGCAACAAGAAATTGTCAAAAGGAGCCATTTTTAGCCCTGATAATTGCACTATCCACACATGGTAGTTTGATCTCGCAATGATCTATGTCGGATTTCATAATCGCATTTTATATTACACTTGTTTGTGAAAGTGATCGCACGCAGTCTCGATTCATTGATTTTCATGGAATTTCTCAATTAATTCTTTATTTATGAGCTTATGGTTTCATAATAATGCAAGTTGATGTTACAAGTTGATCGAACACGTAAATATGGATAAAACGTGACGCGTGCGCTGGGCAGTTGGAATGGTAGCTACCGTAGCGTTGGATTAGTTTTCGAAATTTTGTATCAACTAACGGGTAAAAGAGTCAAAGTTCAAAAAATTTTCTTGAAAATTATTTAAAATTGATATCATATTGAGCCCACAAGTGAAAGAAGGGGACTTCTGTGTTCCCTTAAAACTACAAAAAAGGGCCATACACTAACAAAAATTCCTCCAACGCATTGTAAAATACTAGTAAAAAAACTTTTCTACATAATACTGACAACCTTTTGACCTAGTAGATCAATCTTTTTATCTTAATATTAAGTATATTCACCAAAAAAAACTTATCGCTGTATTTGTACTCAGTGTGTTTAGTAGTAGGCAGAAAGAAGTAGAGCGATAACAGGTCCACCGCAGCAACCGCGCTTCGCGTAGACTTGTGCCGTCTAAGAGCGGTCAAGTAATATATTTTAACTTTTATATGATTTTTAAAAATCTTGATTTTTTTTAAAGTACTATAAACAAAGTAAACTCATTACGTTAAGTTAAATAGGTTCGTCACTGAGTTACGTTCATTATTAGAGGTATGTATTAACTACTAACACGAAGTGGTTATTATTTAATTAACTCTGTTTAAAAAAACTGACAGTCATAGGAACTGCCGATAGAAGTGAAAACGAATATTTGAATTTTTTTAAATTACGTATTTAATTACTTTTTTTGTTTTTCTAATTAAAATAAAAAATATTTCAAATATAAACCTTAAAAATAAGGCATTAAAGTTTAATTACGAATGTACTGTATTTATATTTAAGACCTTTTGTCTTCGTAATAACGCGCGGTGTCGGTCACGGTTCCACAGCACTTATTAATGTAAACCTTAAAACTAAGGCATTAAAGTTTAATTACGAATGTACTATTATATACTTAAGAACTTGTCTTAAGAAAAACCGTGTCGTGCGTTTCCACATTTTTGCCCCCTAACAAAAAGTGCTCAACGCGCCTAAAGAAGTTTTAGTTTTAAAGGACACAACTCACCCTCTCGGCAGCGGAGTCCAGCTCCCTGGTGAGCGACAGTAGCCGCGTCTCCTTGTCGCGCGCGTCGCGCTCGGCCGCGTCTCTCTCCGCCGCGTTCCGCTCCGCAACGGCGCGCTCTTCCGCCACCACCTGCAAACACAAACGTTAACGCTTTAGAAAACCAAGGGAATGTATGGGCATTATTACAAATTCGTTATTTGTCACGTGGTCAAAGAAAAATCGTAGCCAAGTTTACAAGTTACCAGTTCGTACAAAGAAATAGAACAGTTTTTAGCAAGTCTATAATTCACGATAGAAACAGCACTGCGCGAACGGCGAGATTGACAGCCGTGACTGACGTTTACTATTCCCTTATTTTTTACTCTCCGTGGTATAGAATGACCGATCGGACAGTTGTGTCGACTTGGCTACCAATTATTCGTTTTATAAGATCGCTATCGCTAAGGCGTTAACGATTTTAGAAAGAGAACAGAGACGTATGTACGATGTGTTTGGCTAGGGGGGGCAGGTACCTGAAATGTGAGGCGGCCCCTACCGAATTGAATAAGTACTTTGGTTTTCTCCTCACGCTTAACATCAACGCAGACAGATATGTGTTACTTTAAATCGTTTTACAATATTACACGCGATCAGCATATGAATCAAAAGAAATCACTTTTTTCAATAAAACAACTGAAAGTTATGAGATAAGTATTGAGAAGAAAGTGCAGAATAAAGTAGTACCTTATCAAAGTTCTTCTGCTTCTTCTCCAGTTCCTGCACCTTGGCTTGCTGCGCTTTGAGTTCGATGTTAGTGTCTTCCAACTCCTCTTGGATCTTTTTCTTGCCTACCAACCAGAGAATGCTATCAGTTTTAAATAATATGTGCATGTCTTTAAACAAAGTTTCCTTTTTCAAATATTGCAGAACATACTTGCTTAGATAAATTTTGTAGAAATCTTTTACAATATTAAAGGGCAATGGCGAAATTAGTACAGATCACGTCTTGATTGTACACAAGTAAGGTAAAGTCGAAAGGAATTTGCTTATTTTTTTATATTTTATCAAGTTTTCACCTTAATTAAATGAAGCTAGGTAAAAAAATAAAATATTTAGGGAATCTTTTTTGATTTAGTTCCCGTCTCTCAGTTTAGTGTTACCATTTTATATATAATCTACCTAGTAGCTAGAATAAATCTAAATTGGTAGATTATTTTGTATCGTTTTAAAAATTGTAGTTATTTTACCTGATTGATGTTTGCCTAAACAATGGGATAGCCCATTTTGGGTGGATTTTCTGTTATTTTAGAGCATTTTATTTTTTATTTTATCTACTAATCTCGAACAGAATGGTAATAAATGAAAGAATATTATGGCAGCACTGATGCTGATGGTCTGTGTTTATGCCAATTAATGTTATATGGGTCTGTGGTTCTATGGATAACCTTAGAACCACATACCACATATAAATGTGGTCTGCTCTGCGGTTATATGGCTAAATACACGGCACAGATCAGGTATTAGTTACTACGTAAATACACGGCGACAAAGTCGCGATCATCTGGTACAATTTAAATCGTGGTTTTCCTAAAGACTCAGAATAAAAAGTAAAAAGATCTAATGTAAAAAGTAAAAAGTACATAGATCTCTGATCATCCTGTGATCTGTTTTAACGAAGTTTTGACATTTTTAAAAGTGACATTATCACATAACCTACAAATCTTTAAAACGAAATATCTTTTTTTTCTAGGTTCATTACAAAAATTCTTGCTTCTGAGAGCTTCGTATTCGACGCTTAACTAAATATATTTTTTTCACACGTGTACATTAATTTTTTTTCTCAATACTATTGATGTATGGAACTTCGCCATTGTTCTTTATTCAAAGGTTAAACGTTATTCTGAGTTAGAAAAATCGGCCCTTAGTAATCTAAATATATATTTAGAGAAGAAGCTGACTGATGAATAACTGACTGATCTATCAACGCACAGCTCAAATCACTGGATGGCTGAAATTTGACATACAGGTAGCTTTTATGATGTAGGCATCCACTAAGACTGAATTATGGAAAAATAACGTATTTCCATTCGGGTAAGCAGTGCTTTTATGCCTCTATGAAAGGAACGCCACTGCGGGTGATAGCTAGTTGAACCATAGAGCTGTAGACTCACTCTTGTCCAGCTTGTCGTTGGCCTGTTTGAGCTCGTCCAGTTGTCTGTGCAGCGCTTCCATGTCTTTGCTGAGCTTCTTGCGTTGCTCCTCCAGGGCTGCCGCCACTTCCGCCTCCTCTTCCGCTTTCTTTTTGGCGTCCGCCACTTGCTGGGTCAGGGCTGTCACCTGGTGAAAAACAATTAGCTGAATTAATGCATAATACTGCGAATGGGGTAATTATAATAGCATACGTTTCTATATTAGCTTTCAATCTTCCCTTACATCCCGTGCATTTTTAGGTTGTGCATGTATCAACATACAAACGGCCTAAAAAGTGACAGCCACTGCATACCTCCGACACTCGATTAGACATAGTTAACCATAAGAACATAGGGATAAGGACGTAATTAAGCAAAGTAAATGTGTAAGCTAGACTTAAGTTCTTTGTTGGTCGACCAAATGATCTTATGTGCCTCTACGTTTAGAGAACAGTTCCGAATAGAAAGCGTGTGAGCAAAGACGTTTTATTTAAATCTTGATTATAAAACTAATATTAACCCCTTCTATGACTTTTACTATCATCATTGAGTTTTTGCTTGTAGGTAGCTGGTAGATGTTAGACTTCTTAGTTTTTTTTCCACTCGAATAAAGTTGCGATGAAATCCTATCTGCTAACTTTTCATGGCTCCATTCCCTCCACCAATATTGAAAAAAAATTTGTTAATATTGCTTATAATATAATTTCGGTTAAAAGGAAGCCTATGTTATCCTGGAAAAACAGAGTTCCCACCTAAAACCAGCATTCACGCGAACAAATTCGCAGCGCCATCTATAAATATCCTCAAGGATCACATCCTGGTCAAACCAGGGCACGTATGCACGACGTAAGGACACCCGAAACACCGGATTTGAAATGGACAAACACTGGACATGACACCTCATTCACCGGGTTTGACAACCCTGACCTATCCAATAGGGATGATGCCTATATCAAAAATAAACTAATTATTCAATAGAGATCTTCCAAAAGACCTAAAATATAAATCCTCTGTTAGTTTTAAGTTTGATAACCATTTTAAAATATAGATTAAAGAAAAGAAGTGCGTTGAAATTTGATGACGTCACAACTGTGAATTCCATACAACTTCCATACTAGAAGTGCCTTTTAAATTTGATAAAGAGTTTCTGATTTGATTGAGTTGTCATCATCCCTATTATCCCAAGATATTTTGGCCGAGCAGGCGCAACCTCAGCCCAATATAAAAGGGCTGAAACAGATATCCAGGTAGTCAATGCTACCTGTGGGAACACGCCCGGGCAAGGAGGCTCAACCTCGAGACCCGTACCGCGACAGACTTCGGCCTGTTGAGAAGACACCACAAAGAAGAGCACGTACCTGTTTGTCAAGGTTCTTCTTAGCCTCCTCTTCTTCCTCGAGCTGATCCCTGGCCTGCTCCAGTTGCTGTTCCACATTGCGCAGTCGCGATTGCAACGCTAGCTTCTGCTTGGTCTCTTCCTCCAGGAGTGCCTGCGGAACAAATAATTATTTATTTTTGGAAACCACACCAAAAATATATTCTTTTGGGCAGTAGCAAAGTTATATGCCTACTATTACTGTGGCAAAATAGTTTCTTTGTGACTTTCGAAGAAGGAATTACAAAATCCATATCCATACTAATATTAAAAATGCGAAAGTGTGTCTTTCTGTCTGTTACGCTTCAACGGCCCATCTTTTCAACAGATTTTGATGAAATTTTGTATAAAGGTAGGTTCTCCGTGATGTAGCCCCAGCGCGCTGTTGCGACTTGATTGAACCCTCCGCTGGCTTCTTAGGGCTCCTCACCTGCAGTTCGGCGTGGTGCGCGCCCGCGGTGGCGGCTTGCTTGGCGGCCGCGGACGCCTTGAGCTCGGCCTGCTCCAGCTGTTGCAGCGCTTGCTCCGCCTCGCTCTGCAGGCGGATGCACTTGTCCGCTAGCTCAGACCTGGTCGCAAGAAACAACACCTCAAATTAAATCTATTTTTATTGCTTAGACCTGATCGCAAATAAGTTAAATCAGTTAAAAAAAAACATTTTTTTAAAACTTTATTCGTCGCCATATTGAATTGAGTGTGACGGCATTGTATTTTTCTCAGCAAACCCTTTTAATAGGCATGATGACATTAACCAAGAATCAATGAAATTACGAATTTATCTAATGAAATAGGATTCATGGATTATAAAAACGTATTAATTTTTCTATTTCGAGTCAGATTGCTATTTATTTTGATTAAATAAAACTATAAAATACAGCAATCCGCCATATTCGATAAAACACCAAGAAGCGAATGACGTCACAATTGTTTATTTTCGGGCTTTGATAATCACACTTTTTTTTGCTGCACACCGCACAGAGTACATTGGTAAAAGCAATAGTGACGTCACAAACGACGCTATGACACCGCCGAACGTTTTGGCGTGAATTTTAAAATTCAAATTTCAAATGCCAATTTTATCTACCAAACCTTATTTTTCTGCTGAGATAAGATATTTTTTCGAAATAGTAGATACTTCCGAACATAATCTGACCATTTTTCAAAATCAGTCATCATGCCTATTGGTACCTACCAATGAATCACATAAGACTGTGCCACGTCCGACGCGCGGGCTATGCACGGTGTAACGTGCACAGCCCGCGCGTCGGACGTGGCAACGAAAAATTCCTTATCAAGAACTCCGCTTACTTCGTTATATGATTTAATGAACAGGCTCACGGCCCTCAGAGGTAGGTAGGAGTACGACGCAAAAAGAGAATGAGTCCGTTGAATCTATCATGGGGTGCTTATAACTAGTCCGCAATCTTAGAGAGTCCACCATATTGGATTTAGAACGACATCACTTAGCTAAAGTACCTAGACTATTGTTGCCAGTCTAACGTCCACAACCATAGCTACAATAAGGCCTTGAGTGTATTTTAATTTGCAGCCTCACACAAGTAAAAATAAAAGCTTGCAAGTAGATATTTATCGTTCATAAAATCCACCACAAAAGCATACTTCTAACCTGTGCCTGTGCGTGTGTGTATCTTTTCCGACCTTTGAGTTCATACTTCAACTATGTAGTTCAAAGCTAGACGGTTCACAACTCACCTAGCCCGATCAACCTCTTGCAGTTTGGCGGTGACCTCTTGCAGCTGAGCTTCCGCCTGCTTCCTTCTCCGCTCGCCCTCCGCCTTCGCTGCGCTGGCGGACTTCAGTTCTGTCGCCAGATCAGCGTTCTCCGCCTCCAGGGCTTGCTTGGCTTTTTCCAGAGCTGGTGGAGAATCATAAAATCATAAATCATTTATTTTGCAAAATTGTAGGTGATAACAACTGTATAAAGTAGAAATTTCCCACACACAATCTACTGTCAGAGACAGTGTGTATAAATTATGTTACATTAAATTTAAAACTATCTAGAATGACTTTATTACAATATAAGAATATAAAATTTAAAATGTGATACATAATAATCAGAATAATTAAAACAAATGAGTCAGTTGAAAATCATGAACGCACCACATCCTTACTAATATTATAAATGGGAAAGTGAGTTTGTTTGTATGTTTGTTCCGCTTTCACGCCGTAACTACTGAACCGATTGCTTTGAAATTTTGCAGACGTAAAGTTAGAAGTCCGGATTAAATAATAGGGTACTTTTTATCCCGGAAAATTAAAGAGTTCCCGCGGGAACTAAAACTCCTCAATCCACGCGGACGAAGTCGCGGGTATCAGCTAGTACATTTATATTTATAATATTTTATAATATGGGCCTTTTTGACTGAAATAAATGAATGATAATAAAGCTACACAGCTCATTTTTTTATCCACTACAAGTCAGCCCTACCTGCCCTGACTGCGATCTAACCTGATGGTAAGTGATGTTGCAGAAGATTACATGTAAAACTGCATATTTATAAACTCAAGTTCAACCTGAGGGACGAATGGCCTAGCGTGGGACAAAGCATATCAGTCGATTGTGATTGTTAAGCAAACATAACCACCAAGACGGTGCATGGGTGACTGAATTTGGCCATTACGTTTCCTCCGTGCCTCGGAGAGCACGTCAAGCCGTCGGTCCCGGTTATTATGACTAACATCAAAAACCTAACAACAACAATCGTTACAAAAACCTAAGAGTTTAAGTCGATTCGTATGCGGAAGGACGTGGGCACCCACCGCATGATCACCCCAAGAAAACTCCTACCATTATGTGATTAATGGACAGGGGTCACGACCCTCGGTAATGAGGAATACGACGCAGAGAGAGAGAGAGAGAAATTTATAAACTCAAACTCAAATCTTCTTAATTCAAGTAAACTTTGACAAGTGCTTTTGAATCGTGTCACAGCTATTTATCGATAACTAACATTTAAATTCCAAATCCTGTTTCTGTTCCGTCGGTGTCGCGCTACACACGCGCTGCCAGTAGTCGCGCGTGGAACTGAACCCGCTACCCTCCTCATTAGGAACCGCATTCTCAACGTCAAAGTTGTCGTCTTTAGACAAACCGAATTTCACATTCTTCTGCCTACGCTCCTTAATATAAGCCATCACCAGTATTTATCAAAAGTAAAACTACATTAAAAATTTCCAGTAAAATACGCGTAAAAGGTGTTGATTTTGTATGTGACAAGATTTCGAAAATATTGACGTATTGTTTGATTTATGGATGACTTTGAAAAGTGCAATTTTTATAAATTTTAAATATAGAATTATTATTGTACCAGTAATTAACTTTTATAAAAAGGTTTGCATAGGTTTTCAGCGAATTTATAAAGGTTGGCGTTCACAGGGCAGAAATTGGGCAGCATTGGTTTATGAAAGTCTTTCTTGTAGCAATTTCTCCATCAAAATTTGGATTGTCACCACTACGGCAGGGAGGTCGTTAAAACTCATATATAAAGTTTAGGATAGGGCGAAAATAACGACAGGAAGTAGCTACCAAAGAGACAGAAAATGAAAGCAGGAAATGGTAGATTCACTTGAAGATTAAATATTAAAAAATGTTATTTACAATCCAAAATCTACTACTTACTTTCTTTTTAATATTTTTATTCTATAGCCTAAGATCCCGATATACGACGACCTTCACCGATCGGTAAAACTTGCCGCGCAGCAACAGAAGTTGAGTGGCTTAACTATTTGAAGAGTTGCACTGCTGTACAATACGAAATTTTTATGCATGTAAGTGCTTATTTTAAGTTTCTTTACGTGCAGAAGGAAAAAAAATGATTTTGCCTCTAATAAATTTTTTTCTTTGTTTTCAAGATTCGAAAGCACGTGCAAAGGTGTGTACTCACCGGCTTTGGTCTTCTTGAGCTGTTCGTGTTGCTCGTTGAGCGACTGCAGCTCCTGCGAGTGTTTGTGCCGGTGCTCGGCGAGCGCGGCCTCGTGGGCGCTCGCCTCTTCCTCCAGGCTTCGCTTCAGCACCGCCACTTCTTGTTCACGCTTCGAACGGAGCTCTTGTTGCGCTGGAATTGATGAATAAATCAAATTAACACTTCAAAATTTAAAAAGACATATATTGCATTAAGATGGATAGACATGTTGCAGTACCAATGCTGGAGAGAACGTACTAAAGACTGGCCGCAATCATCTTCGCAGATGGAATGGATATTTGTATATCTATGGAATAATTTAATTAATTAAATGTCTACACATGGTTATTACTTATTAAAGTAATAATGTATAAATAATATTTGTATAATTTAATTTTAATAATGATATTTTGTAATGGTATTCAATAAAATTTTTGTAATTATTTTATAATGACAGTTTCATGACCTTGATGTCCCTAACCGGATTATGTAAACTTAAACTTACCAGCAGTGGTATCCAGCGAGTCAAGAAGTTCGCTCTTCAGCGCTTCCAGCTCTTCGTTGAGGTCCCTCCTCAGTTTTTCAGCCTTGGTGCGGGCAGCCCTCTCCACCTCCAGGTCTTCGTGCGCCTCAGCCAACGCGGCTTCGGCCTCGCGTGCCGCCTTCTGCGCGGAAGCACGCTGGGCGCTTTCTTCATCCACGCGGGTCATCGCAGCTTGTAATTCTTCCTCGCGTTTTGCTGGAGAAGAAAATAAATGTTACAAAAAAAATGGACTAAACAATAAATTTATTATCTCCTATGAGAGTGGAGGTCTGTGGCCAGCAGTGGGAGGTTAATGGGCTGTGGTGGTGGTGGAAACAATAAATTGTAAATAAATAGATCTCTTGGGACGCCCACCAGAGACCTCGCATAAATCAGGTCGATGCATTGCTCTGTTACGGCAAACACACAAACAAACACATTTTCGTAATTACTATAATCTGAATAGGAACAACAACATACACAAATAATGACAGAGAATGGCGTTTTGTATGGATCTTTTAATAACTGATGACATGAACTTTTTTTTAGGCACTATAAATTAGCCCTTAACTGCGATCTCACCTGATGGTAAGAGATGATGCAGTCTAAGAAGGTTGCGGGCTAATATGTTAGAGGTATATATGGCAGTTATATTAAACCCATACCCCTAATCCGTTTCTACACGGCATCGTACCGGAACGCTACATCGCTTGGAGGCACGTCTTTGCCGGTACGGTGAAGCTACGGCCGAAGCCTTCCACCAGGCTAGACCAGGGAATGTTGAGAAATTAAAAATTCCTAAATTGACACTGCCGGGGATCGAACCCCAACTCAAACTTACTCAAAACGAGCTGCAACTCCTCGAGCTGGATCTTCCTCTCGGAGAGCTGTTCCTTCACATCCTGCAACTCTGTCTCCAACTTTCTCTTCGCTCTGTCCGCCTCTTGCCGCAATTGATGGTCCTATCAAATATACAAAACATATCAAGTTCAATTAAGTTCAATTTGCGTTAGAAAAACATATTTTTACTAAACTTTTCTTCATATATTATCATTTATTATAGTTATTTTTTTTGCCGTGTGACTAACAAATGATGAAACACGAACAAAATTAAAATAAACAAGTGTGCGTGAATTACACAATTCACACACGGCAGAAGTGAAACTTCAGAAAAGTAGCTTACGTGATTACGTGATCTCATTCTCTCGCAGGCTAAATCCTATTATGAATATGTTTGTCTCTTTTAGGTGTCGCTTTTTCGTTTCGTTTATTGTTTCATCAAATTTTCAAATCACAACGATTCTAAAGAAGTTTCACTTCAAAAACTTTAAAATAGGTATTAATTTCATGTAAATCTGAATATCTTTTGTAACAAGCGCCATTAAGATTTCAATTAAGGTTTAGGAACTATCCTGAACAGTTTCTAGCTATTTAACACCAAAGTTTATACATTTTAATTACCTTTAGCAATTTCTCCTCTAGCTCAGCAATGGCGGATTCCTGCTTGGCCTTCAGTTTGCTCAAATGCTTGGCCTTTTCTTCCTCCTCGGCCAGCGCTTGGGAGAGGTCGTTCGCACGCTCCTCTAGTATCTGAAATTGAACGTTTATTTTATAACAACATTTATGTTAGACGTCCACATCGCCATGCCACGAAAGATAATACAAGTTTAATTCATGAAGAAAATTTAACATCCCCAGTCTAAAATGGACCTAAAATTAATTATTTTAAAGTACATACATATGTACTTTTCCGCGCGCCCTTGTGGGTCTTCTAAAGGGCGGGGCGCGGGGCAACACTGTGCCCCGGTGAATATCTTTAAGCCGTAACGGCTTGGGCCTGCCTGGGAGACTACTGGCCCTTAAGTTTGGGCCCCGTGTATACTGTTTAGGCATGGAGGCGCATAAGCACCGCCATGCCTACAACACAAACAAGCCCTTACAGCAGGCATGGCGGTGCTTATGCGCCTCCATGCCTGCTGTAAGGGCTTGTACTGCGCTCTGGCCCTGTAGGTACGCCGTCAGCCCGGTGATATACTTTTCCGTTAGTACTAATTATTCGCTTTACGAATGGTATGTTCCGATATACACTGCGAGCATTGTTCAGTGCTCTTACTGGGGAGAATTTCGTTCCGTAATGGACTGACAGTATACTGCCGCAGTATCCTAGGGAAATATATGACGTCATAAATCGTCGCCATTTTTGTACTGTGAGCACTGGCGTTTTCGAGGTAAGGTGGTCTCAGTGCTGGCTGCGTTCCGTTTTAAACAGTAACCAGTATAGTGACTATATAGGAACGGCTTCACAGTATACTAAATCAACGTCACATCTTACAGTGCTCGCAGTGTATATCGGAACAATCCCGATGTCTCCGCTCGGGGCGCTGGCAGTAAAGCTGTCAAATTAAAACCTTAAAGCAAAGATTAAGGTTCAATCTGGTGCCCACCTTCTTCTCCTTGAGCAGCTTCTGGTTGGTGTCGTCGCTAAGCGCGAGCTCCTCCTCCAGCTTCTTGATCTTGGAGTCGCACTGCACGCGCTCCAGCTGCAGCTTCTGCCGCGCCGCCTCCTCCTCCTCCAGCTGCTCCTCCAGGTCCTGGAGCGCAATCAACAGAGCTTTGTACCATCGACTATAATAATATTCAGACTTAATTAGAAATACTAATGACCATTTATTGAAAACAATACAATAGAACTTTAAGCTAGCCTAACCTAATTACTAAATAAATAATGTCCGCGTGGAAAGGTGGCAAAAATGCTGTCTGTATTTCGGCGTTGGACAGCCCGGCTGATTCTTTGCGCAAAAAATAAGCAAGCCCTTCTGTCACTAGATGAGGCAATTAAAAAAATTAATAAATATCTCGTAATTTTTTTTGGCACTAATAACCTAAGGATAGCTTCTTTGTTCAACAACAACCTTTGTTCTACGACTCGCGATTAGTCAACTAACTGCCTACTAAAAGCACGAAATTGGAGTTTTAGAGCGTACGGTGATATTTTTGACGTATTGAATATTTTGTGCTTTACGGAGTTGTATGACGCTTACTGCATTCGCAGTTTGGAGTAGGTGAAATCCGTACGCGAAATATAAATCGCGAGAATAAAATTCGCGCGAATGTTTCGCGGTCGCGCCGTCACAGATAAACACGGCCAATAAATCCACCGCTATACCTCTCCTCCCTCACCTGTATGTTGAGCTGGAGCCGCTTCTTCTCCTGCTGCAGCGCGTTGCAGCGCTCCTCCTCCTCCTCGATGCGGCCCTCCAGGTCGTGCAGCAGCTCCTCCAGCTCCTGCTTGCGCGCCGCGGCCCGAGCGCGGCTCTCTTCCGCCTCTGCACAAAGCTCCAACTCCGCCTGTAACCAACACCAATCTCATGTAAACTTATGTACACCCTGGATCCTTGCTCACTAGATGTTAAATCCTTTCGCGAGTTCCCCTGCTTGGAGACGGACACATCAGGGTGGCAGTGGTCTTGATCCCTCGCATTAATAGCCCCTGTCGATGGGACTCCGGGGTCGCGAGTGGCCAGAGTGGGGGCTCTTTCCGCCCTCTAATATCATGGTCGGGTTCGATTGGACCAGGGAAAAGCCCGGTATGGGCGACGCGCAAGGGAGGCATCGGCGCAAGTTCTGTATTAGAGTTCCCGGAGCCTTTCATCATGCGCTGAGGATGGTCATCGAGGGGGTTTTAGTGCCCCCCCCCCCCCCAGTAGGTCGTGTATCTTAAGATTTCCCCCCTATCAACAAAAAAATGCTAAATTTCATGGAGAAAATATATTGGTGGTGGTTTAAATACAAACATAGTACATGTATGCGAGAAAAACTTTTTCGATTTCGAGACCCAAAATAAACTAGCATATGTCTATGGTCAAAGCGCAGACACAGCGCCGGTCTTCCGTGGATTCAGACGACCAGAGAAGTAAAACAGTAGTTATTAAATATAGCTTATGGAAATCGGACGAAAATCCTGAACCGCCCAAAGGGGTCTATCTACAAGTTCTACAGGATGATAGAACGTTCTAGAACTGACCTGCAACTGTTCCGCAAGCTGTGTCTTCTCAGCGCTGGCCTGCTGGTACTTGGCTTCGTATTCCTGACAGCGCTTCATCTGCGTGTCCAGGCGCTCTCTGATCTGTCTCAGCTCATCTTCCTTCTGCGTTAACTTCTCCTCTTGTTTCGTTACTTCTAGCAGGGGTTTCACCTGAAAAATAAATTTTATTAGCGACAATATACAATTTAGCTCAAATCATCAAATTTTCATCCAAATCGATTGAAAAGATGGATCGTTAATGCGCAGCAGACAGACAGACAAACAGATAGGCAGACACACTTTCGCATGTATAATATGTACTAGCTGATGCCCGCAACTTCGTCCGTGGAATAAGTTTTTTTAATTCCCACGGGAACTCCTTATTTTTCCGGGAAAAAAGTAGCCTCTCCAGGTTCCCAACTATATCCATGCAAAAAACAACTCGATCCGTTGCTCCGTTGCGACGTGATTGAAGGAGAAACAAACACACTTTCGTATTTATAATATTATAGTATAGATTAGTATGGATATCACAAAAACTATATCACATAACTATACAATAATTACATAACCTGTAACAATAAATATTGTAAAGTCTTTAGTTCAGTAACAAAGGGCCTCATAACAAAGGCAAGTTCGATATTACGTGACGAGAAGCGTAGGTACAAAGCGTATTTAGTCATTGCCATTATAATAGAAATTCTATAATATTCCCGCACTGGCATATTTTCTAAACAATAAGTTTTGTTTTCTAAGCTATTCGTTGCGATATAGATGAATGTTGATGAAGTTGCGATGTTCTATAGTTAAAATAATTAAAATACTCAGCGCTAATAGGCGCTTTCAGTATTCAATCAGTATGTATTTTTTTTACAAAAAAATTAAAAGTTGATTCAGAATGGCAAATTTAAAAATATCTATAGCCTTAAACAAAAAAACAGCTAGTTTTTGGAGCTATAAATGTTCGTGGGCGATGGTAAGCCACTGAATCCAACTGTCTTATATTTCTATAAAAATAAAATTATTATAATAATTAAAAATGTTACCTTAATATAAAGTCTCCACCATTGCCAATTTCTCAGCTTGAGGTACGCAGCACAATTCCTCTGGATGATTCTGATTGCGTTCAACTGCTGCAATCTCTTCTGGTAGTTCCTTCTGGCCAGGTAACCTCGACAGAAGGACTGGAAGTTGACTATCAGATCCGTGATCTTATAATCCCTCTCCTCTTCCAAATGTGCTAAAACACCAGCTCTGAAGAAGATCTTCGACTGTCCCACGCAGTACAAATTATGATCGAGTTCCAATGCTTTTATCATCTGCTCGCAGGCTTTCTTTCCGTCCATGAAGCCTTTAGGCGTTATTATATTCGGTGTGAGCAGTTCGTAACGCTGTCTGAACTCCTGGAACGGTATCCTGTTAGGGAATCCTTGTCGGCAAATCCTGATACCTTCCAGGACACCATTACAACGGAGCTGATCCAGAACTAAAGCCGCCTCAATTTTCCCAGCCTTCTTTTCGTGATTGGGAATGATACATCTGACGAAGTTCGGGTTTGTATTTCTCAACGTCGCCATCAGTTTTGTCAACTGCTCCTTGTACAATTGGGACACAGTTCTAAACATTCCCTTTCTCGTTCTGGCACCGAATTGCGTATCAGTTAACGCTTGCTGCGCCATGCCAACGATTTCGGCGTCTTTCCAAATATGGCACACGAACGGATCTTGTGAAGACTGGAGACACGAGACGACGTTCTCGTTGAGAGGGTCCATATTCTTCATGAGCCATTTGTCCGCAGAATAGTCGACTTTGCCAGCGTAGTGAATGATGGCGAAATCTGCGACGCCGCGGAAGTCAGTCTTCATAAACTTGGGGTGGACGGAATGAGACGCCACCAGTTTCTCTACGAAAGTTTTATCCGTCGCTTTGGGGAACCAACACTCCTCGTCTAGCAATGCCATGATACCCATGGGTTTATCGATAAGGTCGATGGTTGGCTGCAGATCTAGACCAAAGTCTATGAACTTCCATTCGATTCCTTCCCTCTGGTACTCTTCTTGTTCGAGGATGAACATCGTGTGGTTGAAGAGTTGCTGCAACTTCTCGTTTGTGTAATTGATGCAAAGCTGTTCGAACGAGTTCAGTTCGAAGATTTCGAAACCTGCCATATCGAGGATACCTATAAACGAGGCACCCTGTCTCTTCGTTCTGTCGAGCGATCTGTTAATCCTGTTGACGAGCCATCTGAACAAACGCTCGTAGCAGGCTTTGCCTATCGCCTCTACTGAGAACTCTACCTGCTCCTTGGTTTGTGCTTTCGTTACGAAGTCCCGACCGACTTTTATCCTGGGTTTCAAGAATGCTTTCGTCATTTCTGTCACAGAAAGACCTAGAAGAAAAAAAAAGAATTGTTCTTTATTCTATTAATAAAGTTTAAGGTAACTAGTAACTACTACAATCTAAAATTGTCTTACCAAGCAAATGTGCAATTTTCTGCGCTACAGTGTTATCTGGTAATGTGGCCTGATCCGAATTCCTCTCCTGTTTGAACTGCATCGATCCGAACAGAAGCACGGCGGAGACTATTCTGAAGATCGAGTTGAAGTCTTCATTGTTCATTCCCATAATGTTCATGGATTTGATTGTCGCCTGGAATTCTGCCGCGTCATCGATGCCCGGCACGGGTAGAGCCGCATTTGAGAGGAAGGGATAACTTTTAGGGTCTTCGAGGATGTATTCGGCCTTCTGTTGCGCCGTCGCTCCTGACAGAAGCTGGTAGAATATATGGAATGTCCGCTCGTCTTTCGCTTGTCTGATTGCTCTCGATTTCTCGAGTAAGTACGTTTCGATATTCGCACCGGCGATGTATCCGGACGCGTCGAAGTTTATTCTTATGAATTTTCCCTGAAATTGAGATATTGTCATACAATTAGTTACACTTAATAGATATTTTCAACTACATTAGCGATATGATGTTGTCTACTTACGAATCGAGATGAGTTGTCGTTTTTGACTGTTTTCGCGTTACCGAACGCTTCTAAAATTGGATTCGCCTGTAGCAGCTGTTGTTCTAATTCGCCCTGCAAAAGTTACCAAACATAGAAATCAATATAATTTTTTGATTTGTTATACTTTTTAAATTAGCGAATGAATGGTGGTGAATATAGCTCACATTTTCCTCTACAACCATTTTATTTATACGTATAGATTTGTTACTAGTGCAATGCATTTGCGTCATTTGATGTTAAAAGTGTACAAAATGAAAATAAAAAAATTCCAAGTTTTTTAAAAGAAATGTTCATAGAGCTCTAAAATAAAAGCAGAAATATGAAAATACATCGAATTTTTGATTATCATTTATTTTATTTATTTATTTATTTAGCACCATGAAGCCTTTTACCTCAAAAGTCCCATAAGTCGGTCCATTGCTCTGTGATCGGATAAAGGAGCAGCGTGAAATGAATTCACTAGTTAAAGTGGAGATTAAGTAAGCGTCAAGCTAGCGGCGTTAGAGCATGACCATGAAAGCTTAGCAAATATGGTACGCATCACAGAAGAAGAAAATGTAGGAGGCTAGAATACAAGTTATGTATAAAATTTTACATCTCACCGACATTGAGGAAATTCGAGCGTCGAAATATAACAACTTCGGACTAAAATGGACCTTAACAATCTCAATTTAAAGCTTAGGTTCCTTGGCCAAAGCCATAGCTCTAAGCGTAAACCTTGCAAAATTAAAACGGTGGTACTGAATTTTCGACTTTAAATCAAGACATTTTAGGTCCATTTCAGTCTGTCGGTCTTAGTTTTCTGCGATCGAATTCTATCAACAACGTTGCTTGATGAGATGTAAACTCTCATACTCAACTGGCTGTGCGCACGAGTATTTCAATGCGATATCTTCATGATTAGCTTCTTTTTCTCACGAATCACTACGAAAAATAGAATAGTGCAATATGAAGTGCAGTGCAGATTACGAACCGCCTATAATTTCAACTTTAGTGACGCGCACCTACTTTAATGATATCGACATTGTTGCGTCAAACTTTTAATTAGCTCCTAGGTTTTGTGTATGCTTACTGACGCTGAGAGTATTGCTAAGGCCCGATTGCAGAAATGGCGGGTTATTCTTTTAACCCAGAGTTAGTTGATACTTTGGCAGAATTCCTATATAACTTCTGTCAAAATTTCAAATTTATTCCTGATTGGTATTTATTTAAGTTCTACACAAATAACTTACTGTAGATGCAGTAAACTTAAAAGTTATCATGATTTTACGACATCGAAAGCATAATAAATACAATAATATTACTTATTAATTATAATGATTTAGAAAAATGCATATTACCTACTTATACATAAGTTTATATTTATTTTAAGCCTCTTAAAATTAATGCGCGATTTATGAACTGTGATGAGTTGAATATTCTTGATGGGTTCATGGCGAGTTAATCATGAATTATGATGAGATGATCATTTTAGATGGGTTATTGTTTCTATAATAATGTTGTACACTTACTATTATCAATTGTGGCGTGGGCCCCTGTTGGTGAAGGTCCGGATCGCAGGAAGATAGAAAATAAAGAAAATATATTACAAAGTGTGCACACACGTGCGTGTATTGGGAGGATTGGAGAATTTGTGGAGGATAAGTAACACTTGTGAGAAGTCAATTATACCATCACTAGTGAGAGTTTTCCTAATATAAATTTTTACGGTTTTATGTGCATATTTAGGGAGAAATAACCTTAAACCTTAATAGATCAATAGATCTCAGGTAGAAACCTACTTTAATATAAGTATAGCTTACTATACTTATATTAAGAAATACCTTTAGATCTTAGGTAGGTACTTATATCTACCTAAGATCCAAAGGTATTTCCATCGTTATGTAGTAAGTTCAAGAATTAAAATACCACTGCATGCGTGCTTCTTTATAATTTACACAACATCATCAATAAATATTATTGTTTGTGTCGTTATATACCTACATCTTACTCCATTATTTCAGTCGCTCTGCCTAGTTAGAAAGAAATTTACAGAAAAAATTGAAATTAACTAAATGGCATTACCCTTAAACATAAGCTGTCATCTCTATCTTCCTAACCGCTACATTGAGATTCCAAGTGCAATACCATCTGTCGTCTCTGTGGAACTAATCTTGGCAAGATAATTGAAAATTCTGGGGTTCATCAGCTCGAACCATCGGACAACACGCCAAGGAGACGACATAGCACCCTCGTCCTCTTCACACGAAATGTTTGACATTAAATGACCCCTCAGTTTATAACTGCTTATGTTGGTAGCATATGATATGTCAAACTATCACAATTATGATATATTAACGCATTTTATTTCACTTTAGTATATGCTTATTCTGATGAAGCGCCTGTGCGTCTCGCCTCTCTAGCAGCTAAAGCGTCTATGGACGATTTTTTATATAATATGAAATGCTAAAAATATATTCCCTAACAACCTTTAAGATGCTCAACATTAGTAACTCTGCTACTAAAAGGATGAGATTGCGTAGGCAATCGTAGACATTTTTGCATCGAAATTTTAACTTGCATTAAAAAATAATTGACCCATTGGTCCTGTATTTTAGCTGAGGGGAACTTTAATATGTATAACGTCTCTGCCTCGACAGGAAGAGGATGCTTTTTGGTTCTAACGGATATTCAATTCAAATTTGTTATGCTTTATAAACTACCGTATTAAAAAGATACTGAGGAAGCAAAAACTATAGCCTACGATGGTGGCGGAGGATCTTCGATTAATTACTTAGACACCTTTTTTACTTCTTTTATTTTAACACTTTAAATTTTTTTTGTTCAGTTGAAACAATCAAGACCTGGCAACAAAATAGAAGATTAACCTTCCAAATTAATTACTTAGGTAATTCGAAATGGTTTCTTATCTTTTTTTGGCAAAATAAAAATTATGAATTAAATACGCCATAAATGCATGAGGTGGAACACCGGTGGTAGAGTCAAAACATGACGTAACATAAGAGACACCTGTATGCCCTACATGTAATAATTAAATTGAGTATTGAATATTGAGTCTGTCCTTGCATCATAATCAAAAAAAAGTTGGAATTTACAATATGACTTTTTATATTGAATGTATTTTAAACATTTGTATGCTGACATAATGACTTTCGTACACCGAGCATTACTTAGCAAATATTAAGCCTATCTAGCGTAATGAACTGACCTAAATGTTTAATTATGTGACAACCTCACACAATATTAATTTATAAAGTAAGAAATGTATATTTCTTCATAATATAAATGGATTTTCCTTGATGTACTGTACTAAAATGGAGTATTTACATGGATTACGTAGTTATTGCGATGGTCAGGGAAATACATGATCTTACCTGGATCCCTCGGATCCTATAGTCGATCAGGTGATGTTGTACGCGCTTTTTTAAAACAAAAGCCATCATGTTACAACTTCCTAAACACCATCTCAATGAAATAAAGTTATCATAAACACCAAATATCAGCCTTAGCCATTTTACCACTTAGGATCTGTGACTGAGTCTAAAGTCTAGACTGCCAGAGCAATGTTAGCAAGAGCTAAAAATTCCTAGTAAGAACAAAAAAAAAATTAGGAAATATGCGTTAAAACAGGTTTGGTTGGTTATTCTCTAACTAAATTTAGACTTCAATGAAGTTAACTTAAAAAAAGATTCAATTGCCAGGGGTATTTAAACATGTCAATGGTGCTAATTTAGTTGCACAAATATTTCTAAACTTAACTAAATTGACCCTTTTCACTATGCTCCAAACGGAAAAACGGATAGATCTAGTCTAGTAGACTTGTCATTTTAGTTTATTTTACCTGAATTACACTAAAGCATTTGAACTGCAAGCCAATTGCAAAATAGCATTTTGGTTTGAAGGTATTTCAGGTACACTGGCCTTATGATCTCGACATCCTGCAATGCCAGAATCGCGAAACGGTATTGATGGCGTGACACCTCTTAGTAGGCTCACAGTTCCAATGTAGACCATCCGAATAACTAAAGAAATGCCAGAATCGCGAAACGGTATTGATGGCGTGACACCTCTTAGTAGGCTTACAGTTCAAATGTAGACCATCCGAATAACTAAAGACCCCCTTACGCCAATATCTGGTTAAATAACAGCGGCCCAATTTCTAAGATAATAGCTATCATTTGACAGCTTAAAACGTATTGCTTGAACTGTTTAACGAGTTCATACATGATTTTTAACATGCAGGCATCTATAAGCTCTTTAAACAGTTCGAATTATACGTTTGACAAACGTTTACGATTTTCTTAACACAATCGGGGGGCAGATTAATATGCGAACTTACCGCGCCAGAGCCTTTGGGTTTGGAGGCGGCGACGTACGCGAGGTACTGTATCACTTTTTTGGTGTTTTCTGTTTTACCCGCGCCGGACTCTCCCGTACACAGGATGGACTGGTCTTCTCGGTCTGGAAACAGTCAATTTTAAAATTAGACGCAGTTAAACTGACTGTAAGTTCACTTTTAACTATGTGCGAGAGTGCGACTATCCAAAACTGCGAATTGTAATTTTCAATTACCATTATGGAACGTTCTTGGGGAAAGGCCTATGTTCAGTGGACATCCGCAGGCTGAGATGATGATGATTATGGAATTAGAGGCAGCACGAGTTCTTCTTGGATTTTTTTTTCGAGTTCTAACTTAAATTACAAAATACTAAAGGTAGACGCGAGTACCACATGGATCCATTATAGGACCTTTTCTATTCCCCATTTATATTACTGACCTGGCTAAAGGTTACCACGGTACATAACTTATTGATTACGTATATTATTATTATTGATTTATATATTCTGTTTATTTATTTATTTTTTTAGCTAATAAAAATAAATTATTATAATAAGTACTAGAAAGTAAAAAAACTAATGAAACTTTCTGTTGATGCTACTCCATACTTCCGATGCATAACGGTATGACGTATGACGTAGCCGAGAAACACTGATCTGCAGATCATAATATGTAGTGATGTTTGTATGGTGTGAACCGCCTCCCCTATAGACCCTGCCCACGCCTTTGAAGTACAATTAGACAAAATATGGCCTGCTTCCAAGTTGTCGCCTGTCGCCTACCCTATTACCAACTAGTGATGGTCTGTGTCTATCGATAAAAGTTCAAATTATTACCGATTACGTTTTAAAGCTCCATTCATTCGTCTAAACTCTGTGGACTAGTAAACAGTGACGCCTCTACACAAACGTACCAATTATATTTATTAAATGCGTGATATTTTGTTAACAATATGGCGACAAATTGAATTTTGAAGATGCTTATTATAAACTAGCGGACACCCGCGACTTCGTTCGCGTGGCATAGGTTTTTTAATTCCCATAGGCATTCCTTAATTTTCCGGGATAAAAAGAACACATGAAAAAAACACGTCGATCCGTTGCTCTGCTGCGGCGTTGATTGAAGGACTATTTAACGTCCTTTGGGATAGAGTTTATAAAAACTGTGAATTATGTATTTCATAATTTAAGCCGATAGCCCAAATATCAAGTTTCATGGCTGTACTTGAATAACGCCGGCCTTTTACACCAACTTACAACCCCTATTTTACCCCCTTAGGGGTAGAATTTTGAAAAATCCTTCCTTAGTGAGCGCCTACGTCACAAAGGGAAGCTACTGTCAAAATTTCAAGTCTCTAACCCTAGCGGTTTAGGCTGTGCGTTGATATATAAGTCAGTCAGTCAGTCAGTCAGTCAGTCAGTCAGTCAGTCAGTCAGTCAGTCAGTCAGGACTTTGAATTTTATATATATAGATATAGATTGTAAGCAAATAATAGAAGCTCACATTTTCATTTCCTATTTACCTAATAGTTTTTACTTTTTAATCTAATGGTTTTAATTTGAAATTAATAGTATGTAAACTACATATTTAATTAAACATAGATATGTATGACATTTGCCTATCAATATTTATTGAGCTCATAAATAATTAAGCATCGTTATCGAAGAGCTACAACAATTGACCTCAAATAGTTCACAATTAATTAAAGCTATCTAAGTATTTCCAATGCATTTTTTTACATTGTAATCAAAAGAATTAGGGGACTAATTAATATTAATGTTAAAATAAGTTAATTAATTAACTTAAGATTATAGAAACTAGCAATGATAACTTCGTTGTGTAACTTCGGCTTTAACAAAAAAAAAAAACAAAATATAATCCAATTTTTGCCCATTCAGTGGCGCTAAGCAATTCGTCTTTGTGAAAATCACAAAAATAACACGTTAACACAAAGCGTTCACCACGATAAATAGTAAGTTTTCATGGACATCGCTAGCGCTAAACTATTTGTACAATTACCTACATACTTTTTATCCCAGCCCGACAATTAAAGGATTACCTTATTTGTTTGTTTAAAGTCTCTACTAAGATATCGATTAAGAAAGTCGATAAACTTTACTAATCGTTCTCATTAAGGCGCATCACTAGCGCTGCCCATTAACACGCTAGCCATGGAAACCGCCCACTGTCTAGTTGTTTACCTTTCGTAATGCGAAGATTACAAGACTTAAAAGTAGGAAGTTACATCATACATACTAATGATGCAAGTTGCAACCAGGTGCATCTCGACGCTGAATTACTTCAAGTATCCGCGTAGGACTAACTATACTAATTAGTAAGTGAGAAATTCTGGTAAGGTGCTACGGTTAAAGCAATTATGATTATTGACTAGAGCTCTTCCATCTGCATCTTCACTCAGTTCAGATACGATAAAGTAAGATTTTAGTCAAAATAGACATCTTATAAGAAAAAAAACAAAGTCCCATCAGTTTAGAGGGCTTCCAGCTCTCATTTCCTTAAACTTCCGTATCCCTTTAACGTAAAACGAAACATCAGCTCTGGCATTATATGCATAAAAACGGATTGGGTAAACTTTCAAGGTCGAGACTAAAAACTTTGTGCATGTCGAAAAAATTATAATACCACTTAGATGTCGTCCCTGACTTCAATTTTTTCAAACCTCACTGACGAATTAGCATCTCTGAACACAATGCAAGAGAATTGGAGCTTCCTAGTGTCCCCATGGGGAAGTGGTTATAGTTATTAACACATAAAAGAGCAAGGGGTATACCTTGTAGCATGCTCCGATACGCTGTGTCTGTGATGGCGAAGACGTGCGGCGGCAGTTCGTGCCGCTTGATGCCTTTGTACCGCTCCATGATCGCCTCCGTGTAGATGGGCAGCTTCTTGTATGGGTTGACCACCACACAGAAGAGCCCGGAGTATGTCTGGAATAAACAACAATATTACGTTAGTATTTTCTATGAATGCTCCAACGGTGATGGAAAATATCGTGGGGAAACTTGGTTCTACATAATGTTCTCCAAGGTGTTAGTGTGGCCAGTTTGGTGGACTTTAGCCAAAACTCTCCACATTCTGAGAAGAGATTGCTCAGTAGGGGGCCAGATAGTGAATATCTATGAAGATAAATTATTATACTTAACGGAGCAACTGACCGATATTTCAACGCACAGCTCAAACCTTTGAGTCTAGAACCTTGAGAATTTGTATGTAGGTTTGCTTTATTAATATTGACCTTGCGGGCTTTGACATAAATTGCAAGTAAACAAGTAATCAGATGAAGGGTTATCTAATGTTAATGCCCAGAGACATATATCGGTAGCATCAAAGAAACCGCCAGCGCGTTCCGGGTTGGTAATGAATTCGCTTATCCGCCCCTTGATTAACTCTATTATCTTTTAAAACTGGTAAATTGTTTAAAGCCTATTTAAAAAAATAAATGAAACTAATTTCAATTCTCAGGGTGGACAAGAAATGGCTCTACATAATTTTTAACTTGCAAAAAATTGTATGTTCTAAAACATAGCCTAAAATTTCAGATGTAAGAGGCCTAAACAACAATCAGCGTTCTAAAATTCCAATGCAAATTATCTAATCAATCATCAAACCAGTCCTTTATCAAGCCCCATAAACATGAAGTACTCTATACAATAATCAATAGAGTCCGCATTTGGCTAGTTTCTATCGAGCACATGACGGAGTATAGTCACGTCTACCAGCTGATTGTTTGGACAGTTGAACGCGCTGAGTGCACCGGGTCGATCCGACTTCAATGGAATCCGTCACAGTCGATCAGTCACGCCCTATCGTGGCATATGGTGACGATAGTATCTAGTTACCTAACTACTCACTATGTAGAAAATAAACCCTTTCAGGACTTGGTCAACAGTAGCAAATGAGATGGGATTAATATACATTATATTAAACGTTTGGATTGCGGCTTTTAAGTCCTTCTCATATTAAGATCCGTTTTCAGCGCTCAGATTAATTTGATGATGATGAGAATAAATAAGCCACTTCAATGAAGGATACATGCTAGGAAAAAGAATATACATATGTTTCTAAAGTTTTATAGATTTGATTAGAAAAGTGAATGGCATTTGATGTTGATGTCAATTCAAATAACGATGGAGTTTAACACCGATTTGTATTAACTCTAAAAACGATGACGTTACAAAAAACAAAGATCCTTCTTGGCCAGTAAAAAGCTCGTCATATTAGAGATGTAAAATAGTAAGTAGAGTAAACTGAAAACTGAAATTAACTATTATAACTTGCGAAGATAATATAATAGCTTATAAATAATCCACAGATACTAGAGAGCATAGGGAAATCTATTTGGCATTGATTTAGTCTTGGGCATTTGAAGGAGTAGAGACAGCGAAGAATGAACTGGCTGAATTTGTATAAAGCCCCATTCAATTCAAATTCAGCATAATACTAAGCTCTCAAAGCTAACAAAATTATTCACGACCACTAACCACATAAATTTTGCAATACCCATTTGATTACTAATTGAATGAGTATTAGAATTTCAATTAATCATGGTTTAAATTATTTAAACCTATCTAAGTTCATAGGTATCATCAGTAATTCAAATTCAGCATAATACTAAGCTCTCAAAGCTAACAAAATTATTCACAACCACTAACCACATAAATTTTGCAATACCCATTTGATTACTAATTGAATGAGTATTAGAATTTCAATTAATCATGGTTTAAATTATTTAAACCTATCTAAGTTCATAGGTATCATCTGATAATAAATTAATAGATTAAATATGATAATAATAGCGCAAACGTCAAATTAAACACATTATAATTTTATTATTGTATATTTTGTTTTTGCAATAAATAAATTTAAATAAATTATACCGATTATGTTTTAATAACATAGTAACTGATTGCAGCTGTGGACATTTAATCAAAATATTAGATTAATAACAATATTCTAACAAAGAAAATTCAACGATAGTTCAACATTTGTGCGCACTGCGCAGTATTCTTCCTCTTCCTCTTCCAGATATAAAATGAACAACTGAGTGCCTGACATATCAAGAATCAACCTCAACATGCAGCACAATCGGCTTGGTTAGAAACTTTAGATTTTGATTGTAGTTATTTACAACAACAAGGTAAGAACAAAATATATTTTTACAACGACAAAGTTTTATTATACGATATGAAAATGTATCTCATTAAGAAATAATATCCGCTCTGAAATATGAAATCAGTGAATGCATTAGATACACAGAATCGCATTTATCTCGTCAGGCCGGCGACATCAAAGCCACGGCGCGTTATCGACGACCGATAACGGACAGAGGCGATTGTTATTGCGAATCAATTTGCGATCTGACCTAGCGTCTGGAGGGCAGAGTAAAGTTATGTAAACATGAAATGGTATACTTGCATCGTTTGCATAAATTTTCGCAGCAAAATGTATGTACATAGTAATGTTTTATTTGAGAACCGTGAAAGATCGAAAAGGTCGAAAATCGACTTCCTAATTCCGAACCTACCTAGGCTTAGAGTGGTTAAAGGTATCACATAATATTGAGATTTGGTCAGACTATAACATCGTACACGAAATCTTTGGTTAACATTAAAGGAAATGGGCGCGGGGTTACTGCTTCTTTTAATGTGAACCAAATAGTCGAATGGTGCAATAAAATGCATAACGTTACATATTTTTTTTTATACTTCTATCACACTATCACTTAATATTCAAGATACTTTTAACGATTAATAGGTTCTTACTTCTTACTTTTTACCATTTACCATCATTGTCAGGATTTACTGTCAGATAAGATCGCAGCCAAACGCACACTCTTCATCAAAAAATCAAAAAAATCTAAAAGAGCATTACTTCTATGGTTCTTATAAAACAATGGCGACAAAAGCCGACAAGCAAGGCCTTGGTAGAGCCGTCCATACTAATCTGTCACCGCATATTACTGATGCAAGCAGCTCGCCATAAGATTGCAAGAACCGTCGCGGCACAGTTTCCACGACACGCCTTCCCAATTTGGGCCGAGTCGTGCGCTAATGGACATGTACAAGTATAACATGTTGACTGTCAGGACTTGATTGCATTTGGTGTTAGTATTGAGTAAGATGTCAGTTTTTTAACTGTAAAACGTAAGTAGTGGTATTTTCTTCTTGATGATGAGTTCAAAAAGGATAATATGTATTTTGGATTAAAGTTTTCGGGTTTACCTGCTCGCCTTTTAATCACTTTCTAAATGTATAAAATATCATCTTCATAGGCTGTCTATCAATTCCGAAAGGCAGCAATTTAGGTTTGATCTGAGAGTTAAAATAAAAATAATACTCGTATAACAAGAAACAAAGGACACATGAAGGGCTGGCTTTGGGAGTCAAAAGTATCAACGAAGGACACGCGAAGGACCTAAGAATATGCTAATTCGTTACTAACAAAGAGATTTGGTAATACCGGGAAAACATAGATGCACATCATACTAATATTATAAATGCGAAAGTGTATTTGTTTATTGGTTTGTCCTTCAATCACGCCGCAATGAAGCAACAGATTGACGTAATTTTTGGTATGGGTATAGTTGAGGACCTGGAGAGTGACATAGGCTACTTTTTATCCCGGAAAATTAAGAATCAAAAAAACTTAAGATAAAGTTTTGCAATGCAAATAGAATACTATTGATACTATGATGATAATTCGGAGTCGCAATAAGTTTTAAGTCTTTATCTATTTGATTGCAAAAATCACCCCTATCTATAATATAAGTCGGATTTTCCTTCCTGACGCTATAACTCCAGAACGCACGAACCGATTTCCACGGTTTTGCATTCGTTGGAAAGGTCTCGGGCTCCGTGAGGTTTATAGCAAAGAAAATTTCAAGAGCGGGAACGGGAACGGAAAACCGAATTTCACGCGGGCGGAGCCGCGGGCAAAAGCTAGTTAGTTATAGATATCTCTAGCACATGTTAGAAACATAACTTCGGTAATGGTAATGCGGTCCACCATGGTAAGAGTACGTCCGTCGTACTCGTATCATAAGTCATTACATTAGTTTACCAAGACCACGACCTCGGCTAATTGTAGGCTTTATCTTGTATCCGTAGAGACGAGATCCGTCTGTCGTTCGGACACTGTGTAATCAGTTGTTGAACAAAATATGCGTTCACAAAGGAAAAGTATGGTACCGTCACGTTTTGAATGAGTCACGAGATCGGAATTCCGCTTCGCAAACGTAATGATCGCCGTTAAAATATGGTAATACATATGAAAATATTTCGCGAAGGATCTGCTCACACAACAAGGTTGAAGCTCTGATGACGAAAATATACTGCTGCTTGTAAATTAATTTGGAATAATTTCACAGGTTACAAAATAAATGACCACAAGGAACAAATCCAAGAAAGAGGAAGATAGTTAAAATAAAAAGAGTTAAATAAACGATACTAAAGACTATTGGAAATAAGATTGCGTTCAATCCTAAAAAGTTTAATTAAATTAAATTAAGAAATTAATCCCAGTTGAATCCAATAAGTCGAACCAAAGTTTAGTGCCACAGATTGGAGAGATCACTTCGAATACATTAAACATATTATCATAACATAATATTCAATATTCATATAATCATTCTATTTCCAGACCTTTTTTTCAAGAGGGAATTTAAGTTTTATACGGTAAAGAAAATTGATATCACAGAACATTTATTCAGATACAAATTTATATTGTCTCAATATTTTTAAGTTTTTCTAATGTTTCTACTAGGTACTTATTTGTTTCTGAATTTAAAATGTTTTGTTACATCCACATTCCACACCCATCAGACTATCGTTACTCGTATGAATGACTCATATTATGTAAAAGCGTTAAGAAATCTGGAAAAACAAGCCCGACCGAGTCGTGATCGCAGAAGACCTTGGCACATAACGGACAAAAAATTCATGGAATACTCGTTAGCAAATAGCTGATCAAGTAGATACTTAGTAGTACATTTGTTAAACAGAACTGGCAGGTCAGCTGAAGTGAAAAAATAGGGACTAGGAAGTGAGGAATAGTTAATTTCTGGACGATATTTTCCTGATAGTAGGGTACGTTGATAATTGATATACAGTTATTTTGAGAGCGAAAATCTTTTTTGATTTATGGAACCTTCTTACTCAGCCCATTGACTGTACGGTCCCAAGTAACATTTCATTCGGGCCTAGGTTGTAAAAAATGCCTTTAGGTTATATAAGGGTCATCAAAAGGTTAATGATTTACTATCTAGTCATATAAAGTACTTGAGAATGATTAAGAAGTCCTAAAACTAATTGTTTATTATTACAACCTTGGAGTCATTTACAAGAGTTTAAATTAACGTTATTATGACCTGGGTGTCAAGAGTATATAGTCTTAGGATCTTATAGCTGTCGTAGACTCCTGATTAAGTTCTGGAAAGGCTAGCATTATGCTAAAGTGAGATCTAAAGGTTTATTTTTTAACTTTGATATTACCATAAAGTTATGGAATGTTGAAATCACTTATAAGTAATTTTTAAAACCTACCTTAAACCTTTAGGCTCTGTAAGAGTTGTCTAGGCGAACAAATTAGGACTACGTGGTGAAAACTAAACCAATAAGCTATTGTTTATGAGCTGAAGGCATGTTGAAAGTCCTACGAGAATATTTTAAGCTGTAGAGGCATATCCTCAATGAACGTCAGTTGTTTCCACGACTTCAAAGTCTTGAAAGATGAACCGACACAGGGTGATTTCCAAAAAATCGAGTGGACATTTCAAACATAAAATGCGTAAAAATTTCTTACGAATGTTGAATACATCGGTAAGTTTTTATTATTTTTATTAATTATTATTGTAGGTAGTGTGGTGACTGGTAAAGACTACTTATTAGGGTTCTTACAGGTCAGCGATCGCTGTCGGCGATTTGTACGAGCCCTTATACCAAAATATAAAATAATATGAAGTATGGCTAATCTCGACATGGGGTCTTATGGGTTAAAACTAGGTTGTTCGCCTGTTCTATTTTAATTATTTGTACAGATCATTGAAACATGTGATGATGGCAGTTTATCTGAAGATAGTGAAGACTTTGAAGTTCATACATAAGAAACAAGTGTTGATAAAGCAAAGGACTTAAGAATATATTCTTTGAAACACAAAATTAATCACGTTGCTTTGAAAGATCTGTTAGACATATTAAACAAACCAACGATCCTGGAACTTCCTAAGGACCCTAGATCCTCACTCTCTGTGGCAATAATATACAAATAAAAAAGTTAAAGGCAGTCAATCGTAGACAGAGAAAGTAATATAGACCAAGCCATATCTCCTTTTCACTCCCACTTGAAAGAGATGCAGTGTTGAGATGTTACACAAGATAGAATGAGAACATAATATGATTTCTTCTATCCCTTTCTGCGTGTCACGGGTTTTGTTTGTTTTGTTCATAAAGCACTTAATGTGCTTGGTGCATTGCAGCGTTTTACCTATTATTACCTATCCTTTTCGGTTACACGCTGGCATTGATTCTAGAGGTTTAATTATTCTATGCAGTCAATACTGGCACTATGGGCTTGAAGTATGTATTGATATTTTTTTGTCTGAGATTTTTTTCATGATGTTAAAGTTGATGAAGAAATTTCAATTAAGATAAACGTTGATGGATTGGACCCATATTCATTTCTTCAAAAAACGCACTTGTAAAAAAGTTTATTTGAATAAGAAACATTTCTATTTTCTATTCTATTATATTCTCAACACTGTCGTTACCTGTCAAACATAATCGAAAAATAGGAACTAACTTGAATTCTATGAGCAGCCTGTAGCTGTTTGTTCAATACTCTTGTCGAAACATCGAACGCAACGAACGCAACCAAAACTTAAAAGGAACTAATTGTGCTCAGCGGTTTTTTTCGCGACTGGCAAGTCTTGAACAACTCCTGGCGATAACCTTAAAGCTGCAAAAACAGCCTTGTAGATTTAAGTAGCTCCGCGAGATTACCTGTAGCTCTTATTTTGGCAAACATTAAGAGCTTCTAGTTGTTACAGTCCTGGACTGGCTATTTTTAATAGTGTCTAGTAATTTCCTAACGCCAGCCATATTTTTTCACTAAAATAAAACAAAAATCCAAACAAAAAGCAATATTTTAAATCAATAAGGCTCAATTAAGAAACGTGTACGATTCAAAATAAAATGTTTTTACATGGATATAAGTTTTATTAATTCTAATGCGACTTACCACCAACCAACTAATTTTATAATAATTTTTTATTGTAATTGTTTTATTAATATATCTTCAAAACTTTAACTTACGATAGGCCCGCCTCGTATATAGCACTATTATCCTAAAGTTTCACGATAAAGTGCCAGTCGCACTCGTTTTTTTATTTTTCCTGACTACAGCAAGTTACTTATTATTTTTAATGAATAACACTTGTACCCTATCTAGCCATTTTGAAACTTGGTATAATGACAGGAAAAGGTGCCATTGTAAATTATTTTCAAATCCACGAAAAAATCTTACACAGAAACCTTTTAAAACCCGCGAGTCCTGAAAAGGCATTTATTCATGTCCATCAAAAAGGTTTTAAGTTGTCATAGAGTTACATCCAAGACTAATTTAGAACTTAAAAGCTGTCTGGCAAGGTTATATTAACCATAAATTAAGGTTGTGAAGGTTATATTCGGGTTCTGTGTAAGTAGTTGGAAAGGTTCTGGATTTGAGCTATAGGTTTTGCTGTAGCTCTCAGAAAGGTTCTACAACGAGGGCCCTTTTTGCACTCAGGAGGTTATTATAAGGTTAATATAACGTTATTGAGCCTATTAAGACTTACGAGCAGATTTCTATACAAAGGTTCTAGAACCTTTACAAAACCTTTCTAAAACCGAAAATGTTACTTGGGGTGTACATTGTATTGTATGTATATCATTTCGTTTCCTTTGATATGGGATTTCTTTCATAAGTTCTGAGATTGCATCTATGCTATTACCAGATCTAAGTTATAATAATTAGTATTGCAGTGCACTGCAAGACTGTAGACTATTCATATTATCTTGTACTAGCTGATGCCCGCGACTTCGTCCGCGTGGTTTAAGTTTGTTATTCCCGCGGGAACTCCTTAATTTTCCGGGATAAAAAGTAGCCTATGTCACTCTCCAGGTCCTCAACTATACCCATGCCAAAAATCACGTCAATCCGTTGCTCCGTTGCGGCGTGATTGAAGGACAAACCAACAAACCAACAAACCAACAAACCAACAAACAAAGTGACTTTCGCATTTATAATATTAAAGTATGATGTAAATAATAATCATTTTCCTGCTGACTCAGTAATTAGGTGTCCTCCTGCAAATATAGCTACGGCGCCACCAGCTCACTAAACCACATTACAATATACATTATGTGCATCTAAGAATCTATCAGACATCGCTGTAATGAGCTGCAGAAATTCCAATAACACGTCTTAGAATACGGAGTATGCATAATTGCTTCCTGCTGAGTCAGCGGCTTTATTCTGGCTAGCAACGTATTATGTAGTACTACGCATCTGATTAGAGAAATGAGAGGTAATCAATGTATGGACCTTTTCATTTTTGCTTTTTATTTTTTTTATCTTCGATGCTTTATTTTCTGGCTCTATTATGAAAGCTTTAGAAAGATTTAGGGTATGTACAGGGAAATACTTTTAAAGCTAACGTTAAAGCGCTTCTATTTAATTGAAATCCCAAAGATGTTCTGTTATTATACTGATCTGTCTCTACTAGTTGTTGATTGACTATCATCCTCAAGAACAGCATCAACATAGAAACTACGAAGCTATATTTTATTGTAAAAGCTTTTGAAACATTAAGGGTGTAACCTTGTAACATATGTATGGAATTGCTTTTAGCTGTCATTGAAGCGTTTTTAGCAGAATGCCGAAGATGAACTGGTATAGGAATTGACACAACCATTTTCTTGAATCATCAGCTTTGAATAAAGAAGCTCTTTTTAACCCCCGACGCAAAAAGAGAGGGGTGTTATAAGTTTAACGTGTCTGTCTGGGTATCTGTGTATCTGTGTATCTGTGTATCTGTGTATCTGTGTATCTGTCTGTGGTATCGTAGCTCCCAAACGGATGAACCGATTTTCGTTTAGTATTTTTTGTGTCATAGATAATTTTATCCCGAGTGTTCTTAGCCATGTTTCATGAAAATCTGTTCATCCGTCTGAAGGTCATCAGATTTTTTCTAGTCGGGGGTTTTTTTATACTTGTTGTTGCAATGACTTAAATTCGGAACAAATTAATCAAATAGTAAACGGGCAAACATCGAATATGATGCGAATGTGGTCAAACTGTTACACATTTACGATGGCTTTGTTTGTATATTCAGAAGGTTTCCCTTTCGTGGACGCTGTTATTAAACACATCAACAGGGCATGTCACACGGTTGAAATGAAGTTAGAAATAATTAAATTCCGCCCCGGCGTCGAGTTGTCGTCAACTAATTTTCCAGTCTGTTGCGGAGCTGTTCGGACTTCTGATATTGTTTCCAACTAGTAGGGGATTTATACTTTATTAACCTAGTAAGTATCGATTTAGTCTCGGTATTGACATTAACTCAAATAGTGTTAATTGTTAATGTTATGCGAGATTTTTTATAAACTATGGGAATATGGTGGTAATTGGGATATAATATATAACTAGTTTTGACAAGCTTTATAAAGATCTTTAATAAAGTTTGTTTTAAATCAGCACATAAGGTCAAGGTACACAAACACAGCAGTAGATGTTTAAAACAGAGTTAGGGATTAGAGGTAGAGAGAAGAATATTGAAACAATAGATAAATATACCCATGAAATATTTAAAGACTTAAAATTGTTTGAAACCGAAGATTTAAAAGAATTTTCTTCAACTTATCTATGGGACAATGGATACACAATTCGTAAGTAGTTGACTAAATATTCTCTGGATTAAGGCTTTTCCACCAACGACCTCAATTTACATAGACGGGCCCTGTCAAACAAAGAATGTGGGCGTATTTTTAGCAACGCCATTAACGCTACGAGTATCTAGTCTGAAAAGCGGGAACTTGCTTGCTACATCTTGAATGAAAGCTTGAAAACATATGACTCTGTCATAGATAATATAAAAAATATCATACAGTTTGCCGCGGAAAATAAATGATTGCGTAATGGATAAAAATGTTAAATAGGAAGATTAAATAACGTTTTTTTGGAAATGTATAATTATGAATTGAAACACTTAGGTACCTTAATATAAAAATTGTACAGTGCCAAACTAATAAGACTTTAGATGTTAACCTATGATTATCAAATTATCTACACGACGAGCGACCGTGACTACACTACGATGGGGACGACAAAGACAGGTTAGGAACGCGCTCTCAAAGTCGGACGCCCGACCCTTTTCTATGAAAGGGCCCATCTAGTAACTACATAATATAGATATAGAGGTTAGATCTCGGAGAGCCCAGAGAAGGAATAAACTAATTGTACCTCCTAAAAGACTGCAGATGTTTGGAAAGAGTACACACTACATGGCAATAACTATGTACAATAAACTTCCTGACAGCTACAAAAGCAGTACTTTTAATGTTTTCAAAAGGAAGGCTTATGAGCTGCTTATAAATAAATGTTATTACAAAATTACTGAATTCCTTAGCGATAATCTCAAGTAACTTTTAAATTACTCAATTTATTTATAACAACATAAAATATTTTATAACAACTTAAAATATCATTTCTTCTTATAACTTAGGATAATTAAATAGGTACATTATTACTAATAACATAAAAAACCTTAAAAAAAAAAAATATAATATAATAATTAAAATATATAGTTAGCAAAATTATTGTGAGTAGTGTAGGTACCCGACTAAAACCTATAAAAGCGGGCAGGAACGTGTATAAAAAGCGCTCTCTGTATTACCGCGTAGTCATTCTTTTGTCACCTTCCGAGCTGTAAACTGCGTTATTGTGAAACTCTTAATGAGTCATAATTGTGTTCAGATTTAAGTGTGTTCCTTTTTGATTATTTTCATTGTGATATGTTAAAATCATTTAGTAGAATAAATTGTAGTTTGTTATATTTGCTTAGTTTCACTTTACTCCACTTCTGGTTACCTAAATTCAGAAGTGGGATAAAGGACCGCTAAATAGGCCTACATACGAGATGAACCAAAAAGGAACATACCCAAATTTAAAGTGCTTAAAGTTGATCACGTGACCGATCAAGATATCTCTCGAAGGGTGACTCGCGTAATGTGCAGTGTTTATTTGTGTGCTAAAGTTGTGTTTTGTTTTCATGTGATTGGTAACGCTGGCTCGCGGAGTGTGGCCGAGCTGTTGTGTTGCACAGCTCGTGTGCTTGAGGCGCCTCACGAGTGCGCTTGGGTGTGCAACTGTGCATGCCACGTGGGCGCTCTGGGCAGCGTTCACGAGGGCAATTCAGTCTGCGCGACACGCTGTCGTGCCTTGCTGCGTGCCTCGGAGCCGCGATGCTGCGCGCTTTCCCGTGTTACGCCTGGCATTTGCCTGGAATGGTGGTGAGGTGATGACACCATCGAGCCTCTGGTGATATGACGTAATATGCGACATCGGTAAGGCCGTTTAATTTATTTGCTTAAGGATGTAATACCCACCAAGCGTAGCCACAAAGTAAATGAACAGTAATTCTTGTTACTGAATTGACTGTTAATTGTGTTAAGAAAAGGTTTAGACTCCAATTTTATTTACGTGATTTCCATTTTATGATAATTTCCCACTAAATTAGAAAGCTGTGTTGGCTCAGTGGTTGTTATTGGCATAACGCATACATTTGAGTCCCTAAACCGCCCTGAAAGCTAGTTTGTGAACATCTTGTTCAAAAGTAGAACCTTTGTGGGTACCGACCGGGTACAAAAATATTTTTGTGAAAAAGAGGTGACTCATACCCTAAGTTTGAGTACATAACTTGAAACCTCTTAAGTTTGCTGAGTTTTGAGTCATAAAGTAATGTTTTGCTAAAACATGCTGTTGTTATTTAAAACTCATCATTACCTAGTTACGATCGGACACAAACCAACCGCAATTCTAAAGTTTCATACGTAAACATAGCTAAAAGCCAACATCTGGGAATTGAATTGAATTAAGATACGTAAATATTGTTACCTACCTACTTAACGATTTCATTGTTTTATTTAACATGACTTGTTCCATAGAAAAAGTGTAAGTAAGTTGGTTGTGTGTTCCTGAGCTATCAATGCGTTTTTGAATAGTTAACGTGAATACATTTTGCGAATACCTTCTCGATTTTAATAAAAATTGTTGAGGTCAGGTATGGACGAGCAAACATATTTATAGTTCTGATAAACGTTAAAATTAACTTGAGTTTTACAGGTTATTTTCTTTAATATTACCGAACCAGGTTACGTAATTTGGATGACAGGAATGTTGCATTCTATTTTGATTAGAGAAGTTGTTTTTCTGCTCTCATGGATAGAAAGTTTGTTTTCGTTTTACCTGCGGTCAAGTTTTGGGTGGATCGATTACGAGTCTACATACCTACATGTCCTGATAATATGAAACTGTTAAGGGGTTTTTGTGAAGTTAAATTGCTCGTTAAGTTTAATTTTCTGTGTGTTCTATGTTAATTTCGTCTTCGGCGCTCACCACGTGTGAGGCGTTCTGGTCGCGCCGGGCTGCGCGCCCGCATGCCGCGTGTGTGAAGTGCGTCACTACGCGTCTGCTGGTCGCGCAGGGCTGTGCGCTTGCCTAGTGCGCGTTGCTGCGCACTCGCCTGCCGCGCTTAAGGCGTGACACTGCGCGTCTACTGGTCGCGCAGGGCTGCGTGCTTGTATAGTGCGCGAGGCTGCTCGTTAGCCTACTCGATATGGTTGAACATAACTGGTATGAGTAAACTTTCTTCATTTTCTGTGTTCATCGATGATGATGTTTGATGTTTTGAATGTTCAAAGTTGTTTCGACATGGTACAACTGTGAGTTTGTACTATGGTTGAGCGACCTTTAGTGAGGGCTCTACCAGCTCTACCGACTCTTGTTGCTCTATGAGCTCTACTGACTCTTTGTGCTCTACCAGCTCTACCGACTCTTGTTGCTCTATGAGCTCAACTGACTCGTTATGCTCTACCAGCTCTACTGTCTCTTGTTTCTCTACGAGTTCTACTGTGTCTTGGTACTCTACCAGCGCTACTGTATCTAGGAGCTCTACCAGCTCTATTGAGAGCTCCACAGGTTCTGTGAGTTCTATCGGCTTTGTATGTATGAGCTCTGCTGAAGCAGTCAAATAATTTTGTTGGTACCTGTGCTGGTACTGGTAACTGTGCTGGTAATGAACTTTTAAGTCAGAGAGCTTGTGAAGGTAATTGACTATGCGTTGACTACCTGCTATGTATGGATAGCCACGATGATCACGTCGTTTCGTGATAACGATTTGGTTTTAATTTCTGTTACATGTTTGGCGCCATGGAGTGGTGCCCTGGATCGGGGCCCTGGAGGTGTGCCCTGGAGCGGTGCCTTGGAGTGGTACCTCGAAGTCGTGCTTTGGACTACGCGGCACGTTCTTCGGTGACAGACACTTTCAACTTAATTTGCATAAACATTGCCTATGGCTCTGCTTGTTGTCATCCAATTTAGTTACATGCTTTCTCTAGTAAAGTTAGGTTAGTCGTAAATCAGACGTTGGGTCAGTTGTTAGGTCAAACGTTAGGCTACTTATTAGTTCAGTTGTTAGGTCAAAATGTAAGCTTACATGTTAGGTTAGGTTACTTTAGGCTCTGTTAGGCTAGTGGATGACAGCGGACAGCGTAGTAGTAGTGGGCAGATTGAGAAGAAGGTTATGTCGGCAGACTTGCGAGGAGTGTAGCATAGCACTCTGTCAGGTGGGTGGTTGAATGGCTACCACCGACGGGGAGATGCACACGAATGTGTGTGTCAACCTCGGGCCAAGTATGGACCCGGTTCATCTTGAAAATCACAATGGTACCCATGGTTTTGGGTAGGTGCGTGAGCGCACTAAAGACTTCTGCAGTTCAGTACATGGTTCCTTGGAAAGGAGAATGGTGTCCCGAGAGTTGCACTGCATTTTTTTGAAAGTTAGATTCAACCGAACATTTTAATGTTTTCTTATGATTACAGTAGCACGTTTGATGTATTTGGGTGTGAGGTGAATTGCCTTGCTGGTCGAGCTGTGTGACTGGTGTGGCCCAGATGCAGAGTGCTCCCGAGGCTGGCGACCTAGAGTGGCTGGCTCCGAAAGTCGCGTCCCTTGGATGCGCATCAGGCTGTGTCCTGGCAGGCTTTGTCCTGGGAAGTCGCGTTCTCTGAATGCGCATCAGGCTGTGTCCTGGCAGGTTTTGTCCTGGGAAGTCGCGTTCTCTGAATGCGCATCAGGCTGTGTCCTGGCAGGTTTTGTCCTGGGAAGTCGCGTTCTCTGAATGCGCATCAGGCTGTGTCCTGGCAGGTTTTGTCCTGGGAAGTCGCGTTCTCTGAAGGCGCATCAGGCTCTGTCCTGGCACGTTTTTAACGTGGTGTGTGTGTGAACTTGCAAGTTCAGGTATGAGATTAACTGAGATGTAATGTCTGGAGAAGTATGCATACTTTTGAATGTGAAGCGTTTTATTTTGTGTAGCGAAAGTTGTTATTTTGAATGAGGGCCTCGTATGCGTGATGATTGTCAGAATAGGCAATAGCGTGCATCGTCATGAATAATCAACCATTTGTGTCTTATGCAGGTTCTGATGACAGTAACTGTGACGATGCGGGTGAATCTTTGGGTGCCCTCACTAGTTCAGGAGACACCGCAAGAGGGGGAGCTTATGAAGATGGCATACGCACACCAGCTCTTCCTGCTTCTGATGAAATTGTTTCCGGTGCAGCCGAGGGCGGCGCACAATCAGGATAGGCCGAGTTAGCAAAATTATTGTGAGTAGTGTAGGTACCCGACTAAAACCTATAAAAGCGGGCAGGAACGTGTATAAAAAGCGCTCTCTGTATTACCGCGTAGTCATTCTTTTGTCACCTTCCGAGCTGTAAACTGCGTTATTGTGAAACTCTTAATGAGTCATAATTGTGTTCAGATTTAAGTGTGTTCCTTTTTGATTATTTTCATTGTGATATGTTAAAATCATTTAGTAGAATAAATTGTAGTTTGTTATATTTGCTTAGTTTCACTTTACTCCACTTCTGGTTACCTAAATATATTATTAAAAGGAGTCCCTTTAGGCAAGGTTCCGAAGATACTGGCAACGTTCCCCCTTTGAATAGCTAGGCTAATTCTTTGTCCGAGGTAGCTGCCAGCTCTTCGGTCTCCTGTGATGTCGACTAACCTTTTTACTATTTCTTTAAAAAGCCTTATAGCGCTAGGACCCCACGGACCAAGGGTCTCGACACCGAATGGGACGAAATCATATTCGGAGCCTAGACCCCTGTATTTGTAAGCTTTAGCTTTTTCAGCCGCTTCACAAGCCGCACCAGCTCTGTTGTTGGTTCCATGTAGATGGGAAGGGGCCAGCGTGTCTGAACAGGTTGCATCCCATACCAGCACCCGGCCCATCTTCCATGGAATCAAACTCATACCGTCTGGTCTCTTGCCATCGTCTCTTGCAATACCAGTCGGCTCAAGTAGACTTGGCACGTTGACGGTGGCAAGGGACCGGCGTACGATATCGTTAAGTGCGGCATGTCTCGAGAAGCGGCCTGCACTTTTTTGGCATGACAGTCCGTGATGTCCTAGCCTGTCGACATCACTGCCACAGGGACATTTATGAGGAGCGCAGACCGGAACCCCAAGTCGTAGACAGGTTGCGATTCGGAGCGTAAATAAATAATATAATAAATTACTTTTAAATAATATAATATGTAAAGATGATGATGACGTGAATTACTAAATGGTTTTATAGTGCAATAATTGAGTATCCCCTCTTATATGGAATTTGACATTTGTAATTGTAATTAAGTTCTATTATCATATTATCATTGATTATTTTATATTATTTTCTTTCGGTTTTTAATTGTAATTGTATATGACCTTTAATTAATTTAATTTACTAAATTTCTCTTTTTAATTTTGATGATGTATACCAAATATTCATACACCATTAATTGGTAGAATGTATAAGGCTCCCAAACTGTAACCATGACAACTGTATATCACCTACATGCTCATGAATAAATTATTATTTATTATTTATTTATTTATTTATTTATTTATATATCGATGTTTTCGACTCCTTAGTTTCCGATATAAAAAGTATGTCTGTATGAAGGCATATGTCCTTCCCCGGGATGCAACCTACCACTGTGCCAAACGTCAAAATCTGGTGAAAAGATGGGCCGTGAAAGCGTAGCAGGCGGACAGACACACACTTTCGCATTTTTATTAGTATTTTTCGCTTTATAAAAAAATTATCTATCTGTCTTATCATATTCATCGGTTGCAACTTGCAATCATTGCTTGCAATATAACTTACAAAGTTTTCGCTCCGCAGTACTTTATCGAGGAGTCAAGTGAGGTTCGTAGCTGCCTCGGAATATATATTTAAGTGCCTCCATCGAGCCCCCGGGAGGCAGGTGGCTCTCTCCCCTCGGAACAGGTGCATTAGCGGCGGCAGGATTCTAGCGATTCGTGAAATTTTAAAATCATTTCACTTTGTAGAAAACTTCTAAGTTGAGGCCCAATAGGCATGATGACTGATTTTGAAAAATGGTCAGATTATGTTCGGAAGTATCTACTATTTCGAAAAAATATCTTATTTCAGCAGAAAAATAAGGTTTGGTAGATAAAATTGGCATTTGAAATTAAAATTTCAAAATTCACGCCAAAACGCTCGGCGGTGTCATGGCGTCGTTTGTGACGTCACTATTGTTTTTACCAATGTACTCTGTGCAGTGTATAGTAAACAATAGTGTGATTGTCAAAGCTCGAAAACAAACAATTGTGACGTCATTCGCTTCTTGATGTTTCATCAAATATGGCGGATTGCTGTATTTTATAGTTTTATTTTATCAAAATAAATAGCAATCTCACTCGAAAAAGAAAAATAAATAGGTTTTTTTATAATCCATGAATCCTATTTCATTAGATAAATTCACAATTTCATTGATTCTTGGTTACTGTCATCATGCCTATTGTCTTAGCAAAACCAATCATTAAAAGGAGTTCATACATGCTTTTTGACGCGCAGGCATCTATGAACTCCTTAAATAAGTTCGAACTATACGTTTAACAAACGTTTCAGATTACGATTATCGTATTCCTCACTAGCTGATGCCCACGACTGCGTCCGCGTGGAATACGAGAACTACTTAATTTTCTGAGATAAAAAGTAGCCTATATCACTCGCCAGGTCTTCAACAATACTCATGTAAAAAATCACATCGTTCTGTTCGCCGTGATTGAAGGACAAACCAATAAACCAAGAAATAAACACACTTTCGCATTTATAATATTAGTATGATTTTGGTCGTGACCCCTTTCAATTGATTAAATAATATAGACGCTTTCTTGGGACAACGCAGTGGGCTCCCAGATCCTTTCTTATATGATTTTATGAGAGTAGAAACGAAATAAACATGGCGCAGAGAAACTTAGACTGCCTCTTTTTATTCCGGAAAAACAAGGACGGAATCGCGGGCATGACTATCAGATAATAAAACCTTCCTTCGGTAGCAAATTGCGATCGAGTAACTAGATTTATGCTGTCGCCTGTAATTCTCAGATCAGAGTCAATGTTTTTTGCGCTGTGGTATGTAGGTACGACATAGTCACTATAGCATAGAAAAAAGGGTTTAACATGGTTTAACTAGATGATGATGTAATGTAACAACATATGGGTTTATTTCTTCATCATCTATTTCTATACTTATAAATGGTGTATGTAGTATATTAGGTCAGCCCAACAGCGCCTGATGTAATACGCCTTACGAGCATCCGCCACTTCTCCCTACTGGCCGACAGCCTGGTACACTCGTGCAATGAACCGCCAACAGCTGACTTCATTTGGTCGGTCCATCGCATGGGCGACCTTCCTCGCCCTCTGGTGCCCTCCACCTTGCCCTGAACGACGAGGCGCTCGATGGAGTCATTCTCACGACGGGAGACGTGTCCAAAAAAATTTAGTATGCGACTCTGTACCAGCGCTGAAAGTCGTTGTTTAATGCCGAGTTCTTGGAGAATAGAGACGTTGGTGCGGAATTCGGTCCATGAGATTCCTAACATTCGCCTCCAGCACCACATCTCCAGAGCATCGATCTTTTTCTTCTCGACTTGTCGCTAAGTCCACGTCTCCGCAACGTATAAAAATATGGGGAAAACAAGCGTTTAACGAGCCGGGTCTTCGTAGCTTTTGTTACGTTCCTGTTCTTCAGCTTATCCATCGCAGTTCTTGCTATCGCCATACGTCGATTTACTTCATCTACGCAACCTCCATTGTTCGAGATTAAAACACCAAGATAAATGTAGGATTGAACGACGTCGCAGTTCGCAATCTGAGTGACTTCGGGCGAGTTGTTGTTGGCTCGGTCTACAATCATCATCTTAGTTTTACTGCGGTTAATCTTTAATCCGAACTCTAGGCTCACGCGTTCCATTTTAAGAAGCAGCTCTCCCATAGGACTAGCACTAGTTGCAAACAGGGTAGTATCGTCGGCGTAGCGCAAAGACAACTTGTAGCCACCAATAGCAACACCGTCCGTCCCATTCTTAAGGGTGATGCGCATGATAAGTTCGGTGTAAGCATTGCCTTGGCGAACGCCTGCACTAGGATGAAAGTTTTTGGAGAGAACATACCAATATTATATGAAGATACCAATATTAATTTTTTTGGGGTAATAGGGGAGACCGGGGATGGTTGGCTATAGGGGCAGGTAGACTAATCAACAATAACTCGCCACGATCACGTGTTTTTGATCAACCAATCACGAGCGACGATGGCTTTTCGCGACCCGCTAACATGTGCGAAATGAGCCACCGCAGTAGCGCGGCGTTCGTGAGTGGCATCAAATTTTGTATTTTTGGTCTTGGTAAGTAACTTTTTTCGTTCGTACTTTTTTTGTTATTGTGTCTATGGATCTGTTAGAAATAATGTTGTTGCTATGCCAAATGTAAATATGATAGTTTTATTCTATATTACACAGTATTGCTTCCATGTTTTTGCCAGAGTCTGCATATGATACGCAGTTAAAATTCAAAATGGCGTCAGGGGTTGGTTGACAAATTTTGTTCGGGGTAGGTAGACTAATTAGTACTAATTAAAACCAACCCTTTTAAAATAATTAAATATAACATTTTATACTTATTTTAAAGAATTGTGTGGGCTAATGGTTAATGTGTATCATGAATGTAAGTTTACACTATTATGGGTTTCTCTCACATACTGAAGTTGTATTTATACAGAAAATGAGAACGTACATAAGAAAATCTGAAAGGCGTGATATACCAAAAGATATCCTATAGAAAGAGTAATCTTCGATAATAATAGCATAAACACCACATCAAAGAAATATCAAATTCCATACAAACGTTGCATCGTTATGTAACTAAACTTAAACAAAAGCTAGAAAGTTATAGGTTTGTTAATAATGAAATAAAAAGTTTCTATCATTTTCCCACAGGCACTCCTTACTTTTCCGTGATAAAAAGTAGCCTAGGTCCTCAACTACCCGTGTTAAATACCCGTTGCTTTTTTTGAATTTTCAAAAATGTGAAACATGTATTTCTTTATTTTTAACCGGTAGCTCACATACCAAGTTTCATGGTCATAACTTGAGAAATTAAGAACTTTCATACAAACTTCCAACCCCTATTTTACCCCTTCGGGGGTAGAATTTTGAAAAACTGTGACACACGTGCTTATTAATTTTTTGCCGGAAGCCAAATTACCAAGTTTCGTTGAAATAACTTGTAAAATATCTTGACAAATGATGGACTTTCATACAAACTTTCTCCCCCTATTTCACCCCCTTAGGGGTGGAATTTTGAAAAAATCTTTCCTTAAGGAGCGCCAACGTCACAAAAGGAACCTACTGTCAAAATTTCAAGTTTCTAACCCCAGTGGTTTAGGCTGTGCGTTGATTAGATAACGGTTTTATATACTCGTATACATATATAGGGATTACTGCCTAGGTCAACCTACCCCATGCTTATGGCCAACTTACCCCGGATATGGGGTAGGTTGACCAAGCGTCAGGGGTTTAGAAATTCAACTAAATAAGTATTATAATCATAAATATATAGGTTATAAATTAGTATTTTAGGTACCTGAATAGTTCTTCTATCTGTATCAACTGTTGTTTTTGTTATATTAAGTTAAACATCAGACATATACTGGCTTAAGTCAAAAGTTAGTCAACCATCCCCGGTCTCCCCTATAGGGGTTTGTTAACCAATCAAAATTGAACTCAACGTAAGCGAAGCCGCGGGCAAAATCTAGTTATTAATACGATTCATTGTAGTAAACAAACTGTCCAATCATTCAAACATGTAGTCATGTCATACTCGTTCGGATATGACGTCACGATGTAGTAGCTCTATCTAATCTCCGCCTATATTCAATATCAATAAACATACCTACCAGATTTGAGATCAAGTTACATGACGGAATTAGACCAACCCATTAAGGCATCAGATCGTAAGCCCTATATGCATTAGATATTTTACGATCTCTCTAGCAAGACAGATCGACAGAATATTTTATCAGAAACTTCTGGTAGAAAAAACACAAGACGTTTTATTCATACATAGGTATTCTTCATTTCATACATTTTCATTTCACGCCGCGTACCTACCCCGCAGACACGCGGCACGCAGCACTGTCAGAATGCTACTTGGACTTGCTATCGGACGATCGCTTCTGAGCTTCTGACGATCGTAGAGCGAGAGAGTTTTCAGAGAGACAATTTGAGACAGTTTGTGGCCGACCTAAAAGGTGCAGAATGCGAAGATCTATATAAGTACGTGGCAGGAAACAAAGACGCCAGAATAGCATTCCACACCTCCAGTAACAGAATCTAATGTTAAAACGCAGCCAAAACAATGTAATCTTAGTAGTTAGCAGTGTAGTAATAGTGGTGCGTATCAGCGGATGGCGATAGGGACGTAATGGTATCCTGCGTCGGCGGTTGAACGACCTGCGGACGAGCCACGCCGCGATACTGAGGTATTAATTAGTGGTAGGTCTTTGGGGATGTGATTATTTTGAAATGAGGTGATGCAAAAAAAGATATCAAGTCGATACAATAATTAAAAAATGTGGTACTTAACTGATAAGTGTTTATTTCTATCTTCTGTATTTTTGTGCAATATAGTAAAATAATAATGCAGACTAAATTGACAGCGGTTTTTACACGGAATCGTATCGTATTTTTTTACGGTCGTAAAGCTGAACTGCTTGGTTTTGCTTAGCCAGTAAGCCAGGTGGTAAACAGCCACCAAAGCATCCCACGAAACCAGACCAGATTCGGCATTATAAATTCCAAAATTGCTCTGCTGGAAATCGAACCCGGGACCACCAATTTATAAGCCCACAGCGCTCACCACTGCGCCATATTTCGTCAGTCAAATCAAAGATTTAAAGTAAGATTTAACCTTACTATAATACCTACACTTACCAGCTGATTTCAATAGTACAATAGTACAAGCTAAGGCAGGTAATGAAAATGTTGCATATAGTGAAAATGTAGCCTATTTAAAATCATCTGGACAGATTGTTTGTTCAACAAATTTCGGAGAGTGTGGGTGTTATTCTCCAGCCGGTCTAAACGCTCCTAATCCAATTACGCGAAGCCGATTATATTATGCGGAGCTCGTCTTAAGCCCTCCTGGGCCGAATAATTAACTCCTGCTTGGTATTGTTGGTGCACCCATTCTTCCATACTGATATTATTAAGTGCGAAAGTGTGTCTGTCCGTCTCTCTGTCTGTCTGCTATGCAATTACCTTTTCAACCGATTTTGATGAAATTTGGCGTGGAGGTAACTTGATTACATCCCGACATTCCCGGCCAAAACGGCATACGTTTCTTACTTTTTCCAAAGACAATATACCTACTTAAAATCATCCTCACCGCGTGCCTACTTCAAAACAAAGTTTGGAGGTCATCACGCAAAAATCTTCTCTATTTTGAGCTGAATCTTTTAGCCTTGGATAGCTAAAGCCCTGTCCACCCCCTTATATCGTCTTATACCTACTTAGAATATCATTGTTATTACATATTTATATGTTGGATTATATTAAGTACTAGCTGATGCCCGCGACTCCGTCCGCGTGGAAGTATGAAAAATACATAGATAGTAGCCGATTCTCAGACCTACTGAATATACATACGAGTATGAAATTTCATCAAAATCGGTCAAGCCGTTTCGGAGGAGTATAAACACTAAAACTGTGACACAAGAATTTTATATATTAGAAAGATGTAAGTTGTAAAGTGTACAACTATTACATGCGTACAACATTTATAAGATCCAGTACCGAAGTACATTGCACAAATAATAAACTTGGCGTATTTTGTGCACGACACTAAATAACCAAATATGGCTAACCTCACAAGTCACGTATAACTGTAAACCTTCGGTTGTATCCATAAGTGTTGGATATGACTCACATTTTACAATAGCAAGGGAAATTCAACTTAATGGTGATATATTTAAAGGTTGTGGACGTGATACAGAAACATTATGGCATGTGGGCGATAGATAAGGATTACCTCGTCTGCCGTTCGTTAGAGCTATATCACACTACAGACTTTTTTTCATGATCATCATCATCACGACAGCCTATTAACGTCCCACTGCTGGGCACAGGCCTCCACTCTCATAGGAGAGCGGGAACTTCAGACTTTTTTTGCTTGCTGCATATTTTATTGTAGGTATTTGCTGTACATTGTATTGTATTTGCTACACATGGCTCTCAGTTTCAAAAAATTATAACGTCTTACATAATTAAGAGCATTTTTAAAAACAAGATTTTATCGTCCGACATATTGAATTTAGTGTGACGTAATTTTATTTTTCGTATTCTGAGCAAACCTTTTTAATTGATACCATAGGGGTTCATAAAAAATAAATAGTCCACCATCTTTAGGAGTCCGCCATATTGGATTTAGAATTATTACGTCACTTAGCAATAATAAATAATTAATGCATAATGCATTGACATCCAAAATAAACTTCAGATCAGATGGGAAAAACTGTTTATACTTCTACCATACCTTTACTACTGTTTTAATCATACTTTTGCGGGTCTAAAGTCAGTCTTCATGCACTAGGGCCGTAATCTAGTCGATCGATCGCCCAACTAGTTGACCAACCCCATACTGTAAATATGCACAACAGAGTCTAGGCTCCAGACTGGTCGACCAAACGATCGTACCATTTGATATAAAAGTTATTAAACCAAGGAGTATGTGTACCTGCATAAAAACTGGCAGCATGAAAAGCAAAGAGTTTGAATATCAAAGCAGCGACGCCAAAGCGCGAAATAAAAACAAATGACAAATTATTCCACATCTACAATCTATCTACGTATTTTGTTACAAATTGTTACAAATTCAATAAAAAGTGGTCCTAAATATTGCAAAATGTCATCATTTAGTGACTCAGACGAAAGCGAATACGAGCAAACAATGAAACTCGACGCGGAAAGAATTGTTGGTGAATTATTGCCGGATAAATCAAAGCAGATTTACTTAAAAACATATGAAAATTTCATACAATGGAGAAATTGGAGGCGTAAAAAGTATCTCTGAAGTATCTCCTCTGTTATTTCGAAGAATTAACAAAAACCAAGAAATCATCCAGCCTGTGGAGCATTTTTTCCATGCTGAAAGCGACCATCGATGTAAAACACAATATTTCTATCAAGAAATACACAAGACTCATAGCATTTTTAAAGAAACAATCTTCTAATTATCAAGCAAAAAAGTCAAAAGTTCTGAGCGCTGAAAACATACAATCTTTTCTGGAGCAAGCCCCTGATTCCCTGATGATCAATTTCTTGCTATAAAAGTGAGTACCTACCTAAGCTTACTACTATTACCTACCTACTAACACATTGTATCTACCTACTAAAAATGTACTTAGCTAAATCTATTTCTTATGCTACCTTGTTAACTATAATCAAACCTCTACCTAATATTCCATCGTTTTTGTTTCAGGTGATATTAATTTTGGGAATAAATGGTGCTTGTCGCTGTAACGAATTAGTAAACTTGAACACTGATAATATGAAAAAGCATTCTGATACACTGCTTTTATTTAATTGGCAGACACCAAAACTAAAAGAGAGAGATCGTTCGTTGTGCGCGAAGACCATGTAAAAACTGTAGAAAAACACCAATCACTTCAACCAACTGGAATGAATACAAATCGTTTTTTAATCCAGTACAGAAATGGAAAGTGTACCCGGCAGCCAATGGGTAAAAATAAAATTAGTAGCACCCCTAAGGCAATCGCAGCTTTTTTGAGCCGGACATCAATCTCTACACAGGTCATTGTTTTCGCCGAACTTCTGCTACTCTTTTGGCCGACGCAGGTGCAGATTTGACCGTAACTAAGAGACACGGTGGATGGAAGTCTAGTACCGTTGCCGAAGGGTACTTAGAAGATTCTTTGGAAAACAAGAGGAAAATCAGCGCTCGTTTGTGTGAAAATGTTCCTACAAAGACTTCTGCAGCTTCTGTTGTAGATCCTTGGACGCCACTACTGCAGCTCCAAATGCCCCAGCCATCGACATCAAAATGTCAAATCAATGTAGTGCCGCCGTCAACAGCAAACCCAAAAGTGGAGGAAGAAATACCAACTAACATAACAGCGTCACAAGTAACTACTAATTTCAATAAAAACAGTGCAACTAATATCACTCTTAATTTTCAGAACTGGACAAATGTGACTCTATCGAACGTGAACATTCACTTTTAATTTGTCTTTTCTTTTTATTATTTACTAGACCTATGTATCCTTCTTACTATGATTTGCAATAAATATCTAACCGTTACAGTTTGTTTTACTGTTATGGTAGAAGTATAAAGTAGAGTATACACCACCGGGATAAAGCAGTTTTTTTCTTGGGCGCTTGAATCCCTCACTGCACTCAGGACTCAATCTTAATTCCCTCCCTTTGGTCGGGAATTAACTTATAACACCCTCGCTGCGCTCGGGAGTTAAATTTGGAGTCCTTCGTTACGTTCAGGATTCAATGTAGCGCCCGTGACATAAAACAGTGCTTTATCCCCTTGGTGTATAATCTACTATTTCAAATTCAGTTGCAAGATTTGACCTAAGCATACCCACATTGCAAGTCAAATAAAAGCTTGTAAAAAATAAGATTATTTGAAGCCTATTATACGGACTCTTGATCTTTTAACCTTCTACATCATTAATACATTATTCGCCTGCTCCAGTTGGAACTGTAAATATTTCAGTGAAAACTAGAACTGTGACAACTAGAACAAAGAAGAAATCAGGTACACATAAATTAATATGGTAAATTGTAGGCCAATTTTTCCTGATCTGGGTTTCAGTTTTATGGCGAGCGACATAATATGTTATGGCGTGGTTCTAGTCTATAGTGTGGTCTTACCCCTACAGAAACGGTAGCTTGTTGATATTTTCCGTTGTAAATATTATGTTTTCCAGTTAATAAGGACCGAAATAATAGAACTTCTAACTTTTAAAATAGCTAATTAAGGTTTCCTTTAAGATATATCTAGACGTTCTATTGTGTCACTTATTAATATATTACTAAGGAAGGGCCTTATCGCATAGACAAGAAGAGTAAATTGCAAGAAACCGCGCGCCTTTTACGGTATTTTTCTTACGAAATTCTCTATCCTTAGGTCGTCAAGTTAGGGTTTGACAAAAACTTATTAGTCAAAGGCTGAATGTAAGGGTATGATCAAGAGCACTTGCCATACCAAAGAATTTGCTAGTCAAACCTTGGAAGTAAGAACCAGAAGTAAGAAGAAACGTCTATAACACAACTATGTAGAAACTAGCGCGGGCACCCGCGACTTCGTTCCACGCGAAAAGCATAAGTTTTTTTAATTCCCAAGGGCATTCCTTAATTTTCCGGGATAAAAAGAACCCATGAAAAAAAACACGTCGATCCGTTGCTCTGTTGCGGCGTGATTGAAGGACTATTTAACGTCCTTTGGGATAGAATTTATGAAAACGGTGAATAATGTAATTCATATTTAAACCGGTAGCCCAAATATCAAGTTTCATGGCTTTAACTTGAAAAACGCCGGCCTTTTACACCAACTTGCAACCCCTTTTTTACCCGTTTGGGGGTAGAATTTTGAAAAACTGTTAGACACGTACTTCATTATATTATACCGAAAGCCAAAATACCAAGTTTCGTTGTTATAACTTGAAAAATATCTTGATAAATGAAGGACATTCATCCCCTATTTCACCCCTTTGGGGATAGAATTTCCAAAAATGGTGAAATAAGTACTTCTGCATATCTAACTGAAAGCTCAAATGCTAAGTCTCATGGCTATACCTAACTTGAGAAATGAAGGACTTTCATACAAACTTTCAAACCCTATTTTACCCCTTTGGGGGTGGAATTTAGAAAAACTGTGCCACACGTACTTCTTTATTTATTACGTAAAGCCAAAATACCAAGTTTCGTTGATACAACTTGAGAAATATCCTGAGAAATGAAGGACTTTTTTTTACATAAACAGTCATCCCCTATTTCACCCCTTTGGTGGTAGAATTTTCAAAAACTGTGAAACGCGTATTACTTTATGTTTTACTGATAGCTCATATATCAAGTTTCATGGATATAAACTTGGATGTGGAGCTTGCACAATCTCTCCTTTTACCAATTCTTGATTATGCTAATTCTTGTTACTTGGACTTAAGTGTGGAGCAACTTAATAAGCTCGAGCGCATCCAAAATCTCTGTATACGGTTCATATTTGGGCTCCGTAAATATGACCACGTTTCCGAATTTCGCAATAAACTCGAGTGGCTCCCAATTCACCTTCGCAGGAATACTCGAATTTTATCTCTCCTGTACAGTGTTCTTTTCAATCCAACTACTCCTCCTTATTTGAAAGAACGGTTTGAGTTTCTCGGTGATTCTCATGCGGGTCGATCTCTCCGCTCTGAGGATAACTTAATTCTCAGAGTTCCTTCGCATAGCACTTCCTTCTATTCCAAGTCCTTTTCCGTTACAGCTGTTCGTCTTTGGAACTCTCTCCCTCTTAATATAAGGCGGGCGCAGTCCCTGCCTATTTTTAAGCGACTCCTTAAAAAACATTTTATGCCCCCGTAATTTTGTATACCTTCTCAATTCCTTAGTTATTAGTATTCATTTTTTAGGCTTATATCTTATATTATGATATTTAAGTATATATTGTATGTATTTATGTATGTATGTATATAAGTATGTATGTTTTATTTATTATTATTTTATTTATTTTTTATGTATACTATCTGTTTAAAAATATTATAATATATTTTTAATTTTAAGTAATTTGTGTATTTAGTTAGATATGTATTGTTTTTTTTTTAGTTTTAAGATATTGACTGTACCTATTTACGATTTCATCCTTCATTCTTTTTTAGTGTACACCCTCATTCAGTATTTCTATTATACTTTCCTAGTTAGGTTGCCTGGAAGAGATCGCTTCTTAGCGATAAGGCCGCCTATTGTACAGCTTCTTCGCTTTATGTATATATGTGTTCTTCTGTTTTGTATTTTGTTTGGTGTACAATAAAGTGTATTTTCATTTCATTTCATTTTCATTTCATTATAACTTGAGAAATGTCGGACCTTCATACAAACTTTCAACCCCTATTTCACCCCCTTAGGAGTAAAATTTTGAAAAATTCTTCATTAGTGAGCGCCTACGTACAAAAGGAAGCTACTGTCAAAATTTCAAGTCTCTAACCCAAGCGGTTTAGGCTGTGTGTTGATATATATGTAAGTCAGTCCGTCAGTCAGGACTTTGAATTTTACATATATAGATTAGAATATAACATCTGATCGAATGCTCAGATGCGCCTGATTACATCCTAAATTTTTAAGTCCTATCCCATTTCAAAGGTCATCATAGCTTTTTTAGGAGTCAGGATAAAAAAAAACTAGATGACTCACGCGGTATGTGATGCATTCCAACCGTGCCGGGATCTTTTTACGATGCATGTATGATTCAGACTTCAGACGCAGCCTTTTCCCAAAGCCTCAATATTTCGAAATACCTATCTAGACCTTATCACATTTTTGAATGTTTTTCAAGCCTTATTAAATGGTACTTAAATAATGATAGTTGAATCAACTTTTCCCATTATCGTTTCTGTGTTTAATTTGCTAAAGCATATAAGTTAATTAGACTCTTCTGCATATTCCTGACACCACGTTAGTTTTAACATTTTTTAGCTGCTAATACTGACTCCTAGTTGAAAACTACCGACAACCAAAACCCACCACGACTTGGGTCGGGTGTGGGGTGTACCAATTTATGTGTACCGTATGAAAATCGAACCCAGACCCTGCAGCTAACAAAGTGAATTCAAAATCCATACTAATATTATAAATTCGAAAGTGTGTCTGTCTGTCTGCCACGCTTTACCTGCCCATCCTTTCAACCGATTTTGATGAAATTGGGTATAGCGATAAGTTGTATCCAGGGGAAGAACATAGGTCACACTTTATGCCCGAAAATTAAAGAGTGCCCGCGGGAACAAGGAAAATCTTAATCAATGTGAACGAAGCCGCGGGCATCCCCACCACCACTACAGCCCATTAACGTCCCATTGCTGGGCACGGGCCTCCACTCTCATGAGAGAGAGGGAATTAGAGCTTAGACCCACCACACACACTGCTCCAATGCACGGGCATCATCTAGTCATTAAATAAAACAAAAAGACACTAACCACTACCGACTAATTAAGTGGCAATAGACAACCGTAAATGGATTTCCAAGACATTGATTCACAGTGGGTACCTACTGGGTACGACCGCCGATACGCACATTTCTCCTAAACGCGGGGGATTGATTCTTCGCCCACCGTTCACTATCTCACAGGCTGCACGAACAAAAAGACATTCAGGCCGATCCAATTGCCTTGCGTCACATTGAAGCGAATCGATTGAATCACGATGGAGATTAATTGCGGCTAGTTTTTCTGTCTATACGTTGATACTTTGGCTACAATGAAATAAGCTGTATGTCAGTGTACCCGTAATAATTCCTATATATAACACTACCATAAGATTCATACCATCATCTCAACGCATCGCCGGCCCACTACTGAGAAGGGTCTCCTAACAGAATGAGAAGGGATTATGGAACATTGGCAGACTTGACCGCATTAGCTTCCTCGTTCGTAATTCGAACCGCTAGGATATGGAATGCCCTTCCGACTTCCGTTTTTCCCTCCTCTTTTAATATGGGCACCTTCAAATCAAGTGTGAATAGGCATCTTCTAGGCAAGCGCCCTCCACCTTAAGCTGCATCACCACTTGCAGGCAGTTGTGATTGCAGCCAAGCGCTAGCCTAAAATATTTAAAAAAACCGACCATATAAAAGACGACTCATTTTAGTGGCAGGTTTCCCCAACTAGTTTTCTTGATTGACTGTGAAATAATAGGTATCTAAGTAATTACTTACTGCTTGATTTTTACCACACTACATAACCCCTTCTGGGTTTTACTTTGTCAAATTTTTTTGACGTTGTGGTCTCAAGACTCTTTCCCTATAAGGTCAACAGTTAACGGAATGAGTCAGAACTTTTCTTTTTAATGTTAGAGATCTTCTTCATGATATTTTATGTGTATATAGGTATTTAAATTTAATTTAAAACCCAAGTATTAAAAAAACTGGTTATAATAAAGTAAACACCATAGTCCATAACGCTATCTGTTTAATGTACATAATACGCTAATATTCTCAAATAGCTTCGTTAGTCATCGACCTCAATGATACTTGTACAAAATTCTACGTAACGTGCGATAATGCCAAAATAAGGTGATGTTTTGCGTACGTGCGCCGTTTCGGAAACATATTGCATTGCTTCTTCGACACTAACGAGAACTTACTCGTGGACTTTATTTTGACCTCCCATGTCCCCGACACATGAATATTTTTTTTGGTAATGTCATGTGGGCCGTGGATGGCGGTTTGTTCTCCTTGGAAGCTTACCATGCGTTTCAAATGTGGAAAACCACCGGTTCTTGGTAGCTCATGTTGGTGTTAGTATTAGACATTCATCCATAAGATTCGACCCTAAAACCCACGTGGACAAAATCGACGAAAACACTGTATAATGTAACATACTAAGTAATTATTAAATTATTAGGGGAGTGAGTAGCACTATTTCTATTTTCTGCACAGGGGAAGCGTTAAAGAAATATCGGTAAAAATAAAAAAATATATCGGGTTTCTCTACTACATAATATATAAACAATTAAAATTCGTAAACTGATCATGGGTTTACCTTCGAAGTAACTTATTTCATCTGTAGTTTTGGTAAGTAGGTATAGGTACATACATACATGTAGATTACCTTGTTTTAGTAATTGTGTTAGTAGATATCCTAATTTCCTAACACAATTACTTATTAAACAAGGTCTGTAAAACGAAAACGTGTCTAAAATGTAATATGGTAAGTATGACTAATTCATAGCTAGCTGAACAAAGAGCAAATTATGGCAGATATTATAATATTAAGCAGGCAACACAACAATCTATTATTACCTATGTACAAAGAAATTACCGCAACAACCTTGGTGATACTCGTATTTCTTTGTCTCGACAGAGCCTCCGCAGTTTCTCTCTGCCAATTAACCTCGGTAAGTCCTTTGGAACCAATCCAAATTGAGGATTTGCGCCATAGAGAAAATAAGCTAGGAAAAACAAGATTATTTTAATGGGTAATAAAACTCAGGTCTTTTCGTAGGCACAACAACATAAATCAATGTATCATTATTATATACAATACACAACATATTTATTGCTACAACTTTTTCCATTACTTTTCGATTTGATAGAAATTGTTAGTCCAATCATCGCCAATATTCGAATGTCCCAAAGAGTCTCTTCGTAAAGCAGTAAACTGACATAAGGTTGAATGCAGCAGGGCGACCGCGTATCTTTTGCATCAATCATTGATACATCGCAATCGCCTCTGATTGGTTAACACTCTTCCACTATTCGACGAAATCCATTGACGCAGCAAGAATACCATAAATTCAGCCAATCGGAGGTGATTGCGATGTATCAATGATTGATGCAAAAGATACGCGGTCGCCCTGCTGAGTAAATGCATGTTTCACCATACATTTACTCAGCATTCAACTCGCGCGCGAAGTATAACTAGTCCCTCTACCTACTTAACTTGAAAAATATTAAGTAATTTCATGTAAACGAACTTATGGCGCTTTGCACAAGTCAAATCTACCACCGATTCTAATATTATTCTAAAAAGAGCCCGCAATAAACTTAGCAGGTTTCTTCATTAATCATTCGACAATCTTTGCGTCTCGAATTATTTGAGTTTGCAAAAAATATTTCGGTTTTGGCCGATTGTTTATATTAATGCGAAGGCGTGTAAACGACCTTTGAGATGTTAGCAAGGGTTACCAAAACTTCTTATTTTTCAAATCTTGTCAATTCTTATTTTAATTTAATTTTAACAAAGAACATGGACTTACAAATAAGTTAGAAATGAAATTATTTTCTAAATTAGTTTTGCCTCATCTTTTTTATTGCCATTCCGCCAAGTAATGTTCCTTACATGGCTATAAACATTAAGTTTATAATTGAAATGACACAAAAGGAAATAGACCACATAATATCATATTTATTGGTAAGTGGTTGCTAAATGCTAACCGAACAAGCCGTCAGGTGTCAACGCTACTAGGTCATCAAACCGGTATGTAGGTCAAATTGTAACATGCTTAATATGAGTCATCGTTTACATAAAAATATTTTTTATTAATTCAATGCTTTTAAGTAATTGACATCGATTTAAGTAGTTTTATCTAGTTTACAACAATTCTACTATTCAAGCTGACAAAAGTGGAATTCGTGCACGAAAACTTGTGAACTAAAAAGACTCAAAGAAACGCCTGAAAAAATACAGTTTTTTCAGATGAAATGCAGTTAAGGCGCAGTAAAGACGTTAAAGGTAGAGCGGAGGAAAGTGGAAGGTAGTAGTCAACATTCCCAATGCAGTTGAGAGTGCAGAATGTGCAGATCATGCAGAATGTGTGCATATCCATAAGCATTTTCCTCCTCCCGAAGGAAAAAACAAGCTGAAATTAAATTTCTCATATTAAGAAAGTATTCTCATTGAAAAAGTAATAAATAATCGGAGGTGCCGCTTTTTTTTGCAATTACAACCTGCGGAGTGATCCTTAAAAACTGTAAACGATCTCTAGGCAACCGAAGCTAAGGATACTCGATATCTTCAGCTCCAATCTCAGACATTTCCTATCCCGCCACCTTTTAAAAGTATCAACCTGTATACTTTGGTAGTTATCAAGTGGTATCAACCCTATACGCGTCTGGTCGTTGACCCCGGTGTTGTGCTTATTTGCATCAAACAATGCCTTCATCCTCGCAAAAATGTTTTGAGTATAAAAAATATTTTCGGGCACAATAGCTTGTTACATATCGTTCTTGCACCTTTACGCTAAAATCATTGTAAACCATAACAAAACACTGTTTTAGAGCCAAAAAAACAGCCAATGCAGGAAAATATTTGTTCTTTATATAAAAGACTATACTACGTTTTGTTTCAAAAACTAATTATCCAGGGTGCCACCTTTCTAGCCCCATAACCAGATGGATATCATGTAGAACCAGAGTACTTGTCAAGACGAATCAAACGACGAAACCCCAAACTCGATAGGGTTACGTCGTTTTATTACAGAGTTCCCATAGCCGCCTTCCGGCTCCATCATCAGATCAGCTCCAAGTCATAATAATACTGCATTGTCATTCGATTAACGGATAGGTACATGCAAAATTTCAGCTCAATCGGAAACAGGGAAGTGGGTAAAAAAATTGCACGATTTGATGACAAACAGACACCGGGACAGGTGAAACGCTTGTAAAAAGGAATAAAGGAACACAACGAGAAAAAAGTTTCAAGCCCAATAGTTAAAGGATCAAAATATTTAAAAATATTTTGATCCTTCCAAAAATCCCAAGTAGCTCTGTTAGGTGGCTCCAAGCAGCTTGAAAAGATCATACGAAGTAATTTACCTCCCATCCGCCTCGGCCCAACTACCCTGGACATTAGCCCTTCGGTTAAAAACCTTGGCATTTATATCGACAGCTCTTTATCCAGGGTCCCGCAAATAGCTGAGGTTAGCCGGAAGTTGTTTGCGTCAATTGGTGGCCTGAGACGCTGGAAAAACTTTCTTCCAATTAAAACCAAAATTTCTCTAGCTAACTCTCTTCTTTTGCCACTCCTAGACTATTCTGACTCGTCCTACCCCGATCTAACCGAAGAACAGCTGAATAAGCTCGAGCGTCTTCAAAACTTATGCATAAGATTTATCTTCGGGTTGCGTAAGTTCGATCACGTGTCCGAGTACAGAGCTCGTCTGAAGTGGCTCCCAATCAGACTCCGTCGCAATCTGCACATGCTGACACTCCTCTACTCTATTCTATACAATCCTCATACTCCTTCTTACCTCAAACAACGTTTCTCCTTCCTTGGCTCTAACAACGAACGACAACACCTACGGTCATGTACGGATAATCGCTTGCACATTCCTGCCAGTCGCACAGGATATTATGATAAATCTTTTACCCGTAAATCCGTATTACTGTGGAACAGCCTACCAGCGGATGTACGACAGTCTAAGTCGCTCCCTATCTTCAGAAGTCGCTTGCATAAACATTTCTTATCAGGTAGCTATTAAATTCACTTTGGTCCTATATTTTATCTTTTTATTTAGAATTATTTAGTATTTATGTTTATATGTATCTTTGTATGTATGTATGTATGTATGTATGTATGTATGTATGTATGTATGTATGTATGTATGTATGTATGTATGTATGTATGTATGTATGTATGTATGTATGTATGTATGTATGTATAATATGTATGTTTGTATGTATGCGTGTATGTATATATTAGGTATATATTTTAATGTTTAGTTGTTGCACTATCCCGCGCTCTTGTTTTATAATCTCCTCTACCCAAAGGTTGTCTGGAAGAGATTGCTTTAGCAATAAGACCTTGGGCTTTTGACGACCTTCGTGGCGCAGTGTGTAGCGCTGTTGCCTTTACGTGCGGAGGTCCCGGGTTCGATCCCCGGCAGGGTCAATTTGGGAATTTATAATTTCTGAATTTTCCTTGGTCTGGCCTGGTGGGAGGCTTCGGCCGTGGCTAGTTACCACCCTACCGGCAAAGACGTGCCGCCAAGCGATTTAGCGTTCCGGTACGATGCCGTGTAGAAACCGAATAGGGGTATGGGTTTAATTTAACTGCCATGCCCCTATAACAGGTTAGCCCGCTACCATCTTAGACTGCATCATCACTTACCATCAGGTGAGATCGCAGTCAAGGGCTAACTTGTAGTGGATAAAAAAAAAAAAAAAAAAAAAAAAAAAAAAAATAAGACCGCCTTTGCACCCTTCTGTCTTGTATTGTAAGCTTTTGTTTATTGTTATTTTTAAGTGTGTGCAATAAAGTGTTCATCTATCTATCTATCTATCTATATCATTTTATCCTAGTCAATTTCACTATTTATACAAATAATAATATTATTTTAAAGGTTGTCGAAATATTTCTAATAGACACAACGAAGAGACTGAATACTTTGCGGATTTTACATGCAATGTGCTGCGCTATGCGTCACAAAATGGAGAAACTTTTCGTAACCACCGTGTTCCGGATACTCCTTATACCAATTAATTTCGTACAAATGTCGCATAGATTGACGTCAACGCATAACGTAAAAAATCAGCTACACCCATCGCATCGTGTTTGTGCCCCACTGTTGCTGTGACTCATAGTAACGTACTCCACCAGTTATCAGGTTTTTACGAACAAAGACATGATGATTGTTGTCCCTACTTAATTTTTGAAATTTTGTTAGTCGGATCCGGAAGCTAAACTGTTCAATTTTTTTTAATGTAATAAGTGCCGGACTCAACTTTTCGTGGCTTCTTTGATAAAATATATCCTTGGTCTTTGGTATAAGATTAAAAGAAGGTGTACATGGGTAAATACATGGACACCTTTTTATTTAAACTATATAAATTATTTATTACCATAATCGTCATCAGCGTTAAACCAGCGGTAGTCATGACCTCACCTGGTACTAAATATTCGTTATCCAGCCAGTTCTCACCATCCTTTATACTTCGATTAATTTTTAAGCGGTCGCCAGTCGCCACTCTAGGACATTCCGGTTTCAACTATGTATACAAAATAAACTTACCTTTTTTGAGGAATTAAATCAAAGTCAAAGTATGTTAATTAAAAATTGGTACCTACGAGTACTACCTACACAGTACATATTTGAACGTTAAGTATACAAAGTATACGACGTGATGGTGATAATAATTAACGACGGTGTTTTAAAACTAAAGGTACGAGGGTTCCAAACGCGCCCTGGTCTGAGAAGAGCCCTCAACAAACTCGGTCGTGTTTTATTTTCGTTAAAGAAATTTCTCTGTAGGCGGTAGTCATGGTGTATTTTACTTCTAGTAGCCCAGACAGCTATCTTAACATCTCAGAACAGACAAGGCCTATAGGCGGATTCAATTTAGAATTTAGACCCGATCCGATAAGAACCTGGCGCCATTTCAATAATTCAATTGTAATCTGCAATACCTACCACGGTGCTCCTGTGCAACTGTAGTAGGGCTGTCCATTTTTTTGTGCAATACTAATTTTTCAAGCTTGGAATATAAATGTCACCGTAAGATTGTAAAAACCGTAAGATTGTAATCTAACGCTTTTTAGGGTTCCGTAACCAAATTTGGCAAAAACGGAACCCTTATAGATTCGTCATGTCTGTCTGTCTGTCTGTCTGTCTGTCCGTATGTCACAGCCACTTTTTTCCGAAACTTTAAGAGCTATACTGTTGAAACTTGGTAAGTAGATGTATTCTGTAAACCGCATTAAGATTTTCTTACAAAAATAGAAAAAAAACAATAAATTTTGGGGGTTCCCCATACTTAGAACTGAAACTCAAAATTTTTTTTTCATCTAACCCATAGGTGTGGGGTATCTATGGATAGGTCTTCAAAAATGATATTGAGGTTTGTAATATCATTTTTTTCTAAACTGAATAGTTTGCGCGAGAGACACTTCCAAAGTGGTAAAATGTGTGTCCCCCCCCCCCCCCGTAACTTCTAAAATAAGAGAATGATAAAACTAAAAAAAATATATGTTGTACATTACCATGCAAACTTCCACCGAAAATTGGTTTGAACGAGATCTAGTAAGTAGTTTTTTTTTAATACGTCATAAATCGTAAACCGCAATTTAACTTTCATTCAATCAACTCAAATATTTAAAAAAAACATTTAATTTAAAACTTACTACAGGTTTGTACGGAACCCTCGGTGCGCGAGTCCGACTCGCACTTGGCCGGTTTTTTGTTTTTCGATAGATTGTAAACAGTCGTAAGATTCTGAACCGTTCAATGTTTTATGTGTCAATTTTTGAAATATTCATTGTATTTACCTTTTGTTGTCTCTTTCTTGTAGGTTAGGTTAGGGTTCGACATAAATAACCAAGTAGTGCCCTTAGGTTCTATCGGGTTAATAAACCTAACAGATTACAATCTACCGAAAAATAATCCGTTATATTGTAATCATTCGACAGTTTACAATTTCGCGAGTTAGATTATAATCGAACGGTTTTTACAATCTTACGGTGACATAAATAATAGAAATTCAAAACCGCCGAGAATCTGGACTGTTACATTTTCAAACATGCTGGCTTTCAGTGTACCAGGAGGCAAATTTGAAGTAGTCTTAAGGGTCAACACAACGTCTTCTCCCGGACAGTTTCCCGCTAGATGGCGTTGTTAGGGCTTTTGACAGGTTTTTGATATTTTCGCAAAGTTCCTATGCACTGATTTTAAAACTGATTACACTTGCGCCAGTATATCAATGCGTATTATTTTATCACATCATTAGTTTAATTTAAAACGGAGCCATTTAGTCAAATAGTCCACTAATAAAAATCTGTCATATCGATTACTGTATATACGCAACCCCCACGCACACACTGACATCATGATTGCTATCCAAGTTCTGTGGTTCTAACATAAACTACGAAATGTTTACTATAAAATTGAACTAGATGGCATTTAAACAAAAACTGCCTAGTTTTGCTTAGTATTTTTTTTATTTAATTCGGATACAAGATAAACTTTGCTTTGACTGCAATCTCACATGGTTGATGGTGCCACCATGTGAGATGGTCGTAAGTGATGATGCAGTCTAAGATAGAAGCGGACTAACTTAGTAGGGATAATATGGCAGTTTTTATTAAACCCATACTTTATACCCCTTTGGTTACTACATGGCATCGTACCGGAACGCTAATCGCTTGGCGGCACGGCTTTGCCGGTAGGGTGTCTTTGCTGGGGACGGGTGACAATAATGCGGCTAGGGTTGCCAACTTTTTTTGGAAAACAAGCTACTTCAAACTTCAATACACTTACTGAAAACGAACAATTGCCCAAATCTTGAAAACTATCGAAACTATTATAATAGTCAATAGTCAATAGTCAATATCATTTATTCAATATAGGTACACTGTAGGTACACTTATTGACGTTAAAAATTACTTACTTTAAAAAAACATGATGGTGATAATCGGTTACGGTATCTTAAAACTAAAGCTACGAGGGTTCCAAACGCGCCCTGGTATAAGAAGAGCTCACAACAAACTCAAATGAAACTTGCACTGTTATCTAAGTTGAATTAAATGTAAGCCAGTAAAAAACGATTGGTCGCATATTTTCGGAGAAATGCATGGACAAACATTATGTTTGGAAGCCCTAATAGATTGTCATTTATGTGAATATTTTGAAGTTCCAATAATATTACACACGGAATATTATGCGTGTCGAATTGATAACCTCTTTTTGAAGTCAGTTAAAAATATTATTTTTTTTCTTCAAAAGTTGTGAAAATATAATAGTTCCAGTACCATGGTTTTTTCCGGGATAAAAAGTTTCATAACAAATTTCAGCCAAATCGGTTCAATAGTAGTGGCGTAATTAAGCAACAAGTACTCATTAATGCGATTTAATTCGTAACTATCATTTCGGACAGAGTGCCGGCTTATAATTAAATTTTCGAGAGACCAAGAACCGGGTATGGGTGGCAAGTGGCAACCCTACTGATGCGGCGTGATTTACGCGCAAGAGCGAAATAAGAAATTATCACCGCGATATTATAGACCAAGAGGAAACGAAATGTTTTTATACGACTGCCTGAAAAAAGGAGTATATTGTATTCAGGGTTCACGTAGGTATGTATGTATGTATGTATGTATGTATGTATGTATGTATGTATGTATGTATGTGAGTTTGTATATTCCACCATAACTTCTATACGCCTGAACCGATTTTGATAAATGCGGTATCGTTAGAATTCCTAGCTTATTCCGGGTGACATAGGCTAGTAAAATTTTAAAAATAAATGATGGGGTGACCATGGTCCCGCATTAAAGACTAAAATTGTTTTTTTTTCGAAAATAAGATTAACTATATGATCATCATCTAGAAATTGATGAGTAGATTCCAAAAATATATAACACTATAGTTGGGGCGTTTTTTTTAACGTGTTAACTACATGATTTAAAATCGATGATTTTTTTTTACCATGTTTGTTATTTTATTGATAGATTAGTGTTTCCTACTTATTTATCTTTATGAGAAATAGCACTGATTATAAATATTATGTTAAATTATAGTAAAAATAATCATTTTAAAATGAATCGACGGAGAATTATTCCATTCAGAAACAGAACTTTATCTCACAAATGTACTTAAAAAAACCATTTTAAATAAGATTCACAGAAGTTTTTATTAGACTTACCAATCATGCCAATCAGAAAAATGGGACGGAAAACATAAAATAATAGAAACACTATCAAAATTTGATAATTTTAGTTCTTTTGACTAACCTAATGACAATATAACACAATAATGACAAATTAATGTCATATTTTTCTATATTTCTTCTGAAATAGACAATCTTTTATGTTTTTGTTTTTGCGAGTTACGATAAAAAATATCTATTTCAATATAACATAACATACTTATATAAATGATAAATGGCCAATATTATAAGCATAAATGCAATATTTTTGAGAGGACAGTTTGTCAGTGGAACCTTGACAATTACTCAAAGGAAAAGTAAGGGCACTGATCACAATGTTAATTGAATTATCACACTTTCTTACCATAAAATTATAATAGTCGTAGTAGGTACTTTTGGGTATTTTAAACTCTTTATTCTTTAATTTGTACTTAAAATATGTAAAATGACATCTGAAAAATATAAGTGCAACTTCCAACCAATTTATAGTATGTAAAATCACATTGTATGAATGATTGAGTAACAGTATATAAATGTATAAATGATTGATATCCATTGAGTAATAATTTGTACCATTAACTGACAATTTCGAAAGAGTTACTCAAAGGACCGTAACGAATTCACGGCAGCAATATTTTGTTGCATATGTATTTTAAGAATTTACGACCTTTACTAGAAAACAATACTACATTCAAGTAAAATATGAAGAAAACTATGTTAAAAATGATGTATGAAATACATTAATTCAGTATTTACCTTCAAATGCCGCTTCTACTCAACGGATTGGTTATGACATAGCCGTCTCTATCCCCTGTGGAGATAGAGACGGCTATGAGATAGAGACGGCTATGGTTATGAGCATTCACTCAAAATTGACTCCTTAGGCGCCGATTGCAGGAAGACTGATTATTTAAATACCATGGTAGTAGTCTTACAGCAGTTAGTAATGTTGAAAGCAACTAATAAAATCTTCTGCAATAGTAGTAATTTTATAATTTCTGAGCAAAATAGCGCATGTTAATGGAAATTCTACATAGAGCCTTGAGACTTTTATTAATTAAATTAATTATATAAATTTATAATTTGTCAATTATACTCCATAACTCAGCCAAATCTGAACCGATTTACACAATTCGTTCTTTATTAGAAAGATTGTACTACTATTAAGTAAATTTTATGAAGACCTGACGAATAGTTCGGAGATGAAGTCCGGACGGATAACAGCCAATCAATACAAAATTAGGTTTTTAACCATTAAGTAAAGACACTAGGTACAAGTGCGAATCTGGGGTGGGTCACCTATTAATATTATTATAGAATAAAAATATGTGAGTATGGAAAAGTGACAAATTGCACATTTGTTAGTTTGTATTTCAATCGCGTCGCAACGAAGCAACGGATCAGCGTGATTATTTTCACGGCACGTATATATTAAAAAATATGAAGAATAAGGTATGCTTTTTTATCCCAGTAAATCAAAGACTTCCAACGGCATGTTTAAAAATTTAAATCCACACGGACGAAGTTGCTGGTATCAGCTAGTCTGTAATATCAGAATAGGTACATTTTATATTGAATTAGAATTAGAATTTTTATTTTGCAAGAATATTGATTCAATTTGGCAAAGAAATAAAAGTTTCTGGTAAAAATATTGACTAACCAGTAAAATCATTCTGCAATCAGATTTTGATGGGTACTCAAATTAGCATTTTACGACTCATACCGAAGTTGAAGGATGATTTGTTTAATTATCACCATCACATCTTATACTTTGTAAAATAGACAATCAAAAAGTACTTTGCAGGTACCAATTTGAAGATATATGGTTTGACTTTGACTTTAATATCAAAATCGGTTGAAAAGATGGGCAGTTAAAGCGTGACAGACAGACAGACAGACACATTTTCTTATATATAATATTACTTAATATGGATGTACTTAAATACCTATTTACTCACTTGCAATAAATCTTCTCTAGTCTCAAATTCAGATACAATGACATTATTGCCATCGTACCTAAACCCTTGTTAGCGATACAAGAATATAATAAAATACAAGAATATGCTTTACAATTAATTCAGTTTGTCAAAGAAATAGATAATATAAAGTTTGTTAACATCAGTTTACCAGTTATTTCACTCCAATCTATACATTTTTCATTCTTCTGTACAATACTTTTTAACTTCTGTATTTTTGGATTGGTAAACTTCGGAGATAAGCAAGTTCGACCGACTCGCACTTGGCCGTACACACACATTTCGTAATAAAAAATGTTGATGGATGGAATACATAGTTGAGGAATTCAGCTGGAAGACGATATTTTTTACACATTTTAAGTTCAAATTAATGTGTTGAGCAAGTTTCATGCCAGAAGCTAGGAGATTTTTTATGAATTTTCTGCAGGAATCGCAACCCTATTACGACCATATTAGACATAATAATAATGAATAATGTCCTCCCGACCGAATTTCGGCCACGGCGGCCAATCTCCTGAGAGATTAGCCATCTGCGCGGGAGATATTATGTTGCACAAGTGTGTGCGCAACCACAGGTGCACTCCGAGGCACAGGAGTGAAACACCGCCAACTTCCTAACTCCGGGTTAGTACTGAGAATTTCTTGTCAGAAAACCCCAATACTTGTTGTGACCCGACCTGGGACTCGAACCCGGGACCTCGTCGGCCGTAGTCGAACATGCTAACCACTACACCAACGAGGCAGTCATATATACTTATTAGACATAGGTACGGTACATATTGCATACATAACTCATGCAGATATTCAAAAAATAAAAACAGGAGGAAATGACCCGAAATTTGTGCCGCTGCCTCCCGGACTATAGAGGCCGCTTCGGCTAGCGATGCGCAATTTTGAATTCCATTCTAATTAGGTATCAAAATCAGTAGGTAACCAACTTGAATAATGCTCCACTACCTAATTTGACTCGATTACCACCCACATAGTTAGTAGTTACTAGTTAGTACTAACGAATAAAACTCCATTTTGAAATTGAGTCCTAATAATTGCAGATTTATAAGGTTATATTTAAAAAAATACCTACAAATAAAAAGTTTCAATTAATTTAAACCTTATGAAACCATTTGACATTTTTGAAATTCAGTCTTATGAGTTATTATATAAGGTTGTCATTCCGATCGTACAACTGAAACCATAAGTTGCCCACAAATGTCTACATCAGCAGTTGTAGATTATTCGAATACCTAGCTATATTCGCAGTCGCGGATCGTACCACAGTTAGTATTGGTAGATAGTAGATACCAATACTGTGGTACTAGCTTCAGCCTTCGGCCGGCAGCGCGGGCAACTATAGGTATACTCGTGTGGCGCGGGCGGCGGCCGGCGCTTCTTTCGCGCGGCGTTGTCTTGTGTAGGTACCTACACCTACTTCTTGTTAGGTACTTAACCGGCTGCGAGGCGATTGTTTTTATCACACAATGCAAAAAAAGTATTGGTAAATCATACTAATATTATAAATGTGAAAGTGTGTTTGTTTGTTGGTTTGTCCTTCAATCACGCCGCAACGGAGCAACGGATTGACGTGATTTTTGGCATGGGCATAGTTGAGGGCCTGGAGAGTGACACGGGCTTACTTTTTATCCTGGAAAAATAAGGAGTTCCCGCGGGAATAACAAAAAACTCAAACCACGCGGACGAAGTCGCGGGCATCAGCTAGTAAGTAAATAATTATAAACTTAGATGAAAATATCAAATATTAAAATGGTTGTTTGGATATTTTTTATATATATTTTTATTCACGACACAATAATTAGGTAGGTACCTACATACTACTCAGGTACTGAACCGATTTGGCTGGAATTTGAAATAGAGACAGCTTTTACTCTGGATTAACATAATTATAAAGTATAGGCCATTTTTATCCCGGACAAATTAACAGTTCCCGGGGGATAGGTAGGTATGTAAGTACTAAAAAACTAAAATCCACGCGGGTAAACAGTAGGTCTATAGGTAAGCATAGGTATCATACTTTTAATATTACAAGGGGGAAAGTAAGTTTGTTCGTTACTCTTTCACGCAAAAACTACTGAACCGATTTGGCTGAAATTTGGAATGGAGATTAGCTTATAGCCTGACTTAGAACTTAGGCTACATCTTATTCACGCGGGCGAAGCCCTGGGCAAAAGCTAGTATGTATATACCTAAATTATAATCATACTTCATAGGTACCTACCAATATTATAAATGCGATACTGTGTTTGTTTGTTGGTTTGTTGGTTTGTCCTTCAATCAAGCCGCAACAGAGGTACGGATCGAGCTTAAGGTTATTTTTTGCATGGGAATAGTTGAGGACCTGGAGTTACATAGGCGCATTGGAATATTTACGTTTCCTAAATTATGTTGCCAAATGTCTTGTTTATTTGGTTCATTTTGAACTCTACAAATCCTAAGTAGGTAAATAATCGCAATACACAATCCACGCAGGAACTACCGTCTACCTCCCTGCATGTGTCCCCGTGGTGCTAAACGAGCGAAATAAGCGTTCTTTTTATAGAAACGCATAATAAACTGTATGTAAACGCCATACAATTAAATAAATCCACAATGCTCGTGCTTAGCTAGGGGAATACACGAGCGCGTGCGACGACCTAATATTTAATTTATGAATCTCACTCGTTCGTGTAAATTTCCACAATTCTCGTGCTTAGATATGAACCTTCATTCAACTTCCCATAACCTATAAAATTTTATAGCATGTAACAGCGAAGTACTTTTTACAGTATAATGATAGATGGCGCTCAAATATATTTTTTTGACGCATTATTTAGGCGACACGGCGACATCTTTTAAGACGAATGTAAACCTCACACCTCACACATGCGTAAATCTGACACTTTTTGAATGCCGATTATAAATTATAAATAATGTAAATATTTGCCTGACATGAAACTTGCGTCTGTAAAATGCCCTAAAGAAATCATAAAACAAATTAAAAAAATTAAAAAATGTATATTCTTCAAGAATAATCGAACAGAAAAATGTATGAAAGTCGACCTATGCATGTGCGCCTTAATACAAAGGATACCAAATAGGTACCTTTATGTTTTATGGTTTTACTAGCGAATGCCCGTGACTTCGTCTGCGTGGTTTGAGGTTTTTTGGTTCTCGCGGGAACTCTTTAATTTTCCGGGATAAATAGCATATGTGCTATTCCAGACTATAATCTATCTCTTTGCCAAATTTCAGCCGGATCCGTTCAGCCATTGGGGCGTGATTGAGTAACAAACATCCATACATCCATCCAAACTTACGCATTTATAATATTAGTAAGCTGGTTCCCGCGGGAACTCTTTAATTTTCGCGAAAAATTATTGGGATAAAAAGTGGCCTTTGTGTTATTCCAGACTATTATCTATCTCTGTGCCAAATTTCATCCAGATTCGTTCAGCCCTTCTGGCGTGATTGAGTAACAAACATCCATATATCCATCCATCCATCCAAACTTTCGCATTCATAGTACATATTAGCATAGATGAAGAAGATGCAAGCTACTTAGCCAAACTACAATCCTATTACGATAGCAGCTAAATAGCCCCGCGTATTAAAACAGAATCCAGTCAATATCGGAAACCTTCATGTATATACTCGTAGTTGGCATGATCAGGCTTTGTTGTAAGCGCCAATAGAATTAATAATACCTAGTTTAGATATTGTAAATTACTATTATCAATTCCATGCCTATAATGTGAGCCTACGTGCCAGAATACTAAACAGTTAAGCCTTCAAAGTTCAAACAAAATAGCGAATCGTTACTCGTAAGCCCTTCACTGATGACTGAATAATCCATCCATACTAATATTATAAATGCGAAAGTGTGTCTTTTTGTCTGTCTGCTACGCTTTTACGGCCCAACTTTTTAACCGATTTTTACGAAATTTGGTACATTGAAGGTAAGTTGAAGCACGGGGAAGGAAGGACATAGACTACTTTTAATCCCGGAAAATTAAAGAGTTCCTGCGGGTGTCCAAAACCTTAATCCAAGCGGACGAAGTCGCGGGTATCATCTAGTTATTGATAAATGATTTAACCAACAAACCGAAACTTTGTATAAAGTTAGCAGTTTAATCTATGCATTTTCAAAATACTTACTAAGATTTGAAACAGACAGGTAAATAATGGTAAATTCTTATACAAACACCTATAATAATGACAATTGTCATAATGACAAAAGCACTGTAGAAGAAGTATTTTTATCAATTTGCTATGACTACTTGTGTTGTTGACTTCCGGGTGTCCAAGGGGAATCAAAAAACATTTTTGAAAACATAACAACGGACTATTGAAAACATCATCATCATCATCACTACAGCCTATTAACGTCCCACTGCTGGGCACAGGCCTCCACTCTCATAGGAGAGCGGGAATTAGAGCTTAGACCCACCACGCTGCTCCAATGCGGGTTGGCGGGCTTTAACGATTACTATCATGTTAGTGATAATAACCGGGACCGACGGCTTAACGTGCTCTCCGAGGCACGGGGGTGAAACACCGCCAACTTCCAACTCCGGGCTGGCACTGAGTATTTCTTAATTGAAAAACCCAATACCTAACTTCTATGCCCGACCGGGAATCGAACCCAGGACCTCGTGATCCGCAGTCGACTATGCTAACCACTAGACCAACGAGGCAGTTAATTGCATTGAAAACATAATTCTTTAAAATTATTTCGCCTTTATATTTTCAACAACTTGAAGTCAACAACACAAGTAGTCATAGCAACCAAAGTGTTAGGTTTTTCTTCGTTACGGAATTTCTGGATTCGGTCTCCACGCTCAAGGCCCGCGATAGAAGCTATACAATAGCTAAAAATATAGAGTTAATGGAATATTTAGGGTTAAGATAAGTAGGTCCACCAAAGATGTTTTACATTGTTGAGGTAGTAGCTACCGATATGTTTCAAATTCACTCACAGGAGCGCTTGATTTTTAACCGACTTCAAAAAAAGGAGAAGGTTCTCAATTCGACTGTAATTTTTTAATTTTTTTTTGTTTGTTACCACAGATTTTTTTATATTATAGCTTAGATCACTAGATGTTAGATCAAACGCTCCTATTGGTGGGTTGGGTAGCTTAGCAACGTAGCACGTCAATAGTGTAAACGCACCATTAGGTAAATACTAAATAGCCCAGTTATCTCAAAACAGCAATAACCATTTGGAACAAACTTGTATGAAACAAATTGCAAGTAGGTTTATTGCAAGATTTTATATAAACACCAATAAACTAACATACATTTGGATAGTATTATACATAATAAAGAGACCGATTGTTTTAAGGAAAACATTGGAACCAATATATTGCCAAAGGAATTCGACCCGAATTTATAAAGCAATAGTGGTAATAATTGCTTGTAGTTGTCCTAATCAGCGTCGCCCAATATTCCGTTACGAGTTACGACTAATTACTGTACAGACATGTTATTCAATTAGTGTTAGATAAGAAAACCGATCTCGGGTCAGTGACCTTCGGACGACCTTTGGTGCATAATATTATTAATTTTAACTCGACGCCTCGAGACGATAACGATTAACAATCCTAGACAGAGATGCTTAGCCAACAAGTATGCAATTGTAAATTGTAATAGGAAAATTTACTTGAATGTTAATATGGTCGAATTCTCGTCAGGGATAGGACTTTTCATAAAAAATTACATCCTACAATATACTTGCTTCCATACTAATATGAATTATGAATGCGAAAGTGTGCCTGTCTGCTACGCTTTAGCGGCCCATCTTTTCAACAGATGTTGATGAAATTTGAAAAGAGATAGGCTTCTTTATATTCCGGAAAATTAAGGAGATCCCGCGGGAATAATCAAATCTTAGTCTTAGTCATCTAGTATCTAAAAAAAATTAACATTAGAAAATCTACCTTAATCTTGAACACATACGAGAAATAGGTAGTTGGTTTCCAGTGCATTGCAGCAACAAGGATGTTATTAAAATATTTTCCATTTTTGCAGAAGAGATAAGACAAAAAAATTGAACTTTATAGTATTGTAATTTGTAATCTATGCTAAAGTGTGTCTGTTTTTCAAACACTGCGAGTCACAGCCAACGCTCAAGCAAAAACACTTTATAAACAATTTATAGCACGTGACAATGTTATAATTATTTGTACTCCAGTGATGACGCAATTTGTAACGCCTTCAGTTGGAAACAGAAGTAAATTTAATTATTATTATGAAATTGGCGCAAGTACCAGATCTAATCAATCATAATTCATAATAATAAATGCGAAAGTTTGGATGTATGGATGGACGTATGTTTGTTACTCAATCAGCTGAACGGATCTACATGAAATTTGGCACAGAGATAGATTATACTATGGATTAACACATAGGCTACTTTTAAGCCCGGAAAATTGAAGATATCCCGCGGGAACCAAAAACCCTCGATCCACGCGGACGCAGTCGCGGGCATCAGCTAGTCAATCATAACAACAGGCATTAAACATTAGATCATCATCATCATCAGATAAAAGTCAGCGTCAATGTCTTTGACTGTAGATTTCTCCTTCATTCGAGAATCAAGATAGAGCAAAATATAGCAAAATAGCATTAGAAATAAATATCAATCAGCTATCCTACTTCTACACTATCTGCCTCAATTAGTCAGTCAACTTCTGTAAGCTGTTTTGTGGCATACTCGTACATCATCCTCATTCCACTATTTATCAGATTATATGCATGATACATATATCTTGGCCTCTTCCTAATGTAGTAGTTGGTATGCTTCGTCTTCAACCTTTCTAATAGAACCATAATTTCTGGTTATTATTTTTAATTAAGTACATGCTTAAATAATTAACCTTAGTTGATAATGCTATGCTTTATGATTACCTTACCCATGTGTACCTTTAAAACGAAGACATTGTGATTTGTGAACAACAAAACTCATTGGTTGAATCAAAATAATATTCGCGCTCCGAAGACATCCGGTACCGAAAACTGCCATATTGTCATACACACGAAATACGTGCGCGAACGACGACCTTCGCTCCGTGAGGGCACTTTGTGGGGGGAAAGGGGGGCACCTGGATCGAACTGGTCGAAAAACCGGTCAAGATTGAGCCGACAGGATTCCGGCGGGGCTCACGAAATTGATAAGACGTGTTTTACTCACAAATAAGCTGGATATTGTTATCTGACACCGTTACTTTTTAAAACCTTTTACGGTTGACTAAGGCCGGTCCGGCTTCACATGGGGAAGGTAGCTTTTAGAAAACTACTGCCTGGGTTGAACATTTCATAGAGTGACTCTACTAATTCGATGAGACTACTAGAGCTAAATTATTGTGCAACGATCAGACGGTCAAGTCAAGTGCTAGATGTAAGATGGCCGATTAGCTTAGAACGCGATTTTTTTAATGAGTCGGATTTCGGCAGAGCCCGTATCCCCTAAGTATAAGCTTTTGTAACAGCGCGCCCGACGCCGCCTCACACGATGTTCCCTTCCCTTTTGATACAAAGGAAGGATATTCGTATATTACAGGACTAATTTATCGATAAAGGTTTCTACACAAACGCTGTGGAACCCCAAATCATTAAAACAACTGACACGCCCGGAGATGTCCTTGACGCGCATAGTTACAATTCCACCTAGATCATAAACACTAGTAGTCCTCAAACCTTATTGCCAAACCCTAAGGTCTACAATACGAGTTAATTATTACAAGCGCCGGAGCACCTTTAGTTAAGGTGTAATAATCAACTTTATGAAACCAATGATTAAGAATTGAATATAATTATATTGCTTCGAATAAAAGAGAAAATTACTTATTTAATTCTACAAGAAGCAAGCAAAATACATGCAAATTGCGAATTACTTAAAGGAATTAAATAGTATTTAAATGTAAACAGTTGTAAGTATGCGACCGAGTTATCCTTAAAGGTGTTATGAGGGCACATTTTTGTATGTGTCACAATAAGTTTAAGGTAAACGGGCTTAAAGAGTAAGCGTTAAAAATCTCTTTAGGAATTAAAATAAATACTTGACCTATGCGTCACATAACAGGTGACATGGCGTATCCAACACGGTCAATTAAAATGGATAATATTCAATTTTTGTTTTTAAAAAGAGCAACTGCCGATTTTCTTGTCGACGATTCTCAGAAAAATCTGCCTTCTGTTAATGGTAAAGTCCCAACTCCCAATTTATCATAAGTGATATAAGATGTCCCACATGAAATAAAACATTTCAATTTGCATGTGATGTCCCACGTGAAAAATAATCTGGCACAACGGGTGGTCGAAATTCACTAGGCAGGATGAGGGTGAAATTGCTTTCGTAAGAATATTACAAACATAAGCTCAAATAATCCAATAAACGGCGGAAAAGAAAAGATGTAGTTCCTTATCTTATACCCGGCTTCAAGTTTACCCTAATAGAAACAAATGAAGCGTCTGAATTACCATAGATGGTAAATTAGACTCTGGTGCACGTTGGACACTGATAGTCGTGGATTCAATGCGCTTAAATAATGCGACAACATGACTAAAAATTTTAGAATCGGAAATTTTACTAGATATGTGGCTAAGACAGAAGAATAAGGAAAATTTCAAATTCAGAATAGTTACTTTTAAAAGTAAAGCCTCAAATGTGTATGTAAAAGCGAAGTAGGGCTCCTAAAAAGCTAACGTTAGGTACACGTTAATGATGCTATTGTATGTGTTCACCAAAGAGCTTGAACCGTAAATGCGCTTACGTCACCCTATGGAGGGGACGATGAAAAAAATGAAAACAATGAACAAAAAAGGCCGGACAAGACAAGTCACCTCCGACCCGTTCCGTTTCACTTGACCGGGCGACAATGACCGGCCGCCGCTGCTGATTCCGTGCGGATCAAAGAGCAGGTAATTTGAATTAACATGGAGACACACACATAACCAAGAACTGTCTATATTTTTCTTGAGTATGTGGAGAAAGATAGAGAAATTGTTTGCACAAAACTTGTGGATAAAATATTTAGTTACTTATCTAAAAAAGTGGCAAAAAACACGACTTATGTGAGAATAGAGAGTAATCACTCTACAATACTTCATAAATAGCATGAAAACTTAATGTTAAAAAATGTATATGAGAATCTATCATTGAAAATCAACAATATTTACAAACTATGGTATACACGCCAATAATTAATAAAAGGCTTTACATTTATGAAAGTTACGAGTATAAGAAGAAAGTCTATTAGATTTAAACTATATATTTGGAGAGTTAATTAAAATATAAAGTTCTCTTCAGCATATTACTTATATAGAATTTAACAGATGAACAGCCTTTTGTTCGTATTTAATAAGCATACCTATATCATGGTAGACGACAGTTGTTACGGGCGTTAGGTATACAATTCGTGACACAGTTAAAACGCTTTCTTTAGCATACAAACGATCGTTTCATGCTAATAAAGTTATCAACAAAATACCTTTAATACTAATAAAGTTATCACCGAAATACATTCACTTAATAACCTAATAATTTATTTTGCCTGGTGGGAGGCTACGGCCGTGGCAAGTTACAAATCGCCAAGCGATTTAGCGTTCCGGTACAATGCCGTGTAGAAACCGAACAGGGGTATGGATTTAGTATAACTGCCATGTCCCTAACAGGTTAGCCCCCTACCATCTTAGACTGCATCATCACTTACCATCAGGTGAAATCGCAGTCAAGGGCTACTTGTAGGGGATAAAAAAAACAGTAACGGAATGCTTAAATTTGATCAGTTTTGTAAATATCCAAATGATCACATTTGTTTTAGACTTACGAATTACTTGAATTATCCATTAGGTTATGATTGGTAATACCGCGAATGTGGTACTGCTACTTACCTGAAAAATAAAAGAATATTCATAATTAGATATAATCACATAAGTATTATAAAATATGAATAATCGCATAAACCAAGTAATAGCATAGCTTATTCAAGAATTAACTAAGGTGGACTAAGGTGGAATCAATTGACGTCGAAGGTGGAACTTGAAGATGATTAATTAATTTCTTTTTGAATGATATTGGTAAAGCGATTTGAATCGAGGTGTGTTGTCATCGTCAATCAACCAACCGATAGACGCCCACTGCTAAATATAGGTCTATACATTTGTAATTTAAGGAGTGTCATAATATGTTATTTTGTTATTTTTCATTAATCATCTGATGATCTTATCAAAGCTTCAAATAAAAACCATTACCCATAGTCTTCTTATAATTCTAAGCAAGACATACATTTTATTTTGCCTTTGTTCTCGGAACTTATGCCGACCACATAAGTAATGTCTATATAAGCATGTTTGCCGAGGCTTCAGCTATTCTCATTCTAAGACGAAGGTCGTTTGGAACACGCAGTGCCTGTATTATTTGTAATTCCGCCCACATTGCTGAAATATTGTCTTTTTTGTGTTATAATATGTTCCTCCCCTTTTCGACATCGATATTGTGGTCGAAGATTTTCAGTGTCTATGAAGTTACTATTTTTTGCTAAAGTTGTCTTAAAATCTTTTTTGAATTTTGTCGAAAGATTCAAAAAAGAATTTACGAAAGAGTTTAGAAAACGGTTCTAAGATGCCTCCAGGACCCCACTTGATGTAGCATCTCTTAATACGAGAACTGACAAATTTCAAGTTTCAAGAAAGACAAGATATTTCTTGGAGGGAAACGATTCTATATGAAGCAAAGTGGCTTATCTAAAAAACCATTTGATATCAGATGATGGTGATAATAAAATATATATGCAATGTGCATGATGCAAAGGAATTCAACGATAAATTAATCTCTTATGTTCACACATCACACAATGCTGGGAACGAGATCGATGTAAGTAACGTAACGTGTGATGTCATATCACAATAACTATTATCAATTATGAATGGGAAGCGTGAAGTATTCGCATTGTGCTGTACACGCGACAATAACTAGCTACACAGATAGAAATTGCTTTTAAGAATATATCACTGACCCAACACAGTTATTCTCAAGCAGCTTTGTTTAACTTATTTTGAAAAAGCTTGTAAAAAATCATGGCATTAACTTAACCACTTTGGATCTCTCTGAAATATCTTCATGTCTCTCAACACTTCAGCGGTCCTTTCTCCTGATATTGACTGAGAGAAAAGAAAAATCATATTAAATATTTTACACATAGGTTGACATAATAATCATATTATGCCTTAACCAACATAAGCTATAGCAGGGGCTGCAGGACTCTTGCTAAATCAAGACACTCAATGCATTAAGATCGTAGATTAAAAATTACGCCAAGTAAAGGACAATGTTGCCAAATATAGATATGTAATTAAATTATAACAAGTGATAATATCAATGAATTAATAAAGTCGATTTGTAGTTGATACATTATTAAAATTTTGAAATAATTCTTAAATACAAACGACGGATAAATAGTAGGTAAAACACCACTAATTTCTCTTCTTCTGTCAGGACTAATTTGCCATTTGAAAGAAGACAAAGCGGTGAGTAAATTAAATGTTGACCGACTTTTACTAAACAGGGTTGTCACCCTGAATGCTTGAAACGTATTTTGTATTGTTTTGCTTGCTCTATCTTTTGGTCATTTGTCCGGATAAGCATAGATTTCATACTTACGAATACCGTGTAATCATAACGCTATTGTTTTGAAAGAAACGGTTAAACTTGTAGCACTACATAAGCTTATTGTAGTCATAAAATTATTAAGTAAGTAGTAGTTATTATCATCTACATAAAAGCAAAAAGCGAAATTGCAAAAACCGTACCAGTTTTGCAGGAATGTCTATTATCAACGGTATACGTGGTGTTAATTAAGAGTGTATTAAGGTTGCCACACTTCGTATACATTTTATTCATTTTGTATCAGAACTTCTTGGAAAGCTGATAATTAAAAAAAAATCTAGGCTGAACTGTTTCTACGATTCGACTGAGCAAAGCGCTCTTCCTGATTTACCCACGAATCCTCATTAATATTATCTGTGGTCTTATTGTCCCAATTGGTTCTAATTTCTATCTAATGTATGGAGTTATTGGAAACTAAATGATGTCCGCGACTTCGTCTTCGACTACATATTAAATTTTCCGGGATAAAAAGCCTATGTCCTTCCCCGAGATGCAACTTATCTCTGTACCAAATTTTGGCAAAATTAGTTGAACAGATAGGCCGTAAAAACGTAGCAAGCCGACAGATATACACAAACACTCTTTGGCATTTGCAAATTATAATATCAGTATAGTTTTAATAAAGCTTGGAAAATTACCGTTTCAAATCAAAAGCATAGGTAAAATTCTAGATATCAATCATAAAGACAAAGGGAATATGTAGAGGCAATCAACATCGCACACCAACGACACGGGTCTTACATGTTTTACGTGCAATACTGTTTGTATGAATAGTGCGAGCAGCCTTACTAGGGTTAACCGACGTATCTCGTAGTCTTGTACCGTTACATCACAGTCCAGTCCTGCGACCAGATGGTATTAAGTCGACCCACTTCCCGAAGGTCCGAACGGTGTCCTTTTAAGGCTCTGCAGGGTTACCCAAGCGATTTTGCGCGAACGTTTTATTTTTATCGCGAAATCTGTGTAATATCGTAAAACTGTTGGTTCAGTGCATTTTACGTTTTGCCTTGATATTTTAGAACTGGTTACTAGGCAGTATCTATAGCTTCTTTTAGCAGTTTATACCTTAACTACTGTGTCCTTCGCAGAGGCGTAAGCTCTACACTGATTCTTGGAGGATTTTGCCATAAGGTCTTGCGCTTGGTTGGTAATATATCCAGAAGCTTAGAGCTGAGATCAAGCCTATAATAAATTTATGAGCAAGAAATACGCATGTTAAAGCTATATTTTATATCAGACCGGAATCCATATTAAACGGAGACGCAACAGCAATAACTAGTTACCCCGTACTCATAATATATACCACAGGTTTGCCTTTCTTATTATTAAAATACTAGATCATCTTGGTATATTTCATTAATACTTAATAGGGTCATTTCATAGCCCGCGAATTCATCCCCGTGTTTCGGGTTAAAAACTAGAATATATATTCGTCTCCACGGGATAATCTTGCAATCATCAAATAAAGATTTATTTTATTATTTTTTTAATCTCCTTAAAATTCGTCAAAATCACAAAACTGCATGGCTCAAGGCCGGTAAAAAAAAACCAGGCAGGCAGATTAGCATTAGTTTGTGGTATATTTTACCAACTCCACCTTTTGTGCTAAAAAATAATTCCATTTTGCATACGAAAACGGAAAAATCCACCGATGCAATTGACCCAGTTGCCAGTTACAACACGGCAAACTTTACAGAAAATCACAATGGCGCCAATCATTTATCTCCCGTAAGGTCGCCGCCAAGATTTTTAAGTAACAGACAAGTTTCAAGCTGTGCCCCGACCGAATTGCATCTACAGACCAACCAACTTCCAACACAAGGAACAGCCGACTTAATCCACACTTCTGAAAAGTTGGCCAGCCTATTTATCGTGGAGACATCGGTCATGGACTTAATATGGGCCGCGCTAGGGGAAGGCCCAGTCACGGGAATTTTATATTCCATCTGATTAAAACCCAGACGCAACCAAGGCTGAAAGAACACAAGGCGCGTTTACCATTTCGAAGACCATTCACTGAAGGGCGACAGAGTATCATTATCCCTTATCTGGAGGCTTTTTCTAGGGATGATTCCAAATGGCGCAAGAAAGTGGGGAGGAAAGAGACTGTGATGTTTCGCAAGTCTTGTTGACCAGATTGCACAAGTCATCCCGAACACAACCAATTATTTTTGACCGTGTCAAGGTGTTAACCGTCGACATTTTGGCACATCTGTAGAAGCTTAAGGCTAAGGTCTGAACATGCCTGCTTATTACCGTCCAAAACCGTTTACAGTTAATCAATGCTACACCATCTGTACCGCAGTTTCTCAACTATCACCTTTACGCTGGCACCATCTGCGAAAACTTCGCACAGGATTATAGAACTTAATGTTACACATAAAGGTGATGGAATCCGTTGGACTTTTCAAACTTGTTTCATCGCTCTGACCAGTGTATAAGCAATCTGACATATGGCGGCTAAAACGTGCCCATATAAGGTGAGCGCATATGGACACGACTCACGCTGATAGATTGTTTGACAAATTAAGCCATACACGGCATAATGGCGACTTTTTATAGTACAATGGTGTGATACCGTGACAAACGACGCGCGTTTGAATGTCGTATTCAAACTGGCCCCGTCCATGTTCAACAGCATGTTTTACTTTTAAAGAGGACTTTGGATCAAAAGCCTTTGTGCAAGTAGCTACATGCAAGAGTATATATATTTTTTCGGGCTGCTTTTCATTAATCCGTCAAGGATTTAAGTAATTTAGATCTGATTTTAAATTTCGTAGAAGATTTTTATTCGTCCACCAATTTTACGGATCTTTTAAAACTTATCAAGAATAAACAGGAAACATGATGACATTTTATTTGAGTCAGGTGATGGTGAATCTTTCGCAACACCGCGCCATACGTACCCATGGGGCCATGTGATCAGATGACAATGACTCTATGCAAAGACTGGAGGCATGTTGGCGAAAATGCTTGATGAATTTCAAGATAAACTACTTAATCTATATAGGCGTTTTTGGGTCAACTGTATAAGGCAGTAAAGCTATAAGATATATGGCGTGACACCGAATGGAATAGAGGAAAAATTCCATACCTAGTTTTTCCATATTCATTCCATAACTGTAGTACAGTTTGGGAGTCTGGCAACGAATTTTTTTTCAAAGTGATTATTATCCACTATTAAAGTATTCATAGGCGAACATATCGAATAGTTGAGAAAAAAAAGGAAGCTTAGTTAATTGGGTGTAAAAAACTTCCATTTTACGACATCTCTTCCGAAGGAACTGTCTTGTTGAGATCACCATAATAGTTAACCATATGCGCACTGTCCAGCAGCGTTTTTTAGGGTTCCATAGCCAAATTTGGCAAAAACGGAACCCTTATAGATTCGTCATGTCTGTCTGTCTGTCTGTCCGTCCGTATGTCACAGCCACTTTTTTCCGAAACTATAAGAGCTATACTGTTGAAACTTGGTAAGTAGATGTATTCTGTAAACCGCATTAAGATTTTCTTACAAAAATAGAAAAAAAACAATAAATTTTGGGGTTCCCCATACTTAGAACTGAAACTCAAAAATTTTTTTTTCATCTAACCCATAGGTGTGGGGTATCTATGGATAGGTCTTCAAAAATGATATTGAGGTTTGTAATATCATTTTTTTCTAAACTGAATAGTTTGCGCGAGAGACACTTCCAAAGTGGTAAAATGTGTGTGTCCCCCCGTAACTTCTAAAATAAGAGAATGATAAAACTAAAAAAAATATATGTTGTACATTACCATGCAAACTACCACCGAAAATTGGTTTGAACGAGATCAAGTAAGTAGTTTTTTTTTAATACGTCATTAATCGTAAATCGCAATTTACCTTTCATTCAATCAACTCAAATTTTAAAAAAAAAAACATTTAATTTAAAACTTATTACAGGTTTGTACGGAACCCTCGGTGCGCGAGTCCGACTCGCACTTGGCCGGTTTTTTTTTATGTCTTTGTCTATGTTCCTTTTGAAAGCCTAATCTCCATTATGAATCCCCTTGAACCTACTTGAACTAAAAGTTTCATTCAATAGTTACATACATATACATTATACATCAAACCTTTTAACAGAACTAAGACAAAGACTTCTTGTATCAGGTTTCATACGTCCAATTAAATATGAAAACACGTATGGACAAAGACAAGGCTGATTATGTTAAATTGTACGATGACACTCAATTTATTGCGTATTTAATTGTAAGAATTGAGAAAATTCTTCGAAACGAGTTTCGAACGGGAAAGATAATACCTGACATAAATACCTGATAATATAGGTAACTACTAACTACTTACTAAATGGAATCCTGCTTCAATGTGACATTTTGAAATGCTGTGCGGTGAGGATAATATTATGTGATCGAAGAAATTTTACAGCGTGCGGAATTCTGCCAGATTGGTTTCTAGCCTTAGTGCCTCGTTGGACTAGTGGTTAGCATGTTCGACTGCGATTGACGAGGTTCGAATCCCGGGTCGGGCCATGATTAAGTATTGGGTTTTTCTGACAAGAAATTTGGTGCTCTGTCCATTGTTGTTTCAATTTCACAACTAATTGAGCTAGTTATATCTCTAAGGATCTCTTAATGTGTTGTATGATCACGTTGAGAAACACCGAGCATACGCGGAGCTCTCCCATCATAACATATTTCATATCTATTCACTTATCAACATGTCTTTCTTTACACAAAATGTCTACTGACCGAGAACGGCATTCGTGTGGGCGTTGCGAAAAAAGTCGTGATTATGTTCGGGCTGAATCAAACAGGACGCGCGACGGATACCAAGTCCAATACGGCTCCTAGAAATTGTTATACACAGAAATGTGATAAGGTGTCCTCAATGCGAAGCGCACCGCCAAGGATTCAGTTCCATATCGCCTTTGTTATCATGCGCTGCAAATTGGAAAACTTCATGCAAGATCACAAATATGTTCTGGTTAGTTGGAAAAAGATCTGCATCAATCATTTATACAATCTCATTGTTTGTTATTAGTTGATTCGTGCTAATCTAGGTGCATCAATGCATTTCATCCAATATTGACTATTAAATTGCAAAGCCTAAAATTGTTTTGACTATTACCTACTTAAGTATTCGAAAATTGCATTGATAATGGAAGTGTTTTAAAAACAGATAGTTGCCTATTACGAATTAAGTAAACCAAAGATTTTAATTACTTAATAGAAGTTTACAGTACGCGTAGGCTTGTGTTTAGATTGAAGTCATGCATTCGAATTGACCTATCTCTAATAATAGATCAATTATTATTCTTGAAGTGCGATTTCCGTCGCGCGTTTTGTGTGTTTCAGGCTTCGAATACGAACTGTGCAGATTTTATCAACAGACTTGCAGAGTTACGGACTGCCTCTCTGTTACGCGACATAATCAGGCCCATGATTGCGATTTTCCCAAATTCAGTGCTCATAAAAACACTTCAAAGGAGCTTGCCATTTTGCACGATTACCACTACAGCCCATTAACGTCCCACTACTGGGCACAGGCCTCCACTCTCGTAGGAGAGCGGGAATTAGAGCTTAGACCCACCACGCTGCTCCAATGCGGGTTGGCGGGCTTTAACGACTATTATCTTGTTAGTGATAATAACCGGGACCGACGGCTTAACGTGCTCTCCGAGGCACGGTGGTGAAACACCTCCAACTTCCTAACTCCGGGCTAGTACTGAGAATTTCTAGTCAGAAAAACTCAATACTTATGGCCCGACTCGGAACTCGAACCCAGGACCTCGTCGGCCGCAGGCGAACCTGCTAACCACTAGACCAACGAGGCAGTCCCGATTAATATACTCGAATTCCTTAAAAAAATTGCGCGGCTCACGTGCCACGTCTGACATTACAGAGAGAATAGGCGCAGGGCTAAAGGCTTTGCTTTTTTTATTCCACTACAAATTAGCCCTTACTGCGAATTATGATCTCACTTGGCACCTGGATCTTGATTGCGATATTTCCGAGCCACGGCGATCTATCAACTTCAGGCTGCTACGGAAGATTTCTTGAGAAACCCTCAGAAACTTTTTTGGCCTTATGATCCGGAGCCAATTGACTTACCAAGACCCTTAACTAACGAAGCAGTTCCTCGAGTAAATAAGATTGGAGGGTTTCAATTCCTTGCACGCACCTCAATTTTATTGGAGCGACTATGTATTCTCAAGGATTTGTGAAATCTGCGAATGTTTACCTAGAAATATTTTTGGACTATGACCATTTAGTTCATTAGCCATCTTATTCTGAAATGGGCCAATACGACCTCAATATTAGCAGGCACAATGTAGAGAATTAAGTAAGATGGTAATGGCAATGTTGATGTTGATGATAGAACTATCGCAATGGCATAAATCGACGAGGAAAATGTTATCAACAATGATGCGCCTAATGAAATCAGACAAAGGATGTGCGATCAAAACCTTGGCGGTTCATATAAATTGATGCGAAGTTTATTGATCCTGTCGTTTTAAAATCCATTTCGACCTTAATATGTCGTACTTATATTTAATGGTCGTAAACTAAAAGATATTGACCTGGTAAGATCAGTCTTATGTGAGCTTTTCGTCAACGTCTCTGGCGTGAAATGTATTTAAAAGAAAACGAAGTGAATAAAGCTTTGGCTAAATGCTTTGGCCATATGGTAGTTGTGCTCATCATGTGACGAATGACGATAGCAATTCGCAACCCCATTCGAATAATTACGGAAATACCGGGGCTTTTTTGGGTTAATAATGTGGTAAGGTTCCTAGTGCTTCCACAAATTGAACAGCTCTAACTAGTGCCCATTTACATACATCATACTGAGTTCCATCGTCAATTAACTATAGGATAGAAGTAAAAAAATCCCAATATAGATTACAAGTACCTACTCAAGTAATTAGCTCTATAAAATATCACATTTTAATGTCCACAATAAAGTACAAGATATTGACCAAATATGGCAGGTCATAAGCGAACTTTCAATTTAGCCGAAAGGGGAAGTAGAAGGCTTGCCGTCTAGACAACATAAAGCGGGGTGTGACTGTGGTGCAATAGAGCCTCGTACTTGTTTACTGACCACTTCACTTGATGGAAACAGACTTTTTGTAAGTTCTTTAAAAATTGCAATTACTTACTAATGTGCGAAAATACCACTGTCTTATATCTGTATAGACAAGAAATGGTACGAAACATATTACTTAATTATTATTAAGTAGTTTGAGTCTTATGCCCGATTTGATCAAGAGTGCCTAAATTCTAGGGAAACCCTAAGACCAATAGGGTGACAGTATTGATAGGTGAATTATTGGTTGCATGGATAATTGTTGGTGTAATTTCTTGGAGAATTTTTACTTGTCAGCTTCTGCTTGGATCTAAAAATAATTTGAAATACGATGTCCCTAAAAGGCATAATAAACGTTACCCGACAAAAACAGACAGACTTGCCAAATGATCGTCGAAAGGAGAGCAAACCGGAGCAATGAAACCAGTGAAATGACTTCAACAACACTGACAAGTTTATTATGTGTAAGCAATATCATAACTTTTGGAATCAGAGATACTTTTAGATTAATACTTTTCTTCATATGATCCTGTGGAATTTAACCAACATAAATTCATAAGAAATCCAAGTTTTAACAAAGCTTCAAACTATTCGAAAGTCGAATAATATACGGAATTCTAATAAGTTCGTCCATAGGACAAGAAACGGGACAACAAAATGACTTCTATAACTTGAAAGCACGACGCTATTAGAGCTACTTTCATCGAAATGTCAAATAAATAATGCAACAGCCAAGTTCCATAAAGTTGGGACTTGGGATGAAGCTTGAGAATGAATAGCGTCTCTTGCTATCTTCAAATGGCAACTTGATGATTTACTGACTATTGTGTAGACTCCATACTAATATTGTAAATGTGAAAGTGTACATATTATGTCTACTACGCTTTAACGGTCATCTTTCAACCGATTTTGATAAAATTTTGTGCAGAGATAGATTGTATCCCGGGAAAGGACATAGGCTAGCCCCTGAAAAATTGAAATTCAAAACTTAATCCACGCGGCCGCAGTCGCGGGCATTATTTAGTTAGTAATAAATTATGAACTTCACGAAAGAGTAAAATTCCGTGGAAAATGCAGTCATTACTCAAATAAGATTTCATTTTATGAAATTGAGACGAGCTATTCAAAATTCCGTTGAGAAAAGAATAAAAAGCGGATAAAAAAGATTCAGCCTGGATGAAAACTGTATAAGCCTGTTAAAACTGAGCAAGTCACGTAAATGAGAAAGGAGATGAATAATTACAAGCGAAACGTAGTGGAAACGTTCTCACTTGTACACCACAAGTGAGAACGTTTCCACTACACCCAATCAGAGACCTATAATTGTCTAAGCAAATCGTAATCATCTGAAAGCTTATAACGTATAACTCGAACAGTTGGGAGTTCGTACATGGCTTTTTGACGTGCAGTCATCTTTGAACTCCTTAAATAGTTCGGGTTATCCGTTTGACAAACTATTACGATTACGATTTCCGAACACAATCGGGGGGCTGATCGGTAAACTATATCCGAATGTTCTAAATATATCACATCTCAGTATCTTCGATAACTACAATGTGCATTTTGAATTCTACCTACATACAAAACTATTTGTGAACGTGATGCTCATGATAATAAAGTTTATATCAAGGTAAGACGAAAAATCAACGAGCGCTATTAACGTGGAAACAAGCGAATTCTGTTGGGCAATTATGGTACAGTGGCAGCTACATTGTAACGTCTGCAGTCAAAGTCAAAATATGTACTTATACAGTATACAGTACACCATGATGAAAGTCAAGTATACAAAGTATAAGACGTGATGGTGATGTCACCGTAAGATTGTAAAAACCGTTAGATTATAATCTAACTCGCGAAATTGTAAACTGTCGAATGATTACAATATAACGGATTATTTTTCGGTAGATTGTAATCTGTTAGGTTTATTAACCCGATAGAACCTAAGTGTTCGGCCTGCGGTCGGGCACTACTTGTTTATTTATGTCGAACCCTAACCTAATCTACAAGAAAGAGACAAGAAAACGTAAATACAATGAATATTTCAAAAATTGTCACTTATAACATTGAACGGTTCACAATCTTTCGACTGTTTACAATATATCCAAAAAAAAGCGTTAGATTACAATCTTACGGTTTTTACAATCTTACGGTGACAGTGATATCTTATAACTAAAGCTACGACAATCACCGCTGAATTCCGATTATTGATAAAAACGAACATCCGACTCGTCCTCGTGCCAAGTGTTGAGTTATCGGATCGGAGGGTAATAATGGGAACGCTATCGCCCTGTGAATGGAAATAGCATCAATAATCATGCAGCGTGTATTCCCCGCGCCCGACGTATACAAGCGATTCATTCATCGTGAATTCGGACACTTGAGACTAAACATGATGGAGGATTAATGATCCATACACGTTCCGGTAAGATGCTGCGGAGGACTGCGCATTGGGGAAATGAGTTCAGAAAAATTAGTTTATCTCCTTCCAGGAAAGAATTTGAGGATCTACAACTGATTCCGAATGAGTTCCTACTGAGAAAAGTGACCCGCCTGCTCGTTTGCTCGCTATTTATATATGTAAAAAGAAACAGACAATCAAGTAAATCCTACACTGGCGTGAGTCCTACAGTATGTAGGTAGTCCCACTTAAACGTATCTGGCATGGTGGAAAAAATTGGAACCAATTTTTATGCCTGTTTAGTTTTTTTTTTATTGAATTTTGCATACATATACTAGCGACGCTGTCACCGGGTGAGATAAGTTTGAAACAGCTCCATCAAATATTAAACACGTTACACCATTACATCAGGCATCTGAAAATAATCCAGCTCTGGACTATACCAAGCAAACATTGAATTGCGTAGGACATCCGCCGTCGCGGAAAACATGACGAATCGTTTCACTCGTAGATATAGAGCCTATTTATATTAAAAACCGGCCAAGTGCGAGTCGGACTCGCGCACCGAGGGTTCCGTACTCAAGAAGTAGGTATAATTACCTTTGTTAATGAACCGCAAAACTAACTTTGTTTGTAGAGGTTTACTGTTAATATCAAAAAATTACGTTTGTTGTATGGGAGCCCCCCTTTAATATTTACTTTATTGATATTTAATTATTTATTTTGAAAGGTAATATACAAGTTAATATTCTGTGAAAATTTGAACCGTCTACCTGTTACCGTTTTTAATATTGAGCAAAAAAATACGAAACAAACACGTTTATTGTATGGGGACCCCCCTTAATATTTATATTTTTAGTATTTGTTGTTATAGCGGCAACGGAAATACATCATTTGTGAAAATTTTAGCTTTCTAGCTATCACGGTCTATGAGATACGGCCTGGAGACAGACAGACAGACAGACAGACAGACAGACAGACAGACAGACAGACAGACAGACAGCGGAGTCTTAGTAATAGGGTCCCGTTTTTACCCTTTGGGTACGGAACCCTAAAAAGCCGTTAAAACAGATGGCGTTTATAGTTAAGCATTAATTAAATCGACGCGTTTAGCGCCTCGGCTATAACTTGCACTCGTAAAGACAGCTTTTGCTTGCGACTTTGAAAATAGTATTGCTAAGCTTTTTTATCAGTAGAACATGTTTCCGAACCGGTTGTAGGAATCCTACGTGGTTTTGACTATGGGATTTCAATGGGAGAAGTCGAAGTGGTAACTTATGAATGGATTTTTGGCTACTTTCGTAACATTGCAGGAGCAACATATGCCCAAATCCCTATTAATTTTATTATCCTATTAAACACTGGAGCACGATTTACTCATACAGCTAATATAGCTACAAAATTATCCTATTATTTACCGAGATAGCAATGAACCGCAAATAACGAAATTCAATATTGTTTTCAATATACGTATCATTTGTACAATTATTGTACACACTCAAAAATCAGTCGCACTTTACCAAGCTCGTTTGTATCGCCAAAGGTCGAATATTCACAGTGACCCGGTTACATATCAAGACACGCGGAAGCGTGTCCAGCCAAAGTCCAAAAAAGAAAGAACTGGCAGCACCGTGTGTAATATTACACGAACCATTTGGAGCCACTTTTGACCCCCTCATAACTCAAAAACTATTACACTTAAACATGTCAAATTTGGCTCATATATTGAGACCCGCGAGATACGTATGTGCTCCAAATTTCATAAGCACACCTCAAATGGTTATTTAGATATAAACGTCCAAAAATCGTCATTTTTATGATCTACCTACGGATAGATCAAAACTCTGACACGGGGCATACTACCATCGCTTAAAGCCGTATTATTTTAATATTGTTGACGTTCATGTTGTAGTGTTATAATCATTATTTTAAGGACGTTAAAGTACGTGACATTCAACCGTTACTTTGAAATAATACTGCTTTAAGCGGTGGTAGTAACTCCCTCGTCCACTTCCTGCGGCAACTTGCATTACATTCTACGCATAGTGCATCCACAACTAAATAAAACAAGAGTTGTTAAGTAAAAAAAAAACTCCTATTACATAAATCATACTGCAGGTCTTTGTTTAAATTCGTTATTTTGTGTTGTTAACTATTGAAAATGACACATAATTATTATTTTAATGTAAATAATAATGAATAATAATATAGTTGCATTAAAACCTTACCTTCGTATTCACGCATTTTGTGCAACGAAACGTCATTGACAGAAAAGAAGAAGAAACGTATTTGAAGTCGTCAGTTCAAGTTGTCAGTCATTGTGATTTTTAATCATTGTTTATAGTGGTTTTAGTGATATCGACTGTTTACCGTGCTTGTTTTCAATGTTTCACTAAAAACTTTTGCTATACTAAAATATGGATTCGATCTCGCCGACTTCGCGCTATATTCCATGGATGACCATTGTTTGCAATTTGGGTACGTTACGTTGAGGTGCATAAATTGTCACCTGAGTGTAAACAGGATGCTAAGACCTGTTGTTACCATGGGTGGGCTCACCATCGAAATGATATTGTTGCACCGGCAGCTTTCTTGATAATGTAACGACAGTGATTACCTATTTAATATGAAGATGAATAAATCAATGAACTAATAGAAAAGTCCTATTACAGTGTAAAGGATTATTTGAATGATAGCAAGGCATGGGTATGAATTGTTACAGCGGCTGATTATGTAACTGTTATATTGTATATATAATTTCAAATATTTGTGAGATGGTGATAATAAAACAAACACAGTTGCGTTTGTTGCGGGCTCTTCTCAGACCAGGGCACGTTTGGAACCCTCGTAGCTTTAGTTTTAAGATACCGTAGTTAGTTATCACCATCACGTCTTATGCTCTGTAAGCATGACGTTCAGGAGGTGTACTTTGTAGGTACCTATTTTGAATAAATATGTTTTGAGTTTGAGATTGTGTTCAATAATTTCTGTACAAAAAGAAATGATATCCCATCAAAAACATAAATGTAAAATGAGAGCCAAAATCCAAAATTGTGATATGTATATAATATATGCATTGGTTGTTGACTTCAGCGACAAAAGAAGTGAGATCTAAATGGGTGCCAAAGTTCAATGGTCAGTCCTGCAATTTATTTATAACAACATAAAATATTTTATAACAACTTAAAATATCATTTCTTCTTATAACTTAGGATAATATGTTGAAGACTAAGGCTTTGGCTTGGCTAGTTTTCATATACGAATTATAGCCTTCGCAAGTTGTAAAGCTGTAAGTTCTTATTTTATTCTTCCGAAAATTTGGCTTGCTAGTAGAAACTGTACTTTTAGGTACCTACTTAATAATAATTCGTATATGGAAACTAGCCAAGCCAAAGCCTTAGTCTTCAACATATTATCCTAAGTTATAAGAAGAAATGATATTTTAAGTTGTTATAAAATATTTTATGTTGTTATAAATAAATTGCAGGACTGACCATTGAACTTTGGCACCCATTTAGATCTCACTTCTTTTGTCGCTGAAGTCAACAACCAATGCATATATTATATACATATCACAATTTTGGATTTTGGCTCTCATTTTACATTTATGTTTTTGATGGGATTATATTATGCTCTAGCCTGAAGCAATACTCGCCCTATGCATATAAAATTCTAGTGCAGAGAGCTTTTGACGCATTGGCTCACCTGCCTGCATCCCACCGCACTGCAGATAAAAAGGATGCTGCGGAGATCGAATGTCGAAATAGGGAGGGTAGCTAGACAAATTGCTTTCTTCCCAGAATAAGTTGCTACTTTCATGTATGACTAACTACAAAATAATTCTTCAACTTGTTAGATTACAAGTAAAGGCGGAATCACTTTTACAAAATTCTGTTGAAAATTACCAAAAAATTTTTCTTTTCTGTTTTTGGATGGGCATAAACTATTTTATCATGGAGAGCATTTTATTTAATAACTATAAAAGTAAGTACAATGCACGTTATTGCACAAGAATTGAATGAAATAAAATAAATGTTTGATAACCATTTTAAACTATCAATTAACGTTAAAAAGTGCGTTGACTTTTGGCGAAGTCGCAAATATTTCATACAAAATCACACGCGTTTTGACGTTTGAAAAAAAGTTGCTGATTTGACTAAATTTGACTTTGTGTCAAATACCCAATTGTAGAAGTGCACCTCAAAGGGGATGCCTCAATTTCCTCAATCTCCTCGCAAGCCCATACGTCAGACGTATCCGCTAATGCTAAACAATCTATTCGCGTCTGAAAGTTTCATTTGACCCCGTCTGCGCCCCGTCTACCCCCGCGAGGGAGGGTTAGACTACAGAGGGTGCATAGGGCTGACATTCTTCCAGATTTAGACTAGCGCAGGTTTACGGCCTGAATTCTTCACACACAGATGTCGTTCGCACCCCCTTGTACGCATTCACTGTTACCCGTTGTCCTAGGTGAGCGCCAGAAGCTACGCCACGCGATACGACGCCATAGAAAATGACAGACTTATAGCTACGCGACAACGTAGGCCCCGTGAACGTAGCTACTGTTTGACACTGTCGCAATCTCCTACTGTTGGAGAAACAGGAGTTTGGCAACCCTAAAATTCTCCCACTTATCGAGATATTCACTCCGTTGCCACCAGCAAAAAAACGTATACAAATTACTCACTTAATCCCTGCGTCATTGGGATCATAATACCACAATATGTGACGTGGTCTAAGCCTTTCAGCGTGCTAAAAGGAATTGGATGAGATTTATGTTCAGGGGAATACAGACTGTATTGGCTTGGGATACGGGATAAATATTTGAATGGATTTCAAGTGAGGCTCGGGCGTTCAGCTGACTTTACGGATTGAAGGAATTGAGGGTTTCAACAAACCCGCTGTACATTTTCCATGAGTACCTAATTAAGCCTGATTGAGGGATTTATAGTCCTTCAAGTCAGATTCACTTTTTGTTTCCGTACTCTTCATTCTAACAACAGAGAGACAAATTCTAATTCTAAAACATTGCTAATGATGTCTGTTGCTAATCCATGCCTCCATATTAATACTATAGATGCGAAAGTGTGTCTGACTGGCTGCTACATTTTCACGGCCCATCTACCACCACTCCCCGTCCTCACTTCTCAGACTTCCTCAACCGGCCACTGCCCGTCACACTCTTTGTATCGTAGAGCTATCTACTCTCTGCGTCGTAATTATTCTTCATTGTTGATAATGGTGATCCCTTTCCATTATTCATATAATGGAAAGGGATATAGTTTTCTTGGGGTAACAATGCGGTGGGCTCCCATGTCGTTTACATATTACTTATATCTATCAAAAAAAACTCAAGTGCCCTATGTAAACGTTATCATCCACATCTCAAATGCCTGGGTTATCGGCGTGACCATCGGTTCTCGTAGTATCGCGAGCTGGTGTGACGTCACAAGCGACTGCACTCAACAGCTGATAGTGGGCCTACTCACAAGTAACTAACTACTAGGATAGCGGTGAATGCCTAGTGGTTTAGACATCCGACCTCTTATACAGGGTCGCGGGTTCGATCCCCGGGCACGCACTTCCGACATTTCGGAGTTTTAAGATATTAAACTAGCTGACGCCCGCGACTTCGTCCGCGTGGTTTAAGTTTTTTTTATGCCGGCGGGAACTCCTAAACTTTCCGGGATAATAAGTACCCTATGTCACTCTCCAGCTTCTTGATCCGCAAAGTAACGCCTGCTTCATCCGACATTGGGATGATTTGGTTTGGCTCCTTTGCGGCGTGATTGAAGGACAAACTAACAAACAATCACACTTTCGCATTTACAATATTAGTATGAAAATATGATATATTATAACTTGCTAGAAGCTATCAGTGATGAAAACCATCATGAGGTAACCTGCATGCCCGAATGTTCTTCATAATGGTCTCGAAGATGTGTGAAGTCTGCCAATCCGCACTTGACCAGCGTGGTGGACTATGGCCAAACCCTCAGTAGGGAGCCGGTAATGAGTTGAATTGAAATGATGAGGATTACTATTGACTAGGGTTAGAAGAAGTAACATTACGTGCGCGAATTGAATGCATTCGGGACCTGAAGGTTAAAAATCTGTTTCCCCGTCCGCGGATTTCCCTCGAAAGCTTGCAAACTGATGTCCTAGATCTTTCGCACCTTTATCAATTGATAATTGATAATTTTTATTTTGTCAAATTGTGGGTAACAACAGTTGTTTTTATAGAAATAGTCCCGTTCCACTACAGCCCGTTAACGTCCCACTGCTGGGCACAGGCCTCCACTCTCATGAGAGAGAGGGAAATTAGAGCTTAGACCCACCACGCTGCTCCAATGCGGGTTGGCGGGCTTTAACGACTATTATCATGTTAGTGATACTAACCGGGACCGACGGCTTAACGTGCTCTCCGAGGCACGGGGGTGAAACACCGCCAACTTCCTAACTCCGGGCTAGTACTGAGAATTTCTAGTCAGAAAAATCCAATACTTAATTATGGCCCGACCCGGGACTCGAACCCAGGACCTCATCGGCCGCAGTCGGACATGCTAACCACTAGACCAACGAGGCAGTTAAGTGTAAAAAAATATTACAACCTTAAATAATGTAAAATAACATTATCTCATTAGTTCACGGAGTACGCGGAAGTGGCATAACTATAGGACAATGCCCTTACAATTGTGCATTGTTGAGTCAACATCTCTTGAGTCCTGATCGCCCTGAGGATGCTCCGGTGTCGGAATGAAAACGTACGTTGAGACTTGAGAGTGTCTTGGAAGATTAATTATTGTGTGTCTTGCTTTTCCTGCATGTTTAGAAACGGAATGCATCTCGCATGGTGCACGTTGTACCAAATAGATTCGTCTGTTTTAGTGGCTTATAGATGATGCCCGCGACTTGGTCCGTGTGGATTAAGGTTTTTTGTTTCCCGCGTGAACTATTTAAAGTAGCCTATGTTCTTTCCCAGGATGCAACCCACCTCTGTATCTGTACCAAATTTCGTTAAAATCGATTGAAAAGATGAGCCGGGAAAACGTTGCAGACAGACAGGCACACTTTCGCATTTATAATACTAGATGATGCCCGCGTCTTCGTCCGCGTGGATTAAGTTTTTATAATTCCCCGGGGAACTCCTTAATTCTCCGGGTTAATTTAAAGCATATTGTCAAACTCTGTATACGTGCAGCCTGTGGGTTTCCTATACGCAGAGGGCCTACAATGACCTACGCGTACAATATAACAATAGTTTCAGAATGCTGATGGGGTTGCTGCGCTACTGCAGTGCGTCACAGATGTTTGCGGAGGCTCACACCGACGATTTTTATGGTATAATGAGGAAAAGAGCGGCATCTGTGATGAATAGAGTGCGCGGAAGCACCAACAGTATTCTAAAAACATTGGTAGGAAAGTGGGAAAACCCTTTTATGAAGCACTGGGTTGGCTTACATGTCAACTCCAAGTATCATAAGAGGTACAGGTACATAAATTAAGATAAATTAATTAAGTGTGAATTGTTTTTATTACTAACATAGTTTTAAGATATTTTGTTACTAACACTGTATGGATCCTAGATCTGAAATAAAGGTTATTTATTATTTATTTATTTATTAATTTCCTTCCCAGGGATGAATACCTACCTCTATACCAAATGTCATCAAAATCGGTTGAAAATATGGGCAGTTAAAGCCTAGCAGATAGACAGATAGACATACAGACACACTTTCGCACTTATAATATTGCTAAAACTTATTGATCCTTGGTTATCATGGAGTTCCGCAAAGTTGCGCCTGCTTCTATCCGACATTTGTGTCTTTGGGGTTATCATCGTATCTAGAGATGGAATGACATCACAATCGATGGAGTCGCCACCAAGTAATCATACGCACAGAGGATGGGCCTGTTCTATTTTAGAAGGCCAACGCGATTTCACCCATTATGATAATTATGTTGATTATGTTTAATAAGAATAATACTTTCGTAGAATTTTGTTTTGATGCTACATTTTGCAATACATACAAGTCAAGATACGTGACATCAAACTGTCATTTTGAGTAGTATTGTTTAAGTATTGCTGCATGGCCCCAGGACAGGAAAAAATAATATCTTCTCGGACGCCGAGATTCTCTTGGGATTACCTACTGAGTATTAATTGGAGAAAATTTAGATTTAGATTTGTAATGCGTTGAGGTGAGGTTACTACGTATTATACCTATAAACCCATGTTATTAAAAAGAACGACCCTTAAAGAATCCCTTTGTTGGCCCTCTGTCCAAGCCTCAAGGCTTTTTTCTAAGAAACTGCTTGAGGTAATAAATTGATTGAGGCTCCTAATTGCTATAAAAATAAAATTATTAGGTTATCGCGATTTAAAAAAAATGCCCCAGGCTATCACTTTAAAACCTTTACACCAGCCCTTCCCGTTGAACTACAAAAAAAAACTTTGAAATTTGGAACGAAGCGAGTTATGGCACAAGTAAATGAAAAAATCATGAATTGGAAATATTACCTTGTGTGGAAATATTGCGCAACAATTTTATATATTACGGAAAATTAACAATAATATTTGGCCAATTTCATTCTTTCTGTAATGTACCTATTAGCCTTGTTTTTGTGATAATTTATGCTAGTATCGAAAGTATCGAAAGTCTCGGGAATTCCCGGTTCCGTGCCAATATCGGTCCCAAAATTCCCGGTAGGTACCTACCTACTCAAAAGCAGTACCGAGTGCATGCCCTACATAAAACTAACTTCCTATTACCTACTTACATGGTACGTTCGTTATCCGTGTTACTACCACTCTTAACACGTTTTTAATATAACTTAGTTACACAGGTATAGTTACAGGACAAGTGTGTTCCAAGTTCCAACCTAGATCTCGATTCTCGTCATTGTTTTCCAGAAGTCATAGTAATGTCGTCTATGGTCAAGTTACTTTTAAAAAACCCGGTGAAACTCGATTTTTTCGAGATAAGAAGTACTTATAGATAATAGTTAATATAAGTATGTCCTCCAGGGATACCAGCTATCTCTATGCCAAAGTTTCGTCAATATCGGTTCAGTGTTTTGTGAAAAGGTAACAGAGTCAGACAGTCCGACAGAGTTTGTAATTCGTAATATTATAATGGGAAGTAGGTATAATAGTACGGGACTAATAAACATTGACCCTAAAAAAAAATGTAAAGCTGATTTTTGGCACAAGTTTTTTCCTTGGGGTCTGGGAAGTACCTCCTAAAAATTCCCCCCCCCCCCTAGGCCGCGGGCGTTCCCCCCACCCCCCAAACGTCTCCCTAACCGCAGTTTTTTGTAATTTTCTCAAAAAATATTAGTGCTAGAAAAAAACTTTCTATGGCGAAAAATATCTTCATTAAATTATCTACAAAATAATATTATAGTTCATTTCAATAAGACTAATAGTTTCGGAGATATGTTAACCCTTTGTGCATGAAAAGAAATAATTTGCATGTATGGCTTTTTGTAATGTAGTTTCTTGTGATTTCCATAAAAAACTGACAGAGTTACAAAAATGCTGTCTGAAGCAAAATGAAAGGCTATTAAATTAGCTATAAAATGATATTTAGCTTATTTTGATAAGAGTAATAGTTTTGGAGATATTGTGTAAGATAAAGAAAATAATATACAAGTACCGTGTACGTTGTTTTTAATTTTCGAAAAAAAATTAACAAAGGAAAAACTGATTGAAGCAGTAAGAAACATAGTTAAATAACCTACAAAATAGTATTTAGTTCATTTTGATAGCACTAATAATTTCGGAAATATACCTGTCATAGTTAACATGAAAGCAATATTTTTCAAAATTTTATATTATAAAATTCATTAACTAAGCTTCAGACTCGTTAACAACGATGTTTGTCGAAATAATGTCCTCATTTTCCTTAAAGCTATAGGTGTCATGGCATGCTTTACCATGAACTGTATTGGTGATGGTGAGTCATTTAAAAGGATGTTGAAAGTATAAAATCATGGCGGTGCGTGACATAGGGGTTTTCGGAATTTAGTATTTTACAAACATTTCATTCATGTCTTCTTTTGTCTTTTGTATAGAGTTTACTTATAAAATTATGTGTAATGTGTATTTATTAGTGACTTACATACAACTTACATGATGAAGAAAACTTCGTCCACGTGGACAAAAGTTTAAAAAAAGGAAATAACCTGGTATTCGATAAGATGATACGACTTTTCAAAGGTATTTCGTGCCGCAATGCAATATTTGTACCAAATTAAGTACCTCAAAATCAAAGAAATGGATGCTTAGGTTTTTCAGATTTAGGATGCGTCGTTGGTTAAGTTTTATTATTTGGCCCAGGATACAGCGAAATACTACGAACAATTATGGATTTCTATGGATCTAATAAATGAGATGATGCAACCACCGAGTTTCTTGCTGGTTCTTCTCGGTAGGAATGGCATCCCGAACCACTGGTAGATATACTAGACGATTCGCAAGCACTCGTAACAGTTTATTTGAATGAAAATATTTGAGTTTGAGTGCATTTGCAAGCTTATACATTGTGTGCGCGACGCCCGTACAAGAACATCTAATCTGGTCAGACTGCGCATTCGGTCGGTAGTTGCAAATTGCAAGGCAGTTTGTGTAATTTGGCAGTTGATTTGCCCAAATGCAGACCCAAAACCCAGTTTTGACCAAGCGGCCCCACCTTCTATTAGGGTTTGTCATCAAAAACGTAACTTCTAAATATCATTAAACATGTAGAGCATAATACCGGCTATTCACCACCAGTTTTGTTTACTCAAATAGCTCCAGCCTCCAAAGTTGATAAGTATAACTAGCTTGACATTCGTTACTTCGCTCACTCTGCTAGTATGACCTACGCCGGAGTAAGGAGATTGTGAACTTTGAACTTTTCTGAATAGACTCGAGATTCGAGTGACTGATATTTAGCATATTTGTACTTAGAGATCCGTACGGGTTAATTCGAGCGTTTGGTCAAAGCGTGCTCGACTCTTGAGATGAATGTCAAGGTGAGGCGCTCCGTCGCGTCGGCCGAAACGGCCGCGGCGGTCGTCGACCCCGGGGCGGGGGGGCGCGGAGGACGGCCCACGCGAATATATTATATGCGCCGCGTTTAACCTCCACAGGCGTTCTGCCGCCCTGGTGCTTATCATCGACTTTGTATAGTTATATCTCTTGTCCACATTCGAAATATTTCGATAGGAAATTTGATAAATCCCTATCCATAAAGGATGGAATCCTGCTTCCAATACGTAATTAATTATAAGTGCGTTGGCTTGGCCTTCAATAACGCCGCAAGTCGCAACTCGCAACGGAACAACGCATCGAAGTCATTTTTTGCATAGGTATTGTATAAAGTTACGAGTAAGGACCCGAAGAGTGATTAATAAGCTACCTACGTTTTGTCCCGCAAAATCAAGGAGGTTTTAAAATTTTGAAACCGCGGACGTCATCTAGTTAATAATATTTAATTATTTTACGAATGGGGCTGGAGCTCTTTTGTGCCAAAAATTAAAGGTATAGTTAAGGCTAATACTAACAAACACGTGTAATCAAATTTTATTTCAGCGATGATAGAAATTAAATTAATCCCTATTTTAAAAAGCCGAACTATTAATTATACAGCAGCAATCAAAGTTGTTTTGAAACGCAGATGCAGTAAAATAACAAGGCTCCGTAGGTAGAGGTAAGTACTAAGTATTAAGTACTATTAAATCAAACAGTTTTAAATGAAATCTCTAGAGAAGATAATAGGTATTATACTGTGCATGCTGTGCACAACATAATCTTCAGCCCCTATGACCGGATTGGCTGATGGATCGACAGAGTTGCAAAGATCACGGTAGTCAAGAAAGCTCATTTGAGGAAGTGTTTTTGATGTCTTCAACAAAACAACAGCCAGAATTAGCAAAAGCGTGTTGTACCCACGCAAATTAGATTTGTCCCTGAAAAGTTGAATGAGCCGCGTGTTTACGCAACGCCGTTTGTGGAGGTTAAAATTACGCGTGTCCGAGATGGCGGCTGCGTCTCGTAAATCGCGTTTTAATGTGCAATGAATAGTGGAAGCATATTATTTATTACTGGCTTATGTCCGCGACTTCGTCCGCGTGTTACTTCACTTATGTTACTTCAAAATCCAGTGGTTTTCTGTGGCGCGAAAATAGCGATCTCAGCCAGCCAATCATAGCGCGCTCCGAACATGGCGCGTAGGGAACAATCAAAAGCGGACGGCTATTGGTTGTTCCCTACGCGCACGTTCGGAGTCCGAGCACGATAGATAAAAGGCACGACTCTCCGATATTCTTGTGTGATGATGATCTTAACGTCAAGCAATAAGGTCTGTATTTCAATGGTTTTAGTCTGCGTTAGATGGCTATTCTGCGCAAATGAATTTTTCCGATGCGACTTATAAAATTCGTATATCTGCAGTGAATTGCTTCTTAAAACTTCTTTTATTTTCTTTCTTTCTTTTTTTTAGGCTTTTATAATTAATTACATGTCAGCCCAAAAAACTTCTTATACATTTAAGTAACCATCTGCGAGAAGTCAGAGATACCTGCCCGGGTATCATCGACCCCAGGACCCGTAGAATACAGGGCCGACACCGCTCTTCTTAAACCATTACTCAAAATAAATTGAATAATTCAATAAGTACTCCTCAATACTCGGAAAAATAACAAAACGGCTGCCCCTGTTTCGATACCTGCAGTGCTAATTGGTATGCAATGAACCATGACATCATCGCATACGTTTGGAAGTACAGGACCCGAATGCAATTTTCATCAACTACCTAATGCCGAAAGCCAATAAATAAAGGCTCCTCCAAATCATAACAATGTCGTGTTGTCCATTGAACCTGGCATGACTCGGCAATCGTTAGAACACGCACTAGACAAAGGACATTGGGAAAGTCCACAGGCAGTTCTACACAATAGTTACATTGGTATTCTTTTGGTGTCTTGTTTTTTAAATTCATACATACCAGTCGAGCCCTTGATGACTGTGATCTCAACTGGTGGTAATGGATAAGTGATCAGTCAGAGACATAAGCGGGCTAGCCTGGAAGGGTTTGGCAGGTTACATAAAACACAGAACAAACAAACAATAGCTAAATATAGTCTCGTATCGGGAACTAGACTTCGCCAGTAAGATAAAAACTAGTCGAGGGTGAAGACACCCACCAGACCAGAGGCAATTTACTTATTTAAGTAGTTAGTTACACATTTATTGATATTTTTTGATGATTTACTTATGCAAGGACGAGGTTTTTTTAAATCCCGCGGGAACTCCACTTTCCGGGATAAAAAGTCCCCAGGATACAAGTTACAACCAATCCCTGTACTAAATTTCGGCAAAATTTGTTAAACAGATGCACCGTGAAAGCGCAGCAAACAGCCAGACATACATTTACGCGATTCACATCCATGCACAGTGCCTTCCTTGAATGATAGGTATTAAAAGAATTTGTTAGTGACATGAGTGTAACATATATTGGTCGAACTTCAAAGAACTATAGTCAGCTGTACGATCATCAAATAAATATTATAAATGCGAAAGTTTGGATGGATGGATGTATGGATGTATGGATGTATGGATGTTTGTTACTCAATCACGCGCCAACGGCTGAACGGATCTGGCTGAAATTTGGCACAGTCTGGCTGAAATTTGGCACAGAGATAGAATATAGTCTGGAATAGCACATAGGCTACTTTTTATCCCGGAAAATTAAGGAGTTCCCGCGGGAACCAAAAAACCTCAATCCACGCGGACGTAGTCGCGGGCATAAGCTAGTTAGGTATATGATAAAGCTAAATCCAACATTGCTACAATCTGAATTGTGATTCAAATGGTTACCACACTTAAAAATAACTTAGGATGTGAATTTTAGGTCTTTTGGAAGATTCTATTTAGTAAGGAATAATTTACTATTGACTTATGCATCACCCTATTCTAACATTATAGCTGTCATTTTACCATAATATTAGGGGCCCCCAGGGGACCTTGATTGATTTTTGCTCAGTTAATCAGATTTTACTCATCTATTTACTAATTAGAATGATTTTTTTCAACCGACTTCAAAAAAAGGAGGAGGTTCTCAATTCAACTGTATTTTTTTTTTATGTTTGTTACCTCAGAACTTTTGACTGGGTGGACCGATTTGGATGATCCCGTTTTTATTTGAAAGGGCATACTTCCCATGTGGTCCCATATAAATTTTATCGAAATCAGTCGAGCGGTTTTTAAAATATCAACAATAAAATAAGTACCTACTTTGTATAGCGTGTGCTTGTTGTTGTAAAGTTGGGTTTCCGTTTCCGGCTGTCTGACAGTTCGCTGCGCGTAACGAGAGCTCTTAAGTTTAATTTCAAAAAAAGTGTTCAAAACGCATCACAGTATACGGGATAGCGTGAATTTACACATTTAAACCACACGAAATCGGAATACACAGCGATCACAACTACAAAGCAAGAGAGAAGACTGAAAAACAAGTGAGAAAATACGCCGTTATTTTGGAGGTTAGAATCCATTACGATCAACTGGTAAAAACATTTGTGATTTGACAAGTAGAAACTTGACAGTTGCACAGACAACAGCTGACATCTGACAGCTGGAGCAAGTGTTGCCACAACATTAACCCAAGAAAAGCTCCCATTTCGGTAGGTTTTTTTAACCAACAATGGATCCTCAATTTCAATTACTTTGGAATAAAATGAAAGAGGAGATGAGCCAACAAACAGATACTATAAACCAAAATATGATTACAACCATGGATGATAAACTAAAACCTCTTGTGGAGGACATAGTTGGACTCAAATTAGAAATAGATACACTGAAGACAAAAACACAACATTTAGAAAGACAAACAAGGAAAAACAATCTAATCATTCATGGTGTCCAAGAAACCGAAACTAATTTCCCGGACCTACTGAAAAGTATCACCTCAGTTTTGAACGTAGTCAGTGAAAAAGCAAGCATAGAATCTTGGGACAGATGGGAGATAAGTAACATTCAAAGAATCGGAAAGAAAATGGATGGCAAAACGCGGCCCATATGCATGACGCTTACCTTATACTGGCGGAAAATGGAGCTTTTAAGGAATAAGAAACATCTACCAGAAAATATATATATAACAGAGGATTACCCTAAAGAAATACTATTAAAGAGGAAAGAATTAAAAGCTCAACTAAAGGAAGAACAAGATAAAGGAAATGAGGGATATATTGCTTACGATAAACTAGTAATAAAAGGAAAGAAAGATAAAAGGAAGAGATCGCCTACAAGCTCACCAATTAGATCAAAGGACGAGAAAACAAAAAACACCAATAAGACTAAAATAAGTCGAGTCAACTATTACGACAAAGCGAGATCTTTCTCATTTAGCGGAACTAGCAGCGAGAATTAGCAATCAAAAAACACCAGCAACGAACGGAAAACAAAAAAGTCACAAACGGGAAATGACACAACAACAAGGAAAGGTCCCAACCAGGCTGGTCACCTTGGGACGTCAGACCACCACCCTCTAGAAGACAAACAGCAAACACGAAAAACATTAAAACCCAAACATTTACTAAACCTAACGAAAAGAAAAGATCAAAATAAACTATTCATAGCAACCCTAAATACAAGGACACTCAGAACAGATGACAGACTGATGGAACTACAACATGCATTAGAAGGGATAAACTGGGATGTTATAGGATTAAGCGAAGTACGACGACTAGGAGAAGAAGTGAGAGAGCATAAAGATTACATATTCTACTACAAAGGAGAAACCAAGGGGCTACATGGTGTAGGATTTATTGTAAAGAAGAATCTAAAAGAATCCATTATACAATTTAGAAGTAAATCGGAGAGAATTGCCATTTTGGACTTGATCATTCAAGACGGAAAAGAGCCATGGTCTATAATACAAGTATATGCGCCCACAGAGCAAGCAAATGATGACGAGAAGAACTTATTCTATACAACACTACAAAACGCTATCGAAGAAACCAATAAAAACAAAATTGTGATGGGAGATTTCAACAGTCAAATAGGTAGACAACAAGATGGAGAAACAAACGTCATCGGACTCTATAGCCAAGGCAAACGAAATAAAAATGGACAAAGAATCGTCAACTTTGCTCTCGAATACAATCTAAGGATAATGAACACCTATTATAAGAAAAGAACAAACAGGAAATGGACATGGATCTCACCTGATGGTAAAACCAAAAATGAAATTGATTTCATATTAACTAACACCCCGGGTTTCTTTAATGATGTAGGGGTAGTAAACCAACTAAACTTCAGTACAAACCATAGAATGGTTAGAGCTACTCTAGGAACCATAAAGACACAAAGAACAAGGAAACACATAAAAAACATATCAGATCAAATAGCGACTCCAATTCCAGAAAACATCCTTAATAAAGTAAAAGAGCAAATTAACAAAATTGTAAAATATAGATTCAATCCAAGAAAAGTACAACAAATTCGAAAAAATACTAACTAATTTGGAAACTGAATTGAGGCACAGGAGTAACTCAAACAAAATAGACAAAATAGGACAAAACGCAAGAACTATGATAAAAGAAAGAGGGGAGCTATTTGTAGACAGGAAAAAGAACATTAAAAAGATAGAATCATTGAGCAAAAAGATCACATCAAGTATAAGAAGTCATAAGAAAGCAATACGTTTAAACAGAATTCAATCTGAAATAGAAAAAACAGGAGGCATCAAAAGAGCACTCAAGAAACTTAAGGATCATTCGTCTTGGATACCGAAAATGAGGGGAAAGAACAAAGAAAACAAGGAATATACAACATCAAAAAGAACAACGATTAGCAAAATCGCTACAAACTTCTACAAAGACCTCTACAGTTCATTGGAACTACCATTAGAAATCGAAAACCCCAACAAGGAAGAAGAAATCCCTTACATAGTAGAAAGCGAAACAAGACAAGCCATATTAACACAAAAAAACGCCAAAGCCCCAGGAGAAGATAGAGTAACCAATGAATTGCTAAAAGGGTCAATGAGGCAATACTGAAACCATTAACTAGGTTATTCAACGAAATCTTAGATAGTGAAGTCATTCCGGAACAATGGACAAAATCAACCATAATACTGATTCACAAAAAGGGTGATAAAGACAAAATAGACAACTATAGACCGATCAGTCTTATGACAAATTTATACAAACTTTTTTCAAAAATTGTCTTAGGCAGGCTCACTAAACAACTAGACGCAGAACAACCAAGAGAACAGGCAGGTTTCAGGGCTGATTTCTCAACAGTAGATCACATACATGTAGTAAAACAAGTAATGGAAAAATATAATGAGTATGGAAAACCATACTATATTTCTTTTGTAGACTATAATAAGGCATTTGACTCCATTTCTCATAACTACTTATATAAAGCCTTGGTCAATCAAGGAATAGAAAATAAATATATTAGACTTATAAAGAACATATACAGCAACTGCACTGCAAAAGTACAACTAGAAAGAATTGGAGAGATATTTTTTTTTTTTTTTTTTTTTTTTTTTTTTTTTTTTTTTTTTTTTTTTTTTTCCTTATGTATCTGCAATCAGTCTTGCGACTATAATCAGATAGGCTGAGTTACATTATGGCATTTGCAGACGAGGGAGCCATTGCTCGCCCGTCCGTCAATAATCGAGCACATCAGCTCGTTTCAGGCGTTTCGCTCGTGGGGCTCGTAGCAACGAGCTAGCAAGGTGATTTGGATGCTTGGCAAGGCGGTCTTGGTGTTTTTTGCAATACTTGCTGATTTCATCACTGACTGTTGGCAGATCCAGATATTGATGGATTTCATGGTTGCGTGCAAACCAGGGCGCGTTTGTGATTGTCCTGAGTATGTTATTTTGGACCCTTTGTATGCGCATTACGTTGGATTTACTGCAGGTCCCCCACAACTGAATGCCGTAGAGCCAGATGGGTTTCAGCATAGCGCAGTAAATAAGCACTTTGTTGTTAAGCCTCAGTGTTGATTGCCGGCCAAGCAACCAGAGCAGGTTACGGAATCGAGCATTCATTTCGTCTCTTTTATGGTCAATGTGATATTTCCAGGTCAGGCGCCGGTCCAGGTGGAAACCAAGGTACTTGACACAATTTGCAGAAGGTAGAGTATCGTTACCTAATTTGACAGGAGGGCAGTCTCCTGGTCTTAGTGCAAAGGTGATGTGCTGTGATTTGGATGCACTCGCTTTTATTCGCCATTTAGAAAGCCACGAATGGATAGCATCAAGTTGTTTTTGGAGGCTGGAACTAGCTCGATTGGCATCTTGATTGCAAGAGAGGAAAGCAGCATCGTCAGCAAATGTTGCTATGGTGACATCAGGGAATTGCGGTACATCACATGTGAAAATATTATAAAGGACTGGACCAAGAACTGAGCCCTGGGGCACCCCTGCGGAGCAAGTGTAGAAGGTGGATCTGGCGTCCCCTTGCCTGACCTGAAATACTCTATTTTCCAGATATGATGCAAGCAGTAAGAACATGGAGTGTGGTAGAAATTTCTTAATTTTGGCCAAGAGTCCTTTGTGCCATACTCTGTCGAAGGCCTGTTGCACATCTAGAAACGCGGCAGAGCAATACTTCTTCATTTCTAGGCACTGTCGGATAGTATGGTACACCCTGTGGACTTGTTCGACGGTAGAGTGCTGCTTGCGAAAACCAAACTGGTGAGCAGGGATGACATCGCTTTCGTCCAAGGCATTCTTCAACCTAATAAGGAAAATTTTTTCCCAGACTTTTGACAGAACTGGTGTTAGGCTAATGGGCCGATAGGAGGTGGTTTCTTCTTGTGGTTTCCCTGGTTTGTGTATCATGATGATTTGGGATATTTTCCAAGTGTCTGGAAAGTGATTTTTTTGTATTATACAGTTGAAAAGGTTAGCCAAAAACACCAGACACTTTCTGGGGAGTTCTTTCAGAACACGGGGAGTAATCAGGTCAAAACCTGGAGCTTTTTTGGAGTCAAGAGAGGCGATTGTTTTAGAAATCTCTTTGGGAGAAGTAGGCTTGAGAGGTAGGCACAGCTGAAGGTCTTGATCAAGTATCTCTTGTATTTCAGGGTCGTCTGGACTCGGATGATCATTTGGTTGGAAAACAGTACTAAGGTGAGCCGCAAAAGCTTCCGCTTTTTCAGTGTCTGTTCGAGCCCAAGTTGCACCAGTCCTAATAGGCGGTAAATGAGGTTGCGGTTGGTTCAAGGTTTTAGTGGCTTTCCACAGTGATCTGTCTCCCCGACCTGTTGGCGATAATGCCTCAAGATTCTCCTTCATCAAGTTATGGGATGCATCTGCCAGTATCGCTTTAAGTTCTTTTATGGCACGATTAAGGCTAGTTTTATCGTCAGGGCAGCGTGAGCCCTGCCAGGTGCGCCGAAGCCGCCTTTTTTCTTCAATTTTTGCCCTTATGTCAGATGAAAGATAAGTGCCATGTTGTTTAGGGTGAAGATAGGGGGTGTTGATCCATGCTGCGACTTGAATAAGGTTGGTTATATATATCGTAGCGTTCTCGATGTCTTCAGTATTCTTGAGGGGAACTTTTAGGTCGATGTTGTTGTTTAAGTAGTCTCTAAATGAGTACCAGTCAGTCTTATGATTATAAAGATAGTCGTTGTTGTCTCTTGTTAATATTACTGAGTTGCTCACCTCCAGAATTACTGGGGAATGGTCTGAAGACCCATCCAAACTTGGCTCAATGTTGGTATAGGGCTGAGAAACATTTTTTGTCACAAAGAAGTCTAGGAGATCAGGCCTTTTTTTGGTGTCCGCAGGCCAGTATGTTGGTTCACCAGATGACAGTGTGGATAATTTGTTGCTATCGATGCTACTTTTGAGTTCTCTTCCTCTCGGGAGAGTATAACGGGAGCCCCAGAAAGTGTGTTTGGCATTCCAATCGCCACCCGCTATAAAACGATTACCTAATGTTTTAAAATAGCTCGAGAACATAGCCGTGCTAATTTTGTGTCTAGGTGGGCAGTAAACGGCTGAGAGGGTGATAAACTCTGACTTTTCTTCTACTCTGATTGTGGTGGCTTGCATATGTGGAGTTCTGTAGTGGTCTAGGAAATGGTGCGTTAGGTTGTTTCTCACAATTACCGCTGTCCCCCCATGGGCCCCACCATCGGGGTGAGGTGTTAAATAGCTACAGTATCCAGGTATCACGAATAGACTCTTGTCAGTGACGTGGGATTCAGATATGAGAACTGCATCTAGTTTGTTTGTAGCCATAAAAGCTACCAGCTCATCTTTTCGGCCTGTGAGGCCGTTAATGTTCCACGCTGCGATTCGTAGGGTACCTATTTAACAACCTTAGTTATGAGTGTGGTAATAAGCCCCAGAAGGGTGCTTATTTGTTGTAGTAGGATGTCTATTTTCTCACTTTGCTTCAGGAGTATATTTTCAATGGAGCTAAATGATCCATGTGTTGACGGATGAGTATTATTCTCATTTGGTGGAGATCTACGGCTTCTTGCTGCATCTGCATACGTTTGAGGTGCTTTCTTTGGTGGGCGCGAGTTACGTATGGATTCTTCTATGTTTGCATAATTTGCGTTTCCGTTAGGGAGTTCACCCTCTGGGCTTGTTTTTGGTGGATAAAAGGGTTTTCTGTTAATGGTAGCCTTTTTCCTTGTGAGTATCTCCTTATAGACCTGGCATCCTTTGTAATTCGCGGGATGATCAAGTAAGCACAAGGCACATTTTGCCGGAGTATGTCTATCTTTCTTTGGACATTCCGATGTCATGTGCCCCTCTCCGCATTTCACGCAACGATACGGTCTCATACAATTATTTTTAGAGTGACCATATTGTTGGCACCTGTGGCATTGAACAACTGCAGTAGATTTTCTTGGGTTTTCAATTTTAACTCTCTGGTGAAATATGTATTCTATATTTTTCAAGTTTTTATTATTGACGCTAGGTTCTACATTAACAAAGAAAGTAGACGTAGGGATTTTGTCTGGTCCATATCTGGCGTTGATTATTTCGCCTCTAATTTTATTACCAGTAGATTCCACTGCTTCAGCTATCGCAGAGTGGGGTGTTGTGTGGTGCAGGTTCTTTATGACAATTCGACAGCATTTTGTATCTTTCCTTGTGAAGGTGTGTCCGATTAAGCCTTTTGAACGGATAACGTCTATTATCTTTTTGTATTCCTCCACACAGTCAATAATAATTCGAATGTTGTTTTTATTTACAATTTTAAGCTTGAAGTGGTCGGCCTTACTCGTTGACTCCAATAGTTTGGACAGTTCATTTACATCTTCAATGCCATACAAGATGATGGGAGGAGGTTTGGTCAATGGTTTGTTGTTATATGTGTTGTCACTCTCATCAGGTGGGTCTATGGTGGTGGGAGAGATATTTAAAATTCAAAAAGGAGTCAGACAAGGGGATCCTCTGTCTCCCAAGCTCTTCCTGGCTGTGTTAGAGGAAATTTTCAGAAATCTAGATTGGGAAGGGTGGGGAATAAACATTAATGGATGTAGGCTGTCGCACCTGCGATTTGCAGATGACCTGGTACTGTTTAGCGAGGACCCAGCCACCCTACAAGTAATGCTTGAACAATTAGCAACAGAGAGCCAAAAAGCAGGTCTGACAATGAATACAATTAAAACAAAGGTTATGACCAATAGACATCAACAAAAAATTAATGTAAAGAACCACGATATAGAGTATGTGAATGACTACATCTACTTAGGCCAAATAATTGCACCAAACTTGCAGATGGACAAAGAACTACAAAGACGAGTAAATAACACCTGGGCTTGCTACTGGTCGCTGAAAGAAATATTGAAGAACAAAAACACTCCAATGCCAATTAAACGTAAAGTATTCAACACATGCATCCTACCAATACTTACTTACGGGTGCCAAACGTGGGGCCTGACGAAGACTCACGCTCAAAAACTAAAGGTATGCCAACAGGGGATAGAGAGAAGCATGCTGCACAAAAAAATGCTAGATAAATGGAGACTGACCAAAATTAGGAAAATAACAGGCGTGACAGATGTATCGAAGAAAATTAAGAGACTCAAATGGCGCTGGATTGGACATGTCCAAAGAAAAGAAATGTCTCCGAAAGAAAAATGGACCAAAGAGGTCATATCATGGTACCCCAGAGATGGGAAGAGAGCAAGAGGACGGCCACAAAGAAGATGGGAAGATGACCTACCAAAGGGATGGCGTAGATTAGCACTGGACAGAGAAAAATGGCGAATTCTAGAGGAGGCCTATGTCAAAGGAGGACAACCCCATCAAAATATAAATTAGTGCTGGTGTTATTAATTTCAATTAATTATTTAGATTAAGCTAAATAGCATAAAATTAGTTAATATTAGCATAGGAACTTAGTTTTAGTAACGATTGATCGGAGAATAAAGGCTATTTTTATTTTATTTTTATTTTTATGCATCACCCTATTCTAACATTATAGCTGTCATTTTACCATAATATTAGGGGCCCCCAGGGGACCTTGATTGATTTTTGCTCAGTTAATCAGATTTTACTCATCTATTTACTAATTAGAATGATTTTTTTCAACCGACTTCAAAAAAAGGAGGAGGTTCTCAATTTGACTGTATTTTTTTTTTATGTTTGTTACCTCAGAACTTTTGACTGGGTGGACCGATTTGGATGATCCCGTTTTTATTTGAAAGGGCATACTTCCCATGTGGTCCCATATAAATTTTATCGAAATCAGTCGAGCGGTTTTTAAAATATCAACAATAAAATAAGTACCTACTTTGTATAGCGTGTGCTTGTTGTTGTAAAGTTGGCGCGGGAGTTTGAAGTCGGTTGTTTAAAAAGATTTTTTTATATTAAATTATTAATCTTGATATTCAAATTACACAACATTTAAAAATAAAGCATGAAAGATAGGCCTAGATAGTTAAGTACGGAAAACAAACAAAATTATCTTACTGACAATGGCCCATAGGTATGCAGTATGACTCAACTATAGATAACATTAGCTGTATCTACTGAATGCTCAGTGTTTTAATACAAGAGAAAGAGCTTTGTAGTTTGTATAAGTGGCTACTCATGTCTCACTGAACACTTATTGCTAGGAACTTTTAAACTGTCAACAGTTATGGTGGCGCGTCACTAGTATGGTGGCCCAGAACGCTTCAGACGACAACCCAACAGGAACTACAAAAATTCCAAAGACAAGCATGCCTAGCGATCACTAGCTGCATGAGCACCACCCCAACAGATGCTTTAGAGGTAATATTGGGAATCCCCCCCCCCTACATCTTCACATAAAAGAAGAAGCTACCCTCGCAGCGCTAAGGATTAAGACTTATGGGCTGTGGAAAGATACAAACACAACACATACCCGGATACTGTCAGGTGAGAACATGAAGTGTCCACTGTTAGGATGGATCTGTGACAAAACACGGAAGGAACACATAATCGAAAAAGATTATGAGATCAACATCTCAGATACCGGAATACACAAAAATACTGTAGATACGATAGACGTTTACACAGACGGGTCAAAAACCAGCCAGGAACCGGTGCTGGAGTGTACTGTCCCGAACTAAACATACATATTGCTCGCGCGCTCGGTAAGAATAACTCTGTTTTTCAAGCGGAGTGCGTCGGCATCACTGCGGCGGCCATGGCAATGGCCGACAGACAGGTAACAAACTTTCATATTAACATTTTTAGTGATAGTCAGGTAGTCCTGCGAGCTCAAGCCAAAAGTACGACCTCATCTAAGCTCGTATTGGATTGCCATAACGCACTACAAACACAAAATCAAACCTAGTATCACTCGGCTGGGTTAAAGGTCACAGCGACAACATAGGCAATGACGCAGCCGACGAACTAGCTCGACGAGCCTCAAACCTGAAGGTAAGGGGACCTGAACCGATCGTTCCAATACCATTCAGTGAGTACAAGACTTGGTTAAAACAACATACAGTAGGTACTCATGCCGAACTTTGGCCAAACACCACCAGCTGTAGACAAACAAAAGAGGCTATACCCAGCCCAAACCAACGCCTAACTAAGAAACTACTGCAATTAAACAGAGCTAAACTCAGGACGGCTGTACGCATGATAACAGGACACTGTCCACTTAACAAACACCTATATGTTCTAGGTATAACCGACAGCCCTCTGTGCAGAGCCTGCATGGAGAGCGAGGAGACACCAAGACACATACTACTCGAGTGCAGTGCTGTAACCACTCAACGAGAAGCCTACATTGGCTCCCCAGCAACACTTCCGGAAGTCCTTGCCGACCTGGGCGGCCTGCTTGGATTCTGGAGTGAGCTCGGCTGGCTGGAGTGATCCAGCGGGGAGTCGCACCAGAGGTCTCACGTACAACGGGCACCAGTGCTTAAGTGCGGAAAAGCCCAGAGAGAAAGAAGAAGAAGAAGTTATGGTGGCTTGGTATTATTCAATGGATCACTGTGGATTTAAAAGACCACAGACTAACTCGCCATCTCTACCAATAGACATCCACTGCTGGACGAGGGTCCCCTGCATGGATCTCTACACAACATGGTTTTGTGCTGCTTACTTTCAGCTCCCAGCTATTTGCTTAAGGTGATCCATTCTCCTAGTGGGGGGTTGATCCAACACTGTTTTTTGGTGGAGACCACTATTCAAGAGCCTTGGGAGCTCAACACTTATAATATGAAGTATGCCGTTACATAACTTAGCAACTACACTGAATTTAGTAATAACTATTATACTTATTTATTTAAAGAAAAATCATATTTAGTTGTAGTAGGAATTCATTTGTATCCTTAACTATTAGTTATTTATATGCAGCTATTCCGCTAGATGAGTTTAAACTTGAGCATAAACATGACTTAAAAGTAGAGGTTCTCTATGTTTCATAATGGAAAAGAGTGAAGGTTTTACTATTTTAAATTACTTTTTGTACTTAAGTATGAAGTAAGTATGTGTCAAAAGTTTTAACTTAAGTGCCTACTTAATTATGAAACTAAACTAAACCCAAACCATACAAAAGCCTTGAAAGAATGTATTTTGAATAAAAGACAACAATATGCACTCAGCAATACATGTCTTATGGCTCTACAATGGTCCAGTACATGCAACAAGTACTTACCACTAACATTTATGTGAAAACCAACAAAGTCAGCAAGCTGGCCGATGCTGACTATACATGGATAATAACTATAGCTAGCAATGGCCAAGTCCTACTGATAATATGATAAATGTGAAAGTTTGGATGTTTGTTACTCCTGCAGTTTGGCTAAAATTTTAAATGGAGATAGCTTATACCCTGAATTACAACATAGGCTACTTTTAATCATGAGAAATTAAGGAGTTCCCGAGGAAATTATAAAACTTATTCCATGCAGACAAAGTTGCAGGCATCATCTAGTGTGTTTCTGTAATACAATCTATAGATACTTGGTAATACCAAAAAAGTTTGCTTAACTATGTATGACCTCACAGCTGGCATGATTCATCATAACCTCTAAAGTCCACAGCCTTAGCAAGAATGTGGCCATCTGTGGAGACCTATTAAACCTTCATTAGGTACTTATGAAGGTTCTATCATTAAATGGTAATTAAGCAAGTAAGTTTAAGCTAAGCAAGTAAGTATATGTTAATTACACTTTAGTGATAAAATCCAGATACTTAAGTAAATTTGAACATTTAATTTTTCTTAGCTATAAGATAATAACACATTTAAAGTAGTTTTGTTGTTAAGTGATCTGTTCACTAACTTTCTATGAATGAATGGTTCCTAAGACTAGAAATTAACTATGTAATATAAGCTTCTGTTTAGAGTTAGGTTCTATGTTGAGATAGGTACTTATGTAGAGTCATCATCATCAGACTTATATGAATGAAAAGTCAAACACAGTAATTATTTTAACTAATCCAAGGACAAGACTTACACTAAGTTGCACAAAATAATTAAAAAATTTACTTTGTAAGCAAGTGGCAATTAAACTAATTTAATCACAAGAAGTCTTATAATTCTTATTATATACTAAAGCCTTAATTACCTCAATCTCTACTGATAGTTTTAAATTGGTTTTGAGCAACTCAGCATAGGTAACTTTAATTTTAACTTTTTGAAATGTATCAGCTGTTATCTATTTTCTTCAGCATTCAAGACATTTTAAGACAAATGTACAACTAGGTGGCCAAGTGAGGCACAGAATACAGAATTATTGTGGAGAAATCAGAGGGAGACTTTTGCCCAGAGGTGGACAATATATTTAGGCTCTCAATAATTAGGAAAAACATTCAGGAAAAATGAACATGTTAGTACTTTTAACATGTTCATTTTTCCTGATTACCTACTTAATTTTATGTAGTGATATCATCAAGCTGTACACAAAACTTTAAAACTATTAAGTATAAGATTTATCATTGCATGGTGTAAACAACATTTTGAAAACTATTTACCTACTTAAGTAATAAGGATTTAGTGTGACACTTATTTGTAAATTGTAATTGTATATAAATAAATTGTACCACATGTGATGTATTACATTTTTTACTTTTTAAATGTCTTTATTGGTTCCATGAAAAAAATACAAAAGTTATACAATAGTTAATAAATAACTTACTGCTAACATCAATGTGGTAGAATTATTTATACAGGCTAAATCACCTTTTTAAACATTTATCATATAAAATACTAATAATTATATCATATTTTATCAAATCACTGTAGCATACCACTGTTGAAAAATAATAAGGGTGGAGTGCGCCGACTTCTGTTTAAACGATATTTAGGTAATCGGCTGATTATTCTTCAACACCGTTTAAACAACCGTTTAAATATTTACTGTTCACGACGTTTTTTTGAACGACGATCATTACACCAGGCGATAAACAACCATTCACAGCAAATTGACATGAACTGAACGAATGGTAAAAGCCAACACATTTGCGTAGTCTCATTGTTTTAACTGTTCATGCTGACGTACTGTGACGTTTATATTTAGTAGTATAAAACAAAATGCTATCAACATGAAAAGTATAACGACACCATTGGGGAGGATAAACTACGCTGTAGTTCTGAATTTGGACAGGTAATACGGTGTCATGGCCCCTATTGTTTTGAACTGACAAGATATTTTGAATTGTGCCAGATGTGGCGTGTTGAGTTGCAGAAATCTGAAATTATTGAAAACACAGCTATGCATCAGTCAAGTGATTTTTGTGGTCCTATGCACAGTTTTTTTTAAATTTTGTAAATATGGAAGGCCAAAAGAAGCGCACTCACAATTTCACCAGTGACGAGAAGCTCATTATTTAAATACTAGGGGTTCGCCCCGGATTCACACGTGTAGCACTCATCATAATAGTCCATACCCAATAATAGCCAGTCGGTACTGGGCAGCAAATCAGGTTTTACATTAGCACTGCGATATCTTTTCACCCCGCCTGCCATTGCATGTCGCGGCACCTATTTCTATTGCGCGTTACTTTATTTCTATGATAATATCTTCTAAGATATTAATCTGAATTAAATGATGTAAAGGGCGGATTTGGTCTATAATAAATACGTGAGATGAGAAACCACTTTATTTTGATAAGGATTCGACGACCTCCGTGGCGCAGTGTTGAGCGCTGTTGCCTGAACGTGCGGAGGTCCCGGGTACGATCCCCGGCAGGGTTTGGAAATTTATAATTTCTGAATTTTCCCTGGTCTGGCCTGGTGGGAGGCTCCGGCCGTGGCTAGTTACCACCCTACCGGTAAAGACGTGCCGCTAAGCGATTTAGCGTTCCGGTACGATGCCGTGTTGAAACCGAATAGTGGTATGGGTTTAATATAACTGCCATGCCCCTAACAGGTTAGCTCGCTACTTTTTTTAGAACTTTTTGAGAGGAACAATTCCACCATACATTGTTTTCGTGTAACTTTTACTATTTACGCAGCGCACGCCACGGGAGCTCTCAGATGAGACGATTTTTTCCGACTTCATTCACATTATTGCAATTTTCGTTTTTGAAAATAAAATATAGCCTATGTTACTCGCTGATAAAGTAGCTATTCTATAAAGAATTTTTAAAATCGGTCGAGTAGGTGTTGATATTGTCCACTACCAAGCAAACAAACAAATCTTTCCTCTGTATAATATTAGCTAAGACAAATGTCAAAATGTAGTAATCGGCGTTTAAACGACCCCTCCGAGCTCGGTTACGTTAAACAGAGGATCAAGCATTGTAAACAGTGGTTGGGTTGTGGTGAACAGTAAAAAAGATTTAATCAGTCGATTATCTGATAATCAGCCGATTCAAAAGTCGGTGAACTCCACCCTAAGTGTCTCATTTTGTAACTATAAAACACTATAAAGATTACTTTAGATGTATTACTTTTTTGAAAAGAGCCTTGCTTCTTACATGCACTTTAAATTGCAATCTACTTTATTTTTTCCACTTTAAGAATCCTGATTTCATCTAGAGTTTGGTGTACAGCTTAATAATTGCCAATTTGGTAAAATATTGTGTGGATACTCACATAAATAAGTCCAGAGTAGTATCTGTCCTTAATATTGTGAAGAACCGAGGCTTCATTGAGGCAAGTCAACGCTGCCATGTCCTCCACCTTATCAAATTTGGGCGGGTTCATCTTCTGGATATCATCTATGGGCACCAGCATCCGCTTCCCCGACTCCGCGATCTCGACTTCCACCTCGTCTCCATGCTCCCCCTTGATACCAGCTGCGACGAAACCTTGGGTAGGGTGCGGGACCCATACTAATCTTTTCCGAGTCCACTCCGCCTGGGTCGCCGGGTCGTTGAAACTGTTCCGATCGACCGACAGGTACCGGAGCTCCGGGTCGTTCCTATCCATGTCCACCATCGCGCCCGATCACGCGCGACCCTTGCGATGACCTAACACCGGCACTGTGTACCACATTAAACGGTCGCTAGACCGACACACACCACACGTCGATAGAACTCCGGGTACGATCGTGCACGGCGGCTGCACGGCACACACGAAATGAAGATTCGGACTTCAGAGACACGACACGACGGACACGGAGTGACAGCAACGGCTGTGCTGTGGCCTGCGAGTAGGAGGGATGAGACCGGTCGACGCCCGAATTCACGTTTTGATCGAAATACGTACAAAGTTTTCCTTAATCAGCAGGACGGCGGCGTTATTACACTTATTTTAAATATTTAACTAACTCTTTTTGAGGACTCTACACAAGTTTTTAGGTGTATTTAAACGCTATTTATCGCAAAAAGCGCTACTCGAACATACAAATCACACCTCAATTCTCAATTACCTGTCAAACGCAAACGTCGCATATTTGACACTTGTGACAGTGACCGTTAAGCCTGCTAACAATTGGTCGTTATTGACGTTTAAACATTTTCGAAATATATCAGACCAATCTTATGATTGTATTTTCATGCTGCAGTTAATTATTTATGAAAACCAGCTTCCTTTAATATGCGTTCGAGGAATGTCCGACATTACAGTGACAGATTATAAAAAGGGATTGTGACATGTTTTAGAGATATTAAAATTATGGTAAATATTCGTAGATTTATTATATTTACCACTACAATGAATAAAACAGAACATATGCAAAAATAGAAAAAGAAACAAAACAGAATGTTAATTATAAATTCTCATAAATTGGGAATGCATCTAAGTAAGTGTCAACTGTCAATTTTTATCGATGTCATCTGTCAGTGGCATGTCAGTGGCCACAAGATGTCATAATCATGTGTGACGCAAGTAATTACTATAATTTCAACCGTATAAACATCGAACATAAAGCTCAGATTGAGATTGATTTTTTTGTGTTTACAACCTAAAATACACACACTGGCACTGCTCATCTGAATAATTATATAAAAACTAAAAAGCATTGTTTTATCGCCTCAATGAGCTGTAAATAATAAACAGCTATAAACCCATTGTTATTTTAAAACAATCTTCATTTCATAAGGTTAAAGTTCACGGCAGTAATCAGTGTAATAAGTGAACTGAAAATGATAAAACCGACACATTAATACATTTTACTGTAGTGTTTATGACTTTAATAAGGACAAGTATCCTTTCTAGGTGTTAAAGACGAGTTTTATTTAGTTGCTATCGTGTAATCGTGAGTACAAGACATGGCCTATATTGTAGATTTGCGTTCAGACACGGTTACCAAACCTACAGATTCCATGAAACATGCTATGATAAATTCAGCACTTGGTGATGATGTCTTCGGTGAAGATCCTACTGTCAACGCTCTGGAAAGTAAAGTGGCCAATCTATTGGGGAAGCAGGCAGCTTTATTTGTACCGAGTGGTACTATGGCGAACCTTATTGCAAGTAAGTTTATGGGGTACCTAGTTATTAAGTAGTAAAGAATATTATGTAATACTCAGTGCTTTAATAACAATTAACTAGTTAAATTTATAGATTGTCTGTCAGTTCATGTATCCACTTTTACCTAGTAAGTACAATAATTAAAATCTAAAGATTGCACTATGGAAAATTACTTTAACAATTATAATAATTTATTCATGAAAATGCAGATGATATAAAATTTACATAATTACAGTTAGAGCGCCTTGAAGAATTAATGGTGTTTGGATATTTGATATTTTACCTAAAGTATTCAAATACTTGAATACTATAATGACTTTTTAATAATTTACTTACTTATACAAAAATTAGAATAAATTGTCAAAATTATGTAGCAAGTAAGGTAAATTATTAAAAATTCATAAAAAACTACAATTAAAACAAAAATCTAATATAAAATCCGTACTAATATTATAAATGCGTAAGTGTGTCTGTCTATCTGTCTGTTTTAACTGCCCATCTGTTCAACTGATTTTGATGAAATTTGGTATAGAAATAGGTTGCAACTCAGGGAAGGACATAGGCTACTTTTCATCCCGGAGAATTAAAGAATTCTTGGGGGAATCAAAACCGGAACCGGAATCCACATGGATGAAGTCGCGGGCATCATGTAGTAATAAATAATAATTAAATTCTTTATTATTAAATGTTTTTGCATGTTTTCAGTAATGGTGCACTGCAACAAAAGAGGGTCAGAGGCCATTGTTGGAAACTTTTCCCATATTTACAAATATGAACAGGGTAAGTAAGAGGTACATAAACATTTGTGTGATATGAAGTAACACAGAACCGAAGTCTTTTGTTACTAGGATCCATAGAATAGGAATACTAACGGCATTTTTAGGGTTCCGTACCTCCAAAGGAAAAAACGGAACCCTTATAGGATCACTTTGTTGTCCGTCCGTCTGTGTGTCTAGACCCTTTTTCTCAGGAACGCATGGAGGTATCAAACTGAAATTCATATCAAATACTCAGATCTACTGTCCCTTGGAGCTGTGAAAAAATCAAACTTCTAACCCAACACAATCAAAATATACAGCCGTTTAAGCTGCAAATTTTCGACACTCGCAAAGGAATCAAAACCTACAGGGTACTTCCCGTGAACTCAGAATCTTGAAACTTGGTACGAAGCAACGTCTTATAGCACAGATAAAGGAAAAATTGCGAAAAGCATAAATTTTTAGTTACATCATATAATAAAAATATTTTTAATCAGTTTAAACTTACTAATGTTATGGATTTCATACCATAACTTTTACTTATATACCTACCTACAGTTTGTACGGAACCCTCGGTACGCGAGTCCGACTCGCACTTGGCTGGTTTTTTTTTCTATTTAAGTACTACAAGTTAGCACTTGACTGTTATCCCAAGGACTTGACAGAGATCTGGTGGTAAATCATGATGCGTAATATAATGAGGAATATAAATGATGTATCTGTGTCATTGAGAAAGTCATCAATAGTATAATAACTCTGGTTCGGAATTTCATTCCTACTGAAAAGGGCCAGCAAGAAATTGGGTGGGTGCTCTTTTCAATCAAAATCCTTTCATTGCAGGTGGAGCGGCGCACGTAGCAGGCGTGTTATTGAGCACAATACAGAACAAGCCAGACGGCACATTCGACTTGCAAGAGCTTGAGAAACGCATTCGAGGCTCCGATATACACGAACCGATCACATCGATGGTCGCGATCGAGAACACGCATAATTATTGTGGTGGCAAGGTAAGAAACTAAAAAAAAACTAAACTTCTCTGTTCTACCACAGAACAGCGAGAAACCGTTTGCGTTGGCATCCTTATGTGGTTGATGTCCAATCTGCTCGCACGAAACGTTTTTGCTCAACGTTTCTGATCCGAACCGCTAGGGTGTGGAACACCCTCCCAGAGCACGTGTTTCCTGCCACGTATGGGTAACTTAGGTACCTACTAGTGAATAGGGCAATATTCTAAGCAAGCGCGCTCTAACCTAGACCTCATCATTGCTTTGCACTAAGTATGTTTGTCGTCAAGTGCAAGCCTATCTCTCAATAAAAAAAATTTAAAAAAACTGCCTCTGTAGGCTACTTTTATATACACATACATTTACATACACATTAACTTACACATCATAATTAATAATTTGATATTGCATATCAGTGTCGATATGGCGCGCGCTCGATAGTCGATATTATCGACCTCGCGCCATCCTTATGAAGTCCCGTTAGCTTTCGGGCCGGCGCAGGCGCAGACCAACGGCCGCCGCCCGTTGAAAAACCAGTACGAATCTAGTCCCGACACTGAACGCACGCTCGTCTTAGCCGTTCAGCGCGTACGAACTTCATACGCAACGCGACCCCGCATAGGGAATTATTTTATTTGTAGTATTTGTGCCTATCCGATATTTCTATTTCTACTTCTGCGCCGACTATATCTTATGCTTATCTGTTTTCTTCTGTGTGTAACTGTGCTTCAAAAACTGGAGTGAGTAAAGTGAACATAAACTGTAAGTCCACTCTTTTATTTCACTACTCTAACCTTAAACGCCACTAAGCTGGTGGCAGGGAGTAAATACACCCCTATACTGGTGACCCCGAGCTAAGAACATGGATAGACAGACGCAGAAAGATCCAAAAGGCACGTCATCAACGTCTAGTGATGGGAGCAGCAATATATCGATAAACCGAAGTGACATATTCAAAGTCGGGGTACGAGTGCCTCCATTCTGGGCCGCAGAGACAGAGATTTGGTTCGCTCAGGTTGAAGGACAATTCGCTATTTCCGGGATCACTAACGATTCTACGAAATTTAATTACGTAATTGGGCATATCGACAACCAGCACTTGAAGGAGATTAAGGACATAATTGTCAACCCTCCCGCTACAGATAAGTACGAGAAGCTCAAAAGCGAGTTGATTAGGAGGTTGAGTGCATCCAACGAGAAGAAGATTAAGCAGTTGTTGATGCATGAGGAGCTCGGCGATCGTAAACCTTCTCAATTCCTTCGACATCTCAAAGGTCTAGCAGGTGCAGGCGTCCCCGACGACTTTTTGAAGACTATTTGGGTTAGCCGACTTCCGCATGGTGTCCAGACGGTGCTCACCGGACAGCCAGCAGCGACTCCACTCGAGGACTTGGCCGACTTGGCAGATCGAGTTAACGACCTTGCTACATCAGCACCAAGTGTCGCTTCCGTGAGTAGTCACGTCCCCAGCTCAGTAGTCAGCGACCTCACTAGGGAAATAGCTGAGCTCCGCAGGCAGGTCCAGCAGCTGGCGATGCAAAGAACTAGCAGACCGCGTAATCGCACACCTCGTCGCAGTCGCAGTTCCTCGAGGCAGCGATCACAATCCAACTACAGGAAGTTTTGCGCTGTGCTGGTACCACAACAAACACGGAGAGAGAGCTCGCACATGCATTCCACCCTGTGACTTCAAGTCGGAAAACTCAACGGGCGGTCGGTAATGGCGACGAACGATTGCCCTTCAACATCTACTGGTCGCCTGTTCGTGACTGACCGATCGTCGAAGACGCAGTTCCTGGTCGACACAGGCAGCGACCTGTGTGTTTTCCCGCGGTCAGCGCTAAGTGAACGTCGTACTCGGACTGAATATACCCTGTGTGCAGCGAACGGTTCCAAGATAGCTACTTACGGTTTTCTAAATTTAGATCTAGATTTTGGACTACGAAGGACTTTCTTGTGGCGTTTCGTTGTTGCGGACGTAACAAAACCAATAATAGGCGTAGATTTCCTTAATTATTATAATCTAGCTGTAGATATCCGCAATAAGCGCTTAATTGATAATCTCACTTCTGTAACAGCTACGGCTTCATTGGCTAATTGTAAGAATGTATCTTCTGTAAAGGTCGTGACTGGTGAGACACGGTATCACAAAATTCTCGACGAGTTTCCCGAGATAACACGACCAGCTGGTAGGTATCACTCTGCACCACACAACACAGTCCATTTCATACGCACCACCCCAGGTCCTCCAGTATCATCACCTCCCCGTCGTTTAGCTCCAGACAAGCTCAAGATTGCTCAGAAAGAGTTCCAGGCTATGCTGGCCAACGGTACAGCTAGGCCCTCCGAGAGCCCATGGTCGTCGCCCTTGCATCTCGCCCCGAAAAAGGACAACGGCTGGCGGCCATGCGGCGACTACCGCAAGCTCAACGCCCGCACGATTCCAGATAGGTATCCAATAAAGCACATCCAGGACTTTACGCATAGCATTGCAGGCTGTAAAGTTTTCAGCACATTGGATCTAGAGAAAGCTTACAATCAGATACCTATCAACCCCGAAGACATCCCTAAGACCAGCATAACCACACCGTTTGGAATGTTTGAATTCCCATATATGACGTTCGGTCTTAGGAACGCAGGTCAAACATTCCAACGGTTTGTGGATGAGATGACCAGGGGCTTAGATTTCGTGTATACATACTTAGACGACTTTCTGGTATATTCGAAAAGCGAAGAAGAGCACCAGGAGCATCTGCGCGAAGTCTTCAAACGGCTGAAGCAGTACGGTATGTTGCTTAACACTTCGAAGTGCGTCCTCGGTGTCAATGAGGTAACCTTCCTAGGGTACTCCATATCGGAAAGCGGTACGAAACCACTAGACGCGAAAGTGAAGGCGGTTCAAGATTTCCCGGTCCCCACAAATGTACGTCAGCTTAGAGGTTTTCTGGGTATGCTGAATTTTTATAGGAGATTCCTTCCGCAAGCAGCTCAGATCCAGGCTCCGCTACATGCCTTGCTAACAGGCTCGGTAAAAGGGTCGCAGCCAATCCAGCTGACCGAAGAGGCCTTGGCGGCGTTTCAGGCATGTAAGGTGAGTCTAGCTAACGCAGCCCTATTAGCTCATCCTGATTGCACGGCCAAGTTAGCTGTTGTAACGGATGCGTCGGATAAAGCCATAGGCGCGGTCTTGCAGCAATACAAAGGAGGTGCGTGGGAACCATTAGCTTTCTTTTCTCGCAAGCTAAGTCCGTCGCAAGTTAAATACTCGCCTTATGATAGGGAGTTACTAGCCATATACGAGGCCATAAAATATTTCCGGCACATGTTAGAGGCCAGGCATTTTGTCGTATACACTGACCACAAGCCGATCAGTTTTGCATTCCATGAGAGGAAGAACAACTGCTCGCCTAGGCAGTACAGGCATCTTGACTTTATCGCCCAGTTCACCACGGATATCCGCCATATATCAGGTAAGGATAATGTCGTGGCAGATACCTTGTCACGCATCGAAGAACTGGGGGCACCTGTCAGCCTCGAGACACTAGCCCAAGGTCAAGCTTCCGACCCTGAACTCGAGAACCTCTTGAGGGATGGATCATCCTTGCAACTTCAAAAGTTGCATATACCCGGAAGCCAAGCGCCTCTGTATTGCGACACAAGTACCTCAACTTCGAGACCTTTCGTCCCGAAACAGCATCGAAAACAGGTCTTTGATAGCCTACACTCCTTAAGCCACCCTGGTGCAAACGCTTCGGCCAAATTGGTATCCGAACGATTCGTTTGGCCAGGAATGAAAAAGGACTGTAGGGAATGGTCGCGCGCTTGCTTATCGTGCCAGCGCGCGAAAGTCAACCGTCACGTGACTGCACCACTCGGCACCTATGGCTTACCACGTCTCCGTTTTCAGCATATCCATATTGACCTGGTTGGTCCACTTCCCATTTCGCAAGGCTTTCGCTACTGCTTGACGGCCGTAGATCGCTACACTCGATGGCCGGAAGCAACGCCCATCGAAGATATCACAGCGGAGACCGTCGCAAAAGCCCTGCTGTCAACATGGATAGCTCGATTCGGCTGCCCGGCTGTCATTACAACGGACCGGGGCCGCCAATTTGAGTCAGCCTTATTCAAATGCCTATCGGAGCTGGCTGGTTTCGAGCATAAACGGACGACAGCATACCATCCTGCATGCAATGGTTTGGTCGAACGTTTTCACCGTCAACTCAAGGCTGCAATAGTTTGCCACGCCAATGACAGGTGGACAGAGTCGTTACCATGGGTCCTGTTGGGCATAAGAGCTTCGTATAAAGATGACTTGCAATCCTCCTCAGCCGAATTAGTTTACGGAGAGTCGCTTAGGCTGCCTGGCGAATTTCTTGAGCCTACCATTAGCGGTACCACAGACATTTCTGAATTCTCCGCCAGGCTCCGGAATTTCGCCGCAAAATTGCGACCCGTGCCAACTTCTCGACATGGTAAGCCCAGAGTTTTTATTTATAAAGAGCTACAAACCTGCGATCACGTGTTTCTTCGCGAAGACGCAACGCGAGGTTCCCTTCAAGCTGCTTATTCTGGGCCACACAAGGTACTGAGTAGAGGAGATAAAGTATTTAAAATCCTTCGTAGAAATAAAGAAATGACAGTTTCGATTGACCGCCTGAAACCGGCCTTCATACTGTCTGTACACGAGGAAGAACCCCATAACGAGGAATCAGTGATCCCCAAGAATTACGTGACCCGTTCGGGCCGACAGGTGAGATTTCCTGATTTCTATCGACCTTGACGGTCTGGAGGGGGGTGGTGTAGGCTACTTTTATATACACATACATTTACATACACATTAACTTACACATCATAATTAATAATTTGATATTGCATATCAGTGTCGATATGGCGCGCGCTCGATAGTCGATATTATCGACCTCGCGCCATCCTTATGAAGTCCCGTTAGCTTTCGGGCCGGCGCAGGCGCAGACCAACGGCCGCCGCCCGTTGAAAAACCAGTACGAATCTAGTCCCGACACTGAACGCACGCTCGTCTTAGCCGTTCAGCGCGTACGAACTTCATACGCAACGCGACCCCGCATAGGGAATTATTTTATTTGTAGTATTTGTGCCTATCCGATATTTCTATTTCTACTTCTGCGCCGACTATATCTTATGCTTATCTGTTTTCTTCTGTGTGTAACTGTGCTTCAAAAACTGGAGTGAGTAAAGTGAACATAAACTGTAAGTCCACTCTTTTATTTCACTACTCTAACCTTAAACGCCACTAAGCTGGTGGCAGGGAGTAAATACACCCCTAAACCTCGTTGGTCTAGTGTTTAGCATGTTGGACTGCGGCCGGCGAGATCCCGGGTTCGGGTTCCGGGCTATAATATTAAGTATTGGGTTTTTCTGACTAGCAATTTTCATACTAGCCAGAGTTAGGAAGTTGCCGGTGTTTTACCCCCGTGGCTCGGAAAGTACGTTAAGCCATCGGTCCCGGTTATTATCACTAGCATGATAATAGTTGTTAAGGCCTGCCAACCCGCATTTGAACAGCATGGTGGGCTTAAACTCTAATTCCCTCTCTCCTATGAGAGTGGAGGCCTGTACCCTACAGTAGGACGTTAATGGGCTGTAGTGGAAGTTAAGAAAAGAAAGGGGTTAGAATATTTTTCTATGGAGCCTGGCTCATAAAACCTGAGCTGAAAAAAATCAATAGCTGCAGGCTTCATTACAAGCAATTATTATATGAAACAAAATCTTCTAAAGCGTCAGCAGGGCGACCGCGTATGTTTTGCATCAATCATTGATACATCGCAATCACCTCCGATTGGTTAACACTCTTCCACTATTTGACGAAATACACTGACGCAGCAAGAATATCAATGATTGATGCAAAAGATACGCGATCGCCCTGCAGGTTTCCGAGATCGATTAAAGAAAAAAGTGTGTTGAAGTTTGATGACGTCACAGCTATGTATTTCATACAAACTGCCATATCTACTAGAAGCGCGTTTTTAAGTTTGATAAAGAGTTGCTGATTTGATTAAGTTGTCATCATCCCCATTATATCGCACTTCGCAGGTGCTGCCCCTGCGATTTATCGACGATCTCTCCGAGTTGTGCAAAAAGCACTCTCTCCCTCTTCACATGGATGGAGCGCGGCTGCTCAACAGTAGCGCGTACCTCGCCGTCCCTGCGGAGAGAATCGTCCGCGGCTGCGACAGCGTCGCGCTCTGCTTCAGCAAGGGCCTGTCCGCGCCCGCGGGCTCCGCGCTCGCCGGCTCCTGCCACTTCATACAGCAGTTAGTGTATTATTTTATTTATAAGACTGGAAACTAGATGATTCCCGCGACTTCGTCCGCGTGGACCAAGTTTTTTTGATTCCCGCGGGAACTCATGAATTTTCCGGGATAAAAAGTAGCCTATTTCCATCCCCGCGATACAACCTACCCCTGTTCCAAATTTCATTAAAATCGGTTGAACAGATAAATTTTTTGATTACCGCGGAAACCTTTGAATTTTCCGGGATAAAACGTAGCCTATGTCCTTCCCCGGGATACAACCCATCCCTGTACCAAATTTTATCAATATCGGTTGAACAGATGGGCCGTGAAAACGTAGCAGACAGACAGACACACTTTCGCATTTATAACATTAGTATGGATAGTATGGATTTTATTTATCCAACGACCTCATTAATTTACTGTCAAAAAAGAATATGAACTTATTTTACTAACGCCATATAGTCTGAAAAGCGGGGCAGCGTTATGGCGGGGACAAGGACACGCTTATACAGGTGAGGGGCACGCCCTACAAGTCGGACGCCCAAGTATTTTCTATGAAAGGGCCCATCTAGGAACTACATATATATCGATGTATTTATCGCCTATCGTTACTACTTGCACGAAACGTTTTAGCTCGACGTTTCTGATATGACCCGCCAAGGTGTGAAACAAAGACAGAGTGAAGCAAACATAGACTACTTTTTACCCCGAAAAATTTAAAGAGTTCCCGCGGGAACCGTAATACCCATTCGACCGAAGTCGCGGTCATCAGCTAGTAATAAATAATTTCAGTGTTTTTATTGTTTGGTGATTATTTCAATGACAAGGAAGCTTGGCAATGATTTGCTCTAATGGCTTTGATAGTTACTTAGTTAAGGTGATTTGTGAAATGGTGATAATAAAAAAAAAACCGGCTGAATTTGTTGTGGGTTCTTCTCAGACCAGGGAGCGTTTGGAACTCTCGTAGCTTTAGTTTTAAGATACCGTTACTGATTATCACCATTATATCCATACTAATATTATAAATGCGAAAGTGTGTCTGTCTGTCTGCTACGCTTTCACGGCCCATCTGGTCGACCGATTTTGATGAAATTTGGTATGGGGATAGTTTGTATCCCGGGGAAGAACATAGGCTACTTTTTATCCCGGAAAATTAATGAGTTCCCGCGGGAATCAAAAAATCTTAATCCACGCGGACGAAGTCGCGGGTATCATCTAGTTTTATAAATAACTGGACGTCAATAAGTGTAGTGTACCTACCTAAATTGAATAAACATTATTTGACTTTGACTTTGACTTTGATTAGGGCGCGTCGCATGCGCAAGATGCTGGGCGGCGGCATGCGCCAGTCGGGCGTGCTGGCGGCCGCCGCGATCGTCGCGCTGGACGACGTCGCGCCCGCGCTCGCGCTCGACCACAAGCGCGCGCACAGGCTGGCCAAGGGTGAGTCACTAGCGCCGTCTTGCGGAGTCACTAGAGCTGCATTGCGGAGTCACATGAGCTGTATTGTGGAGTCATTAGAGCCGTATTGCGGAGTCATTAGGGCGCGTCGCATGCGCAAGATGCTGGGCGGCGGCATGCGCCAGTCGGGCGTGCTGGCGGCCGCCGCGATCGTCGCGCTGGACGACGTCGCGCCCGCGCTCGCGCTCGACCACAAGCGCGCGCACAGGCTGGCCAAGGGTGAGTCACTAGCGCCGTCTTGCGGAGTCACTAGAGCTGCATTGCGGAGTCACATGAGCTGTATTGTGGAGTCATTAGAGCCGTATTGCGGAGTCATTAGGGCGCGTCGCATGCGCAAGATGCTGGGCGGCGGCATGCGCCAGTCGGGCGTGCTGGCGGCCGCCGCGATCGTCGCGCTGGACGACGTCGCGCCCGCGCTCGCGCTCGACCACAAGCGCGCGCACAGGCTGGCCAAGGGTGAGTCACTAGCGCCGTCTTGCGGAGTCACTAGAGCTGCATTGCGGAGTCACATGAGCTGTATTGTGGAGTCATTAGAGCCGTATTGCGGAGTCATTAGGGCGCGTCACATGCGCAAGATGCTGGGCGGCGGCATGCGCCAGTCGGGCGTGCTGGCGGCCGCCGCGATCGTCGCGCTGGACGACGTCGCGCCCGCGCTCGCGCTCGACCACAAGCGCGCGCACAGGCTGGCCAAGGGTGAGTCACTAGCGCCGTCTTGCGGAGTCACTAGAGCCGTCTTGCGGAGTCATTAGAGCTGTCTTGCGGAGTCATTAGAGCCGTCGTGCGGAGGCACTAGAGCCGTATTGCGGAGTCATTAGAGCCGTCTTGCGGAGTCATTAGAGCCATATTGCGGAGTCATTAGAGCCGTATTGCGGAGTCATTAGAGCCGTCTTGCGGAGTCATAAGAGCCGTATTGCGGAGTCATAAGAGCAGTCTTGCGGAGTCATTCGAGCCGTCTTGCGGAGTCATTAGAGCCGTCTCGCAGAATCACTGCTATAGCCTTTGATTTGGAATGTTTGTAAGAGCTGTATTGTGGAGTCATTAGAGCCGTATTGCGGAGTCATTAGGGCGCGTCGCATGCGCAAGATGCTGGGCGGCGGCATGCGCCAGTCGGGCGTGCTGGCGGCCGCCGCGATCGTCGCGCTGGACGACGTCGCGCCCGCGCTCGCGCTCGACCACAAGCGCGCGCACAGGCTGGCCAAGGGTGAGTCACTAGCGCCGTCTTGCGGAGTCACTAGAGCCGTATTGCGGAGTCATTAGAGCTGTATTGCGTAGTCATTAGAGCCGTCTTGCGGAGTCATTAGAGCTGTCTTGCGGAGTCATTAGAGCCGTCGTGCGGAGGCACTAGAGCCGTATTGCGGAGTCATTAGAGCCGTCTTGCGGAGTCATTAGAGCCATATTGCGGAGTCATTAGAGCCGTATTGCGGAGTCATTAGAGCCGTCTTGCGGAGTCATAAGAGCCGTCTTGCGGAGTCATTAGAGCCGTCTTGCGGAGTCATAAGAGCCGTCTTTTGGAGTCATTAGAGCCGTCTCGCGGAATCACTATGCTATAGCCTTTGATTTGGAATATTTGTAAACAAACCATAAATCCTTACTTACAGGGTTGTCATACTTTTGATAGTGTAAAATTGAAATTTTACCACTATTTTAGTTATCCTCTTTCGAGTGACTGTCGAAAAAAGATTACTAGACCTATTTTTATCATCCTAATAGCATCAGCCCCCCAATTGTGTAATGCAATCGTAATCGTTTGTCTAACGGATAATTCGACCTGTTTAAAGAGTTAATAGATGCCTGCACGTCAAAATAAAACATGTATGTACTCCTTAAACAGTTCGAGTTAAACGTTTCACTCCGACACCGGAGAATCTTCAGGGGATTTTGACAACCGCGAGATCCTCTGATCTTTGGCTCGCCATAATGAAGATCACATTCATGTTCAAAGAGCCCGAAGCCGCCTACCCGCTCCTTGAGAGCTAGGGCGCGCCCATATCCGACCACTGACCCAAAAACTTGCCACCAGAAACATTATCATGGAATTCCGCAGAGTAACGCCTGCTTCTATCCAATACGTTTTAAACTGTCAAATGATTACGATTTGCTACAATTGGGCCGCTGGATATTTATTTTTTTATTTAAGGACAACCAACAGGTTACAATAGAATACCAGGATATATTTATGATAGTTATACCTAATTAATATTAGTTCTTATTCTCCCCAGTTATCGAGGGTCTATTCCTGAAGACGTTCTCAGTGGACGTGGAGAATCAGCACACCAATATGGTGCTGGTGCGGATCTCAGAGCGCAGCGCGCTGCGAGCGGAGCAGGTGCTCACCCGCCTGGCGCAGGTCAGCCTCGCTGAGACACAGGTAGGTACATCCTCCATTTTTCTTATAAGTTACGTATTCAGGGAAAAGTTCCTAGTACCTCTGAAGATACGTGAAGCGATCGAGATCAGTCGTCACCTGAATTTCAAACGTGACGGTGGTTGGATCCTGCTCGAAGCGTGGAAATCGCTTAGCATGGCAAACTGGCATAAAAAATTGTTCCAATTTTGGCCACTAGGCCATATAAGTTGGTGGGACTATACTTCGAATTTACTAAACGTATCCCTATTCCCTAACCACTACCACTGTCCGTCCAAGATCCAGTAAGGTCCGTGTACAATTGTTTTTAAAAAATTTTATGTACTCGGAATGTATTGACAGAAAACAAAATCTATATTAAGTAAAATTCTGTACTAAAGTGTTCTGATAACGTTTCCAGGGTGACTGCAAGACCCCCAACGACGAGGGTGTGATAGTGAAAGCGATCTGCTTCAACGAGAAGACGATCCGCCTGACGCTGCACCGCGAGATCCTCGACACAGATCTGTGGCTCGCCATCATGAAGATCACATTCGTGTTCAAAGAGCTCGAGGCCGCCTACCCGCTGCTTGAGAGCTAGGGCCCATATCCGACCATTGACCCTGACACTTGCCACCAGAATCATTAGTAGAGCCGTTACTGTTCGAACGGTGCCGAAATGTACATACTAACCCCTCTGAGCTCTCTTTAATATTGTACCCTTACCACAAGATTTCAAGTCGTTGAACTTATTCGAGCATTGAAACATTGGCTTCAGAGTAAAATGGACCCAAACGCTCTGGATTTAAATCCAGATCTAAAGTCACAAATAAAGTACCTACTACACGTACACCGGGAGATCCTCGACGCGGATCTGTGGCCATCATGACGGTCACATTCGTGTTCAAAAAGCCGCCTACCCGCTGTGAGCTAGGGCGCACCCGTCTCTTAACATTCCTTTTGACGGCCTTTTCTAACGTTTCAACTATCGTGATTCGTGAATCGTGAGTGATATTCATTATAACTAACTTCTTCTATTCTATTCTATTCCTGGTGAAGTAAGGATATGGTCAAGTGGAAAGTCCGAGCGTCGAAACGTCGTCAACCCCGACCACCAATTAACACCATCGCCACCACCATAATTCGACGGTCGAATACGCTCATAGTCGATGTAATTAGGTATATCTTATGGTAAGGGTAGAGTACAAGTTGTTGTATTTTAAGTAGTTGATATCCGAATTGGGACCATTCTTGATGACTATCTAAGTTTTTGTCTTCCATTAGCGCAATGTTTACGTACTAATAAGTAGGTGTTTGTTATTCAATAATTATTGTTGAGCATTTACGTTTTATATTATAGGTATACTATTATCCATGGACATAGGATTACTGACTAAAAATTATATAAACCTATAAATTTTTCTATTAAATTGTGTATAAATAAAAGACATAAATTAAGGAATTCGTTTTATTTAGCAACTTACTAAGTAGATCACAAAACATGGAAAATATAAAGTAAAATTATATGTACCTATATTTTAGTATACCTACTTCAATATAAACTATTTACTGTACTTTATTATTATTATTTTTTTTCTCATTTGTAAATCACATATTAAAAAAAGATTATTTGCACATAGTATTTGTTAAAGTGGCTAATTCTGTTGTACATGATCTCTAAGTGTGAGATCTATAGAGCGAACTTTGACTTTGCTTAGACTTAAGACATGTTTAAAACGAGACAGATACATAACTACATTTAATATACTTACTTACCTTAGAACTTAACACATAAAAGCAAAAACTACTACTTATACTACATAAGTATTTGAATACTAGATGATGCCCGCGAGTTTATTCGACGACCTCTGTGGCGCAGTGTGTAGCGCTGTCGCTTAACGTGCGCAGGTCCCGGGTTCGATCCCCGGCAGGGTCAATTTGGGAATTTATAATTTCTGAATTTTCCCAGGTCTGGCCTTGTGGGAGGCTTCGGCCGTGGCTAGTTACCACCCTACAGACGAAGACGTGCCGCCAAGCGATTTAGCGTTCCGGTACGATGCCGTGTAGAAACCGAATAGGGGTATGGGTTTAATATAACTGCCATGCCCCTAACAGGTTAGCCCGCTACCATCTTAGACTGCATCATCACTTACCATCAGGTGAGATCGCAGTCAAGGGCTAACTTGTAGTGGATAAAAGAAAAAAAAAAGTTCGTGCGCGTGGATTAAGTTTTTTTAATTCCCGCTGGAACTGTTTAATTATCCGGGATACAAGTAGCCTATGTACTTCTTCGGATACAACCTATCCCTGCACAAATTTTTATCATAATCGGTTGAACAGATGAACCGTGAAAGCATAGCAGACAGACGACACCTTTCGCATTTATAATATTAGTATGGAATTTACTAAATTTTTAGTTGAGCCCTTGATGTAATAAAAAATTAAAAACAAAATGGCCCTTGATGTAATTAATTGTTTGTACCTATTATAAATAAAATAAAATATTTATGTTAAAATACTTCTTGTTCATTAAGCAACTTGTAATTGAATTGAAATACATCAACTGCTGCACCTCTAGTGCTTTGATAAGTACCTTGAAAATTAAGCAAATCATAGGTTTGTGGGCTAATCTTGGAAATTAAGATAATTACGCCTTATTTTGCTCATTCCAAACTCTAATTAATTCCTCCGGGTCACCATAGCCGTGAGAAGCAATCACATCTTTATATTCGCTTACACTATAGTGTTTCTTATAAAAATGAAACTTGGAACAATGAGTGGGTTTTATGCCAACTTTCTTAGCCACTATGCCTAAGTAAATATCATCGAAACGAAAGTGTTTCACAAACAAACTACCAACATACATCATCTTCATACATCGGTTCGATACTACAAAAGCACCTGCAGTAACATAAGTAGGCCACTTATCCCATGGATATTCTTCTACGGAAACCCGCCATTTACTCGAAAGAAACCTCTGAGGCATTGAGTTGAAGACGTAACCCGCAAACAGAATGCTAGCTCTTTCATAACCTTCACTATTCTTATATTCCATCTCAGTCGCACTTTCCGTAGCAGGATTATCTTGGACATAATCTAGTAGATTTTTAACGGAAATATACATATCATCGTCTGTGAATAAATAGAAATCTGCAGTCGAACAGTGTTGATACAACCAACGGAAAGACATCATTGTTTTAATAGTATTATTGTAGTAACTATCTTGAAAATCTATTTGTATAATATCTTTGTAATTGGACATCTCTTGATCTATCTTCTTTTGTGTATTTGATTTAGGTTCATCTATTCCTAGAAAGAATAGGATCTTCACAATTCTGCCGGGTATCAAGTTTTCTTGTCCATAAGTCTGTCTTATTGCATGACGTTTATCAAAATTTTCCATGGCGGATTTGACGATTATAAACAAATCTAACTTCTCTAATGTAGAACATTTTCCTGAGTTGGTCAAAAATCTATACGGATACAAGTTTATTGGTGCAATGCTGGGTTTTCTTCCAGACAGTACTTCGTTTAAAACTGGTTTTAAATCAATATTTAGTGGGTAATCGAAATCATCGTCGTAGCTCTTGGAGAGAAAATAATCACTGACACCAAAGAAATAGTACATGTACACTAGGGCGCACGCACACACACAATATTTGTAAACTTTTCTTCTCCTCATCTTAAATAGTTTATTTCACTGAGATTCATAGATCACTGGAGTAAGCTACCTGTAGACAAAAAATTAAAATTAAAATTTTGTATCATTATGATTTATATTATGATAATATTTAATTTAGACTTCAGATATAATATACAAATATAAATTGACAAACAACAGTCACTTTTCTGGTTAGACTATGCTCACGAGTTTACTAGAATTTATAATTATAAATTAGGTTTTATAGAAACCCATGGGTTTTTCAAGATACAAAGTAATCTACACGAATCTTTAATTATACCCGCGCTAAACATCAAAATGATCCATAGTCCCTTAGTCCGTAGTAGTTATTAAAAAAACATATAAACAATATAAAATGAGGATGTATTGGCTAATTTGATAGCCAATTATTAAGATTACATATATTATGAACTTAGTTGGTTTTTATAATTTTTTTTGAAATTTATGATCAATTTTATTTTAAAGAACTGCTAATACGTGTAAATCTCAGTGCCATGACAGAGATTATATTTTGCAACAAATGGCAGTATTTTGTTTACCAACATACCATTTTTATCTTATCAGTTTTCCCTACTGTTTGCACTGTCAGGCTCTTAGTTAACTTTAGTGACGTATATTCACCTCTAAATGAAAGTGGGATATATTATTTAGCCAACAGCTAAACCAGGGAGTTCAGAGGCAAAGTAACTGATTATCACCATCATCTATGATGTCTTCCAGGCCGATTTCGGCCACGGCGACTGCTTGGGGAGAACTCCTAGTATCTGGAGGGCAACTGATGTTCTGCGCTATTAATATGTGCCCTCATGTGGCTGGCATATCCTACTTTTGCTGCAAATATACGGGAGCATTGTGGGACACGTCAAGGCTTTACGTAATTTTATTGTATGGCCGCAGGTGGCCCGGCCTTCAGGTCTTCCCGCTTCTTATCAAGCTCCGACCTTCTCCGATCCTCATACTTTGAGATTTTTATACGAACCAGATTTCTCTAGCACCATCATCTATAGTCTATACTAATATTATAAAGAGGTAAAGTTTGCGAGTGTGTGAGGTTGTAGGGGGGATACCAATAGAAAGCCACATTATTTGTGAGTGTATATATTAATATGAAAAATGAAAAGACTTTTTCATGGTAGTCGGATTTGCAAAGTAAGTCAGAGGTAAAACAGTCGAACTAAAACATTTCTTACGAAAAGCTCATTACACGCATACAAAGTCACAGGCATCAGCTAGTATTTTATAAGTTACTAGACATCATTAAGTGTACAGTGTATCTAATTTTAATAAAAAAATATTGATTGATCGAATGCGCCACAGTCTTGGGACTCTTGGGCACCATGACAGACATTTGCATTTAATGTGGTGTTAATTGCACACACACACACACACACAGAAAGTGTTCAAAAAATTAATTTTACCAGTATGCTCATTAAGTATAAAGAGGAGTACTTACTAGTTCACAGGGAGGTATCAACAGTTGAGCTGATGGATACAGGCGGAAGGTAGTGGCTTCGGATCTGGTTGTGCAAACGAGCTACTTCACTGTCTTGGCTCTCCATTTCACGGACGAGCTGTGTGAACTGGACTATACCTGCCAAATAACTACAAACTTATAGAACCCAATTTATTTAGAGCAATTTTGTAACTAAGTTTCCTTATAGCTAAATTCTTAATAACTGTGTCAAGAATCATAATGGTTTATGACAAATGGGCCCACAATCCTAGTGAAATCTCAAATCTTGCTAATATTATAAATGTCAAAATTGTTTGAATTGATGTTTGTCGCTCAATCGCCATAGAACTTCTGAACAGATCTGGATGAAATTTAACACAGAGATAGATAACTGCCACAGAGATAGATAACTGCAGGAATAACACATAGGCTACTTTTAATTCCAGAAAATTAAAAACATCCTGCAGGAACCAAAAAAATCTCAATCCATGCAGAGGAAGTCACAGGCATCAGCTAGTGAAGTATATGGGGAATGGGGATAACACAACTTAAGACAACCAATAGGGAAAATCCAGACATGTTTTGCCTCAATTTAGGTGTGCATCCTATAATATGAGGATCATTCAATATGCTATCGATGCCCTGCGAGTCTACCTCCTCCAACCCTCCGGTAGCTTCATATTAAGTAATGTGAGTATTAGATGATGGCTGCAACTCCGTCCACATGGATTACGTTTTTTAATTCTACTCTAATTAGAGTTCCTGAGAACATAGGCATTAGGCATTCTTCCCTGGGATACAACCTATCCCTGTACCATATTACATCAAAATCGGTTAAACAGATGGGCCGTGAAAGCATAGCAGACAGACAGACAGACACACTTTTGCATTTATAATATTAGTATGGATTAGATGTTTTGAAACCCAATCCATGTACCAACATTTGCAGTAAAAGGGAGATATAGACAAGATATAGGATGTCCATTTTCCCATACATAGATGATAGAACACTTCAACTAAAAAGGTATAAAGGCAACCTAAAAAAAAATGGATGGATTGTATAGAAGATTTACAGTTAGAACTCAGAAAGTTGGTATGATTCCATAGTGGCATAGAAATTAATGAAGGTAAATTGTAGTGCGGCCCGAGCCATTACAGTGCATGGAAACTTGTGTGGTAATACTGCTCACCCTCCCTAGCACCGTTGAAGCCATGTCGCTTGATAGCCTCCATCTCAATTTGCACCACCATGGGGAACACCAGCTGCATCATCTTCAGCATCTCATTACCAGCCGCCTCCTTAGCCTCGTCCAGCTTGGCAGCATAGTCCGGAGACTCAAGCGAGTCAATCACTTCATTGAGGATTGTTCTCACTTGATCTACACTCACATTTGGAGCTGCAGCCATATTATTAATAGATTAAGTATGATAAATCTGTAAGGAAATAAAATTACTTCAGGGTCAAATTTAGTACAGAATAAGGTGAATTGGCATCTTCTAGACAAGTGCCTCAGCATCGTATTGTATTTTTTTAAATGTTTTATATTTTGTGATGTTTTTGTTTTGCATTGTCCTTACTACAATGCCGATGGTCTCATCATTAGAAAAACGGTTACAGTAGCATTATAAAGTCTTATTATTTAGTAAAACTTGAAATGGAAGCAGGAAATTCCTGAGCTAGGTTACCTACCTTATTCGGTGGTCAGAAGTTACGTATTGAGATTTAAGATAAATTACTGAGATGTGATCATAATTTTGATTTGTTCATGATGAACTCATATAAAATCTTCACACGTGAATTGTGGTACTCAATAATTTAATTTATTAATTCTGTTCAAAAAAAAAAAAAGGAAAACGCAAGCGAAATCAGAGACAAGTAACATAAAGGGCGAAATAGCGAAGCAAAGAGATCCAGAGACAAGTTAAAAGAGATATTTTGACAGTTCACAGTTGACATTTGACCTCTGTTGACAATTGTTTATGGAGGGTAGAGGAAAGGAGAATCATCTGTGTATATGAACCGTAGACAGAGAAAGTAATGTAGACCAAGCCATACCTCCTTTTCACTCCCACATAACTCCCCAAGGTACCTTGCTACCAACTGCCTCTCTGCCTCTTAAACCTGTACACACCACTGCTTTATTATTATTATTAACTAGCTGATGCTCGCGACTTCGTCAGCGTGGTTTGAGGTTTTTGGTTCCCGCGGGAACTCTTTAATTTTCCGGGATAAAAAGTAGCCTATGTGCTATTCCAGACAATAATTAACTCTGTGCCAAATTTCAGCCAGATCCGTCAGCCGTGTGGGCGTGATTGAGTAACAAACGTGGCTAGTTACCACCGTACCACCGGCAAAGACGTGCCGCCAAGCGATTAAGCGTTCCGGTACGATGCCGTGTAGAACCGAATAGGGGTATGGGTTTAATATAACTGCCATGCCCCTAACAGGTTAGCCCGCTACCATCTTAGATTGCATCATCACTTACCATCAGGTGAGATCGCAGTCAAGGGCTAACTTGTAGTGGATAAAAAAAAAGACAAACATCCATACATCCATCCAAACTTTTGCATTTATAATATTAGTATAGATTTATTTATTTATTATTCATGAAATCTAGTTTTCTCGACACTTTGTTGTTCAGATACACAAATTTGGTGCAATGGAATCTCAACTCTTCAACCGTTGTCACCTCAACGACTTCTTCAGTGGGAGGCTCTGAAACAAAATATTATAACATAATCACGTGTGTATCAGAATAGGTACGGCCGACGTCTAAAGTCCATCCACAACCACCACTACATCCCATTAACGTCCTACTGCTGGGCACAGGCCTCCAGGCCTCCACTCTCATAGGAGAGGGAATTAGAGCTAAGACTAACCACGCTGCTCCAATGCGGGTTGGCGAGCTTTGACGATTATTATCATGTTAGTGATAATAACCGGGACAGTCAAGTTAACGTGCTCTGCGAAGCACGGGGGTGAAACACCTCCAACTTCCTAACTCCGGGCTGGTACTTAGAATTTCTAATCAAAAATCCCATTACTTAATTATGGCCCGACCCGGGACTCTAACCCGGGACCTCGTCGGCCGCAGTCAATAACCCCCGTGCCTCGGAGAGCACGTTAAGCCGTTGGTCCTGCGCCTGATCTCTCTCCGGTGGTGTCGAATTTTCCGTCCCATCGGGCTATGAGAGTAAAGGAACAGAGAGTGCACCTGTATACACTCTTGTGCACGATAATATCTCCCGCGCAGATGGCCAATCTCTCTAAAGATGGGCCGCCGTGGCTGAAAATTCGGTCGGGAGGACATTATTGTGATACTAGCTGATGCCCGCGACTTCGTACGCGTGGATTGAGGTTTTTTGGTTCCCGCGGGAACTTTTTCATTTTCCAGACTATAATCTATCTCTGTGCCAAATTTCAGCCAGATCCGTTCAGCCGTTGGGGCGTGATTGAGTAACAAACATCCATACATCCATACATCTAAACTTTCGCATTTATAATATTAGTAAGATATTAGAAAGAAGTAAGATAAGATTTACCTATGTGTTGCCATACTTGAGGCGGGAATACAGGTTGCTGTGAGAACACGTAGATCATTTTGCATTCTCTGGTCAGGCCTTCGGAACAGTCGGCTTTCTTCTTCAGCTCCATTCGGTACCAGAAGGCTGATTTTCTGTTGGCAATGAAAAAAAAATCATTACGGGGGGCTTCTCTGACACGTAGTGTTCTATCAGCTTTGACGCTACGGGCTTTAGTTGTGCTATGAAAACGAATAGATAGATAGCTCACTACAAATGGTCCTTTACGACGTTGTTCGCGATGGGAATGCATATCTTCTGAGTCGGCTCACTCATGAGCTGCCCCATTGTTCTGACGGGGGACTTCTCTGACACGTAGTGTTCTAACAGCTTTGACGCTATGGGCTTTAGTTGTGCTATGAAAACAAATATATAGATAGCAGTGGCGAAGGGTGGATATTTTTAAAAGGGAAGCCGGAATAAAAAAAACGCACCAAATGCTACAGGCATGACCCCCAATTTAATAGCTGGAAAAAAGCCCCCACCTTCACCATATACTTAAATAGAAGCAGTTTTTAAATGTGATAATTTGCGGCTTTGAAAAAAGCCTTTGTTGGTACTTGGTAGGTATTTGTTAGGCTCGTGCGTGTGCGAAATCCATGCTTGCTTGCTTGCTTCATTCGTTTCAATGACACTAAATAAAAAATATTTACCACAACCAGATTATAAAGGTAGTTATTAAAAGTAAAAGGGTGAAATTGGCAACCTAAAACCTAAATCCAAGACCTCGACTAGACATTTATTTATATTCTAAAGCAATTTACACACAACAAAACCGTCCCGTCTTTTATAGTCAATTGTCATGTCTGGAAGCGCACGGCCTAATCGTATTACATGTTTTTTGTTTTCAAAGCTTAATCTTAAAAAAGATGTTTCGGTTTTTAAAAGAAAGTCGGTTAAACAACAATCTAAATTAATTAGTGCCATTGCCATACCTCATTTACACCAACGTTTTAATTAATACAATTTGACACACCTTCCACCAATAATAACTACTATTTTTATCAAACAACATAAAAAACACAAAACAAACCACACGACGCACGCGACTACAATACTATGTAAACAAACTCAAACGACGCAGGTTCAATAGAAAGACAATGTTACCAAATTCAAGACGTTATACTTTCTGTGTGATTTCCTATGCGCCGTTCGCATCCGTACACAGTCGCGTACAGCGCGGCGGCGGTAAGCAATTTCTCTCTCGCTTACACGTATGGTGTAATTTTGATCGCTTTCTCTTTCTGGTCTCTCATAACACGTAAACTTACGGCTTGTATGGGCTGTGAATTACACGTGGGCTGAGCGTGTAGACAGAGAGGGAGGTATTGGCTAATTTGATTGGAAATGAAGGAGACAAAATATGCTTAATAATTAATATGGACTTTATTTCTATGCAAATGCAACCCACGCCGGACCGGCTTATGGTTTGAACTAATTCGTTGTGTCATTATTGTTTTGAGTGGTGTTCACGCCGCGAACGGGTGTGAACGTGTGAGTGATGCTGTGCAAGTGTGCGTCAACGCCGCTGTGGCCGTGTCGCAGAATAATGTAATAGCGGTGTGTTGCGAACCCCGAACATTCAAATATATAACTAGCTACGAGCGCAGCCGCCGCGCGCCTGGTGTCTTAAAACCAATAAATTACCAGTGCCTTAAGTTATAAAGTATTAAATTCTGTGTTAAAATCACCAGGACGTTTCAATTATAACTAAAACGTCCCCAACAAAGATTGGCGACCGTGACAGGACCTGCAGCCTTCGAGTCGAAGCTAGCAAGATAAAGTGAGCAAGGGCGAAGAAGAAACAAGAAAACGCATCTGGCCTGCCTAACTGAGTGAGCCCGTTCCTTTTTCTTTGTCCCCAACTGTCCCCTTCAATCTGTGCAAACAGCTAATTCAATCGTAATCGCATGGTGAATTACGCCTAAATGTAATAATCAGCTACTTACGCACCTAATTTAGCAAATCTTTATCATTTATATTTGCTGAATCACCTATCCTATATTGAGCGGCTGTGTATCCCTAAATCTAGTGCTTTTGTGAGTGCATATATAAAGTAAATGATTATTCAGGTACTACTAGGACTTCATTGCTCACTAACCTAATAAGCACCGATATTCAATAGTTATTTACCTATTTTACAACACTAGTGCATAATCTTAACACTTCCCCTGAGCTAAGTGCTTCTCTTGAGTGCCTTAATACCATAATAAGCATTTATTTAGGACTTCTTTGCTCATGAGACTAATAAGCACTGATTCTTAACATTTATTCACCTAATTTACAAAATTTGTGTTATATTTACCAACATACCTACTTATCTATTACGTATTTTCGCCTTTTAATAGCAAGATTAATTACCTCAACGCATCTTCATTTCATAGCAAACCTAAACGCAATCCTATATAACATTGCCTTCAATTCCCAACTCAATACCTACCTATTTTATTTTCTATCGCTTGTGTCATACAGCGTATCATAATATCAATTTCAGCGATCGAGCGCTTTCTTCCGTGCAGCGTCCAGCCACCCGATGCACCTGCACGCGCTTGCAGCGGCTGAATAATTGCATCGCGCGTCAGCCTTCAGGCAGCGCCAACCTTGACCGTGGCCGAGCGACGTGACCTTTCACCAGCATCGCCCGACTCATCGAAATACGGAGCGTATCGTACCATTTTTTCGTTTATTACTTATGCATTTTAGTGACAGTATTAATTATTTAAAATGTCAGTAGATGAACAGAGTTTTGATGCTAATCTTAAAGACTTAACTGCGAAACGTAGCTCATTTAAGGGCCGACTCACAAAGTTTAAAAATCATTTAGAAATTTTAAATAAATGCAAGTCAATTTCGCCAGTTGAAATTAGCAAGTTATCAATTAAATTAAGCCGTTTTGAAACCTTGTTTACGGACTTCGATGAGCTGCAGACGCAAATAGAGGTACTTAACGATGAAAACCAGGATGCGGAATTAAATATTCGCGATTCTATTGAGCAAGATTTTTGCTATTGCATAGCTACCGCTCGGCAGATTATCGAGGCTAATTCTACACCAAAGAAACAAAGCAGTTCTTGTGATTATGATCACACTGAGTGCGAAAACATAATGGGATTTAAGTTACCTACTATTAAAATTTCAAATTTTGACGGGTCGTACTACAAATGGTTGGAGTTTAAGGACACCTTTGTGTCACTAGTGCATAATAATACAAAAATAAAGGATATTCATAAATTTTACTATCTGAACTCCTACCTAGAAGGTGAGGCCGCGCGTGTAATAAGTAATTTAGAAGTAAGTGATAGAAACTACTTCTATATTAGTTAGTCGTCTTAGATAGAAGTAAAGCGTGGGAGCTTCTCTGTGAACGTTACGATAATAAGCGCCAATTGATAAATAATCATTTGAAAGCCTTGCTCATCATAGAAACGGTTCGCGAAACCGAGAAATCTTTGCGGTTCATTATAGATCATGTCACAAAAAATTTACGCGCCCTACACACGTTAGGGTTGCCTACTGAAAGTTGGGACATGCTCATAATTTTTCTTATCTCACAAAAACTAGATCCCACAGCGAGTTTAAAATGGGAAGAAAGCAGAAGTTCCTTGAAAGAAATTCCCACTCTTAACGATTTCTTAAAATTCCTGAAGGACAGGGCAGATGTTTTTGAAACCATTAAAACCAAACGTCGTAATTCCAATGATCCGGTTTCCCCTAAGGGGAGGAAGGAGTACACTAAATCATTTTCAGCCACGAGTTCGCCCTCCTTGTCCAAGGTGACTCTCACCTGTCCTGTATGCCAGGGTAAGCATCGCATTTATGAATGCTCAACTTTCAAGGCCAAGTCTGTTGCAGAGAGATCAACTCTTGTATCTTCTTTAGGCCTTTGTACCAATTGTCTTCGCAGAGACCACAAGGTTGATCAGTGCCGTCTACCAGGTGGCTGCAAGATTTGTAAGCAGCGTCATAATTCCCTGATCCACTCGAACATCTCCGCAGGTGATGAGGAGACGGTGACCTTGGAGGCCGTTGCGATGTCGTCTTTGTCGACAGTTGAAGTCTTACTATGCACTGCGCTAGTTGATGTGTATAATCCTTCTACCAATGCCAAAATGACAGTGCGAGCTCTTCTTGATAGTGGAAGTCAATCTTCATTCTTGACTTCTACTGTCAAACAAAGACTTGGCTTGCCAGCCCAAGAGACAGATACTAAAATAATTGGTATAGGTGATACCAAACTAAACATTCTCACGCAACGTTCTTTAGTTCGCATACAGTCTAAACATTCGTCATATAGCACCACCATATCTTGTCTTATCTTGCCTAAATTAACAGGTCAACTGCCTAAGGTTGCCTTTGATGCTAGACGCCTAAATATTTCTAGCTTTCAGTTAGCGGATCCATCCTTTAATGTTCCCTCTAATATTGACATGATTTTAGGAGCAGAACTGTTCTGGTGTATTATTGGCACCGAGCAACACTCTCTTGGTGAGCGCAATCTCATATTACGTAGCTCTAAGTTAGGATGGCTGATAGCTGGTCCTATAGGCCCTGTTAAAAACGATCATAAAATCAAACATACTCAAGAAGTAAGTTGTAATTTGGCTAGTTGGGATTTGGATTTGTCTAATGAAATTACAAAATTTTGGGAGCTAGAGAAGGTGCCTACTAAGACCAGCTACACAGAAGAAGAGCGTCTTTGTGAACAGCATTTTCTACAAAACACGTACCGTTGTGATGATGGACGTTTCTGCGTAAGGATCCCACTTCGTTGCGACAGGGATTTTCTAGGGAATTCTTACGCATTGGCAGAAAGAAGATTTTTTGGCCTTGAGAGGCGCTTCAATAAACAGCCTTTACTCAAGGAATTATATGTAGATTTCATCAGAGAGTATGCAGACCTTAAACATTTATCTGTGTACGACAAACCTCCATCAGAATCGACATATTATTTACCTCATCATCCAGTTTTAAAATTGACCTCTGAGTCAACCAAGCTCCGAGTGGTTTACGATGCTTCTGCCCGAACTACGTCTGGTTTCTCAGTTAATGACCTTCAAATGGTCGGTCCCAATATCCAAGACTCGCTATTCAATATTCTAGTGCGTTTTCGCCAACATAATTTTGTTATATCAGCTGACATAGAAAAAATGTATAGAAGCGTTTTAGTCGACGAATCAGATCGCGACTTACAATTGATTCTTTGGCGGGAACAAGAGTCTCAGCCTTTAATGACCCTACAACTAAACACCGTGACCTACGGATTTTCTAGCTCTAGTTTTCTCAGCACACGATGCTTGTTTCAGTGCGGAGAAGAGTGTGGGGATGCTGAGATCAAAACGATTATTCAAAACGATTTTTATATCGATGACTTGTTGACAGGTGCTCGTACTGAGGACGAGCTGTGTCGTATACAACGCTCTGTTAGTGGTGCGCTCTCTGCAGGTGGATTTCATCTACGGAAGTACCGTTCCAACTCCAAACTGTTGGAATCCAATATTCAAGAGGCTTCTACCTCTAAAGAGCAAGTGAGTGCTGGTGGAACACTCACTATCAGTAATGCTACTAGTACCCTTGGAATAGGGTGGACATCAACATCTGACGAGCTAAGCTTTCCCGTTAAAACTTCTCGTACAGATATGATTACGAAGAGATCAATTTTATCAGCCACCTTCAAGGTATTTGATCCTCTAGGGCTACTCTCTCTTTGTACTATCAAACCAAAAATAATGATTCAAAGGCTTTGGTCCGAATCAAAGCTCGGGTGGGATGACAAAGTTCCTCCTAATATTGAATCTGAATGGTTAAGGTTCATTAAGGAGCTTGAAGATATATCAAGCTTACGTATTCCTAGACACGTTTTAATAAATGATCCTATACGAATCGAGATGCATTCCTTCTGCGATGCGTCAGAGCAAGCATATGGGGCTTGTGTTTACTTAAGGTCTCACAACAATAAGGGAGAAGTACAGGTCCGCCTACTGTGCGCAAAATCACGAGTATGCCCCATAAAGCGTCAAACAATTCCGCGCCTTGAACTTTGTGGGGCTCTCTTAAGCGCACAGTTGGCAGATACAGTGACACAGGCTTTGAGATGTAGGGTAGATCGCCACATCTACTGGACGGATTCTAAGGTCGTTTTGGGTTGGCTGTACACCACTAAAACTCCCAAGACGTTCGTAGCTAACAGAGTTGCTGCTATAAAGGAAATTTCAGACCCTAGCTCGTGGCGCTACGTTCCTACATCTCAGAACCCAGCTGATCTTGTATCACGTGGAGTCCAACCCTCATGCGTGGCTCTATGTGAATTATGGTGGCATGGACCCACTTACCTCTTAGAGCCGGAAGCGTCTTGGCCTGCACAAGAACAGAACATTAAACACTTACCAGAAATCAAGACGCTTGCGGTAGAAGCTCAGAAACCTTTTTTTGATTTAACTAGAATTTCAAGATTTCCCTTTTTACAACGCACATATGCATGGGTGCTTCGATTCATAAATAACGTGAGAACTCCAAAAAATAAGTTAATTGGTCCATTACAAGCTACCGAACTTAAGAATTCTATGAATGTTCTAGTAAAGATTTCGCAAAGGGAATCTTTTGAGAACGAACTGAGTATTCTGTCTAATAATAAGCAGCTAAAATCAAGTTCAATTCTAGCTTCATTAAACATTTTTATTGACCGACAAGGCATGCTTCGAGTAGGTGGACGTCTTTCTATGTCCGATTTTGATTACGATAAAAAATATCCAATTTTATTGCACGCTAAAAGTCACTTAACCAAGATTTTGTTTCAAAATGAGCATGTTCGTCTCATGCATGCCGGTCCCAGTCATCTTTTAGCCTCCATAAGAAATAATTTCTGGCCTATAGGAGGTAGAGATTTAGCCAGACGTACGTCTCGGAATTGTCTAAAATGTCGTCGCTTCAAGGGGGAATCTATGACGAATATAATGGGTAATTTACCACGTGAACGCTTAACAAACGATTTTCCTTTCAACATAGTTGGCACCGATTTTGCCGGTCCCTTCATGATTACAGATCGTAAAGGAAGGGGTGCTAAGATAACTAAATGTTATTTATGCCTTTTTATATGCTTCACATATAAATGTATACACTTGGAGGCAGTTAGTGAGCTCTCTAGTAATGCTTACTTGCTTGCGCTAAGGCGCCTAATCTCTAGAAGGGGGGTACCTGCACAGATCTGGAGCGACAATGGGCGAAATTACATTGCGACTGCTCGCGAGATTACAGACCTCTTAAATTCTAAGGAGTATCAAGATTCTGTTTTAAATTTTGCTTCTAAACAAAACATTGAGTTCAAGTTTTCGCCTGTATACGCTCCGAATTTCAATGGGTACATGGAGAGTGGTATTAAATCAGCAAAATTTCATTTGAAAAGAGTAATGGGATCAACGCACTTAACATTTGAGGAATTGTCTTCACTGTTTGCACAGGTTGAGGCTATCCTCAATAGCCGGCCCCTCTGTCCTCTCAGTCCTTCCCCTGACGATCTCCAGTGTCTCACACCCGGGCATTTTCTCATTGGCAGGCCACTCACGTCTCTGCCGAGTCTATCCCTGCTCGAGGTCAACCTGAATCGGCTCGATCGCTTCCAACGCTTGGAGCAGGTGCGTCAGCACTTTTGGAAGAGGTGGTCGAATGAATACGTGGCCGAACTGCAACAACGAACAAAGTGGCGCACAAGATGCGCATCTCTGAAGGTTCACGACTTGGTATTACTGAAGGAGCCAAGCGCGCCCCACTCTGCTGGCGTCTTGGCCGTGTGTCTCAGCTGCATCCCGGCGCCGATGGTGTGCCCCGAGTTGCCGACATCGTCACCGCGCAAGGCATCGTGCGACGAGCTCTCAACCGAATATGCCTACTGCCAATTGCCTCTTGAAACCACGTTTCAAGGGCCGGGAGGATGTTCACGCCGCGAACGGGTGTGAACGTGTGAGTGATGCTGTGCAAGTGTGCGTCAACGCCGCTGTGGCCGTGTCGCAGAATAATGTAATAGCGGTGTGTTGCGAACCCCGAACATTCAAATATAAAACTAGCTACGAGCGCAGCCGCCGCGCGCCTGGTGTCTTAAAACCAATAAATTACCAGTGCCTTAAGTTATAAAGTATTAAATTCTGTGTTAAAATCACCAGAACGTTTCAATTATAACTAAAACGTCCCCAACAAGTGGATAATGCTTTTTTATGTGTAATATTGTATATTCATGTGTAATTTCACTTTTAATACCTAAATATCTTGGATAAATACCTAAAAAATATTATAGTGAGTAAAAGAAAGGTAGTGTGGTAGTATGTAGGTATGAATGTCATTTTCTAAAGGGAAGCCGATAGGAATCGTGTTGTATGAACACTTCGCCACTGATAGATAGATATATAGCTCACTTCAAATGATCCTTTACGACGTTGTTCGCGATGGGAATGCATATCTTCTGAGTCGGCTCACTCATGAGCTGCCCCATTGTTCTGACGGGGGACTTCTCTGACACGTAGTGTTCTAGCAGCTTTGACGCTATGGGCTTTAGTTGAGCTATGAAAACAAATAGATAGATAGATATATTGCTCACTTCAAATGATCCTTTACGACGTTGTTCGCGATGGGAATGCATATCTTCTGAGTCGGCTCACTCATGAGCTGCCCCATTGTTCTGACAGGGGACTTCTCTGACGCGTAGTGTTCTAGCAGCTTTGACGCTATGGGCTTTAGTTGTGCTATGAAAACGAATAGATAGATAGATATATAGCTCACTTCAAATGATCCTTTACGACGTTGTTCGCGATGAGAATGCATATCTTCTGAGTCGGCTCACTCATGAGCTGCCCCACTGTTCTGACGGGGGACTTCTCTGACGCGTAGTGTTCTAGCAGCTTTGACGCTATGGGCTTTAGTTGTGCTATGAAAACGAATAGATAGATAGATATATAGCTCACTTCAAATGATCCTTTACGACGTTGTTCGCGATGAGAATGCATATCTTCTGAGTCGGCTCACTCATGAGCTGCCCCACTGTTCTGACGGGGGACTTCTCTGACACGTAGTGTTCTAGCAGCTTTGACGCTACGGGCTTTAGTTGTGCTATGAAAACGAATAGATAGATAGATATATAGCTCACTTCAAATGATCCTTTACGACGTTGTTCGCGATGGGAATGCATATCTTCTGAGCCGGCTCACTCATGAGCTGCCCCACTGTTCTGACGGGGGACTTCTCTGACACGTAGTGTTCTAGCAGCTTTGACGCTATGGGCTTTAGCTGTGCTATGGACAAAAGAAATATTCTTTTGTATGATTAAATGAACAAACAAGTAATAACAATTTATAGTGGTCAAATGCATGTCAACTCAAAAAGGAAGTGTTTTGCTTGGCAAGCTTCACTAATTTAGAAATCTCGAAATATTTCCAGTATCATATTATTATGGATATTATCTGCAGTCTGCGGATTTCATTTCATTTATTTTGCATTTCAAGCCCTGTTAGGGCAAAGTAAGTACAGTACACAAATTAAATCTTCTAATCATTGACTTAATAATACATGGACTTCGGGTGTAATGCAAAATTCACGAAAAAAGTGTCCCGAGAAATTCTATATATTGTACGAGTATACACGTATATTTTTATAAACAAACTAAAACATTGTAATTTATGTCTTAGACCATTATAATACAGCCTAATTTTGCTTGCAATAAGCTATCCGCCTATGTAGCTTTGACTGACGGTCGCCCATTCTTTTAGCATATGCAGCTTCTAGCGATAAATTTGATAAAAATATTGCACTCCCTCTGTCTTATACGCGCGTAGTGTATTAGAAAAGGACAGATAGTTACTTTTTGTTCATTTTGGTTGGTTATGCCATTTGTTTTTACAATTAATTGAAATTTGGATGGAATATTATGTTTCTAAGCGAAATAATACCTTTATATCGTTAATAAATGTTTAATTACTGAAAATATGACACACCATCTTCTATTCTCACCTTACACGGGTAGTTTTTGCAAGATTTTTTATCTCAGTGCGGCTTTATTGACGAGTGTTCTTTCTGATGACAAACACGAGACTGAAGTGCGATTGGAAACCTTTTCGCGTTTTGGATCTCTTTCGGTTCGGACACTTTTTAGCGCTGACCCGAAGTCCATGTATTATTAAGTCAATGCTTCTAATAAATAAGAATGAATCTCTGAAATGTATGTAAGCGAATCACTTCAGATCAACTGCACCAAATTGAATAATTCATTTTTTTTTGTGTTCGTTATTGTCAGTACAAGGTTTGTATAAAAAAAATATTAAGTATTTACCAAAGTCCGCTCTCAAGCACGTTTCAGCGCGGTACAGATGTTCTAAGCAAGTGTGAACTTGTGCGAACTTCATCAAGAGATTCTTCCACGGGCTTATATCTATTTCATCCGCTATCAACGGCACCTGCAATAAGACATTTTTAATGATAAAAACTTGAAAGGTGTCAAGGGACACCCGTATGGAACGAAGTTCCTTTCGATTAATTAGTGAAGGAATTGTAATAAAATTTACACAGAGAAACACGCGCACGCCGCACGTCTTACAATATTATGACTAGATCGTAGATTAAAAGTTGATAATGATCACAAAACAACACAATTATTAATATATAGGTACAGCATGCAACAAGCAGTTGAGCGCCAGGAGGGTCTTCGTAATAGCTGATAAACAGGCACCCTGCCACACCAGAGAGCGCTAGCCTCAGATAGATGGATTTTGTAAGAATACAAAAAATAAAAAATACGAAAAAATAAAAAACTAATTTAAAAATACAAATGCTGCTGTTCCGTGAGTGGGATTCGAACCTGCGACGTCTTACGAAAACGCAGCACCATATTATGTGCGCCACAGGGATCTACAAAAAAGCAGCAAATATATACAACCGTACGTCATATCAACAACTATAGCAAGATGTGTCGTTACAACTTTTGGAAAGCGTCGTTACAACTTTCGGTCTGAATTTTTTCCGTCTAGCCCCCTTTCGCAACGCGCGATAAGGAACATTCGTTCCAATAAACAAAACTCCAAGAGAATAGTGACCAACGTGGAAGGAAGGGAATTAAGCCCGGCTGAGTTTGATGTGGGCTGTTCTCAGACTAGGGCGCGTTTGGAACCCTCGTAGCTTTAGTTTTAAGATACCGTAACCGATTATCACCATCATGTTTTATAAGTAAGTAATTTTTAACGTCAATAAGTGTACCCATATTGAATAAATTAGATTTGATTGATTGATTGATTGATTGATTAAGATGCCCGCGGCTTCGTCTGCGTGAATGGAATTTTTTGATTCCCACGGAACCTCATTAATTTCCCAGATACAACCTATCTCTGTACCAAATTCCGTTAAAATCAGTTATACAGATGGAGTCAGTTAGTTATACAGTTAAAGCATAGCATAGTCGATTTAAATCGATTTTCGATCTACTGCTATCTCTTTCACGCTTACCTCGTTGACATCTTTCCTCTCGCTCACAAGCCCGTGTTTCTTCAGAGAGGCGAAGTCATCAACAGTTAGCTCATTCGGGTCTTCTATACAAAACGATTCTGCATCGATTCGTATCGAATGTTCCGATGAAGCGATATTTTCAAATGGATTTAGAGTAAAATCCCCACCGATGGTCATGTCGTTTATAGTTTGATTTATTTGCTCGATGGATTCGTGGGACCTAGACGTTTGAACAAAAAATTATTAATATTCGCATTCATCTACAACAAAAACCGACTTCAAAACTATACCTATAAGTACCTACCAACTTAAACTAAAAAGTCAAAAAACAATATTTGGGTATATATTTAGTTTTTTGTTGATTTTCTCAAAAAGCGCTAAATCAATTTCGATAAAATTTATAGAAACCACCTCTGAAGTATGATCAACCAAACAAAAAAAGAATCATCAAAATTGATTCATAATTGGCGGAATGATCGCGTAACATACGTATACAAAATAAAAAATTGGCAGCCATAGGGACTGATAGCTGATAGAAGTGAAATATGTTATTGTTTTAAATACAATCGAAATGAGAACCTCGTTCTATTTTGAAGTCGGTTTAAAATAATTCTTCGTTAATAATTTCGTTTGTATTCTCTTCTCCTGTCTCCAAAGGTTGTCTGGAAGAGATCGCCTTAGGCGATAAGACCGCCTTTGCATACTGTTTAGTCCTAGTTCGTAGTTTTAATGTCTTTTTTAGGGTTCCGTACCCAAAGGGTAAAAACGGGACCCTATTACTAAGACTCCGCTGTCTGTCTGTCTGTCTGTCTGTCTGTCTGTCTGTCTGTATGTCTGTCTGTCTCCAGGCTGTATCTCATAGACCGTGATAGCTAGAAAGCTGAAATTTTCACAAATGATATATTTCCGTTGCCGCTATAACAACAAATACTAAAAATTAAAAAAATATATATATTAAGGGGGGTCCCCATACAATAAACGTGTTTTTTTCGTATTTTTTTGCTCAATATTAAAAACGGTAACAGGTAGACGGTTCAAATTTTCACAGAATATTAACTTGTATATTACCTTTCAAAATAAATAATTAAATATCAATAAAGTAAATATTAAAGGGGGGCTCCCATACAACAAACGTAATTTTTTTATATTAACAGTAAACCTCTACAAACAAAGTTAGTTTTGCGGTTCATTAACAAAGGTAATTATATCTACATCTTGAGTACGGAACCCTCGGTGCGCGAGTCCGACTCGCACTTGGCCGGTTTTTAGGGTTCCGTAGCCAAATTTGGCAAAAACGGAACCCTTATAGATTCGTCATGTCTGTCTGTCTGTCTGTCTGTCTGTCTGTCTGTCTGTCTGTCCGTCAGTATGTCACAGCCACTTTTATCCGAAACTATAAGAGCTATACTGTTGAAACTTGGTAAGTAGATGTATTCTGTAAACCGCATTAAGATTTTCTTACAAAAATAGAAAAAAAACAATAAATTTTGGGGGTCCCCATACTTAGAACTGAAACTCAAAATTTTTTTTTTCATCTAACCCATAGGTGTGGGGTATCTATGGATAGGTCTTCAAAAATGATATTGAGGTTTGTAATATCATTTCTTTCTAAACTGAATAGTTTGCGCGAGAGACACTTCCAAAGTGGTAAAATGTGTGTCCCCCCCCCGTAACTTCTAAAATAAGAGAATGATAAAACTAAAAAAAATATATGTTGTACATTACCATGCAAACTTCCACCGAAAATTGGTTTGAACGAGATCTAGTAAGTAGTTTTTTTTTAATACGTCATAAATCGAAAACCGCAATTTATCTTTCATTCAATCAACTCAAATATTTAAAAAAACATTTAATTTAAAACTTACTACAGGTTTGTACGGAACCCTCGGTGCGCGAGTCCGACTCGCACTTGGCCGGTTTTTATTTTTATTTTCGTTCTGTTGTGTGCAATAAAGATTTAAATAAATAAATAATTATTATTGTTACCTCGCATCAGTATTCCAGATCCCGGCTATGTAAAAAGAGTGTTCGAGAAGCGACATGACCCTGGTGTATTCCCACATAGTTTTCTCTATCCCGACTTGCGCGACGAGGGATAATGTTTGCGGCGGACTCGAACGAAGGTTCTTCAGCACTTTGGCTGTTTGCGAGTGGCCGCGGGACAGTTTTAGGACCAGTTTCGACAGGTAGCTTTTATTGTTGACATCTATCTGCAAATAGTTATTTGTAGGTCATTAAATAAAAGCAGTAGAACATTACTTTAAATAATATAAAAAATACTTTTTAAGCAACCGACTTCAAACTCCCGCGCCAACTTTACAACAACAAGCACACGCTATACAAAGTACTTATTTTATTGTTGATATTTTAAAAACCGCTCGACCGATTTCAATAAAATATATATGGGACCACATGGGAAGTATATGCTCTTTCAAATAAAAAAAGAATCATCCAAATCGGTCCACCCAGTCAAAAGTTCTGAGGTAACAAACATAAAAAAAAAAAAATACAGTCGAATTGAGAACCTCCTCCTTTTTTTGAAGTCGGTTGAAAAAGATTATCACCATCACGTTTTATAAGTAAGTAATTTTTAACGTCAATAAGTGTACCTACAGTGTACCTATATTGAATAAATGATTTGATTGATTGATTGATTGAACTAGCTCATATAACTAGACTACAAAATATCAAACCGCCATTTTACCGCCCCTTAGAGGTTTATTTTTCAAAAATCCTTTTTTATTTCTATTCACTACAAGTTAGCTCTTCACTGCGATCTCACCTGATGGTAAGTGCAGTCTAAGTTGGTAGCGGGCTAACCTGGAAGGGCATGGCAGATATATTAAACCCATACCCCTAATCGGTTTCTACACGGCATCGTACCGGAACGCTAAATCGCTTGGCGGCACGTCTTTGCCGGTACGGTGGTAACGGTGGTAACTAGCCATAGCCGAAGCCTCCCACCCAGGCCAGATCAGGGAAAATTCAGCAATAGGCAGTAACCAAGAATCAATGAAATTATGAATTTATCTAATGAAATAGGATTCATGGATTATAAAAAAAACGTATTTATTTTTCAATTTCGAGTGAGATTGCTATTTATAATACACATAAAATAAAACTATAAAATCCGCCATATTGCATAAAACACAAAGAAGCGAATGACGTCACAATTGTGTGTTTTCGAGCTTTGAAAATCACACTATTGCTTACTGCACACTGCACAGAGTACATTGGTAAAAACAATAGTGACGTCACAACGACGCTATGACGCCGCCGAACGTTTTGGCGTGAATTTTAAAATTTAAATTTCAAATGCTAATTTTATCTACCAAGCTTTATTTTTCTACTGAAATAAGATATTTTTTCGAAATAGTAGATACTTCCGAACATAATCTGACCATTTTTCAAAATCAGTCATCATGCCTATAATAAATTCCCAAATTGACCCTGCCGGGGATCGAACCCAGAACCTCAGCACGTTAGGACAATAGCGCTCAACACTGCACGAGGGCGGGTCTTAGCTATGTCATAGTACACGGAAAAAAATGGGGTCTGGCAAAGTTTTCATTCAAGAATAAAATTATTCTCAAGTATATTGTTTAGTCTCAAGCATATTTTTACTCAAGGTAACAATAATATCTTGAATAAAATAAAATGGAATTCTTCTAGGTATATAATATTATTCTTCATTTATTTATTTACATCAAGAATATTTTTTTGGATCAAGACGATATTTACTCTTGACTGTAGAAAACATTTGCATTTTGAAAGAACTAATTAAGAATTTTTACTCTGAATATAAAACAATTTAGCTTAAGAAGCTCAGAGATTAGGGCCAAGAATAAAAAGAAATTATTGGTTTAAGAAAATGTGTAAATTCGTTCAACAATAATATTATTGTGACAAAAGTTTTATACTTTTGATTCAAAATACGTAAAATACTCATTTTAAATAAAGTCTACTATTTAAAAACAAGAAAATTATTGTTTCATTAATGCTCTCAGAGATACTTCAATTTCTTAACTTAAGAATATGGATTTAAATATCAGCCAAGAACAAAGATTTTATGTAAAGAAATATTTTTCATTGAAGATTGATTGATTTTACAGTAAAAATCTGTCTATATTGATTTGAATACTTACTGTTCTTCAATTACGAATTATAACTGTCTGCCATATTCAACAGCTTTGCTGTGAGTGCAATGGCTCTTAACTGAAGAATATCGTTTTTAAAATTGATGGAGAACCAACATTTTAAGTCAAGAAAATATCTTCTTCGGTGAATATGGTTATCTTTTACAATCAATTATATGTCTGTGTTAACTGGAATACTTCAATATTCTTTCGTGAAGAATTACCTAAAGTTCTTTATCTAAGAATAAATTATTTATGACTGTACAAAAAATACTTTTTTGCTTACAAGTCCAGACAAGAATGATAAAAAATTGCATTAAGAATTTATGTATACATACTTCAACAATAATATTGTTTAGACAAGAGTTTTCTTTACTTTTGATTCAAAATACGTTAAAGAAATATTTTAAGAATCTATTATTTAATAACAAGAATATAATTTTTTTATAGCTCTCAAATGACAACTAAATTGTCTCTTAACCTAAGAATATGGATTCAAACATCAGCTAAGAATAAACATTTTAGGTAAAAAAATATTTACTTCATTGAAGATTGATTTCTTTGACAATTAAAAATTGGTCTCTATTGATTTGAATTCTTACTGTTCTTCAATTAAGAATTATAACTGTCTGCCATTGCGACCTCTTTTTCTTGGTTAGACAAATTCAACAGCTTTGCTGTGAGTACAATGGCTCTTAACTGAAGAATATCGTTCATATAATTGATGAAGAACCAACATTTTAAGTCAAGAAAATATCTTCTTCGGTGAATATGGTTATCTGTTATGTAAGTAATTGATAACAATTATCAATTATATGTCTGTGTTAACAGGAAATACTTCATTATTCTTTCTTATAGAATTACCTACAGTTCTTTATCTAAGAATAACTTATTTATTGACTGTACAAAAAATACTTTTATCTACTCCAGCATCGAAAAGTTCCAATTTCGAATTTGACAACTATATCGAATTGAACCCTCTTTCGTGTTTGCTTCTCATAACGATACACTATACAGTTCGTTGTATGGGAGCTGTATCGTTATGAGTCGTAGCTGTATCGATATGGTTATCTTCATAAATAGGATACCTATAGCTTAGCGGCTCTGGGTTCTGGCACTTTTGGTTTTTATTAATTTATAAAGTAAAAAATTATAAAGACGTCCTTGTCGTAGATAAAATCTTGTATGCAACTGTACGTAATTAGTCATTTTAATTCTCGTACTATCCTATTTTGATACTCGGCAAGCCTCGTATCAAAAAACAGCACTCGAATTAAAATGACCCTCATTACGATACAGTTGCATAAATAGCTATTTTGCTTACAAATCCAGACAAACAAAAATGATAAAAAATTGCATTAAGAACTCATGTACCTATATTTTACGGGTAATACTAGAAGATGTAGTAAACCTAGGTTTACACGGGTTTACTTACTTAGTATTACCCAAACGTTTTGGGTAAAGTTCGAATAATAAGTAAAATAAATTTTAATTCGGAATTTACCCATACTCCTAGGTCTACCTAACTCTGGCTGGATAATGTTAGGCGAGCGAAGCGAGCTCGGAACTGGGGCACTCCGACTCGGATAGTGTAGGTGTACGGTTATTTCCTTTTTATACCACCCGTAAATAAGACCGTCGACCGGACCTTGGAGGGGGTGAGAGGAGAGGGTGAAGTCTAAGGAGTTTTCCTAGTTTTAAAGAAATGTTCATTCATGAACCTATAAAAAAAAACTTCATTGAAGATTAATTTCTTTGACAATTAAAAATTGATCTCTATTGATTTGAATACTTCTACCACTAAAGCCCATTATCATCCCACTGCTCAGGCACTGGCCTCCACTCTCATAGGAGAGAGGGAATTAGAGCTTAGACCCACCACGCTGCTCCAATGCGGGTTGGCGGGCTTTAACGACTATTATCATGTAAGTGATAATAACCGGGACCGATGGCTTAACGTGCTCTCCGAGGCACGGGGGTGAAACCGCCAACTTCCTAACTCCGGGCTAGTATGTACCTACTGTGAATTTCTAGTCCGAAAAACCCAACACTTATTGTGGCCCGACCCGAGATATGAACCGGTACCTCTTCAGCCGCAGTCAAAGACCACACAACCAAACTACTCGGTGGCCGCAGTCAAACATTGAGTCAAGTCAAAAGTTGAGACCTCTTTTTCTTGGTTAGACAAATTCAACAGCTTTGCTTTGATAAGCAAACCGTGAAACCGGGCCAGACTAAGTTGAGGTTTCTTGGTTTTGAATGGAAATCAAGAAAAATATATTTAAGAACAACAGTTTTGAATGTAAACAATAATTTCCTTGTATGAAAACTAAGTACCTATGATACAAACATAGGATACAAATATAAGCGTTTTAAACCAAATTCACGTTTCTTGGTTGTAGCTTTGAAATCTTGAAAAAATATTTAAGAAAAGATGTCTTGAGTCTAAAACAATAATATTCTTGAATTCAAACTATGATTCAAATATGTGTTTTGAACCAAATTCACGTTTCTTGGAATTAGTATGCAAAACAAACTACCTATAAGCTATAGGTTAAGCTTGTGTTCGGTGTTGCAAATGCAGTATTTCTCCCAAGGTATAGGGAAAATAATTGAACATTCCTCCCTTCACTTCGTTGGGCTATAACCGTGTGAAGTCAGGTTTGCAGCTAGTAGTGATTATATTATAAAATACATATATACTACACATGGAAACCCTATGTATCACATAATCGGTATATTATCACTAAGTAGCTATTCTGTTCGTTTTACATATTTGTTGTGAGTAAGTCCTACTAATTAATATTGACAAAATAAAAATCAAATAAGGATAGTTCGGAAGAAGAGTTATTAGATTTTACGCCGCCAGAATTAAAGGAAGTAGCAAAAATAATTTCTTCAAACCTATTACCACTTAAATCAAGAGATAAATATAAAAAATTGTTTTATTGTTTCCTCGCAAATTAGAGAAAAGTACTATACAAGCCTCGGCCGGAATAGCAATTAACGGTCTCGTTTAATTAAAAAGGCCTACTACCGACTAGCGCCTCGTCCTTCCAATATTACTCACCGTGAATTGCTTTATTTTCAGCATCGGCAGTAATGTACTATCTTATCTTACTTCTTACTTTAATATTATAATTATAAAAATATTATAAATGCGAAAGTTTGGATGAATGGATGTATGGATGTATGGATGTTTGTTACTCAATCACGCTCCAACGGCTGAACGGATCTGGCTGAAATTTGGCACAGAGATAGATTATAGTCTGGAATAGCACATAGGCTACTTTTATCCCGGAAAATTCAAGAGTTCCCGCGGGAACAACAAAACCTCGATCCACGCGTACGAAGTCGCGGGCATCAGCTAGTAATATTATAAATGCAAAAGTTTGGATGGATGGATGTTTGTTACTCAATCACGCCCGAACGGCTGAACGGATCTCAATAAAATTTGGCACAGAGATAAATTATAGTCTGGAATAACACATAGGCTACTTTTTATCCGGAAAATTAAGGAGTTCCCGCGAAAGCAAAAAAAACCCTCAATTTATGCGGACGTAGCCGCGGGCATCAGCTAGTAATATTATAAATGCGAAAGTTTGAATGGATGTATGTATGGATGGATGGATGTGCATGGATGTTTGTTACTCAATCACGCCCCAACAGGTGAACGGATCTTGCTGAAATTTGACACAGAGATAGATTATAGTCTGGAATAGCACATAGGCTACTTTTTATCCCGGAAAATTAAAGAGTTCCCGCGGGAACCAAAAAACCTCAAACCACGTAGACGAAGTCGCGGGCATTCGCTAGTGTCCTATTATGTATGCATAATGATATGTATGCATGATGATTATTAATAATAATTAATTTCGTAAGTAGTAAGTCAATGTCAGGAAAAATAGTGGAGACGTAAAAGATTCGGCCTTATTTTTGGTAATTAACATTCCGTAGCAGGCAACACCCTTTTTGTCTTGGATGTGCCGGCGCAGTATACGGCATCCGCATTACGTCTTCTCATTCTGCAAGTGTTAGGTCGTGGTGATTCTTTTGCGTTGTTGTTAGATTGTGTTGTGTTGTGTGTGTTATAACTTATAAGGTATGTGTTTAATTGGAATATAGATAATAAGTCATTGTATTTTAAAGATGAACTGACACACGATGAATGACATGGCGGCTAGGCGCCATGTTGTGAGCAAAAATACCTGCCTATTCGGTTCGGTCTGGTTTCACTTGTGAAATGATAGGCTGGTAGTAGCTGCTTTTTACGTCCAGGATCTAGGCAGACCCGGCCGGTAGATGTAGGTATCTATCTAGCTGGTGAAAATACCACCAGCCGCCTGACCGTCAAGTTTGTGAAGTTCATCGAGCTTAGGCAACTTCTGATTCCAATCAATCAGCTTCAAATCTCTGCGGCAAGGCGGCAAGCTGGTCAGAATCAGAGGTGTCTAAGCTCGGTGAACTTCACCAAACTTGGCGGTCAGACGGCTGGTGGTATTTCCACCAGCTAGATACCTACATCTACCGGCCGGGTCTGTCTAGATTCTGGACGTAAAAAGCAGCTTCGTACTTCGCTGGACTGCCTTTAACGTTATGATTCTGGGTGATGGAAATATATGTACCTAATCACTACCTACCTTAATGAGCTAGAGGTTCTTGTTACTGTAATATAGGTACCTACCTTATCTACAATGCTAAACCTGCTGAATGCTTATTCTTCCCGGCTGTTATTACATAGTTACCTACTAGATATTTACTAATTTATGTTCTGTCTATTTGCAGATTTAAATCAAAACCTGTATCAGCACCTATCCTACCTACTATCTATCTATAATAATAATGGAGTTGCTTCTTAGGGAATGGAATATCCCACAGGATATAATCACAAATTTTAACGGTAGGTGAATATTTAGATTAACATTTTGTCTGGAAAAGGCCATCAAATGAGTACTCTACTGTACTACCTAATAATATTACTATTACAAAAAAAAATGTGCAAAGTTGTAAAAACCTTTTCGGAGATAAGTGGGAACAAACATATTCTTCAAATCCCAAGCTTTCTCATTTATAATATTAAGTAGTAAACACGCGTGCTTTGGTAGGTATGTTTATCAATTTTGCAATTTTTATATGTTTGCTATTGTTTTCAGAATCCTGGAGATATACAAAAGAAAATTGATGAAGTAAAAGTAAAGGCTCTACGCAGCAAGCAAAGTGTTCAACCGTACCTAATTAAATGAGGTGCTGGTGATGATGGTTACGATAACTATTATTTGGTAATAGACAAGGTTATGTGGAAGTTTACCTCGCCAATGACACAAAACAATTAATTATTCTCCTCATTACATGGCGTATTTGGTCAATTGTACAAGTAGTTTTCAAATTTCCTTATGCACGTTTATGCTATAGCACAACACCGAATATAATTCATAAAATAGTTATAAATCAGTATGTTGATTTGAGAAGTTAATTCATTATTAATGATTAGTAACAATACAAATGGTACTTATAATGTAATAATAATAATATATAGGTAATAATAACCTGCGCCAATAAAGGAATGAATTAAGTTTCGTTTCTTTATTGGGGCAGGTTATAATAAAGTAAAACTCACATAAGAGTGAGCTATGTTTATTGGCGTTCATAATATAATTATAATTAATACCATTGATGACCTTCTCGTTTGCACATTTGAAAGATATAAAATCACTTTATGTGAAGTTTAAGTTAAGAATGTTCATGATAAAGCGATATTATAAAGATATTAAGTATTGTATTTAAGATTATAATTATTGAATTACTAGGTATTACTGGGTATAAAAATCTGATGGTATAGGTCCAATTAAGAAAAATCTTAAATGGTGGCGCTAATCTATACTTCTCACGAGTGAAGCTAGGCAGCTAATGTAAGCAATAGTTTGCGATAATATTATTAATACCTAGAATATATTTAAATAAAATTATCAATACTGTTGTTTCAGGAAGTTTATTTTTTAATAAATGATTTCATAGAATTGAATCTATTGTATTATTTTATCTATTATTAATTTGAGTACTTACTTATTTAGCTACCTCTATTTTCAGGCATGAAATGGCACGCGGAGATCAGATTGAAAGATGTGACGGTGCATCAGGCTCGAAATTCTTTAAGTGAGTTTTAGTGCTTTTATTTGTTCATTTCATGTTTCAAATGGTACTCAATAATCATGGTATTTTAGTGAAGCCGTTTCAGTTCTATGTACAGCGGATTTAAGAGCTTTGTTATATACGGAGTTAAGATTGTCTTATTTGAATTACAATAGTCTTGGTTCAATGGATAAAATGCTTTTCAGTAAATATTTTTCAGTTCATCGTTCGATTTATTCAAGCTAAAGTTTAGTCAGAATCTGACCGACTAAACTTCAGCTTGAATAAAACGAACGATGAACTAAAAAATATTTACTGAAACGAATATTAACCATTGAACCAAGACTATTGTAATTCTTCAAATAAGACAGTCTGACCTTCGTATGAAACATGCCATGATTTGAATCAAGAACTGAATATTCTTACAGTAAAATACTTTTATTATTGAGGCAAGAGATTTCTGATCTCCGTATGAAACATGCAATGAATTAGATCAAGAACTAAAACTTCTTTACTGAAGTACAGGGTTTTTAGATCAATAATAATGACATTATACGTTGGAAACAATCTGATCTTCGTATGAAACATGACATGCATCGAACCAAGAACGGTTTCTTGCAGTGAAATACACTATTATTGAGCTAAGAGATTTCTGATCTCTGAATGAAATATGCAATGAATTAGATTAAAAACTAAAACCTCTTCAGTTAAGTACCTGCACGTTCTTAAATCAACAAAATTAACATTATTGGTTGGAGAAAATCTGATCTCCGTATCAATTGCTTATTGTTTTTGAATTAAGAACTGGGCTTCTTCACTGAAATACGCATAAATATTGAACTAAGAACGTTGATATTATTCTTTCTAGACAATGCAACACTCCGTTTAAATTAGATAATATTATTAAACTAAGAAATAAAACTTCTTCACTAAAAACGCATGATTATTGAACTAAGAACATTGAGACTATCTTTTTAAAACAACGTGATCTCCAAAGAATAACTTATAGTTATTGAACTAGTAGCTAAAACTTCTTCACCCAAGAGCATCAACTAGTAACTAAGATTGTTGGTATTCTTCACTATAGATAAATTGTTCTCAGTGTGAAAATAGAATTAATTGATGCAAGAGTTAAAGCTGCTTCACTGAAATATGCTGTAGCACACAGATAAATAAATAACATTCTTCTTACAAGTCATTTATTTTTCATACTGAGAATTTATTTTCTTGTAAGAAAACTCCGGGATCCGTTTTACAAAGTGTTCAACTGAGAAAAGCACTATTTTCAAATATATTGTTTAATCACAAGTATGTAAATTCTAGAAAGAAGACACAGATCTTAACTTAACTATTTATTTACTAGCATTGAAAATAATTGTGTTTTGATACAACCATTTATTGTTTTCCCCATATATGAATCACGGAAATTCTTGACCAATAGAATTATTCTTGATCAGAAACAATGACATTTCTTGTCCAATAAATATATTCTTGATAAGAGATATTACTCTTCATACTCGAAGGAGTAATCGGAGTAATCAAGCGTAAATTCGAAGAGTACGTTCTTGATTTAAGACATAATTGTCTTAAATTTGAGAGTTTAAGATTCTAGACTTAAAAAATAATAATTACTTATGCAAAGAAAATCGTTGCTTTCTCATTGCAAGAATAGATATTGCCTTGGTTAGTGAATATATATACTTGGAAGAAAAATTAATAACAAGACAAATATTTACTAATTTTAAGAATATAATGTTTTCCCCATATATGGATCACGCAATGTCTTGACCAAGTGAAATATTCTTAGTTTAAAACAATTTTTTTTTCCGTGTAGTATTTATTATAGTAGTTCTTTTGCTCCGTCTCTAAAAAGTGCAAACATTGTTTGAAGGAAGAGTATATTTTTGTATAAAAAAACTAGATTATGTCCGGAATTTTATCCCCGAGGACTAGGGTTATATTAAATCCATGGCAACTCCAATTTTCTGCCTGCCTTTCATCAAAATCGGTTAAATGAGAGACGTGAACGGTAACAGATACACTAACAGGCAAACAGACACTTTTGTATTTATAATATTAGTTTAGATATATAATACTCACAAAAGGTCGTATTTTTCCGGAAGATATGAATTTGAGCGCCTGCATTAATAATGTAATGAGTTCCTCAGCTGTTTCACAATCTGAAATGAAAAGTACGAAGATTCTTCACAATCTGATCACATTTTGTGTGTGTGACAACAGTGATTTTATGACTTACTAGCTGATGCCCGAAACTTCGTCCGCGTGGATTAAGGTTTTTCGGTTTCCGCGGGAACTCTTTAATATTCCGAGATAAAAAGAAGCCTATGTGTTATTCCAGACTATTGTCTATCTCTGTGCCAAATATCATCCTAGCGTGATTGAGTAACAAACATACTAGGCTAAGAGATAGCTGTAGTTTTGGTATATCGCTAGCAAGGCTGATTAAGTGTGGGGCTCTCCACTGATCGCAAAACTGCCAGTCTGCCCGCAAGAGACTGGAGACCTGACTACTTATCGCCGCTCAAAGACGAGTTATCGTTACCAAAAATGAACCATAACTAGGAAGGCTGATTCTTGTATAGTATTAAAGTATGTGCAGTAGCTATGTAAACAGTATAAATACTGAAGCTGCTCATCTAGGCGTTCCCGAGATATCGCCTCTCAAAGACGTGATAATTAAGATTGCTAATAAATATTTTGAAGGCGTAGAATTAATTGCTATGCTATTCTTATTACCATTGTTTAATGATGTCATATTTAATTTACCTATTTTATGTTAGTGTTTGTGTGTAGTATTTAAATATCGATAGGCCACTTTGCAATAAATATTACTTTTTATTAGTATTTTAATTAATATAAAAACACAATAGTTTATGGACACGTTGCATTCCACAGTATAGGTTTATACTAACCTCTTAAAATATCCCATAGTTTGTAAGTAAAATCATTGCTGGATCCTTGAGTAGACATAGTAGACATGCACTGTCGTAAGGTACTAGTGTCTTCAGTAATACAGACACAGCCGCCGGCGGGGCACTCCGCGGTATAAGTATATGTCTCTGTTTCCTGGAGTAAGTTGTTCAGACGTTTCGTGTTGTTTGGACGTTTCATTCCTTGGAAGACGTTTCTAGAAGAGAAAAAGTGTGTGTGTGCAATTCACACACGGCAGAAGTGAAACTTCCGAAAAGTAGCCTACAAGACAATGAGATAAATATAACTTGTATTCTATCTCATTATCTCGCGGGCTAAATCCTATTTATGAATATGTTTCCTATTTATGAATATGTTTGTCTCTTTTTGGTGTCGCTTTTTTCGTTTCATTTTTCATTTGTTGAATTTTCAAATCACAACATTCTAAAAAAGTTTCACTTCAAAAATTGGTTTGATATTGTATCTTTACTTTGAAAAATTGGTAAGATCTGTGTTGAAATTTACTTTAAAAGTTATAGAAATTAAAGGCTTATAACATGTTGAAACAAAACGATGTTATGCTGGAGCTGGAGGTCCCTGGTTATATCTCTGGCAGGGTCCTTTTGGGAATTTATGATTTACTAGCTGATACCTGCGACTTTGTCTGTTGGATCAAAGTTTCTTGGTTCCCGCGGCAATTCTTTAATTTTCCGGGATAAAAAGTGTTAAATAAGATGTGTTATTCCAGATTATAATATCTCTGTGCCTATCATTTAATTTCATTGAAAAAACGAGTGTGCTTTTGACCATACGACGGAAGTAAAACTTACATATAGGAAACGTAGCTGGTTATGAGAGAAAGAAAATGTGTGCTCGCACCTCTCTCTCTTGCCCCTACAGTAATATACGAAACGTAACTCTCTCTCTTTCTATCTTCACTAACTTATATCTCCCTCTCAACTTTCGTTTGCCTCGCCCGATCACACTTTTCGTAACGCTCTCGTCACGCATTCACCAGCTTATTCCCAAAGTCAAGCGTGCGTATAGAAGTTATACTTTTTTTTTATCTGATTTATTCGGGGGATTTTCTTCACAAAACAAAGAACGTCAGCCCAAGTTTTACTTCAATACAAGTTTTACCTAATAACAGCAGTATCCAAGTTGACAGAGTTGGGGCCCGCAGCAGTCATGTCAACCAGCAGCTGATTGATATTGTGTAACGCTGTTACCGACTTCCATATGGCATTACAGGGGCTCGCCAAGTGACCTATTGCTACTTCTTGTTCCTGAAAATAATAAAATAAATATATTGCTAACCCTGTCATAAAACTCCCTGCAGAAAGGGACGCAACTGGATTAATAGCTGTCTTTAGTTTAGTTTAGAGATTGTATTATACTGAATGTCTCTCCGGTTTTTAGGGTTCCGTAGCCAAATTTGGCAAAAACGGAACCCTTATAGATTCGTCATGTCTGTCTGTCTGTCTGTCTGTCTGTCTGTCTGTCTGTCCGTCAGTATGTCACAGCCACTTTTATCCGAAACTATAAGAGCTATACTGTTAAAACTTGGTAAGTAGATGTATTCTGTAAACCGCATTAAGATTTTCTTACAAAAATAGAAAAAAAAACAATAAATTTTGGGGGTCCCCATACTTAGAACTGAAACTCAAAATTTTTTTTTTCATCTAACCCATAGGTGTGGGGTATCTATGGATAGGTCTTCAAAAATGATATTGAGGTTTGTAATATCATTTCTTTCTAAACTGAATAGTTTGCGCGAGAGACACTTCCAAAGTGGTAAAATGTGTGTCCCCCCCCCGTAACTTCTAAAATAAGAGAATGATAAAACTAAAAAAAATATATGTTGTACATTACCATGCAAACTTCCACCGAAAATTGGTTTGAACGAGATCTAGTAAGTAGTTTTTTTTTAATACGTCATAAATCGAAAACCGCAATTTATCTTTCATTCAATCAACTCAAATATTTAAAAAAACATTTAATTTAAAACTTACTACAGGTTTGTACGGAACCCTCGGTGCGCGAGTCCGACTCGCACTTGGCCGGTTTTTTTTATTTATTACACGCTAGCCCGCGTGGGACTTTGTTCATAAGAACTTGTAAAAAGTCTATTTAAATAAAAATAATTTGAACTTGAATTTAATTTTCCTGGATAAAAAGTTTCTTATACATATATGTTATTCTAGACTATAATCTATCACTGTGCCGATTTTCATCCAGATCCGTTCGGCCGTTCTGGCGTGATTGAGTAATAAACATTCATCCATCCATAAATACTTACATCCATCCATCCCTCCAAACTTCCCTGGGATACAACCTATCCCTTTACCAAATTTCATCAAAATCGGTTGAAGGGTTTAGCCGTGAAATCGTAACAGACAGACAGACACACTTTCGCATTTATAATATAAGTATGGATTTTTTTAAATTTGCAACATGGATACTTACAAAATGTACTTTGCAGCTAATAAATGGCGTTAGTAAAGTTTTGGCACTCCATTCACAGCACAGCTCAGTGACGCCCCCATGCGGCGCGTTCAGTTGTTCCTCCATGGTGAGGTTGCTGTAGGAAATGCCTGATATTGTGTATTTGCAGTCGATGGAAACTGTTACCTAGAAAATAAATAAATTATAATAAATAAACAAGAGTGAAAATAAAGAAGGAATTATAATAAATAATCCTAAGCACCAGGGAGGTCGTCAAATTTTACCATCTAACTCTAACATCATCATAATATGTATGACGTCACACGTCAAGTAGATCTAGATCACATGGCCACATGCCAGCAATTTTGACTCCAGCAGTCATACTAATATTATAAATGTGTTAGTTCGTTTGTCCTTCAATCACGGCGCAACAGTGCAACTGATCGACTTGATTTTTGGCATGGGTATAGTCGAGAACCTAGAGAATGGCATAGGCTACTTTTATCGTGGAAATTAAGGAGTTCCCGCTGAAATCAAAGAAAATTTAAACCACGCGGACGAAGTCGCGGGCATCAGCTAGTAGCCCATAAAATTCTGCCACGTACCAGGCAAATTATGGAACAAGCTTCCATCTTCTGTGTTGCCTCAATAGGGGGCTCTTCAAAATATCTCAAAAGCTGGCAACACATTGGCGGTTCCTCTGGTGCTGCAAATGTTTATGGGTGGCAGTAATCACTTAACATCAGGTGACCGCCTGCTCATTTGCTCGCTATATATGTAATTTTTTTTAGAACTTTTTACTTACTGAATCTTCACTAATTTTTTCTTGTGAAGCAAACTCCTGAACCATATTCTCAACATCGAATTCCTCTAGCACCATCGAGCCCTCGTAAGTAACAATACCTCTCGCAAATTCTTCCAAATTTGATTGGCTAGTAATCAGTAATACTTTACTTTCATCCGGTTTGCAGAGTACCCACATTGGTGTTGAGTCTTCTTTGGATAACATGCTACAACATTGGTTGCGTAGGTTTAGGATTTCTCTAGAAAATAAATGAGAAAACATTTATGATTTGGGTGCAAATAATGCAGCTTAAAGTTAAAAATAAGGCTGGCAGTCTTGAATAATCAATCAAGTCTTAATAATTTGTTATTAAATGTTGTTTGTTATAAAACAAACAACATTTAATAACAAATTATTAAGTCGAAATCATTATTTAATAATATTATAAACTAGATGATGCCAGCGACTTGGTCCGCAAAGTATATAAGCTGAGTTAAACCCTGAAGCCTCCCACCGGACCAGACCAGAGAAAATTCAGAAATTATAAATTCCCAAATTGACCCTGCGGGGAATCAATCCCAGGACCTCCTAAGTAAAGACAACAGCGCTCAACACTGGGACAGGGAGGTCGTCAAAAGTTTCTTGTTCCTTGTATTAACTATAAAAACTTCTATGCATACCTTGCCTGCTCTATGTCTACAGGTGCATGTAAGACCTCTTCCTTCCTCCACAGCTGTGGCTCATCAGATAGCAAGGTCTCGTCCAGTGTTGTGTGTAAACTCAAGTCTAGCTTAAGTGGAGATCCTGTTAGGTCTAACTCTTCTGAAAGGTGTCAGTAAAAAAATATACATTGTGGTTATAATTCTGTTATGCACATAGTTATAGTCTACGCAAGGAGCTAGTGGACCCCAACAATAATTCCTCAGGCGACGAAACTTAACAGTATGATAAACAAGTATCCAAAAACAATTTTGAGGTTTTTTGGGTGCACCCCTTAGATTTAATTGCCTGATAGATCAATATACTAAAGTACAGCTTCTAGTAAGCAAATATCTAGAAAATGTCACAAAATCCATCACAGAAACCCACAAGTATGGGTCAGCTAGATACTTAAACTTTTATGTAATCGACTTGAAGCTTTGAAACAATAATTGAAATTACTTGAACTTTCACCGGCAGGTAAATAGATATTATAATTGCTGAGTAAGTACTAATTATTCATGTTTATTACTATTGTAAGTTCTAAATTTTGAACTACAAAAAGAAGTAGGTAATAATTCGCAGGCATCTTACCAACTTGCTTAAGTCCTACTCAATTAGGATTTTATCTAATTTAACATGAATGAATTTCACTATAGATAATTATCATTTCATGTTCATGTCAACAGTCAAGTGTATGCACTTACCTATGTGGGTACTTATATCATTTGCTATCATAACATGAACTTACCTTTTTCGTTATTATTTTTATTATTATATTCCGATATAGAGCTCGATTGTTTTGCCTGAAATATTTATATAGTTTCATGAAAGGTAAACATATTAACAATTTGAATTTAGAACATCGCATAAAGAATTTTACTTGAAACAAAACACTAGTTACCCACTTTTGCGTACACAATGATGATTTCATTATGATCTCGCGTATACATTTCGACATAACTGGGGCTTATTTGTTTTTCTAAAACATCTTTGGGATAAGTTTCTAGTATTCTTTGTAAGAAACTCCCCATTTCAACCATGGCTGATGGCAGCAAAGAGAATATAATCACTACGTTTTGATGGCAGATTTCAACTTTAAAAATGAACGACTGAATTTCAAACTGTTCGTTGCTCAGTAGGTCGATTGTGTAAACCTGCATCCAAGGAATTAGGAATATACTACTCTCTACCTGCATCAATCATTGCAATTGTTGTGATTCGCAGAATTTATGGTACGCTTGCTGCGTCAATGGATTTAGTGGAAGAGTGTCCAATCCAGTTGTGATTGCGATCGTTACACTGTAGCTGTCATTTCCACGGCAGGGCGACCGCGTATCTTTTGCATCAATCACCTCCGATTGGCTGAATTTATGGTATTCTTGCTGCGTCAATGGATTTCGTCCAATAGTGGAGAGTGTTAACCACAGAGTACTTTGTATAAATAACCAATCAGAGGTGATTGCGATGTATCAATGATTGATGCAATAGATACGCGGTCGCCCTGCCGTTGAATGTTGCGGTTTGACAGAACATATGACATTGACCATAGACAAGGTCCCTATTAAGTAAAAACGGGTAAATATTAAAAAAACTATATCAATCATTGCTACTGTGATTTGCTGAATTTATGTTTTTTTTTTTTTTTTTTTATCCACTACAAGTTAGCCCTTGACTGCGATCTCACCTGATGGTAAGTGATGATGCAGTCTAAGATGGTAGCGGGCTAACCTGTTAGGGGCATGGCAGTTATATTAAACCCATACCCCTATTCGGTTTCTACACGGCATTGTACCGGAACGCTCAATCGCTTGGCGGCACGTCTTTGCCGGTAGGGTGGTAACTAGCCACGGCCGAAGCCTCCCACCAGGCCAGACCAGGGAAAATTCAGAAATTATAAATTCCCAAATTGACCCTGCCGGGGATCGAACCCGGGACCTCCGCACGTTAAGGCAACAGCGCTACACACTGCGCCACGGAGGTCATCAAACTATTGTAGCTTTGACGATAAATTGTGACCAATATCGGAATTAGTAAAAATCATATTTACGTAATATTAATATGACTCCACCGTTTGTGGCTTTGATTAGATCATTAGGTATATAGAGATGGATGTGTTACATTTTACTCAATTATAGTTATACGATGCATTTTGTTAATAAAACATGTACTACTATGTTTTGACTAGTCTTACTTATTGAAAGCTACGTTTTTAGAATGAGACAGGTGTATTATGTTATTGCGTGAACGTGTCAGGCAATTGTCATATGACGTCATCAAAATTTTGCTATTGAAGCCAATTTTTATGTACCTATAAATGGCGTCTGTATTGCTTCCGGTGTTTTGGTTGTGGCTAATTACCAGTTTTGTGAATATTTTCATAATATTTTTATGTGTTTTTGCTTAGTTTTGTGTAATCAACAATGGTGAAGTGCTCAGTTGTGGGGTGTCGTAATAATAGTATTGTAAAACGCCCAGGAATTTCATTTCGTAAGTGAGTAACATAGTTGTTTTTATTTTTCTTTTTGTGGCGAGTATTTTAAGTTATTTCAACTAATTATAGCTTAGTTTCTTCTTTACTGAATCCAAAACACGTCAATTTTTGCGCTATCCCTGAAAATTTGGATTATTTCATTAGTTTTTGTTTGAGTGTTTATATATTGTGGGGATTGTATTGTTTACAAATAAATTGAGTATCGATAAAATTAAAATTTCATATCACTCTTACTGTTTCTCACTCAGAGGGGTAGAGAGATGAAATTGAACAGTCAGCTTCTACTTATAATATTGCCAAACTCATTTTAGGCTGTAGCGATGATAAAATTGTGATTAAGACACCCGATCTCCGGGATGGTGTCTCGTATTTGAAAATTACAGTGTCTATTCAAGTGGTTTTTGGTCCCTTCATTGCAGTTATTATGTATCATTTTAACTAATTACTATTTTTGACTGCCTCGTTGGTCTAGTGGTTAGCATAGTCGACTGCGGATCATGAGGTCCTGGGTTCGATTCCCGGTCGGGCATAAAAGTTAGGTATTGGGTTTTCAATTAAGAAATTCTCAGTGCCAACCCGGAGTTTCATACAAAATTTCACCCCCTATTTCACCCCCGTAGGAGTGTAATTTTGAAAAATCTTTCCTTATTGAGCGCCTACGTCACAAAAGGAACCTCCTGTCAAAATTTCAAGTTGCTAACCCCAGCGGTTTAGGCTGTGCGTTGATCCCTTAACGATTTAGTGTAGGTACTTTCACTCCACTCTTCCATTTAGTATAGGGACTTTCTGAAATAAACACCTCCATATATTTTTTCTCCGAAAAATTATGGAGAGGTTTTCTTTAAAAACAAATTTTGAAATGGAACCGTACCCGCCCGCGTAGACCGCGTGGCCCACTGTCTACTTACTTGCTCTCCTTCTATCGTAGTGTTTACTGCCTACGTGTTCTGAAGTAAACAACACACTGCTATGCTAGCGAGCACAGTGGAAGCGCCAGCGCGCCACGCATCCGACAGACGTAAAAAAAAATTTCATAAGAAAACATAAAACAGAGACCCCTTAAATATCTAAAAGGGCCTTTTAATGTAAATAAACTTTCCAGACATGCATACAGTGTAAGAGACTGTTGAAGTAAAAACACAAAGAAACCTTCCTTAGTTGATTAATATCAATATCATACCACTGACGATCGGGTACCTTTGGGTGCCATTGAACGTGGCCATCTTGGCTTTCCTAACAGCAAACCGACAATTCTTCCACACAGAACAAATCTTGTAAAAAAACCGCATCAAAGTCTTGCATAGTTCTACACTTGTAAGCCTCTTCAATATTCGCCATACATTTTCTATGGAAAAATAAATTCCGCCATCTTGAATTTTTTCCTGTTCATCAAGTAGATCTTCATGTCCTGATCATCTTTTGCCAAGAAACCACTCTTCCATCTTTTATACTCTCCGAGATAGACACCGACGAAATTTGTATGGCGGCCATCTTAAATCCGCCATTTTGAATTTTTTTTCAGCACACTGTGAATTGGATGAAGTTTCGAGTTACATTTGGTCGAGCACACCCCACCTATCTTGAATACCCTGGCTGTGCTCTTCATCCGTCTTCGAAATCCTCAATCATCAGCTCTCTCCATATTTTTCCTCCGAACGAATTTTTGTCTTCTATACGAAACGATGAGTAAAAAAATTTATTTTCATACAAAATTTTTTCTTACAAAAAACCTCAATTCACGCGGACGGGGTCGCGGGCATCAGCTTGTTCATTATAAAATACGAATACTAGTGTATTTCAAAAATTATGTTTAATTATTTATTAATAATTATATTTTGTTAATTTAATATCGAGTATATACTTAAGTATCGACATAATCAAAGGTATCGATAATTTCAGCCCTAATGCCCGCATTAAGCTCCGCCCATGCGCCATTTTAAGGTTATAGGAAGCTTCAATTTAAATATGTTAGTGCACATCCTTCTGTATATACCTAATCAAAGGTTTGTGGTCTCTCTATTATACGCAGATGAGACGGGTAAGATTGGTATAATAGCGGCTTTTTTATTTGTTTTGTACTGTGGCCGGTTGTGTAAAACCTGCATCAATCATTGTTACAGTATCAATTGTTGTAATTGGCTGAATTTATGGAATTCTTGCGCGTTAATGGATTTTGTCCAATAGGTAGTGGAAGAGTGTTATCCAATCAGAGGTGATTGCGATCGTTATACTGTAGCTGTCACTTTTAACCGGTCGTCCAGCGTATTCTCAAACGTCATTGAATAACTTGTAGATGTCACCGTAAGATTGTAAAAACCGTTAGATTATAATCTAACTCGCGAAATTATAAACTGTCGAATGATTACAACATAAGGAACGGATTATTTTTCGGTAGATTGTAATCTGTTAGGTTTATTAACCCGATAGAACCTAAGTGCTCAGCCTGAGGCCGGGCACTACTTGATTATTATTAATGTCGAACCCTAACCTAACCTACAAGAAAGAGACAAGAAAACGTAAGTAAATACAATGAATATTTCAAAAATTGACACATAATACATTGAATGGTTCACAATCTTTCGACTGTTTACAATCTACTGAAAAAAAAGCATTAGATTACAATCTTACGGTGACAAAGACACAATAAAAACTAAGATTTACTGTTTTAGATTTCTATTAATAAGTACATAATATCCATTTGGAGATTTAATGAGTACTTCAACACCATGGATGGGCTCGGGTATTTTATTAAAAATCATATAAAAATAATAAAACCGTAGACGTATAACATTGATTACACGTCTTGAAAGTCGCTTTGCTGTAACTTACGATAAATAAACAGTCTTGTAAGTCGCGTATTGTAATGTTATTTTCGAAAGCTACTTACGTAACGACTTACAAGAGTACTCGTGGCCTTATTCTTATCAAGAATAATATTTGTCAACACAATTTATTAATATTGTTTTTTTTTTATTTGTTTATTTGTCATCGTCATCCGAGCGCTTCCTGCAGAACGCCGTGGTGCTCCAGCCTAGCAGCGCGCACGTCGCAGCGGCCCGCGACTGTCGCGATCAGCCCACACTGCATGTTAGCCTGCTCGTCGAGCCGGGCGCCGCCGCCCGCTCGCGCCGTTATTACACTGTCAGTCTCCATACTCTCTGTCATAGAAAGAAACTTATTAAGTACCTACCTAGTACCTACATATTTATTTGTACTAGATGATGCGTGGATTAAGGTTTTTAATCAGGGACCTCCAGCGCTTACCCTTTTTAGGGTTTTGAATGGGTTTTTTGAAAGGCTGACTACTTTAATTTGATTAAAAACCTATAAGATTTGGTAACCGTTTGGGTAAGCGTATTAAACGGAAACCCTTTGAAAGGGTTTCCTAAAAAATAAGTCAAATAGTAGTTAACCAAAACTAAAAAGCCGTATTGATTGGGTTACCCATTCGGAAGGGGTAACCCACAAAATAATCATGATAACCCTTTAATCAGGAATGGGTTTCAATTTCATAATAATAACCCTGGTAAGCGCTTACCATTCGCTTGGTTTCCCTTAACCAATGGGTTTCCCTGGTTAGTGTTTATAGTGGTTTCCCAAATGATTGTGGTTACCCAATTTAACGGTTACCTTTTTTAAGGGTTTTGAAATTAAACGGCTTATCCGGTCCCTGTTTTTAATTTCCGCGGGAGTTCATTTACCGGAGAAACATGTCCTTTCTATAGCTTTTACGTCCTTCCCCAGGATGCAATTTACCTGTGTACCAAATTTCGTCAAGATCGGTTGAAAAGATGGTAGGGGAAAGAATAGCAGACAGACAGATACACTTTCGCATTTATAATAATAGTATGGATGAGTATTGAAACCCGGCTGAGTTTGTTGTGGGCTCTTCACAGACCAGGGCGCTTTTGGAACCCTCGTAGAGGCCGGCGAACGCCGCTCGCAACTTCTATTCGAACCGCAAATATAAATTTGCCGGTATATGTGCCGGTGCTACCTCCATTTGGCTAATGACACATGATCGCGTGCAAGCGCGATAGTAATATGAGCGTACAGAATTTGTTATACATTTAAGTCTTGTTTCGTGAATACCAAAAATGATGAAAGAAAAATTGTTGTGTTTTTAACTTCGTGTTGTTATTCTGTAACTTGACAATATAGGCTATGTTCCTGATCAATTAGTACGTGAGATATCGTTGGTTTTAATATTGGAAAACATGTCATTTATGTCGTAAAAACATGCGAAACGCAATTTGCTTACAATATCTGGGGTCACGGGAGTGACCCCGCCAAGACGAGCGCAGCCAAAGACACGGGGCACTACCTACCTTTTCTCGAAGCGTTTCGTCGTATTTTCGAACCGTCATAGGTTCGGTCCGGACGACGCTAGAAAGCTGAAATTTTCAGGATAAGATGTCGTTGGCGGATTTACCAAATGTACCAAATATCAATTATCTAGCATTTATAGGTTCAGATTTATTGATACCTGAAATACATCGATTTTGTGCTGATTCACTGATGATCATCAACATGAAAAGGGTACTTCCTGAAGTGCTAGAAGACTGAAATTTGGTATGCAGGCTAGAATTTGCATATAAACAACAGGAACATTAAGAAATCTGAAACTTTCCCCCTCCAACCCCTCGTATGGGGGGTGCAAATCTGACAGCATTTCCTCTTATTTTCGGACCATTATAGCTTCGGTTTGGATGATGCTGGAAAGCTGAAATTTTCAGGATAAGATGCCAGTGGCAGACTTATTAAACTTACCAAGTATCAATTATCTAGCATTTATGGTTTCAGATTTGTTGGCACCTGAAATACGTACTTAATGCATACTTTTGGGGGTTTTTTAATTATACTAAATCACATGTTAATCAATACCTCTAGGTTACTTCTAAAAGTCCTAGAAAGCCTAAATTTGGTATGTAGGCTAGGAATTGCATGTGAACAATGGAATAATTAAGAAATCGAAAACTTTCTCTTTCCAACCCCTCCTTTAGGGGGCGCATATTTGAAAGCGTTTCCACGTATTTTCCGACCGACATAGTTTCAGTCTGGATGATGCTGGAAAGCTGAAATTTTCAGGATAAGATGCCGTTGGCAGATTTATTAAACTTACCAAGTATCAATCATCTAGCATTTATGGTTTCAGATTTATTGGTTTATGAGATACGTAGTTTTGGGTTTTTTTTACTTTTACGAAATCACTTCAAAAATCAACACCTCTAGGACTCTAGGGTATTTCCTATAGTCCTAGAAAGCTGAAATTTGGTATGTAGGCTAGGAATTGTATATTAACAACGGAAAAATTAAGAAATCTTTTTCTGTAGTCTGTACTTAAAGAAATATTTACAAAATGCAGTATACATACGAGTACCTACATAATACCGTATATAAATATGTATAACAAAAACCAAGGGCTGAGTTTGAATAGTGCTCTCATTGATATTGGGTCGTCAACGTTCTCTTGTGGACAGGCTTATGTGGCACTTTCAAGGGTGACTAGTTTGAAAGGGGTTCATCTCATAAACATTGATTTTAGTAGCATTAATAAAGCACAACAGTCTGCTATCGTCGAATACAATCGGCTAAAAATTAAATACCGCCCTGATTTACCGCTTATTACATCTAGCAAACCAACAAAGAAAAGAGGCAATGATAGGGAGTGGGCCATGAAAAAAGGATTAGCTGAAGTACAGGAAATTCAGCTAAAAAAAATAAAAAAATCTAGGGTGCCTGCCAAAAATAAATGAAATCCCACCAAAAACATTTCATGTAATTGGTTGCCAAGACTCACAAGTGCACAATGCTTTCACTGTAAAAAGTTATGAGATCTCTTTTAGAGCCAAGCCCGAAGTTGAGCTCCTCTTTGTGCTGCGCATCATAACCCACGGAGTCTGTCTCAAGTTCAAAGTATATAATTCTAAATGCTCTTTACTGTGTACCAAATTAATAATATCAAATAACATGTAACTCTATATATAAGCCCTGTCTCTAGCAAGTCTACCTCTTGGTAAAAAGTACGGCTTGGCCGTACGAGTTTTTAGTCTAGTGCTTTGGTCTGCAAAATTGTGGTGTAATTTTAGATACCTAATTTTTTTAAAGGCATTAAAAAAAACCTTAATAATCGCATAATATGGTGGAAATATTCTCGAATTACAAATTATTTTGGTATTACGTTTTTATGGGCAATTCGTCCTCCGCTGGCTCGATATGATACCATAACCAAAGACAATATATAAATACTTGGTTTATAATTAATCTATGCCATAACTAATTATCACCATCATGTTTTTTATGTAAGTAATTGACGTCAATATGTGTAGGTACCTACAGTGTACCGAATTGAATTAATGATTTGATTGATTGATTGATGGATCACATACCTATCGGAGCGGTAATCCGTGTTGTTCAACACTCAAATAAAGTTCGGTGTTGTATAATTGTATTTCGGTGTCTTACCACAGAACTGTGGCCATGGCAGCACGGGTAGGCTCCAGCAGCGCTGGTCAGTGAGTTGCACGCGGTGTCGGTCGGACGCGCCGTGAGCGCGCTGAGCATTGGTGTCGCACGACGCGACCAGCGCGCGACCGACGCAGCGCGCGCCGCAGTCGTACGACACGGCATAGCGCCAACAAGTGTAGTCGTTGGATTCCTCTTCTACCTTCCAGGATCCAGTGCTGCAAAGTGTAACAAATACTTCGGATTTAGTGCCACAACTTCGGTAGGTATATATAGGTACACTGACACACACGATATACGCGGACCAAGTCCGTGCACTCCTCGAAGTCTTCACCCGCGTGGATTGGGTTGTTAACTTGATTTTCCGCGATAAAAAGTCGCTCTTGCCCTTCAAATTCAAATATTTTCCCCGGGACGCAATCTATTCGCATAAGTTATACCTAAGCATATCTAGGTACTAGTAAGTAGAACCAAATTTCATCAAAATCTGTTGAACATCAGTTAAGCCGTGAAAGCCTAGCAGATTGTAGACAGACGGAAGGATACACAGACAAATACATATTGGCATTTATAATACTAGTATGGAATATGGATTTACTTGGTCGTAGGTACCTTATTAGGTACCTTGTGGATCATCCATAAAGTACGTCACACGTTAAAGGAGGGATGGGGTCGATAAAGTGTGATATTGTGTGAGAAGGGGTGGGAGGGGTCCTAAGTTTCGTGACGTAACATTTCAAAATCTTATACTTAAAGTGTTGAAATGCGAAAAACTTAAAAATATTTCCAGCTCTATCTGTAAGGTTTAAATTGTTTTGTTGGCGAGTTTTCTAGATATTTCCAGATGTAAAATTACAAGATATATGACGTCACATATCTTGTCGTCGGAGGGGGGCATCTCACATATGTGACCAACTGTGACAAGGACGGGGGAGGGGTCAAAAAATCACGAAATTAGTTTGACGTACCTACTATATGGATGACCCCTTATTAAATCCTGTCACGCCTGTGTGTTGTGGTTCTTTGTGAACAGGAGTCAACCTCAAACGGATAAGTAGGTATTATTATAAGAATAATGTAAGTAATAAGTGGGTTAATATCTTTGTAAATATTGTATCACATGTGTGTATAAAGTCTTGGATGGTTGCTGAAGTCGGCGAGGAAGTGCGCGACTGTAGCGGGCGAGTGGTTCGGGAACTCGGCGTGCGTGCGAGCGTTGCGCGACAGTCGCAGTGACAGCAGCGCGACCAGCGACAACAGCGCGACAGCCGCGCGACCGCGCGCGCTGCTCAGCACGCGGCGGACATCACGCGCGATTAGACTCATCGCGAGACTGCAAACATAAAGCGCCAATCAAATATAGTTCAACAAACTCTGATTCGGTGACAGCGTCGCTAGTATCCATCGATATATAAGAAGTACTAGATGGGCCCTTTCATAGAAAAAAATTCGGCGTCCGACCTGTGGAGCGTGCCTGCATAAAACTTTTCTTGACCCCGACTTTGATTATGTAATCAAAGGTCCCCGACATAGCGCTGTACCGCTTTTCAGACCACAGATTAAGTACTAGTGTTTCAGACTACACATTCTTTGTTTGACAGGGCCCGTCAGCTATGTAAATTGAGGACTGAGTTCTTTGTTCCCTAGTCTAAGGGACTGAGGTCGTTGTCCGTCGGCCGTCCGCGTCCGTCCCTCTGTCAGAGCCAAGTCAGAGCCTTATAACCACAGATTTACTTATAACTTCAGCTCATCAGCTGGTTAGTGGTTAAATATTCAGCTGCAAAGATGCAGCTGGTAGGTAATAACTTCAAAAAACATAATATAGGTACTGTAAGCTCTCATAGAATCGAATGCAAAGTAAAATATTTTATAAAGCGTTACCTACATAGGGTTGCGGTAGGTATATCATTCTAAAGATAATTACCTACTTAGGAATGGAGTCCAAAAATATATTTTTTTAAATTTTTCCCCTAAAATGATTGACGAAATGGGGGGCACTCAAAGTGGAGATTTTCTAACGTCCAAAGTAGACCTGAGGCCTGAGAACTCTCAATTTTCTGAAAGGCTGAGCCTGAAACTTGATCAATTATTTGAATTATATCCTGTACTTGAACAACAACTACTAAAAAAAATTAGATGAATATTAAGGAAACGAAATTATTTGATTTTTAATGAGAATGAAATGATAACATAAAATGCTAAGTTAACTACCTACGAGTACTTAGGTATTCCCGGTTGTTGGAGGAACAAAAGTTCTAACTTTTGAGGATACTTCCTAGAAGTAAGAATTTAGTTAGGTACCTACATACTTACTTAGTTCTTACTCTTTGAAAAACCGGACCGGGTCAACAAGTTAACGAAACCCCACCTTTTGGAGATAATAATCACAGTCACTAATGAACACACACGTATACAACCACAGTTTTGCAGCAGAAAATTAAATACATAACTTTATTCACATTTTAGACTGTCCTTTTAGTAGGTACTTATCGGTGAAGGACCACGTGGACATATTAATATGCTAATTGTAGTAAAATGCGTCGAAGTAGGTACAAGTTCGTGCTTATTTTATCACAAAAGGATGTGACGTGAATTTTATCGCTGTTTCTTCCTGACTCCAGTAAGTCCGGAGCGGAGTCGTCACAGGCTCGTACGATACTGGTGGACCAGTTTAAAATTAGAACAAAACATAAAACATATGCCCGACGCGGCGCGCCCGGCGTCTATATTACAAGCGGGAAGCCTAAAAACATTAATATATATATATAGCTGCTCGTGCTGATTCATTGATTGATCACCTCTCCTGAACAATTTTGTATGAAAAAAATTTTTTTCACTGACCATTTCGTATAGAGGGGAAAAATTCATGAAGAGGAAAAATACGGAGAGAGCTGATGATTGAGGATTTCGAAGACGGGTGAACAGCACAGCCAGGACATTGAAGAAAGATGGGGGGTGCTCGACCAAATGTCACTCGAAACTTCATCCAATTGACAGTGAGCCGAAAAAAAAATCCAAAATGGCGGATTTAAGATGGCCGCCATACAAATTTCGTCGGTGTCTATCTCGGAGAGTATACAAGATGGAAAGGTGGTTTCTTGGCAAAAGATGATCAGGACAAGAAGGTCTACTTGATGAACACGAAAAAAATTCAAGATGGCGGAATTTATTTTTCCATAGAAAATGTATGGCGAATATTGAAGAGGCTACAATTATTTATTGTTGAACTATGCAAGACTTTGATGCGGTTCCTTTTCAAAATTTGTTCTAAAAGAAGACCTCTCCATAATTTTTCGGAGAAAAAAATATACTTATGGTGAGCGATGATGATCGAGGGTTTGAAAGATGGGTGAGGAGCACGGCCAAAATTTCATAGGTGTCTGTTTCAGAAAGTATACTAGATGAAAGAGTGGAAGTAGGAAATATGCAGGACTTTGGTATGGTTTTTTTACAAGATTTGTTCTGTATGGAAGAATTGTCGGTTTGCCGTTAGGAAAGCCAATATGGCGAAGTTCAATGGCAACCAAAGGTACGCGATCGTCAGCGGTATGATATTGATATTAATCAACTAAGGAAGGTTTCTTTGTGTTTTTACTTCAACGGAAAGTTTTTTTACATTTAAAGGCTCTTTTAGATTCTTAGAGGGGTCTTTGTTTTTTGTTTTCTTATGAGATTTTTTTACGTATGGATGAATATTGTCGGTTAGCTATTAGGAAAGCCAAGATGGGAAGTTCAATGGCACCCAAAGGTACCCGATCGTCAGCGGTATGATATTGATATTAATCAATTAAGGAAGGTTTCTTTGTGTTTTTACTTCAACGGTCTCTTACACTGTAAGCATGTCTGGAAAGTTTTTTTACATTTAAAGGCCCTTTTAGATTCTTAGGGGGTCTCTGTTTATGTTTTCTTATGAGAAATTTTTTCATGTCTGTCGGACGCTTGGCACGCTGGCGCTTCCACTGTGCTCGCTAGCATAGCAGTGTGTTGTTTACTTCAGAACACGTAGGCAGTAAACACTAGGATAGAAGGAGAGCAAGTAAGTAAAAAGTGGGCCACGCGGTCTACAACGTAATCAATTAAGGAAGGTTTCTTTGTGTTTTTACTTCAACGGTCTCTTACACTGTAAGCATGTCTGGAAAGTTTTTTTACATTTAAAGGCCCTTTTAGATTCTTAGGGGGTCTCTGTTTATGTTTTCTTATGAGAAATTTTTTCATGTCTGTCGGACGCTTGGCACGCTGGCTCTTCCACTGTGCTCGCTAGCATAGCAGGGTGTTGTTTACTTCAGAACACGTAGGCAGTAAACACTAGGATAGAAGGAGAGCAAGTAAGTAAAAAGTGGGCCACGCGGTCTACAACGTGGTCCGCTTTAGCGGGCCACGCACCCACGCGCCCTACTAGTTTAGGTATAAGTTCAGTGTGGCCAATTCTGTATAGCACAATCTCTAAACTAAACTAAAACGACAGCTTTAAATCTATTTCTGTCCCTTTCCGCAGAGAGTAGGCATTATGAAAAGCAATGGTGTTAGCAATATTGGTTTAGTTAAAGTTTATAGACTGCACTACATAATCAGCCACAGAGTACATTGAATATAGAGGTAAATCAGCTCCAGTATATACTAAGTTCAGTATGCGCTTGCACAGTGCACTTGGGCCTTAAAGGGCTCACTAATTACTACCATCACCACAGAATAATAACTAGCCATCACTTAAAGTAGTAAGTAGGTATGTACTTACGTATGATTCTTAAATAAGAGCGTCAACAATATTAATACAATACTGCTTTATGCGATGGTAGTAAGCCTCAGACAAGTTTGAAGATATTTCCATCATTATTGGTCGAATGACAGAGTAAGTAAAATTAAGCAAGTAAATAAAAACACGAATCGTGATCAAATTGTTACGATGTAAAGGCGGCCGGCTTAAAGATAGTATAGTAGCTATCTCTATGGCGGCCGGCCTCATCACTTTGAGATTACGTGGTCAGACGTTAGAGAATTTGTAATAATAGATCTTCCCTATTGGAATATTCTATAGTTACCCCCCTTTACTCCGAGCATTGCTAGTTATCGGTAATTTAATTGAAAGATATCTGCGATAATTTTTAAAGGGCATCACTTTGCTTTGCAGGGGTACGAGAGAAGTGCCGGGACGACGGAAGAACGTTTTCAACTTGATTCAGGCCCCAAATGCAAATCTAATATAGGAAAAACGCATTCATTTCGCGTGCGGCTTGTTTTAAGGTTTGATGAAAATCTGTTCAGCAGTTTTAATAAGGTTTATCAGCCTTTTTCTCAGTTCGTCTATCATAAAATTTGTAATAGTTTCACTTCCAAAAGCAAAGTGGCATGCAGCAGGGCGACCGCGTATCTTTTGCATCAATCATTGATACATCGCAATCACCTCCGATTGGCTGAATTTATGGTATTCTTGCTGCGTCAATGGATTTCGTCCAATAGTGGAAGTGTTAACCAATCAGAGTTGATTGCGATGTATCAATGATTGATGCAAAAGATACGCGGTCTCCCTGCAGGTTATAGAAGCATCTAAGCACCGCTTACCCAATTATTACTATCACTATTTATGACCAGCCAGAAGCTGCCAGTAAATAGATTCTTACCTCAACGCCTTTTCTATAACCTGTGCATGCCCCTGCATGTAGATATACTTTAGAGGTATGGAGGTAGGTAAGGATTCAAAGAATAATAAGATACCATATTACTTTCATGATTTACTTACAAATGTAGTTTAGTCTAATTTGTTTGTTCGTCGGTTGCGACTTGCGGCAGTCTTGCGTGTCTTAGCCCGCTCTTCACTCGCACCGCGAAAGCCTGCGAATACCACGAAAACCCGCGAACACCGCGAATGAAATTGCCACCTAATCGACATTAGATAGACTATATACCAATCCAATGTCGTTTGATTGTCCGTGACAAATTGTCGTAGCGCGAGCGAAGAACGGACATTTAGTATAATGTTAGATATAATTATAGAATACACTATTCTGTACAATGTTTGGGTTATTGCTAACATAATAATGTAAAATCACAGTATATAATAATATAATTAATAATTATTATGTCAAATTTATGTTTTCATATACATTTTGCGATTACCACAATTTAAAAATAAATGTTTAATTTTTTTTTGGCAATATTTTGAGATAACATAATTGTTAATTAAATAATTAATTTAATGTCATTAATCATTTGTCATTAGTCAAACTTATCCGACCCGGTGGCCAAAATTGGAACTAATTTTATTTTATTTTATACAAATGCAAATTGACGTAATAAATAATAATGAAGCATACACACTGAACTATTCCATCACAACCATCATCACTATGTACTTACAGCTGATGTAATATGATAATGAGTATCAGTATATTATGTACATTCCTATATTAAAAATTTGGTAACATCTGTTAATAACGCAGCCATCCTATCATAGCTGCATTTCCGACCCGTTTACATGGGTAGTTTGGCCACTGTTGCACTGTTACTGCAACTGTTTTTGGTCACTGACCATACCCGAATTTTTAATTGGACAACATGTTTTGACATAAGCTAATGTCAAATTATAAAATAACTAGAGGTAGACTGCAACTTTTTCTGATTTCCTATGAGATTATGAAAGTTTCCCACTGCATTGCCTATCTAAAGATGCTTTATATAGCACATACAGATTTTTATTATTTAAAAACTAACTAACTAAATCTAAATGCCGATTTTCAAAACCTGTTGTGCAATTAAAAATTCTACTATAATGTGAACTGTAATGCGGTTGGCCGCATTTGATTTCAGCCCGTTTTCGGTCAATAACCTTGTATAAAAATTGTTACTATGTATTCCATCATAGCCAACTTGTACTTATATTACTGTTGACTGAATAGGTCCGCCCCATTCGGTCACAGACCTAATGTAAACGTGCCATTATTTCTTTTCGTCATCTGATGATTGTAAATAAATAAGGACAATGAATTCTTCATTTCAACACAAAACACTTCACATTACCTCACACACGCAACTTACATTGTGACATTTTCATTCATTAATTATTATATTTACACATTAGAATCACTCACAGTTTATTATGCTAACGTTCAAAATTATTCTCAAATCAGTTTAATCACTTATAATAGTTCTAGTTCCGATCGCACATCACTGGTCAAACAGTCTCAGGCCCTGTCCTAAGTCTGCAACAAACATGACAGTATCAAACAGATGACAGCTGACCTACTTTGTCACAAAATTGTAATTTTTTTCTATGGATTTGTATCGCGTCGCGTCGCTTTCGTCGCTGAACTAGGACAAAGCTAACTTATAATTACACTCCATAATTAACCAAAGGACAGTTCATCGTTAGCCAATAGCACGAGCTCTCCTTTCAGCGCTGATTGGGGCGGAATTAGGGGCGGGGCGGAAGACGCCCGGGCGGCGGGCGTCGGGCGCGCGCTACCGACGCTTCCGCCTCCCCTTGCGGTAACCCTTGCCATACCAGCCTCCGCCCTCGACCGCTCCGTCCGCCCCGCTCTCATCATCCGGCTCCTCGTCTTGCTCTCCACAGCACGCGCATAAATACCGTCTTCCACGCTCCCGACGCCATGCACGACGCTCGGGCGGCGTTCTTAACGGCGGACCGTACCATAGACAACGCTTCGCCGCATAGCGCCTTAAACACCAGTTGCATTCTACCTCACGCTCTTGTTTGACGCGGGGCGGAGTCACAGGCGGGGCGGACGGGGCGGGTTGCAGTTTGGGTGGGATGATAGTATGCAAGCCGGAGTACAGATGCGCGCGACATAACAACACAGCACGTTGGAAGATTGCAGCGGCGAGCGCAGCGCTGGCCTCGTCGCCGTCGCGCGGCTCTAGCGGCACAACGCGCGGCTGCAACTCCAGTAACCGCCGCAGCTGTGAACCCAGCGACCATGCACCATTGCCTGTTAGTTCACCATTCTTGTACTCCTCTTTCTTTATCTTAGCTGGCGGTGGCGATTCTGCCTTCACCTCGAGTTCAAGTGGGTGGTGGCCATTGGTGACAGGAGTACCATTGAGGGGAACCGGACGAGGCCGTATCATACGGAACCGTCGTAGAGCGCCCGTGCTACTGGATAGAGACGCGGGGCGGGCAGGGAGGTCGAGGGGCGGAAGGGGCGGAGTATCGGGCGGCGCGTGCCTCGCTCGCAGCAGGATTGTAGTTTCGCCGGCTTGCATGGCCACCTGTAAAGTTAGAAAAAGGTTGTTAGGTTTGTCTGTTATATAATAGAGCTACACAAGTCATAAAATTGGCTTCATATTAGTCAGGGCCACTTAACGGGCCGGCGGAGAATGAATTGCCCATACAAACGTAATACCAAAATTATTTGTAATTCGAGAATATTTCCACCATATTATGCGATTATTATGATTGAACTTGTATTTATCTAGGTCCCTGGATAAATACTTTTTCAAAATACTTTCCCAAAATTAAATGTAAGCACATTGCGTTTTGCATGTTTTACGACATAAATGACATGTTTTCTCCTTAATGGTTTCATATTAAAACCAACGATATCTCACGTACTAATTGATCAGGAACATAGCCTATATTGTCAAGTTACAGAATAACAACACGAAGTTAAAAACACAACAATTTCTCATTCATCATTTTCGGTATTCACGGATCAAGACCAAAATGTATAACAAACTCTGTACGCTCATATTGCTATCGCGCTTCCACGCTATCATGTGTTATCAGCCAAATAGAGATAGCAATATACCGGCAAAAGAGACAGTTCAGATTTGTATGGGGCGTAGGCCTGGTCTTGTACAAGTAAAGAAATGAAGGAAAATAAAATACTAGACCAGTTTTAATTGGTCAAATCTACGAATACGTCGTAATTTCAGTGGCGAAATTATTTAATCTTTCCAAGTTGAAGAAACACTAAACATGAGTGGGTAACAGTGGTGGATTCATATTTTTTGACGTTTTCAAAAGAAAAACACGTTATTTTGACAGCGCCAGTCAGAAATGACATTTGATACATTTCGCGCCTACTGCCTTCTCTATGGCTGAAGGGTGTCATTTTGGAAACGTATCGAAACCTTGAAATACATTTTTATTTTTTCTCGTTATTTATTTTACTGTTCTAAATTATTATATTTTTAATACAATCTATGTATTTTCCTATAATCATGGTAGACTGTACAAGAGTAGGCCTAAAATGAACCTTTTCCTTTATATTTGCGGTTCGAATAGAAGTTGCGAGCGAAAAACTCTTAAGAGGCCGGGGAGCGGCCCCGGCCTCTTAAGAGTTTTTTGCAAGATGCAATAACACAAATTATTTTAATTGATGCTAGCAGCAGTTTTTGCTGGGAAAAATCAGGCACATCAATTTTTCTGCAGGGTAAACATTATAATATTAATCTTATATTTTGATACTTGATTAGTGAGTTTTTGTTTGGTTTTGAGCAATTAAGTTACCTGGAACGAGTGCAGGCCGGGCGTGGCGGGTGCGGGCGGCGGGTCGGGCGGACGGGGCGGAGGGTCGGGCGGCGGGGCGGGGGGCGGCGAGTCGGGCGCGCGCAGGCGCTCGGCGAGGCGGCGCAGCGGCAGCTCGTCGTCCGACTCGGAGGCCGAGGGCGACGACAGCGGGTAGTAGTCGGGCGGGCACGGCGCCGCGGGCGCGGGCGGCGGCGCGTGCGGCGGCGCCGTGTGCGCCTCGGGCGGCGCCAGCGGCTCCGCGTGCGCCAGCAGCGGGTCGGCGCGCGGGTCGTAGCGCGGCACGCGCAGGCGCAGGCGGCGCGCCACGGCCGCCATCACGTCGTCGCAGCGCGCGTTGATCTTGAGCGCGGCCGCGGCGTCCTTGGGCGTCCACTGCAGGTTGACGATGTAGAGCGCGGGGCGCTGCGCGGGCGCGCTGGCCATGCGCCACAGGCGCGGGTAGCGGCGCAGCACCTTGAGGCTGGAGCCCAGGCAGAGCACCACGTCGGCGGCGGCCGCGTGCCGCAGCGCGCCCGCCCAGTTGAGCGGCCACGCGGCGCGCCCGCGCTCGCCGAAGTGCACGATGGTGTCCTGCAGCTCGGCGCCGCACGCGTGGCACAGGCGGCGCGTGCCGTGCGCGTGCCGCGCCGTGCGCGCCGTGGTGTCGAAGGCGCGCAGCAGCACGCGGCGGCAGCGCGCGCAGCGCTCGGCGAACATGTCGCCGTGCAGCTCGGCGAGCGCGCGGCGCGGCAGGCCGGCGCGCACGTGCAGCCCGTCGCAGTTCTGCGACACGACGAACTTGAGTGCCCCGCGCGCCCACAGCGCCGACAGCGCCATGTGCGTGTAGGTGGGCCGCGCGCGCGCCACCTCCACGCGCGCCACGCGCTCGCCGCGCCGCAGCCGCGTCCACACGCCGCGCGGCCCGCGGTAGTCGGGGATGTCCGCCGCCGTGCTGATGCCCGCGCCCGTGTACACCTGCCGACATACCAGTTTGGCTATAACAAAATTCACAACCTTTGTAACACTATGTTTACACTGCGAGAAATATTCGCGCGAATATTTTTCGCAGTGCGAACGTGGCCTTGCCTTTACAGTTTACACAAATTTAGGAAATCAATAATTAATAGTATGCTCCTAAAAAAAGTTTATTAAGTATAGGTAGATAGATACTGTTTAAAATCCAGCAATGCTTAGGACTGCGGTTACTTATTGTATCTGCAATTGAGGTAATTGTAAATGAATTTTGTCAAAAGAGCAACCACCACGTTTCTTGCCGGTTCTTCTCAGTAGGAATGGCATTCCAAAACAGTGGTAGGATCACTCAACGATTTGTAAGCACTTTTAATAAGTTTATTTGAATTTTAAAAAATATGAGTTCTGAATTATGGATACCACCTGACTTTTTTTTTAAATTTTATTGTGCATGCTTAGTGCAAAGCAATGATGAGGTCTAGGTTAGAGCGCTCTTGCCTAGAAGTTACCTATTCACTCTTGCCTTGAAGGTACCTGTTTGTGTCCAAGTTAATTTAGTTTGCTTGGTGCTTCATAGATGGCACCACATGTACTCTGTATCGCGCTATACTTTCGTATGGCCCATGTTATATAGGAAATAGTAATGTCTCATAATAAAGTTTTTACCAATCAGTGTTGTGCAGTGTTATTTAAGTGTGATGAGTGAATATTGGTCCTATTCGTTAGCCGGATAAACTGTAAGTACATTAAAATTATAAAGTAAAGTGCTAAAGACTCTAACTAATTTACTAGTGAAAAAGACTTAGTTAAAATTCGTAATTAAAAACACTTAGTCAAATAAAGTAGTGAAAAAGACTTTGAAAAAATTTGGCACTTAGAAAATTTACATAGAAAAAAGACATAGCCAAATTTCAAGAATTCTACGACTTAGAAAAATTTCGTTAAAAAGGACTTCGAAAATTTACGTCGAAAAAAGACATAGCCAAATTTCAAGAATTTTACAACTTAGAAATTTTTCGTAAAAAAAAGGACTGAAATTTTTCAAAAGTTTTTGGACATAGAAAAATTTGGATTGGATGAACACTTACAAAACTTTTCTTAAATTTTAAAAACTTGAAAGTGAAAATGCCTCAATATAACTTACAATTATGTATAGCACAAAGATCACTCAGCGAACGGATTTCGAAGCAATTAATAAACTTTAAGAAAACCTCAAAGTCTCGGTACACTCAGAGTTTCTTGGAAACTAGACTCGAAACTTTAACGGAATATTGGGAGTCGTTCAAGAAACAACATACAGATATTCTTCTAAACATACCCACTGAGGCGTTTGAACAAATTAAATTTGACCCATTAGATAATTTTAACTCAACTGAAGATACATACTTAGAACTTAAAACTTTACTAAAGGAGTGTTTGAGTGAATTAGATAATACAACACAAAAATCGAATAGTTCAGCAACTTGTCATAGTGATCCCACGGAGCAAGTGAAACGGAAAGCAAAACTACCGCCAATTAGCATACCTAAATTTTCTGGCGATTACCTTGAGTGGCTTAGTTTTAGAGATATTTTCACTTCGCTTATTCGTAATGATGATAGCTTATCAGACATAGAAAAATATCACTATTTAAAATCTAGCATTACGGGAGAAGCTGAACAACTTCTGAAACATTTTGCTCTTACCTCCGTGAATTATGAAAAGGCTTGGAAGATCTTAGAAGATCGGTACAATAACAAAAGGGTCATAGTTAATAATACGATAAATCGTCTACTCACTCAAAGAAAGTTGAATGTCGAATGTGCGCGCGGAATAAAGGAATTATTGGACACAACACAACAATGTCTGCATTCTTTACAGAATATAGGAATAGAAACTGACACTTGGGATGCTATAGTAGTTCACGTGGTTGTTTCTAAATTGGATATGGAATCTCACAAACTATGGGAACAATCACTAGGATCCTCCACAGACATTCCTTCCTTTATATCCTTAGCGTCTCACTTAGAAAATAGATTCAGATCTTTAGAAATGATCAGCAATTCAAGAAAAGTTACCTCTCCGTCTCTCTCACAGCCACAAAAGGCCAAGAATATTAAGAGCTTCACTAGTGAATTAAATACCAATTGCACTTATTGCACAAAAAACCACTACATCTGCCACTGCACAACTTTCACACAACTCAATGTTGAACAGCGTCGAGATTTTGCCAAGAACAATAACCTTTGCTTTAACTGCTTAGTTCAAGGTCACTCTATTAAGAACTGCAGGCAAAATACGCGGTGCCGTTACTGTACTAAGAAACATCACTCACTTTTGCACCAGAATGAGCTGGTTGCCAAGCCAGTAATTGAATCCGAAGACGAAAATGATGATTCATCGACAGGCCCTGAAACTAAAGTTACTAGTATGAAGGTGGCTGTTGACAACAACCTCGTGGTTCTGGCTACTGCTCGCTTAGGAATCAAGAACAAGAAAGGAGAAATTACTTACCTTCGAGCACTAGTCGTTCAAGGATCCATGGCCACTTTCATAACTGAATCAGCCGTTCAACTACTAGGCTTGACGAAAACGCACTTTGAAGTACAGGTGACTGGCATAGGACACAGCGCTGTCAAATCACAAAATACAGTCCTCTTAGATATTTATTCACCGATTGATACACAGCACGTAATGCAAGTCAATGCTCATGTTCTCACCAAGTTAACCACATTGTTACCCACAAGGCAATTTACCACAGAGAAATGGCCAGGTCTCACTAGTATCCCACTATCTGACCCTCACTTCAACCGACCTGGACAAATCGACGTGTTACTTGGAGCTGATGCTTATGCTGCAATCCTACAAGAAGGCTTATACAGACATGGATCTCTCATTGCACAAAACACTCGATTAGGCTGGCTCGTCTCTGGCAGCACTAAATCATCAGATGATCTTCCTGATTACCATATCACAGTTAACACTTCACTCATAGAGGTAGATCATTTGCTCAGAAGATTTTGGGAGATCGAAGAACTTTCCCTAAAAGATAAACCCTTAACATTACTTGATCAGAAATGTGAAAATCACTACAAAGAAACACACGCACGTAAAGAAGATGGTAGATATGAAGTCCACTTACCTTTCAAAGATGAAAATACACCAAACCTCGGAGATTCCAAACCTCTTGCTGTCAGACGTTTGCTTCAGATGGAGAAGAAATTCGCACGTGATCCTGAATTTAAGGATAGATATTGCCAGTTCATGCGACAATATGAGTCACTACGCCATATGGAAGTAATCCCTGAAGAAGAAGGTTTGGTACCTGAAAGGAAAGAACAAACTGAGAAATATGACAAAGAAAGAAACACAAAGAAATATTACTTACCTCACCACCCCGTGGTTAGAGAGTCCAGTGTTAGTACCAAACTTAGAGTTGTTTTTGACGGAAGTGCTCGTCCTGTAAATGGGAATTCTATCAATGATGAACTTTTGATTGGTCCTCCACTTCAACAAGATTTGAGAGATCTTGTCACTAGATGGCGTAGGCACCAAATATGTCTAGTTGCGGACGTCAAAAACATGTACAGACAAATACAAGTAGTCATTCAAGATACGGATTACCAGAGAATTCTGTGGAGAGAAGATCCCAAAAACGCAATACGTGAATATAGACTCCTCACTGTCACCTATGGGACATCTTGCGCACTGTATCTGGCAATAAGAACTCTACGTCAGTTGGCAGAAGACGAAAGCAAAGACTTTCCTGACGAATCCCATGTTATTAAAACTGATGTATACATGGATGATTTACTCACTGGAACATATGACCCAAAGATGGCCGTAGAACTACAAAAACGTCTCACGGAACTGTTCGCACACGGATTCCTTCGGGCCTTCCTTCTATCGAGTCTAATGTATTTAATTTTTTTTTAAAGATAGTAAAAGTTATGATAATAATATTATGGTGTGCACAAATGGACAAATTGAATGAGCAGTAGGTATAGGATTTTTGAAATCTAAGTAAAACGAAGTCTATAGGTTAGTAGGTAGGTAAAATAAGCTAAGGTCAAAGTCAAGGTAATCTTCACGAGGGATTCCTAAAGTGGGTTCTGCAAAATTATATATTTTTCCTGTTAAAATATATTTGCACAGCTAGGTATACATTTTATTTTTTATTAGAAAATGTGTTAGAATTACTGGTAAAAATATAGACGTCCGGTACTTGCGTACGGGGGTGGGAAGGGGAGGGGGGGAGGGGGAGGGGTAGAGGGGGTAGCCTACCCATTTTCCCCCCGCGGAAATGAATAGTTTTCCAGTAATGATTTTTTTTGTAAAATCATAACCTCAAATTTTTTGGAAGGATTTTTGTATAAGGAGATCCTCCACCATATGGCGGAGGCCCGGTCGACGGAGCCCCGCTTCGCGGGGCTCCTTATTCTGGGACGTAAACAAAGGAAATAACCACAGAAGAGGATGGCGGGGTCTTTCAGACCCCGCCATCCTCTTCTTAACCTAATCTATCCGAGTCGGAGTGCCCCCAAGTCCCGAGCTCGCTTCGCTCGCTCTTGCAAAGGCCTTAAAACCCCATAAGTAATAGTGCCAAGGTTAAACGTAAAAGCAATCAAAAGAGTCCAAAAACAAAGCAAAAGTCGTCGAGAAAAGAGGAAAAACACGGCACTAAACACAACAGAGAACATTCGCGTGACCACTAGAGATTATAGAGAGACGGCAGGGCGACCGCGTAACTTTTGCGTCAATCATTGATACATCGCAATCACCTCTGATTGGTTAACACTCTTCCACTATTGGAGGAAAACCATTGACGCAACAAGAATACCTTATATTCAGCCAATCGGAGGTGATTGCGATGTATCAATGATTGATGCCGAAGTTACGCGGTCGCCCTGCGGATTAAGGATTGACATTTGACATTGACGGACGACGGATGTCCACAAAATGGCCGTCAACAACGTTCCGTTTCACACTTTTTAGTCATTTTTGACATCTAACCATATAGATACTATGGCCAATTGACATACTTCCGTTCCTTTTTATGCAATTTTTAGTAAAATTTATTTTTATCGTAATTAATTCAAAACGTATTTGCGGCATCCAAAAATAGTGTAAAACGTTCAAGTTTAACCCTGGCAAGGCTCCTAAACTGAAAACATAATTAAAATCAAGTACCGGACGTCTATAGCCAACCCGAATTACTAAATGAAATGAGAAACACATGAATGAGTGGACACATCCACTTGTCCAGTCGTGATATTTCTCAAATGGGTACAAAGGCCATAAAATCTTTAGAAGTCAACATGTGACACTAGATGGATCCATAAATGGACAAAGTTGCGGGCATCATCTAGTCTAGTCTAGTAATATTATATTATAAATATTATAAATGCAAAAGTTTGGATGGATGGATGTATGGACATTTGTTACTCAATCACGCGCCAAAAGCAGAACGGATTTGGATGAAATTTGGCACAGAGATAGATTATAGTCGTGAATAACACATAGGTTACTTTTTATCCCATCAGAGAGTAGTACATATACTTAATTATATTGGTTACATCAAAATTGCAAGCAAGGCTGGGTGGTGCATACTTGCGGCTCTAGTGTTAGCATTAGTACGGTATTGCAGTCTTCATGAATGAGAGTGTTAGTGTATAATCACCACTAGATGCTTGGCGTCGCGCAGCGCCCGCGCGAGTCTGCGGCACTTGTCGCGGAACTCCTGAGGACTGTCCTCCACCTCGCGCGCTCGCTCGGCCGCCCTCGCGGCTCGCTCGCGTCTCAGCGCCGCCGCGGCCAAGCGCTCCTCCTCGCAGCTAGGCGCCGCCGCGCCCGCAGCTGCGCCGCCGGCGCTGAGCCGCGCGCTGCTCCGCACGCCCTCGCGACCGGCCATGGCGGCGCCCGCTGACCGCTACAGCCCACAATCACCGCGGCCCGAACTCCTCGTGCCGCCCAAGTCCACACTACCGCTACAGCCAGCCTCCGGTTGCATGTTTCATACACTTTGCCAGCAAACGAAGTCACAAATCGACCCTCACTAAGTACAAACTGTATTTTTGTATGATTTAAGTTAGAACAATCACTAACACCTTGTATTTATTTTATTATTATCTGAAAATGTCAAGTCAATTGCAGCAATAAATTGACGTTTCTCGACGCGGTCTAGTGCTGTACCGATATTTATTGGTTTTAGAGCTGTAGCGAACCGTATGTATTCGGTACTGAGTAACGGGTGCGCCATCCAGTACCGAGTAACGAAACGTTACTCACGAATGCATTTCGTTACTCGCATGCATTTTGTTACTCGCATTTTTCATTGTATGGGTGAATTTAAAAACTTACGTTATAAAGAACCTATTTGTGGCATCTTATGAGGTATCAGAAGTAACGAGTAACGTAACGATACGATAGTAACGAGTACTAATTGTTATAGTAACGAATACATACGGGTACGCTTTTTTTCGTTACTTTTACACCTCTAATTGGTTTCGATGAAAAGGTCAATGTACCCGAAAAATATGATGAAATAAGACTCGATGAATTTTCTTGATATTTACAATAATATACATTGTAAAGTAATACAAAATGGTCTATTCAAAACTAAGCACAACAATTTGGAACCTAATGTTTCGACTAAAACTTTACTTCGCAAAATTATAAAAAATATTTCTTCTACAATTGTAAAAAAGGATGTACATAAAAGGGTGTTAATAAAATTAACTTTCGGATTCTACTATCTTATTTATTTGAATATCAGTCAAACTGACTGCAGAGGGTTTATTTTATTTCTGTCATATTTGGATACATTTCCATCCTCATAATAAATCGATTAAATAGTTCATTTAAAAACGAACGTTCAACAAAAAAGAACATCCCTAGTAAACTTAGTCTGTGAAACCATATTATACCATAAACGTATTAAGGATCTATTACACAGCGCTGGTAGCATTCGCAAGTCGAAGTGCTCGAGCGAGTTTGCTGGTGCAGTGCATGAATGATGAAAAGAAAAAAAATGAATGACTCATTAATTCTCGCATTTAACTCTTAATCTTAATAGGAATATATTATTTTTAATAGGGAGTATATTGAATATGGAGCGTATTGTGTATGCACACCTTAGAAGTAGCGCTAAAAGACTAGTACCCAGGGACCAGACGTTCGTAAGAAAAACCAAATAAACCATAAATAAAATCTTGACAAACTGACAGTGACACCCAAATATTCAATGTACAATCTGTGACCCAAACACAGAGTACATTGGTAATATAGGGACCCAAACTCAAGCATGCAAACGTGACACCCGAGTGACACTGACAACAACAACACCAAAAACCGTCGAAAAACATTTTTTTTATTTCTTTGCTGACTTTGACAGGTGCGATAAGTTTACAAAAATTGTGGATACCGGTGAAATCAAATAAAATCAACCTTTTACTGTTATTAAAATTAAGTTTTCTTGTTCAAATTATTTAGACAATACAATATTTTACATAGTAGCCTAAGTATTTTTAGTGTAGTGTTTCTTTTAATGTTGTTTTTTTATTGCAGCTGAGTGTCAAGGAACGGCCACAAAATGGTACGTATTTCTCAATTTTATGAATAAACGAGAGATTTTTACAGACTTAAAAATCATACAGTACCTAACTTTCTAATCTATAAGACTTGGTTTTGTTGGAATTATTCCTGTAATGTCACAGAAGTCATAATATAAACAAAGTATAATTGGTGGTCTGTTTATTGGTCCTAACCTCCTATTAAATTGAAATAATTTTAGTAAGTTATGTGACTCTTTCAGCCACGTGAAATCAAAGACATCAAGGACTTCCTCCTGAAGGCGAGAAGGAAAGATGCTAAATGTGAGTTCCAATTATTAATCAATCTATTTTACTTGAAGACAATCATAAATAAATAATCATAGATAAGTCATGCTAGAGGTAATTGGTGGAAAAGTGCCAAGAATGATAGCTGCAAGTCTGGACTGAATTGCCAGGCTGATTTTTTCATAAAATTAAGCAGCACTTCTGTCACCAGAAGAGGCACTTGATCACTATAAAATATGTTGGATTATTTTTACTACTATTTTAGCATCTTTCATTTAGTTCTATGTCATTTTTTTATGCAGTTATGGTTCGTATATTTAAAGTTAAGAGACCAACCCTTAGTACATAAATTCATAGTAAAAGCTATTAAAACCAGGGATGCCCTGTAACCGTAAGCGAAACTATCAAATATCCTAAATAAAAATCTATTCATAACTGTATCTGAATAATTTTGGGTAGGGGAGGAGCCTAAGTAAGACATCTTTTGACAGGTTTTTGTTTTTGCCCGTGCGAGCCAATACACTAGCAACTAAACTAAACTAAATAAAAAAATCTAATATCTGTAACGGAAACTATCCAAGACTTGTGATAAACCTAAATAATTGCATATCCATAACTGTATCTGATGGCAGTATATTATTATTCTATATCCAGATCTATATCCATATCAAGATCAAAAGGAGAATGACCAAAAGTGGACCACTGTTGCGTCTTAACCATTTATTTATAAAAAATCTTATTTTGAATTATAATTTCACATAAATTAATTTTAATCAAAAACGAATGGGGGTTTCAAAGTTGATTAAAAAATGTAGTATATTGTTTTGAAATAAGCGGAAATGCCATATTATTTTGTCCTTGAACTGCCACTGCCGCTGTATGATACCAGATTATTACGAATTCCCTTTGTAATGGAAAAAGAGGAGAATCACATATGGATTAAAATCATCTCTAGGATAGATATCGCTTCCTGATTCAAAAATAGCCAAATGAGATGTTATCACGGAACATGGCGTCCTTTATTTAAAATATTTAGAGATACATATTTTTATTGCACCTGCAACCCTGTGTCAATTTGAATGACATTAATTTTATTAGTATTGTAAACATTTTAGTCTATGAACAGATAAGTTTCCATAGAGGTAATGAGGTAATGACTGTGGGTAATTATAACTCTATAGATGTTTCGATACCATCGAAATATTGATAGGTACCTACTCTACTACCAAAAATGTTCTAAAAACTAACTGTAAAAGTAGTACACAAATCGTTTGGCGATTCTTAGCCTAATATTATCAGTAATGAGAACTTTTTAAGTATCGATTACCACTCATACCTTTTTTGTGTTACCTTCTCATAACTATACATTAGCATTGATGTTTAATGCGATACCGATTCGATGTCGGATAACAATTAAACATATCCAGGTGTTCAAATTAGTCTTTTTTATAAATAATCCATTAATGTAAAGCAATAGGTAATGTTCTACACAACTAACATACTGTATTCATTCTCTTCAATATTACCGAAGTACCTACCTAAATTATATCGCCATCAACGAGACTTCCACTGTGATTAGCTAAGAATAAAATAACTATCTATATTTATTTACGTATTTCGGAGCCCTACATATCGATAAATATGTTATTATTAGCTAAATGACTAAATAATACCTAACAATTGCCAAACAAACTTAACCTCAAAACTTAAAAGTCAGATTACTCCAAACTCCCATTTAATATCTTAATGATTTCCTTATTATTTAATCCTGAGTACATTTCCAATGTTTTACCGTTAATTTCATTAAGACGCAAGAATGGCCCAAATTTCATACAAAAATGGTCAAGATCCTTTCATTTCCATAACATCCCTGATTGAAACCATTCCCTTTTCAGCTAAGATCCCCTTTCCAATTGAACTGAGTTTTGTTTAGGAGATGCCTTACATGAAAGATGCCTTTTTAAATTAACTACTACACACTGTGCATGTGTTGCAGCCGTGAAGATAAAGAAGAACCCTGAGAATGTGAAGTTCAAGGTGCGCTGCTCCCGCTTCCTCTACACACTGGTTATCACTGACAAGGAGAAGGCTGAGAAACTCAAGCAAAGTCTGCCACCAGGTATACACACAATTGTTTACATTATAGAGAAATTCCTATCTATTTTTTCTGGTGGGAGGCTTCAGCAGAGGCACGAAGAGAGGAGAGGCAGAGAAATTTTTTTTTGCAATAGCTTAGTGTTCATCTTCTTCTTTCTAGCTTAGTGTTGCAATACACAGTTTTTTATCTATTGTGAAAAAAAAAGTTAAAAAAAGAAATACTTAATTTGATTTGTAATTTTAGTTAAGGTGGTACGATTTCCATACTAATTTATTTTTCCATATATGCGCATCTAGAGCATAATTTCATACTGAAATCACACCCGTCGGCATTTAATTATATCTTTATTTGCGGTAAAATATATTTATCTGAAGAAAACAATAGATTAATAGCTAAATGAGATCGAAAGTTTTACTAATTTATGTCAATGTATGAGTGAACGACAACAGTGTCGTACGCTATCGTTCGTTTAGCAGTGTGCGTTTCGACTGCGTTGCATGGAAGTAGATGCGGCGTTGCCAGTTCGCTGATAATACGATGGCAAGCGCTGTTGCCGCTCTTCGTTTTGCGTTTGACAATGAAATTAGAACTTTTAGTTTTCTTTGCATCCTGGTCAGGTATTGCCAACTGTATGAATTTTCGGAAGAATTTAGGGAAATATTCTTTTGAAAACATGAACTATTTCGCAGTATTACACTAAGTCTATGATAATGATAAATATACTTGCTTTTAATTGCCTATACTTAGTATTAGTAATAAAAGTTTTTTGATTGGTTTTACCAAAACCAAATTTTACGTCAACTTATGGATATTACTCATTATTTCATTAATACAGACTAAAATTATACTAAGGTATTTAAAATGAATCATAGCTAATAAAATAATTACACGTATAATGAGCTCGAGCTGTATGGCGCACCCCGAAATAATGTTTAGGCAAAAAATATTTATGGGTGGCAACTGGCAACCCCGTTACTTGAGTTCGCTTCGCGCCGCGGTATTTATTAGACAGTAGGTAGTTCTTGTTGTTCAATGTTCCTACTTCGTCTGTGATTACTGATTACTTCGTAGTGCTAGTGTACAGTGGGTATTGTTGCTTGTTCATCCCATCTACCCCTAAATTCAATATACTCTGTGATCCCATCCAACGAAAATAAATTATGGAGCCACGCACTTCACGAAAGGATTATCTAAATCACCAATACTCTGGCCCGCGGAAAAGTCGCAAACGAGTTCTTGGACAAAATTCTTCTTCTTGGAAAATTAAGGAGTTCCCACGGGAATAACAAAAACTTAAACCACGCGGACGAAGTCGCGGGCATCAGCTAGTCATATAAAAATATGTAATGCTATAGTGCGTTTGTTTGTTGGTTTGTCCTTCAATCACGTCGCAACAGAGCAACGGATTGATGCGATTTTTTGCATGGGTGTAGTCAGTGGCGTGCACAGTATTTGGAGACAGGGTATGCATTGGATAGATAGATACCTATTTTCAGGCAGGGCCTTATGTAAATAAGCATTGAACTTTTTATCTAAGGTAAGCAATGCTTTTATGCCTCTATGTAGTGCACGCCACTCGGTGTACTAGTGGGTCCTCAGACCGGGAGAGTTTCTTTTTATCTCGGATAATCGTTCCCGCGGGATTTTTAAAAACTAAATCCATGCGGACGGAGTCACGGGCAACAGCTAGTATAATATAATTTTAAACAATAAATAAAAAAAAATAAAAAAAGGAATTGGCAAGTCAGGGAATAGAACCCGGTATTCGTAGTCGATGTACCTAGCCTAGAGTCTAAACCAATAGGCCAGCAAGTATTTCTCATAAAATCTGAAATTAGTAAACACCTTTGTAAACAACAAACCTTTGAATGTGTGTGTGAAAAGTTCTGCTGCTACCACCGCGTGATTATCGGTACAAATGAAAGTATTTTGACAATTAAAATACGTCTGAACTGTAGTTGGATACATTATAATTATAAATATATCTAATAAGAGGTATGGTGTAGTAATAGCTGCTGTACCCCTATTAGGTGAGCCCACAAGGATCTGCAACTGAGCAAAAGCCTGAGGCAAAAGCTGAGATCACGGCCAAGGGTTAACTTGTAGTGGAATAAAAAAATACAGAAAAATGTGTTGCTTTATTGTATCCTCTATTACTGAGGGAGTGAACCTTTAACAGTTATCACAATAATTAGAGGCTTTCTTGTTAAAACTGATTTAAACTCAATTAGATATTAGTCATTATAACTGGAACCTATTGGTCAATGTTGATGATGCAGAGCGAGCTAGCCTGTTAGGGGTATGGCATATTAGACCCATACCCCTAATTGGTTTCTATATGTCACTGTACTGGAACTAAATCGCTTCGTGGCACGTCTTTGCCGGTAGGGTGTTAACTAGACAAGACCAAAGCCTCGCAGCAGGCCAGACTAGAGAAAATTCATTAATAGTTTATAAATGTCCAAATTGACCCTGCTGGTGATTGAGCCCGGGACCTCATATGTTAAGATAAAAGCGCTCAGCGCTCAACACTGCGCCAGGGAGGATTGTTATAATATTATGATGCAAAAGTTAAATTCTTATACCTAATGAAGGTCTGAAATAAACAAATTTTATTTTATTTATTTTTATAGCAATTAGTCTTTGCTTTTTTGCACTGATCTAAACAAGTATTTTCTTTTTGTTGCAGGTCTACAGGTTAAGGAGGTTAAGTGAAGACTTTGTATAGGATTAAGTTAATAAAAACGTAAAACTCCTTCAAACGTTTTATTTCACTAAATAGTCCAGTCACCAGTCAATCTCTACTCAGAATGAGTTGGGTTTGGCTATAGTCCACCACTCCGGCCAAGAGCGGATTGCCGATTTGCAGACTCAGTCCATCTGAGTATGTATGTACGAGGACTGCACGCCGACTGCAATGCAGGTTTTCTGCAGTTGGTATAACTGCAATAGAATTGGGTATTTGACGAGTCAAATCAGCAACTTTTTTTCGTCAAAACGCGTGCTTATGGGATTTTGTATAAAATATTGAATAGTGACGTCAACAAAGTTGGACGCACTTTTTTACTTTGAGTTTTAAATAGTTATTCAACATAAAACTAACAAGGAACGGATCCTCCACTTAATAATCACAAAAAAATAATTTATTTGAATAGGTAGTTCTTTCTTTATTAATGATAATCATCACATGCGGCCCCGTTAGGGCAATGTAATGCTGCAAATGCAATTGCAGGTTACAGGTAGTTGTCAAATACCCATATAACTGTGCACCGACTTCAAGCAGTCAGTTTGCAGTTGCGATGTAACTGCTTTAAAACTGCAATTTTAAAGTATGCGTGCGGTCCTAATGCAGTCTAGAGAACATGAACTCTGGCATAGAGGTTTCCTCACAATGATATTCTTACCAGCCTACTATTTAATATGGTTTAATATAACTGCCATATCTCTAGTAAGATATTCCGATTAGACTTCATCATCATTTATCACCAGGTGAAATAGGTCCACACGTGACGTCATCAACTTTTGACGCACTTTTTGAAGTGAAAACTTTAGGCGCGTTGAGCACTTTGGTAATTTTTATTGAAGTGTAAAACTTCTTTAGGCGCGTTGAGCACTTTTTGGTAGGGGGTAAAAATGTAGATTCGCGTGACCGTGACCGACATGCTCGGAACAGCGACATGCTCGCGAATATAAATATACTTACTACATTCGAAATTAAACTTTAATTCCTTGTTCAGGTTTATATTTTAATAAATAGCGAATGCCCGTGACTTCGTCTGCGTGGTTTGAGGTTTTTTGGTTCCGCGGGAACTCTTTAATTTTCCGGGATAAAAAGTAGCCTAAGTTTATTCCAGACTCGATAATCTATCTCTGTGACAAATTTCAGCAATCCGTTCAGCCGTTGGTGCGTGATTGACTAACCAACATCGCATTTATAATATTATAGTAAGAAGTAAGGTTTTAATAAAAAATAAAGTAAAATTCTTTTTTTTTTACATTAAAAAAAATAAGTAATTTCGTTTTCACTTCAGTAGGGCGACCGCGTATCTTTTGCATCAATCATTGATACATCGCAATCACCTCTGATTGGTTAACACTCTTTCACTATTGGACGAAATCCATTGACGCAGCAAGAATACCATAAATTCAGCCAATCGGAAGTGATTGCGATGTATCAATGATTGATGCAAAAGATACGCGGTCGCCCTGCAGATTGATAGAAGACTATGACTGCCAATTTTTAGGGTTCCGTACCTCAAAAAGAAAAAACGGAACCCTTTTAGGATCACTTCGTTGTCCGTCCGTCTGTGTATCAGACCCTTTTTCTTAGGAACGCTTGGAGGTATCAAGCTGAAATTCATATCAAATACTCAGGTCTACTGTCCCTTGGAGTTGTGAAAAAAATCAAACTTCAAAGCCAACACGATCAAAAGATACAGCCGTTCATGTTGCAAATTTTCGAATTTTTCGAAAACCTACAGGGTACTTCCCGTGAACTCAGAATCTTGAATCTTGGTACGAAGCAACGTCTTATAGCACAGATATAGGAAGAATTGCAAAAAACATACATTTTTAGTTATATCATAATTATATAATAAAAATATTTTTATGCAAATTTCGACACTCACAAGGGAATCAAAACCTGGGAATATAGGGTACTTCCCAGAACTCAGAATCTAGAAAACTTGGTACGAAGCAACGTCTTATAGCACAGATATAGGAAGAATTGCGAAAAACATAAATTTTTAGTTGCATCTATATATATATAAATTTCAGTCCTGTCTGACTGACTTATATATCAACGCACAGCCTAAACCGCTAGGGTTAGAGACTTGAAATTTTGACAGTAGCTTCCTTTTGTGACGCAGGCGCTCACTAAGGAAGGATTTTTCAAAATTCCACCCCTAAGGGGGTGAAATAGGGGTCGAAAGTTGGTATGAAAGTCCGTCATTTCTCAAGTTATACCTACCCATGAAACTTGGCATATGAGCTGTCGGTAAAAAATAAAGAAATACGTGTTTCACAGTTTTTGAAAATTCTACCCCCGAAGGGGTGAAATAGGGGATGAAAGTTTATATGAAAGTCCTCCATTTCTCAAGATATTTCTCAAGTTGTATCAACGAAACTTGGTGTTTTGGCTTTAGGTAATAAATAAAAAAGTACGACTGTCACAGTTTTTCAAAATTCCACCCCCAAAGGGGTAAAATAGGGGTTGAAAGTTTGTATGAAGTCCTTCATTTCTCAAGTTATAGCCATCAAAGGCAGGCAAGGCATTATTTAGGCTTTCAGTTAGATTATGCAGAAGTACGTGTTTCACCATTTTTGAAAATTCGACCCCCAAAGGGGTGAAATAGGGGATGAATGTCCTTCATTTATCAAGATATTTTTAAGTTATAACAACGAAACTAGGTATTTTGGCTTCCGGTAAAATAAAGAAGTACTAGGTTTTCAAAATTCTACCCCCAAGCGGGTAAAATAGGGGTTGTAAGTTGGTGGAAAAGGTCGGCGTTTTTCAAGTAATAGCCATGAAACTTCATATTTGGGCTACCGGTTTAAATTATAAAATACATAATTCACAGTTTTTATAAATTCTATCCTGAAGGAAGTTAAATAGTCCTTCAATCACGCCGCAACAGAGCAACGGATCGACGTGTTTGTTTTCATGAGTTCTTTTTATCCCGGAAAATTAAGGAATGCCTATGGGAATTATAAAACTTATGCCACGCGAACGAAGTCGCGGGCGTCCGCTAGTCATATAATAAAAATTTTTTTAACTAGTATGTCGCGTGGATGCGCGGCCCGCTGAAGCGGACCGCGTAGTAGACCGTGTGGCCCACTGTCTACTTACTTACTCTCCTTCTATCCTAGCGTTTACTGCCTACGTGTTCTGAAGTAAACTGCTATGCTAGCGAGCACAGTGGAAGCGCCAGCGTGGCAAGCGTCCGACAGACGTAAAAAAAATGTCATAAGAAAACATAAACACTCGCACACAGAGACCCCCTAAGAATCTAAAAGGGCATTTAAATGTAAAAAACGTAACGTACTAACGTAAGTTACTAACGTAAAGTACTAACGCAAGTTACTAACGTAAGGTACTAACGTAAGGTACTAACGTAAGGTACTAACGTAAGTTACTAACGTAAGATACTTGCGTAAGTACCTTACGTAAGTATCTTACGTTAGTACCTTACGTTAGTACCTTACGTTAGTACCTTACGTTAGTACCTTACTAACTTAAGGTACTTATGCAAGGTACTTACGTAATGTGCTTACGTAAGTTACTAACTTAAGTTACTAACGTAAGCTTCTAACGTAAGATACCAACGTAAGTTACTGACGTAAGTTACTAACGTAAGTTACTTACGTAAGTTATTAACGTAAGGTACTTACGTAAGATACTTACGTAAGGTACTTACGCAAGGTACTTACGTAATGTGCTTGAGTAAGGTACTTACGTGAGGTACTTACGTAAGTACCTTGCGTTAGTACTTACGTAAGTACCTCACTTAAGTACCTCACGTAAGGTACTAACGTAAGTTACTAACGTAAGGTACTAACGTAAGTACCTTACGTAAGTCCTAACGCAAGGTACTTACGTAAGGTACTTACCTAAGATACTTACGTAAGGTACTTACGCAAGGTGCTTACGTAAGGTACTTACGTAAGGTACTTACCTAAGATACTTACGTAAGGTACTTACGCAAGGTTCTTACGTAAGGTACTTACGTAAGGTACTTACGTAAGGTGCTTACGTAAGTTACTAACGTAAGGTACTAACGTATGGTACTAACGTCAGGTACTTACGTAAGTTATAAACGTAAGGTACTTACGTGAGATATTTACGTAAGGTACTTACGCAAGGTACTTACGTAATGTGCTTACGTAAGGTGCTTACGCAAGGTACTTACGCAAGGTACTAACGTAAGGTACTTACGTAAGGTACTAACGTAAGTTACTAACATAAGGTACTAACGTAAGGTACTAACGTAAGGTACTAACGTAAGTTACTAACGTAAGGTACTAACGTAAGTTACTATCGTAAGGTACTAACGTAAGTTACTAACTTTAGGTCTTGAATCAGCCATTTTGGATTTTTTTAAGCTCACTGCCAATTGGATGAGGTTTCGAGTATTTTTGTTTGAAGAGCCCCCACAGCTAACTTTAATACCCTGGCCATGCTCCTCACCCATCTTTCAAACCCTCGATCATCATCGCTCTCCATATATTTTTTTCTCCGAAAAATTATGGAGAGTTCTTCTTTAAAAACAAATTTTGAAAAGGAACCGCATCCAAGTCTTGCATAGTTCTACACTTGTAGCCTCTTCAATATTCGCCATATATTTTCTATGGAAAAATAAATTCCGCCATCTTGAATTTTTTTCCTATTCATCAAGTAGACCTTCATGTCCTGATCATCTTTTGCCAAGAAACCACTCTTCCATCTTTTATACTCTCCGAGATAGACACCGACGAAATTTGTATGGCGGCCATCTTAAATCCGCCATTTTGAATTTTTTTTCAGCTCACTGTCAATTGGATGAAGTTTCGAGTGACATTTGGTCGAGCACCCCCCACCTATCTTCAATGCCCTGGCTGTGCTCTACATCCGTCTTCAAAATCCTCAATCATCAGCTCTCTCCATAATTTTCTTCCGAATGAATTTTTGTCTTCTATACGAAACGATGACTAAAAAAAAATTTTTCATTCAAAATTTTACAGGAGAGGTGATCAATCAGTGAGTGAATCAGCACAAGCAGCTATATATATGTCACCGTAAGATTGCAAAGGCCGTTGGATTGTAATCTAACTGGCGATATTGTAAACTTTCGACTGATAACAATTTAACGCATTATTTTTCGTTAGATTGTAGGTAATCTATTAGATATATTAACCCGATAAAGGCCGGGCACTACCTGGTCATTTATGTCGAACCCTAACCTAACCTACAAGAAAAAGACAAGAAAACGTAAATACAATGAATATTTCAAAAATTGACACTCGGACCATTGAACGGTTCACAATCCGTCGACAGTTTACAATATCGCTAGCTGGATTACAATCTAACGGTTTTTGCAATCTTACGGTGACATATATATTAATCATTTTAAACTTACTTCCCGCGTGAACGCGTAGAGATATTAAATTGAAATTAAAATAGATACCTAAGTGGAATAAAAATACCATAACTTCTACTTAAATACCTACAGGTTTGTACGGAACCCTCGGTGCGCGAGTCCGACTCGCACTTGACCGATTTTTTTATAATTCAGAGTTGATTCATGGAACTTCATCTTCTTCTTTTGTTTAGTGGCAAAAGAGTTTACATGGAAATTTATCTATGACCAAACTAAAAATTTGCGCCGAATTGAGAAGCTTACAGGAACCGAATTTTTAGAAACTAAGAATTTGAAAACGAAGACAGGTGAGCTAAGTAGTTCTAGAGATGTGTCAATAGAACTTGAGGAAGATGGCTCTGTCACTATTGTGCAAGTTTTGTGTACCTATAATAGTAAAAATTGCAGAAATAACTTTTTTTTTTTTACCAACTACAAGTCCTTGCCTGCATTCTCACCTGATGGTACGTGATGATGTAGATTGTAGTCTAAGATGGTAACGAGCTAACCTGTTAGGCGTATGGCAGTTACATTAAACCCATACCCCTAATCAGTTTCTACACGGCATCGTACCGGAACGCTAAGTCGCTAGGCGGCACGTCTTTGCCGGCACCAGGCAAAATATAGGCACAATAAGTAGTAAATAGAAGGCCCCCTAGGTATTGCGCTTATATTATTTTACTAGATGATGCACGCGACTTCGTTCGCATGGATTACGGTTTTTTGATTACGGGAACTCTTAAATTTTTTGGGCCTGTGTCCGGGCCTATAGCCTATGCCTTCCCCGGTATACAAACTATCCCTATACCAAATTTCATCAAAATCGGTTGAACAGATGGGCCGTGAAAGCGTAGTAGACAGAAAGACACACTTTTGCATTTATAATATTAGTATGGATTCTTGCGCTACAATGGTATAGCTCTCCTCGCAGTACTTAATATCCGGTAAGGTTTCACTTTCAACATATTTAATGTTTAACGGGACAACACAAAGCTTCTGTAGTAGCTTGTAGAGCAGTGGAATGCAGTTTATTAAATCGTAAACTTTAATCTCGGCTTTCCTGTTTCCACGGTCTTGACTTCAGTCTCTCAGGTCCAACAGTCAACAGTTAAGTTATTTTATTAAAGGTGCAAGCATATTGATGTGTTGGGTTGGGATAGAACGGGGCAGAAAGCGTTTAGCTTTCTTTCTAGATTGTAGGTACCTAAACACAGATGAAGACCGAAAGTCTGTGAGAAACGTCATAAGGGAATTACGTTCATTCCTGTCACGGTAGCTTGTGCGGCTCGATATTAAAATGAATGAAGCGGATTCTTTGTCCGACAAAGATATATTTTGTCACTATAGTTATACGTTCTTGGCACACACAGTAGGTACCACACTGAGTGAGTTAGGCTACTTTTTATCCAGTGACAGAAAGCCTGCATGCCTGAGGCTCTTAGGAGCTCTCCATAATGTCCTCAAAGGTGTGTGAAGTCTAATAATCACTACCTACTTGGTCAGCGTGGTGGATTATTGCCAATACTCTTCCCATTCTGCGATGGGTTGATGGATCAATGATTATGAAATCATCAGTCGCTTGACAACTCACACTATTTCATCCTCGATCGTCTACTGATCCAGCAATGTGTCTGTAACTTTAGCCTAAGAGCGACTACGTAGGTAAGTGGGTATTTAATCATGTTTCAGGAAGAGACTTCTTTCGCCGTGTCTAATTTGCGTTGGTAATTATTCGTAAAGTTGTCTACTTCCAGTCCAGCGTATCTCTGAATAAATTGTGTGAAATACAGGTTTTCTGCTTGCATATTTTAAAAATGAATAAGTAACTATCTAGATTCTAGTAGGTAAGTACCTACTGATAACTATGAAGGTATGGGGCAAGGAAGGGCACTGAGCACTGAAATGAAACTATAATATTCAATGAAAGGCATTTAAGATACTTAAAACTAGTGGAGACTCCGCTTCCGGTCGGAATGTAATTTATACTGAGAAGACCTTAGTTACTTACTTTTAAGAGCTTTCGGCTATTCTGGGTTCGTTGTGGCTTTCTTCCCAGAACAAGGCGCGTTTGGCACCATTACGTCACAAGATCACATCGATCCTTAATGTTTATGTCATATATGTTCAAAGTTAATGTAAAACGCAAACTCATATAAAATTCTAATTACAATGTAAAGGATTACCTAAAATCTAAATGATAGGGAAGTTTGGCAATAATTTGCTTTAACGGCTCTGATAGTTCCTTACTTTAAGATGATTTGTGAGATGGTGATAATTAAAAAAGCCTGGCTATGTTTGTTGTGGACTCTTTTTAGACGGGCGCGTTTGGAACCCTCGTAGCTTTAGTTTTAAGATAGGTACAGTGACTGATTATCACCATCAAGCTTTGGGACGTCTGTACAGTGTAGCTTATTTGCATAAATAAATATTGATTGATTGAACCGTCGCGTCGCTCCGTTGTGGTGAAAATAAACTTAAAATAAAATAAATTGACTTAAAAGAAAACCATAACAAACAAAAAACTTTTGCATTTATACATAGATACCTGTGATCATAGCCAGGTGTTTGCCCATTGTAATCTTGTTAGCTAGCAGGTATCTCTTGCATACTAAACACATAAATCCCGCGAGCTCGAGAGTTTTGGAAGTGTAATAACTTTGAAGTGCGCTGTGCAGGTACACGTGTCTGTATCTAGAGCTCTGCAGAGTCGCATTACAGCTGTTATATGCTAAGCACGAGGACGAGGCGAGATGTCTAACTCTAAGTATCTACTTATACTAATATACCACAGCGTAAGCATATTGTACCTACTACTAGATGATGCCCGCGACTTCGTCCGCGTGGATTTATGTTTTTGGATTCCCGCGGGAACTCTTAAATTTTCCGGGATAAAAAGTAGCCTATGTCCTTCTCCGGGATACAACCCATCCCTGTACCAAATTTCATCAAAATCAGTTGAACAGATACATTTTTTTGATTCCCGCGGGAACTCTTCAATTTTCCGGGATAAAAAGTAGCCTATGTCCTTCCCCGGGATGCAACCTATCTCTGTACCAAATCTCATCAAAATCGGTTGAGTAGTTGGGTCGTGAAAGCGTAGCAGACAGACAGACAGACACTCGCATTTATAATATTAGTATGGATGGTGTGTGTATAATGCCCGCGACTTCGTCCGCGTTGATTAAGTTTTTTAAAATACCTAGGTACCTCTATACCAGATATCATCTCATCAGTCAGACTAGTGGCTACTAAGACAGTAGAGAGCTCTCACCTAAGGTTCTGTTAGTTTCCTTGGTCAGGACTCAGGTCCCTGTTGTAGGAAAGTTTTGGAAGGTGAAGATAAACCAGATTTTAGCTGGAGAAAATACACAGTTTATTGTCGCTATTTACGGTATTAACATTGAGTGTCACGTTGTACTAAAAGTAAAAAAATAAAAAAGTATTCCAAACAAACTACCTTTCAAATTCAAATTTACTCATATATACAAAACAAATAAGTTTGTATATCCGACACCTGCAGCGTTGCTCATGTGTAGAATGAAAATATTCATTATACTTATCTGTAAAGTTATTGCAACATTTTTACAGGTCACAAATTAATTAAAATAACGTACGTCTGTCAGCTACGCTTTTCCGCCCGCTAGGCCCGTGCGATGTTTTCAACCAATTTTGAGGAAATTTTGTACAAAGATACGTTGCATACCAGGGCTTCTTATTTCAGGAAATTAAAGAATTCCCGCAGGAATACAAAAAACCTTAACCCACGCGGATGAAGTTGCGGGCATCCTCAAGTACCTAACTTGTAGTTTGCAGAGGTAACGAAGGGTCGATTCTATCTACCAGGTATATCTATTTCTTTTATACCTACTACCTATATACCACCATAACCAGTATAATTTTTGTGGATGTTCGCTACAGTACCTACTACATCCCCACTCCAGCATTAATCGTTGGTGCAACCAAAAAATATTTTAGTACTACGTTTTCCTTAATCATTAAAGTAAACGATATTTAATTGGACAAGTTAAAGTCTGGGATCGCACTCCGAAACTGTTGCAATTTACAGAAAATAATGTTTGTTTAATATAGTCGAAAACTATTTCATATGATTCTAAAAAGTTTAATATGATTGCGCCAGTTGGCCGGTAAAGAGTCTCGCTAAATTTCACTTGCGTTTAATGTTCAGTCACTCAGCGCAGAGCTGCAATGCTCAATGCTCAGTATTTCAGTACGAGCCTTCAGTTGCAGGTTGCCTTCAGGCTTCAGTTAGCGCGCGGCCTCCGAGCATAACGGACGTGTTCATAGTTAGAGTTAATTTTATACTTTCGTACGAAAAGTGTAGTAGTTGAACGAGAGTGGTTGAAAAGTTTTGTGAATTCAAAAAATTGTTTTTGAGTACGTTCAGCTGTGATTGAAAAAACGGGTGAAATTGTAAGTGGAATAACAATTTTTTAATAACGTCGTTTGTTTTAAATTATCGGAATTTAATTAAGTACTACAATGTTGAATGTACTTAGCTAAGATAAATTAACCCGTATTTAGGTATTATATTTTACCCCGCCGCAGTGAATATCTGCTCTAATTTTTCAAAGCTGATTTTTATATTGTATCGTAGATAATACACAATATTAAATAGGATTATATAACAAAAACATGCTATTAAAGAAAAAAGAAAAAAAATTTAAAAAACATATTTATGAAATAGCAAAATACAAAAAAAAACTAATATTTGAGAATACATAATCGACTCAATTCAAAATAGGAATGTTGATGTCGATATTATTATGAAGACTATTGAATGCTTATTGAAAGTGTTACCGCCATAATTTCGGCCTTTTTTCGCCTCTATGGGCGAATTAGAGCTACGTCGCTACGTCAGCGCTACGAGGCGCTACGCGTTTTACGCCGCTACGAGATGTTTCAAGCTACTGAATAGAATTATTCAATAGCTTGTAGCATCTGCAAGCTGCATTTTTGAAAACTGAGGAGAAATTGGATTACTTATAATATAATATATTCATGCACGGGGTGTAAAAACTTGACATTCTATCAAACTAATATTATAAATGCGAAAGTATGTTTGTTTGTCGTTCAATCACGCCGCAACAGAGCAACGGATTGGTGTGATTACTTGCATGGATGTAGTTGAGGACCTGGAGAGTGGCATAGGCTACTTTACTTTTTATCCCGGAAGATTAAGGCATTCCCCTGGCAATTAATTCGCGGGCATCAGCTATTACTTTATAGTTATACGCAGGGCATGATGCAGGGCTCTATACGTACAAAATGACATAGACTTAAGGATGAAAACACAATACGGATAGGACGGGACAAAACGTCCGCATTGTATGGGAAACATGTTTCGTCGGGTCGCAGGAGTCTGTGCAGCACCATATGGAATTGCGTACTCGGAGTTTTTCTCATAAATATCTTCACGTCCTGAAACTCGCGTGAGTTTATGTGGACGTTGCACATTCCTCCTAAATAACTAAGACAATAATAACGTTCCAACAAAAAAAAAACATACCTACATATTAAAATCAAATTCATAGGTAAGTAGTTACTAGTTATTATCGTAAAATACCTATACAGGAGCGCTCGCACACCTTCGAGTATCATCGCAACGAGCATGCATCGAGCAAATGCCAAACCGGTTTTGTGCAGTGTAAATCGTATTAAACAGGCTGATTTGGTTTTGACAGTGGATAATTAGTTACGAAATATAGAAATAAAAGAAGTATATTATGTACTATAGTATATAGAAATAATGGTTTTATTACATTTAATACGTTAATTTAGATAACTTTAATTTTCTGTCGTTATAGATACGGAGTACACAATGGGTAATCTTTTTGCCCAATTAATGAATAAAAATTATTTTTCATGAAAAAGTTACAGAAAAAAGTATCTTAAACCATCATATACATGCAAAGGAGGCCTTGTTGCTGTAACCATCATTACCAGGTAATCCTTGGCTTGAGAGAAAATAATTACAATAAAGCAACAAGGATATTGCAAGTCCGTAGCGTGTTTACGCACTAATGTACGTGCGTGTCGGTCTCGAGGCTCAACCGCGGGTGTAATGAGCCAATGTATATTAATTAAACTGGACGTGACGCTCGCATCTCGGGCGAACTTCCGTGAGACCTGCTAGGGATGCAGAAAGTGCCAAAAAGTATAAATGTATATCGATATTTTAAAAAGATTGATATCGATTTCGATGTATCGAAAAAAAAACGATATATCCATGAAATTTCTAAAACATATTAATTGTACTATATTTATTTCTGAGCAAGCAATTAGCTAAGTCATAGACCTTGATCTGAGTGATGCGGTTTTAGTCAGTGGCGAGGGCGACAACGGTGTTGCTATTGAAAATGTATTGAACTAGCTGATGCCCGCGACTTCATCCGCGTGGTATAAGTTCTTTTGATTCCCGCGGGAAAGTAGTCTATGACTGTCCAGGTCCTCAACTATACCCATGCCAAAAATCACGTCGATACGTTGCTCCGTTGCGGCGTGATTGAAGGACAAACCAACAAACCACCAAACAAACACACTTTCGCATTTATAGCACTAGTATGAATTGATACATTTTCGCTATTTGATATTTTATATCGATATATCGTTACATTATGCCCTGCATTATACCTGCCCTGAGTGCCCATCTAAACACTACCCTCGCCGGTTGTGGCACGCGTGTCTTTGAGCTAAGTACTTACCTAATTACTGGGTGAACTTCATGAGAAACTCACATTCCACGTCCTGCTATTTATAAGCTTGTAACTATAATTATATTGTACTATTATCTTCTCGTCAATCTGCATATATAAAACACAAAAAATGTCCGTCCGTTATAGACTTTGAAGTTTGAAACCATCCAACCGATGTGCCCCAAACTGGTTTCATTATAAAGGCAATAATGCGAAGATGGTTTTTTAGCGTAGTAACACACGCCGGGTATCCGCTAGTATACATATAAAAAGGCTGGATTTTTCGAAATTCCCACGGGATTAAAGCCGCGAGCAGTCGCTTTTAGAACATAGAAAGTAGAGTCCTATGAAGCTCACTCACTGATTCGTTACGGTCTAGCCTCATTATAGAGGCGCGGCGCAACGCAGCACGTAGCGCTACCGGCAAGTATTCTTCGTCTATGAGGTTGTATGGAGCTGGGCCCACTTAGCGACACGGCACGTAGATGCACTGCGCGACGCGGCGTACAAACTCATACAAATAATAATAGGTTTGCACAAAAGTAATGGAAAAACTCGACACAAGACCTTTTTCTAAAATTTACTATTTTCGAACATATTCTCTGGTATATTGTAGAACATTCTAGACACTTTGGCTTTATGACTATACTAGCTAATGCCCACGACTTCGTCTGCGTGGATTGAGGTTTTTCGGTTCCCGCGGGAACTCGTTAATTTTCCGGGATAAAAAGTAGCCATGTGTTATTCCAGACTATAATCTATCTCTGCCAAATTTCATCCAGATCCATTCAGCCGTTGGGGCGTGATTGAGTAACAAACATCCATCCATACATCCATCCATACATAAATCCATCCATACATCTATCCATAAATCCATCCATACATCCATCCATACATCCATCCATCCAAACTTTCGCATTTATAATATTTATTTGATTGATTGATTATGAGCGCTATACCGCGATTTAACAACTCAGTGTTTAAACAATGGACGAGTGGAAAATTCGAACTCTATATCTATACGAGTATTTGTTAGGCCACTGCGGCTCACGTCGCATCTACCACTCGCCAACAGCTGGGACACCTGGGCTGGGAGACGGTACCTCACCCACCATAATCCCCAGACATCGCCCCATCAGACTGCTATTTATTTAGAGCATTGAAGAATTATTTGATGGATAAACAATTTCATGATATACCCGATGAGGAATCGCAGCTAGACAACTTCTTCGATTCGCCGTCACCAGAGTTCTGGGCGAAAGGAACCCAAATTTTGCCCGGTCGTTGGCAAAAGGTCTTAAACGCTCATGGAGACTACATAATTGACTGACCTTCTTTTACGATAAAGATAATTGAATATTTAAAAACAAATCTAGTGTCTCATTACTTTTGTGCCAACTCAATATTTGCCGCTACGTGCTGCGCCGCTAAGTGCGTCTCTAGTGGGGCTAGACCTTCGACGTCCAGCCCATAATAGTATAGTTACACTTAAATCCCGTTCATTATCATCACCACTTCAACCCATTGCCGGCTCACTACTCAGCACAAGTTTCCTCTCGGAATGAGAATGGTTCTTAGTCCACCACGCTGGCCAAGTGCGGATTTGCAGACTTCACACACCTTTAAGAACATATGAAGAACTCTCGGCCATGCGGGTTTCCTCACGATGACCGTCCCCGTCACCGTCACCGTCACCGTCACCGTCACCGTCCCCGTCACCGTCCCCGTCACCGTTTTAAGCAAGTGATATTTAATTTCTAAAATCCAGTTGACCTAAATAAAATAGAACACATACATGAGTTGTACGTGGCAACGTGTCATGTAACTAGGAGCATTGTTGCACGCGATATGTTACAGCCTGTTTACATAATACTACTGACAGCACAGGTACTACTAGCTGCATCGCTTCTCAACTGACTACGTTGTAAATCTCCATACAGATACATGCGAAGTATTTATACATTTTCCATCCATTTTCTAATAGATAAAAAAGATAAATGACGAATGATGAATCCATACTAATATTATAAATGCGAAAGTGTGTCTGTCTGTCTGTCTGCTACGCTTTCACGACCCAACTACTCAACCGATTTGGATGAAATTTGGTACAGAGGTAGGTTACATCCCGGGGAAGGACATAGGCTACTTTTATCCCGGAAAATTGAAGAGTTCCCGCGGGTATCATAAAAACCGGCCAAGTGCGAGTCGGACTCGCGCACCGAGGGTTCCGTACTCAAGAAGTAGGTATAATTACCTTTGTTAATGAACCGCAAAACTAACTTTGTTTGTAGAGGTTTACTGTTAATATCAAAAAATTACGTTTGTTGTATGGGAGCCCCCCTTTAATATTTACTTTATTGATATTTAATTATTTATTTTGAAAGGTAATACACAAGTTAATATTCTGTGAAAATTTGAACCGTCTACCTGTTACCGTTTTTAATATTGAGCAAAAAAATACGAAAAAAACACGTTTATTGTATGGGGACCCCCCTTAATATATATATATTTTTAATTTTTAGTATTTGTTGTTATAGCGGCAACGGAAATACATCATTTGTGAAAATTTCAGCTTTCTAGCTATCACGGTCTATGAGATACAGCCTGGAGACAGACAGACAGACAGACAGACAGCGGAGTCATAGTAATAGGGTCCCGTTTTTACCCTTTGGGTACGGAACCCTAAAAATGTATCTGTTCAACCGATTTTGATGAAATTTGGTACAGGGATAGGTTTTATCCTGGAGAAGGACATAGGCTATTTTTTATCCCGGCAAATAGCAGAGTTCCCGCGGGATACAAAAAACACCAATCCACGCGGACGAAGTCTCGGGCATCATCTAGTAAAAAATATATGCAAACTCAGAGCTCCTCAGTCTTATTATATATGCGCAGAGACAATTATTAATACTCACTGGTGCAGAAACAAGATACTACTGAGCGAAGCCAGAATAAATTTTTTCAATTATAAATGAGATACGTGTGTGTTTGGTTCAATTAATTACTATTGTGTGCTGTAATGACGGGCGGTGGCGGGTAACAGGGGCAGGGGTGGGCGGAGAAGGGTAGGTGAACTAGTATCCGCGACGAGTGTTTGTTTGTGTGACAATCAAACTAATGATCGTAACAATGTGACTAGAGTAGCAACGTAACTTCGCGACGGCGGCTTAGAATAGGAGTGGTACTTAACTTGATTATATTTTTCCTTTACGACCGCCCATTGTTTTCCTTATGTTTGTACATAGTAATGTCATTATTGTACACACTTTGGTTACTCTAGGTTTTTGCACATAATATTTAGAGTTTTGACGCCTCCCTGACGCAGTGTTAATCACTGTTGTCTTAAAGGGCGGAGGTCCCGGGCTCGATTCTCTGGCAGGGTCAATTTGGGAATTTATAATTTCTGAATTTTCCCTGATCTGGCCTGGTGGGAGGCTTCGGCCGTGGCTAGTTACGGCAAAGATGTGCCGCCGAGCGATTTAGCGTTCCGGTACGATGCCGTGTATAAACCGATTATGGGTATGGGTTAATTATAAGTGCCATGCTTGTAACAAATTAGCCCACTACCATCTTAGACTGCATCAGGTGAGATCGCAGTCAAGGGCTAACTTGTAGTGCATAAAAAAGTATATTTTGGATTTTAGGTATATCTACTCGTAAGTTTGTATAAATACCAGTTTAAATTTATGTATATATCTATTTCAATGCGTGTTTCATAAATTCCAACGAAGTGTTGGGTACATTCGTATGTTTCACTTATTTCCATTTAGCTCCCATCCAAACATTCGCTTCAATTAGGTAGATATGTACCTATTTATTACATTTAATAATTCATAATTTGTTTAATGTTTACAATGTACATACAGTGTACCTACACGTTCCTCTCTCCGAATATCACTACATAGTATAAAACAAAGTCATGCATGCTTAGATCTTTACAATTTCTCAACGGATTTTGATGCGGTTTTTTAAAAGAGAGTGATTCAATAGGAAGGTTTATATGTATAATACATGCATAATATAACAGAGAAACACTGATAATTTTAGAGGTTTCTAATGTGATGTCGTAAATAAACACATTTTTTTGCGCTTACATGGCAAACGCTGGCTGAACCCTACGAGATAGATCAAATACTTACTACAGCATTGCACACCTTAAAAAGGTCTTCAAAAAAGTCCGTGATAGTAACCCACAATTACAATTAAGGGATAACCCACAATTACAATTTTTAACCTCTAATGAAAACGTGTTTGTATTGTCTAATGACAAAAAAGCTGTGAACGTTGTATCTAAAGACATTCCGTAGTATATTTGGTATCAGCATTGCACCCGTGCGAAGTCGGGGCGGGTCGCTAGTGCTTCATAATTTGTTCATAACGTGTACACGTTCCTCTTCCTGTCTCAGAAAGCCACGCGACACGAATCCCTGGAAGGATTTTGGGACATTCCGACGGGATCAACAAACGAAAATCTACGCCTCTTATGTAAATACATTATCTAAACTCCACGCTGATGAAATGACGGTTGTAGCTATACCTACATTACTATACCTATTCTGTGCCTACATGAAAACGTAAATCTACATTTCTCATGTAAATACTTTATCTGAACTACACGCTGATGAACTCACGGTTATAATTATACATGTAGTTATATTTAAAGTTTAAGCTCGTGTTGGAATGTTTGCGGAACATCAAAGCGGTTCAAGTAACATAGTTTCGCATACATTTGAAATGATTATGAATGAGTGAGGCTAGCACGAGATTGCTCACTAGCCATCGTAGAATTCGAATGTCGAAATAACGACTTTATAGTAAAACAAACGTGAAGATCCTTGACTAATAGAAAAGGTTTCAGTATCGGTTATTTTTAGCGTTCCGTACCTCAAGAGGAAAAAGGAATCCTTAAAGGATCACTTCGTTGTCCATCTGTCTGTCAACCACCTTTTTCTCGGGAACGCGTGGAGGTATTAAGTTGAAATTGATATCAAATACTTAGGTCTACGGTCCCCTGGAGCTGTACAAAAATCAAGTTTCTAAGTCAAGTAATCGAGTCGAGTCGCATAATTTGCATATTTTGGGACCTAAAGGGACCCCATTGACCTAGAATGATGGAATTTAGCAAAAAGGAAGGTCTCACAGCACAAGTATAGAACAAAATCCGAAAATCGATAATTAGGGTTCCGTACTCGTAGGGTGTCGAATTGTTTGTCAGGCGCTACCAGCTTAGATCCATATTGTAAGCCAGTTATTTCACAGCTGATTACGTGGTGTTATGACATCTTTCCTGTTATTTACTAACATAATTAATATTGTGTAGTGGTACGGAACGCATTGTGCGCGAGTTTGACTCGCACTTGAGCGGTTTTTTTTCACAAAGATTCCGCTTAGAGAGCTGCGCTGGCTATAGATGTATGAACTTTGAGCTTGAAAAACTATTTTGTTAGCCGACTTCAAAAAAGGAGGAGGTTCTCAATTCGTCGGAATCTTTTTATTTTTTTATTTTTTATGTATGTTCCCCGATTACTCGAAGACGTCTCGAACGATTATGAAAATTCTTTTCTTGTTTGAAAGGGTATACTTCAAAGGTGGTCCCATATAAATTTGGTGAAGATCTGATGAAGATCTTCGAAGACAGATAATGGAACTCCTCAACGGATAAGAGTACATTGCTCGCGATCAGTGTAATAGCTTAGTAAACAGTAGGTTTTTAACGAGGCATTGCATATTTTTAACCGACTTCAAAAAAGGAGGAGGTTATAAATTCGTCGGAATCTTTTTTTTTTATGTATATTCACCGATTACTCGAAGACTTCTGAACCGATTTCAAAAATTCTTTTTTTGTTTGAAAGGGCATACTTCCCAAGTGGTCCCATATAAACTTTATCGAAATCGGTCCAGCGGTTTTAAAAATATCAACAATAAAATAAGTACTTCTTCTACTACTTCTAAAATAAGTTTTTCTTTCTTTTCTTTCTTACTTTGTATAGCGTGTGCTTGTTGTTGTAAAGTTGGCGCGGGAGTTTGAAGTCGGTTGTGTAAAAAGAATTTTTTATATTAAACTAGATGATTCCCGCGACTTCGTCCGCGTGAACCAAGTTTTTTCGATTCCCGCGGGAACTCTGGAATTTTCCGGGATAAAAAGTAGCCTATGTCCTTCCACGGGATACAAACTACCCGTGTACCAAATTTCATTAAAATCGGCTGAACAGATAATTTTTTTGATTCCCGCGAGAACCTTCGAATTTTCCGGGATAAATAGAAGCCTATGTCCTTCCCCGAGATATAACCTATCCCTGTACCAAATTTCATCAAAATCGGTTGAACAGATGGGCCGTGAAAGCGTAGCAGACAGACAGACAGACAGACAGACAGACAGACACACTTTCGCATTTATAATATTAAGTATGGATGGATGGATATGGATTATTTTAAAGTCAATTTTACTTTGACGTGTCTCGGATGTCGACTTTCGAATTGTTCTACCATTGCGCAACCTTGGTGACATGTCAAGTGTTATACCAAGGCCTCTGACCGCACACCTGGAGACTGCGGTCTCAGGGCGGGCAAGGGCGGGCGGCTGATTATGAATAATTGATCTGGCGACCTTGGAGCTGGCGGTGCGTGGCGCTCTACCGAAATTGTTACTTGCCTATTATTTGTGGAGCGATTTGATCGATACCGTCTAAGCTTCTAAAGGCACATAAATATAATATGCATGTCATATTTGATGTTTAGGTACCTATTATTTATATAAAGGCTGTGTATATGTATAATTGTATTGTAGGTATATGAGTATTTATTTATTTATTTATTTATTTATTTATGAGATACATATACGGTACACATAAGTTAAGGATACACAAAAGGTATTTTAACAGAGTTTTTCCATTTGTACACAGATAAATAGAAACATCTACGAGTATAACTAGCTTTTGCCCGCAACTTCGCTCACGTTACGTTTGATTTTCATAGTTTTCAAATGCCTATTTTACCGGGTGGTTTTAATGATTACATTTTCAAAAATTCTTTCTTAGCGCATGCTTACGTCATAAAACTTAAAGCTATCTGAATGCCAAACAGCACGATCCGTGTGGTTTGAGCTGTGCGTTGATAGATCAGGCAGTCATCAGTCACCTTTTTCTTTCATATAATTACTAGCTGATGCCCGCGACTACGTCTGCGTGAATTGAGGTTTTTTGATTCCCGCGGGAACTCTTCAATTTTCCGGGATAAAAAGTAGCCTAGTCCTTTTCCGGGATACAACCTATTCCTGTACCAAATTTTATCAAAATCAGTTAAACAGATACATTTATTTGATTCCCGCGGAAACTATTCAATTTTCCGGGATAAAAAGTAGCCTATGTGCTATTCCAGACTATAGTCTATCTCTGTGCCGAATTTCAGGCAGATCCGTTCAGCCGGTGGCGCGTAATTGAGTAACAAACACCCATACACCCATCCAAACTTTCGCATTTATAATATTAGTAAGATAAGAAGTAGCCCGCCAACCCGCATTGGAGCAGCGTGGTGGGTCTAAGCTCTAATTCCCGCTCTCCTATGAGAGTGGAGGCCTGTGCCCAGCAGTGGGACGTTAATAGGCTGTAGTGATGATGGATGATGAAGATAAGAAGTAAGAAGATGTAGACTAGATGATGCCCGCGACTTCGTCCGCGTGGATTAAGGTTTTGTGATTTCCGAGGGAAGATATTTTTCAGGCAAAAATAGAACATAGATTTGTTGGAAAATTACGGTGCAAAATGATTGTTTTTGCTACGGTATTCTATCTACGTTTATGGCGAAGGAGTTAATATGGGTAGTTCCCGGAGCGCTGAGTGGCTGGCACGGGGCACCGCACTCATCGCCCGACACTACTTTGATAACTAGATTTCACATTATTTTCCTTCATTTTCTTTGTAAACATTGCAAAGAAAAGATAATTGAAAATGAAAACACACACCCCACTTGTGGTGTGATTGTTTTCTTTTTTGATTGATTTGTTTGTTTTATATTGATATTTCTACTGTAAAATTTTCACTTTGTGAACGCGCTGCGCGAACGTACCCACTCGTGCTCTGAGTTATAAATTATACATAAGCCCTTTTAATACTGTTGTATTTTAATTCGTTAGTTTCAAGTGAAATTGAGTGATGTGACATTATAAAACCGGACAAAGATCAGACTCGTGCACAAAGGGTTCCGTACCACCATACGCACCACACAGAAATATCCTATATAGTTACCAAAAGAGCAGCTATCTCTCATAAAATAGTTCAAGTTATATCCATGAAACTCGGTACATATTTGTGGGTTCGGTTAAAAATGAAAAATTTTATGTTTATCTTTTTTTAACAATCTAATTCCACGAGGATGAAGTCGCGGACAAGCGCTAGTATAATATAAATCCTTGGCAATACAAGGCGCACTGAGGCGGCCCCGCCTCCCTGCAGCATACCGCCTGCAGTCACGAAACGTTGCGTCTTATCTGAACAACCCGGTATATCGCACGATCACGACAAGCTATATGGGCTGCGTTACATCTATATATTATTATTATAAATGCGAAAGTTTGGATGGATGGATGTATGTTTGTATAAATATATGGATGTTTGTTACTCAATCACGCCAGGACGGCTGAACGGATCTGCATGTTTTTTTTCTAGCACATAGGCTATGTTTGTCCCGGATGATTAAGGAGTTCATTATTCATTGATTAAATCAATTTGATTTGCATATAATTGACGATACTTTACAATATTATGTTTCTAATCTCTTGACGTTGGTAGATGTTACCGTTTTTTGCCTAAACGATGGAAATATGGGAATTTTATTAGACCTTTTCTTTAGGGACAGACTCGTTTTATGAATAAATGAATAAAAACAAAGATACTCAGAACATACCGAGGGAGAATTTTGTTGGAGTCATTGGAATCGTTGAGGAGTTGTTTTAAGGCGAAAACACACTAGAAAACGGAAATGACGAAATGTCCGGGTAATTCACTTTAATATAGAGCTGAAAAGACAAGGAGAACACGAATTTTCTCTCCGACGTGGAAGTTTTGCGTGGACATTTGTTGTATCTGGTCACTATAGTGTGTTTTCACCCTTAGGTCCCAAGTTTGTTTTCACCTTTATGGGTCGGACGCCCTCGGGTCCTGTTATTTTTTGTTGTGAGACAGGTTACATTGTCGCGAACAATGTCTTTGGGCGTCCCTCGGGCACGCTTGCGAAACTGAGACGTATAGCATACGAAGGTATACAAGGGCATAGCCCTGTAGACATTATATAAAGTAGGTTGACGTCCTTAGTGTTTGCAGACGAACCGGCTTTAAGCAAACAACACTCACTTCGTGTCACGATAGGAGTTCTGCGACAATTAGTGGAACTATACTTAATCATAAATTACTTTACACGCAATAATTGCATAAACATGCAACATAATTAAAATCTATATGGGACTTCTTCCGTGACACGGATTATCTAGCAGACTTTTATTATGGCACATAATGCAATGCGTTACAAAGACACCATGACGGAAGTGGAAATTTCTCAGTCACAAACAGAATAACTCATCCTAAGAAACCACAAGAATGCAATAATTTTCACTACGCTATTTGAGAAGGGTTCACTGAGAAATACTATACAGGGAAAGACATTCCGTGGATGTAGCTTTGGGAACCGCTAATAACTCCTACGGGACACTCCCCCCTCGTATAGTTGAGCCCCGGTGGTAGGTACCGCAACTAAACTAAGTGGAATCTGTAAACAAAACTAAGTCGAAATGTTTCGGGAAGGACCAGTAGGGCTAGCATGCGCACAACGAGTAAAATTATGTCTACCCGTTATCTCTATTTGTCTACCGAAGCTAACATGGTTACTTGTCTCGTTACGTCAAAAGTAGAGATATATTAAAAGTAATATTTCTTATCCGTGCGTATTTTTCTCTACGAATGCTTACATGCCGATTATTTTTTTCTTGTAATATACCGCATTTTGTGCATTTTAGGGTTAACGAAACATTAAATTTGCCGGCAACGACATCTCCCACTCTCGTCGTAAGATATCTCGTTGTGCGCATGCTAAGCCTTAAGCCTGCTGGTGGCCTATACGGACTCATACTAATTTCATAAATGCGAAAGTGTGATTGTTCCGATTAAAGTTTTGTTATATATAAACTTTTCTTATGTTTTTTTGGTGTACCATTAAGAATATACATATACATTATACATACCTGAGAACGTCTGTTCTTAGCTGGTGTCTGATTATTAATACGGGCCTCAAACATGGATATGGAGATACTAGCTGATGCTCGCGACTTCGCCGCATGGAATAAGTACCTATGTCACTCTCTAGGTCCCGACTATTTCTATGCAAAAAAAATCACGTCGATCGGTAGCTCTCTTGCGGCGTGATTGAAGGACAAACCAATAAACCAACCAACAAATACACTTCGCATTTATAATATTAAGTATGATTCGTGGTTTCAGGTCTCAGAAAGGGAAGGCTTTGTCGTAGCCAGGGAAAATGTTAATGAATGACCTTTCCACTGTTTCGTGGTGAGCAGCGGACGCACTTCAGTGCACGCTGGTTTGACATTTAGCGCTCGTCACATTTTGTTTCCCACCACTACCACCGAGTTTCTTGTTGGTTCTTCTCGGTAGGTATGGCATTCCGAACCAGTGGTAGATTCACTTGACGATTCAAAAGTACTTGTAAAAGTTTATTTGAAAAAAAAAACATTTGATTTTGATTTTGATTTTGTTTGCAAATATATGCTAATCTCATTCCCAACAGACAGCAGAAAGACAGAATTATGAATGCGCATGTCTCAGCACTTGAATCAGCCTTCCTTTATGGTTAATTCTTGGTAACCATAACACGTCTTTGAGCGGCCATATCTATTGAAGAGCCCATCCGCATGCGGGCAGACCTTCATATCGTCATCAATGTAGTGCCCTACACCCACCTAATACTGAATCAGCCTTCCTGGCGATAGTTGCCAAAAGTGCAGCTATCTCTTATAAAATATAAATGTTCTAGGTTCCAGTGCGATGCGGCAGGCAGGGCTTCACACTACACCGGCGCGTGCACCCTTGCTCCGCGCGCTAGCCCTGCTCGCGCTGGTGCCGCGCGCCGCCGCCCCCGCCGCCCCCGCCGCGCCCGCCGCGCCCGCCGCGCCCGCGCCGCGCCCCTGCGCCGCCAACCCGCTGTGCGTGTGTCGCGGGGACCACTTCGCCTGCGACCTAGTGCCCTTCCACCGGTTCCCTGATACGGGTATTGGTTTATATCTATTATGCTCGACTTTGACGATAAGTCATTTGACTTTAGTCCAATTTTAAAGTAAAAAAAAAATACGCGCCGAATTGAGAACCTCCTCCTTTTTTGGAAGACGGTTAGAAAAGAATTATTAACTACATACCATTAGAGACCACAATAGGGATGATGACAAATCAAAACTCTTTATCAAACTTGAAAACGCACTTCTAGTATGGATACAACTTAGGCATCATCCCTATTATCATATACATAATAATTTAATGTAAAAAATTCTTTTTAAACAACCGACTTCAAACTCCTGCGCCAACTTTACAACAACAATCACACGCTATACAAAATACATATTTTATTGTTGATATTTAAAAAACCGCTCGACCGATTTCGATAAAATTTATATGGGACCACTTGGGAAGTATGCCCTTTCAATTAAAAGAAAAATCATCCAAATCGGTCCACCCAGTCAAAAGTTCTGAGGTAACAAACATAAAAAAAAAACAGTCGAATTGAGAACCTCCTCCTTTTTTTGAACTCGGTTGAAAATGAATTGCTGTTCGTTAGTTTCGCTAAAACCCAGAAACGGCCTGATGGATTTTGATGGATTTTGATGGATTTTTTTGTGCGTTTTAGTGGGTCCCGGGATGGTTTAATAGTCATAATTGGACCCAATAGGGACTGCAATTGGGTTCCAGGTTCAGGGTAGGACGACGTCTTCTGGGCCCACTAGTAAATTAAAAAAAAAACTGTAACCGTACTGATTTTGTTCCTATAAAATATAACCTACGAGTATGTCACTCGGACTATAATAACGAATCGATTGATATCACATTTACTAAAATTGTTGTAAAGTGCTCCATAATATTTCCCGCACAAATGGCTAATCTCTATGGTCGCCGAGGCAAAAAATAGGTCACATTATTAATCTATGGTGGTGGTATGACGGGGTTATTAGGTGTAGTATATACATATAATTCAATTTATTTGTGAATACAGTTTGAAGATGTTAATGATAAAAGTGTTATGGTATCAATGTATTCGACAGTGTGGTGTACAAATATTTGAAACTTAGTAAAATATTTTACTAAGTTTCACCGATATTATTATATTGTCTATTAAAAAATATTAAGTACTAATATTATGGTTTCTAATACACCTTGAGCACTGCCGGTACAGCACGCAACCAGTGTTCCTAGAAAGAACGAAAAGAAAGAAAAACAGTCTATTCACCAGTGGTGTCACAGACAAAACTAGATACAAATGTACCTAACACTTTCGTCTGTGACACAACCCAGAAAGGGTGTACAGCTCAGCATTTTGCTCTGCGTCATTTGCATACAAAGCAAGGCGCTGATTTTCATGTGACCCCGGGTACAGTACAGTACAGTGTGGTGTGGTACGGCGGGGTTATAGTGTTGTGTGGTGTGGTACGGCGGGGCTATTTAGTGTAGCGTGGTGTGGTAGAGGCGGGCGCGGTGCACGTGGCGCTGTCGGCGGCGCGGCTGGCGGCGCTGCGCGACGCGGCGCTGGACGCGCGCCCGCTGCGCACGCTCGTGCTCGTCGACTCGCGCCTGCATCACGTCGACTCGCATGCCTTCGCGTGAGCACACCCTTACTTCTTTTTGCCTCTTCTTAGTACCTCTTAAAGTGCTGATGTAGTGACCTTGCAACGGAAAGTGCAGGGTCGATAGACCTATACTACTTGTCTTATTACGTTAGTACACTATAGTCATACAAACTGGCCTGGCTATTCGATTGGGTAAATTTAGACAAGCTCAAAGGTGGATAGACTCAAAAACCGAATCAATATGGATTCTCCTAATATAATATTCCGTAGGTATGCCTTCTGGCAGACAATAAAAGTAATCGAAAAATATATCATTTAAGTACATGCATTTATTGGCACGATGGACCGACGATTTATAGAGGGTGATGAGAAGTGCAAGGTGTTGTGGCAGTCGCTAGGGAAGACCTATATTATTTAAAAGTGGGCATTTTAGATGCTGTACTTTATTTCTAATCCCTATTTGTATTAGCATGTCATGATTCAAATCAATGTACTTCTGTGAACAGCTCGATGACGGCTAGCCTGGCGTCATTGGACCTGGGCTACAACGAGTTGACGGAGGTGCCTATTGCAGCGCTGCGACACCTCAAGGTGTTGAACTGGCTCAATCTGCAAAAGTATGATGACCTTTATATGTGAAGCATCTCTTTGTTTTATTTAAATGATTTGTGATGTCCAGGATCTATGAGGCTTACGGTATTTAAAATAATGGATTCAAAAGTATGTCTTGTCTAGCTTCAGGATACAAGTTATCTCTACCAAAACTCAGCCAGATCAGTTCGATTGAACTTACCGTAAAATAGTAACTTTACTTAATACTATGAGTTCGGAATATAGATTTGGAAGTTGGATTACTATATAGTACTTTTCGAAAAGTTTTTTCAAAGCTTGAAGCTAATTAATACCATTATTTGTAATCATTGATGTAGAATTTTAGTTTTGTAATGTTTAAAAATGTTATTATTTTTTAATTTGTTTCAGCAACTACATAAGCGATTTGGATCCGCACATGGATTGGGGCGGCCTCACAGAATCACTGAGTACCTTATCACTCAGCAACAACCACTTATGCGTTCTGCACAAAGACGCTTTGTCTTCCCTTCGCCATCTGGTGCAGCTAGAGTTGGACGGAAACCGACTAAGACACCTGCACCCGGCTGCATTACCACCTTCACTAGCAATCCTTCGCCTCTCAGATAATCTACTTAAAGACCTGCCCTGCAAAGCCTTGCTCCTGCTACCACGCCTGAGGCATTTGCATCTACGAAATAACATGCTCCAGCCAATCTCAAACATTACCTGTCGCAACGATCGATCTAAAATAGATTCCCTCGATTTGAGCCATAACGAGCTCACCGACAGCTTCCATTTCGAGTTCCATCACAGCCTGCAGTTGAAGCAGCTCATTTTAGACCTGAATGACTTTACAACTGTTCCCTCGTTTGTTCTTAATTGTGGTCGGCTCGAGAAGTTATCGATTTCGTACAATAATCTTAAACACATATCAGACGCGACTGTTTACGTGCTCAAACAGAGTTTGGAGAGGTTAGAATTGGATCATAATGAATTGACATCACTACCAGATAGTATGCGTGAGTTAGAACAACTCCGTCATCTATTTTTAGCGTACAACCAACTCGTAGATGTGACAGAGTTGCCCCCTAACTTACACTCCCTATCTCTCGCTGGGAATTTTCTACTAACGTTTCCCACTGGTTTACGAAATCTTAATCCCGCATCACTAAATTATCTAGACTTGGGATATAATCGGATATCGTATGTAGTGGCTGATTATTTCGATGCTTGGTCTGAGGCGTTGACTACCTTGAGTTTACGGGGAAATAGGCTAGCACATCTTTCTTTGGGATCCTTTCCCCCACTTCCTTTGAGGGAGTTAGTGTTAAGTTTCAACGACCTGTACTATGTAGAGGTCGGTGTTTTTTCAAACTTAACCGAGTTAAGGATCCTTGAATTGTCATCAGCACTGTTTAGCGGTGAGATTTCTACTGGATCGTCGTCCGGAGCTCTCACATGGTTGAATCTAGACAACAATAACATTCATTTCGTCTCCTCAAACGACTTGCGCAACTTTCCCTCGCTTGAGTACCTCAACTTAGATTTTAACAAAATAATAGAATTTCCGAGTGAAATGAGCAGAGAGAACGCTTCTTACAAATTGAAGGAATTAAGGCTGTCGTACAATTATATAAGCAGGATAAATTCCGAGTTTCTTGAGAAGTTGTCGGAATTACAAAGTGTAGATTTGTCCTATAATCGGATGCAGAACATCAGCGAACGAGCATTTTCTAATTTACGAAACTTGGTATATTTAAATTTAGCCGGAAATGTTGTTGAGCTCATCGCAGACGAAGCGTTCGTCGATTTGCCCAAATTAGAAGTGTTGAATTTGCAAGAGAATAATTTAGAAGAATTTTCTACAAGATGTTTTCTAAACGTATCAAATAAGGACATTAATCTTGCGGTGAACGTGAGCTACAATCGAATAACGACCCTCTCCGGGGGGAAGATAGTTTCTGTAAATATTCTAGATCTATCACATAACCTTTTAGAGATTATATCGCGAGATTTTTTTGACTCGCTGGGGGAGCACGTGAGGCAGATCATTCTGTCTCACAATAATCTGCTACTGATCGATACATTCGTATTTAGCACGCTCCCTAATTTGAATATTCTGAATTTACAAAAAAATAGCATAAATATGGTAAAACGTAGGGTGTTCTCAGAGATGCCCTCTTTACAAATTTTGGACTTATCTAACAATCACATTGCGCAACTGTCAGCGGAGCAGTTCCACAGTCTGCACAGATTGAGGCTGCTGAGGTTAGATAGCAACAGACTACGAGCACTTCCTCGAGATGTATTTAAAAACACGCTTCTGGAGTATTTGGACTTGAGCAACAATCATTTGTCTCTGTTCCCGAGCAGCGCCCTCGCGCAAGTCGGGTTCACGTTACGTCGACTCGAGTTGTCTCACAACAAGATCGAGTATCTCGATGTCGCTATGTTTCATTCTACTGCCTTTTTACACGAGTTGGGATTGTCGCATAACGCTCTCACCGTTCTATCTGATAATACTCTAGCGGGCCTTCCACGATTGCGACGCCTCGACGTCTCTTTTAATTTCATCAAAACAAACTTCAAGGAACTCTTTCACAATGTACCGCGTTTACGACATTTGTCTTTGGAAAGCACAGGGCTTAAAACCACACCTCATCTACCCCTCGCAAACCTAACAGAGCTAAAACTAAGCAACAACTACATATCCTCGTACAGCGAGAGTGACGTGCGCCATCTCTCCAACTTGCGAGCTCTCGATATATCTGGCAACAAGTTCACATCATTACGCCCTGCGATGTGGGCTGCACTACCATATTTGATATCACTTGATGTATCGAGAAATCCTGTAGTCCGATTGCAGCGCGGATGCTTTGACGGCTTAGATCGTTTGTTGCACCTAAAAACAGATAACCTTCGGTATTTAGAAACTATAGAACCGCGAGCGTTTCAAGTGTTAACATCTTTAAGGTCGCTCGCATTAGAATCTCCTGCAGGGAAGGATAGGGAGGTTCCGATTGCGAAAATAGTGTCCGTTATACCTCATTTGGAGTCACTAGTGGTGCAGATACGTCGGGAGTGGTTGGATACGCAGTTGCTTCGGTTGCACGCGGCGAAGCTTCGCGCGTTGGAGGTGCGTGGGGCGACGTTGTCACGCGTGTCTGCGCTGGCCTTCTCATCGCTGGATCGGCAGCGCGCTCTGTCGCTGCGACTGTCTTGGTCGCGCGTGTCTGCGCTGCCGGCAGGGCTGCTGCTGCCGTTGGCTCGAGTCCCTCATCTGGCGCTGGACCTGTCTAACAACAGGCTTGTCAGCTTCGGACCCTCGGTTCTGTACCCGAACCAAACTGGCTGGAACCAGTTTGCGACCAAACTTTTACCAGGTTAGGGTCACCAAAGTTTGACAACCTATGTTTTAAAAGAATAGAAATTGATAAATTTATTTTGTAGAGATTTATACCGCGAGTATATGCCGAGTTTCTTGACTTTTCAGTTTCAATTTTCTTTCCGAATTGGTAGAAACAAAACAAGAGTTTGAGTTTGAAAACTACGCTCTCGAGTATTAGAGAGCTACGTTGGAGTCCATCCAACCGTAAACTAGCCTTGAAAAGATCGCTTTGTAGCTTTATTACAATTTAAATTATACCTTCTACGAATAATAGTTCTGTGCTATGAAAAAAATAGCTTTATTAGGTACGATAATTGACCGTTTTTAGCCCTTCTGTAGAACTAATAATTATAAGAACATAATGGATGTGACCTGGATAATTGCTGAAAATAAATGCCTTCCATTACGAGAACTTACCTGAAAATTACCGCATTACCGCAAATTAACGTATATATGGTCATAATATTATGTGGCTTATGACTAGCTGTACTAGCGAAACTGTATCAATTATTGTTACAATAGGCAAAAGGAGGGAGCTTTTGCCTATTGTACAGTTTTCCTTAATTCTTGCTTTTTTTATGACGTACTAGCTAATGCTTGCGACTTCATCCGTGTGGTTTTAGTTTTTTTTATTACCGCGGGTCCATAATTTTCTGGGATAAAACGTAGCCTATGTTTTTCTAGAGTCTAGACTGTAATCTATCTCTGTGCTAAATTTCATCCAGATCCGTTCAGCCGTTCTGGCGTGATTGAGTAACAAACATCCATCCGTCCATACATCCATATATCCAGACTTTCGCATTTATAATATTAGTATAGATTATTCCTACAGTTTGCTTGCATTTGCCAGGTGGTCTCCTGTTGGCTGGTAACCCGCTTCGCTGCGGATGCTCTGCCTCGTGGGTTGGCTCGTGGCTGAGGCGCTGGACTAGCGAGGTGGGAGGCGGTTCACGAGGCGCCCGCGAGGCGGCGAGGCGCAGTGAGTGCGTAGCCGGCTCTGGCCCACGCCCCACGCGCCCCCTGCTGGACTTAGCGGCAGACGAGGCGGAGTGCCACGCCAGTGCACTGTCCAGTCGCTCGCATAGACTGTACACACACATATTTAATACTATGCTCGCTATAAACGTGTTGCTAGTGTGCGGTAGTTAGTACAGGTGGTAAACCAGACTGTAAAACCCGGAGTACACGCTTAATCGCATCGAATAGCAGTAGCACTTTTAGGTATTCGAATAAGTTTGAATCGGCGCATTTCGGCACGCTGCTAATCGACTAATCATCGAAGCAGTTTTGTAGTATAGGTGGCGAATTATTGCGGTTCGATTCGACTCGGCTCGTGGACGCCAGTCTTAAATAAATGGATCAGTCAACAGTGCATTAATAGGGATGATGCCTATGTCAAAAATAAATTATTTCTTACTGATTATTAAATAGAGGGTCTTCCAAAATACCTCAAATTGACATCCTTGGTTAGTTTTAATGTTGATAACTATTTTAAACTATAGATTATAGAAAAAAAGTATGTTGAAATTTGATGCCATAACAACTATGTCTAATACAACTTCCATAATAGAAGCGCGCTTTTAAGTTTGTCAAACAGTTGCTGATTTGACTGAGTTGTCATCATCCCTATTGTCTGTCTGAACCGATAGATGCGTGTGCGAATCGATATAAAGTTTTATATTCAGTGAACTTTCGAATATTGGTTGCGTGGGTTAGACTGTTTTGACACAATATTATGTGAATTTTGGAAAGATGTCGTGCGCGATGTGGTCACGGATATAATATGTAGATATATTTTGTAGAAGTGATGTAACATAAGTATTACTGAGTTTACCTACTATCGATTTATACGAAAAGATTGTATAATATTATTATAGTAAGTTAATTAAGTATATGGAGCAACGAATTTTTATTGATTCAAGTGATTTTTGGGTTTTTGTTTATGGATAGATAAATGGAAAGATGGACTAAGAAATTCAAGAATTGGTTATTAATTATTTTATTAATTTCTCTTGAACAAAAATAATTTTACTACTCGACTTATGTGATTGTACAAGTTAGCAAGCTTCGGTCATAAATTGGTGGGAAATTGACATAATTACTATGTAGGTACATTTTGGTAGCAGGTTTTTTGTGATTTATACATCTGTTTTAATTTTTACTTGTTAAGTATTTGAAACTATCATTAAAATACAGTAACTTGTATACTTACAATGTCATAAGGCGAGAACAAGGCAAAAAAGAATAAATATTTTTATATAAAATTGTTTTCTTATTCTTAGTATTCCATTCCATAACCGATTGTGTAAGGAAATCGTAATCCATTGTCAAACGGATAAATAGGTGCGTGCACATCAAAAAAAAAGTATCAACTTCTAAAAAATAAAATAAGTTATATTCTACTAGCTGATGCCCGCGACTTTGTCCGCGTGTATTGAGGATTTTTGGATCCCGCGGGAACTCTAATTTTCCGGGATAAAAAGTAGCCTATGTGCTATTCCAGACTATAATCTATCTCTGTGCCAAATTTCAGCCAGATCCGTTCAGCCGTTGTGGCGTGATTGAGTAACAAACATCCATACATCCATACATACATCCATGCATCCATACATCCATCCAAACTTTCGCATTTATAATATTAGTAAGATTCAAGATTCTAAAACAGAACGTATCAAAGATTGCTGGTGGCGCAGGATTCATACATATAGTATATCAACTACCACTACATCCCATTAACGTCCCACAGCTGGGCACAGGTACATAATATTACCGTGGCACAGGCCTCCACTCTCATAGGAGAGAGGGAATTAGAGCATAGACCCACCACGCTGCTCCAATGCGGGTTGGCGGGCTTTGACGACTATTATCATGTTAGTGAGAATAACCGGGACCGACGGCTTATAACGTGTTCTCCGAGGCACGGGGGTGACACACCGCCAGCTTACTACTCCTACTAAGAATTTGTAGTCAGAAAACCCAATACTTAATTATATTAATTAGTCCGACCCAGGACTCGAACCCAGGACTACGTCGGCCGCAGTCGAACATGCTAACTACTAGACAGGCAGATACATACTCGTATATATACAGTGATATTCAATTTCTTAAAACGCATAATAACTCCGAAAAGTTGGAGGTGCGTGCCGGGGAATCGAATCCGCGACCCCGAATAGGTGTCTAAGCTAGGCTATCACCAGAGGGAGAGAGTAGTGTGGTTGGTTGTAAATATCCGCTAAGTGCAGCCATAAGCGTCTCGCAGTTGCGCCATATCGCGCGACTGAACGCGATTAATCGCGCGACCTGGCGCCGCGCCAGCCTACTTAGCCTAAAGATTATTATATCAAGTCCAGACGTGGTGGGGAATACTGGCTTAATATATTGTTCTAGATCATGCCTGTGACGTCATTCCCTTACGGCCGGTCCAAACCGTGTGCGCGTTGCGTCGACGTAGCACTGTCGCTGCGTCGTTTTAACCGACTTCCAAAAAAGGAGGAGGTTCCCAATTCGGCGCGTATCTTTTTTTTTTAAAATGTATGTCGGTGCATATCTTCGTGGTTTCTAAACCGATTTGAACAAATTTTTTTCATTGGTTAGAAGAAGCTCACGAGGTGGTCCCATAAAAAATTCTGACTCCAAATCCTCAATCCTGATGCTGCAGGTATACCTACGACTCAAAACTAGGGAGTTAGGAAGTTTTGATGGTGAATTCATATAGTAGGTATCAAGTCACGTGTATACGATTCAACTCTGAGTCCCAACTCCTCAATCCTGATGCTGAAGGGTACAGAACTCCTTATGTTGGGCTTCAACCTGGTCCAATGCTACAACCCTAAGACGCTGTTCCAGGGGCCCATCAGCTGGATTCGAGCCTCTTAGACCATTGGCTCAGGGCCAAATGCGGACAGAACTGTTCGGGCTTAACTTAGATAACTAAAGTATTGATAGTAGATAGTTGCTATGCACTTACAGAGTCCAATGTGACCACGGCTCCTCGATAAGGAAGGATGTAGGTTAAAGGGTAGGAAAGGTCAGGAATGAGAAGGTACTTGCTGTTCGGCCGTAGCTTCTTGCTTCAAGACGGCACTAACACACAACACACACAGCACAGCACTAACGTTCGTCTATAAGCTACTTAGATTAATTATTTACTTAAGTATATAATTGCACGGCCAGAAGTGGCGTCAACGTGGCACACAACTATTGTCACCCAGTACAAAGTAAGTCTTTATTTAGTACCGAAATAACTAGAAGCTAATTTCTCGCGGGAACCTGCTATAGCGAGGTTCTAACAATACGGATTACAAAGAAAAGCTTATTTTTTACAATCAACAATTCGAGGCGCGGCCGCTAGCAAAAACCAATCTTGAACTCTGTCGAACTGTCAAAACTAAAGAGGTTTTATCAAAAAACGCGGCAAGCTAGCTACGTTCACAAAGTATTCATCTGTCACAGCGACCACAGACAACTAATACATAGGTGGCGCGAACAATCCCCCGCCCGTGGACGCAAGGATTTACGTCCACTCACTAACAGATGGGGAGACGTGACAAGGTGCAAACGGCTCGGTGCAAGACCGAATCTCCGACCATTACCTCGGCGACTCTGGGAACCCCATCAGACCCGTACATTAGCTTAACAATGCGTCCACGACGCCAATACAAAGGTAGCAAATTAGATTCCTTAGGGGATTTGTCATCCCACTTAACACGTTGCTGCAAAAGGTGCAAATACTCGAGTGACCAACGATGCCAAAAGCTCTGAGTCATTTGCTGCAACAGTTCAAACCGAGACAAACGTGAGGTTCTCGCGTCCCTGAAGGGGTATTCGGGCAAGGCGTTAAGGGGCTGACCAATCAAGAAGTGGCCGGGATTTAAGACCTCCAAGTCGTTTGGGTCAGACGAGAGGGGGCAGAGTGGCCGAGAATTGAGTATGGCCTCAATTTTACAAAACACAGTGGCGAGTTCTTCGAAGGTCAAGATAGTTTCTCCTATAACGCGTCGGAGATGTGTCTTGGCGACCTTGACGACAGCTTCGAAGATCCCACCCCAGTGGGGGCAAGCTGGAGGGTCAAACTTCCAGGTTATCCCCATCTTGGACATTGCAGTACTTATACTAATCTAATTACTAGACAAAAATTCAATAATTTCTCTTAAATATCTATCGGTACCCTTATAATTAGTACCGCAATCGGTGCGAACCAGGTCAGGCAATCCTCGACGAGAGACAAATCTACTTAGTGTGGCCACAAAGGCCTCAGTGCTTAAGGCACTCACCAGTTCCAAATGGACCGCTTTAGTAGAGAGACAAACAAAAACGCACAGATAGGCCTTGAGTGACCGGGCGTTGCGGAGGTTAGAGCTCTTGATGGCGAAAGGGCCTGCAAAATCAGTGCCAACTCCGGCAAAAGGTCGAGTGGCCATGACGCGGTCGGGGGGCAAGTCACCCATCGTCGGCTGCGCAGTAGGGGCCTTCAAACGGTAGCAAGGGATGCATTTGAAAATGACGCTCCGGATTGTGCGTCTCCCTGCCAAAATCCAAAACTCACGCTGTAAAATAGCCGAGAGGGCATTGCAACCAGCATGGGCATTTTTCAGGTGATAAGAGGTCACCAGCAATTTAACAAAGGTGCCGTCCTTAGGGAGCAGCAAAGGGTGACGAGCACCATAGGGCAACTCAGAATTCCTAAGGCGTCCGCCAACGCGTAACAATCCGTCCTCGTCCAAAAAGGGGCTTAAGCGAGCAAGCGGGCCTTTCAAAGCTAAGCCTCCTTTTATGGTGTCAATCACGGACGCAAAATGTTCTGCCTGAACCACACGCACCCAATGTGTCCGGGCTTCTCGACGTTCAAGAGGCGACAAGACAGGATTCAAATTTTTATTACCTGGGTTCCTTCCATTATGGATGAAACGTCTAAGCCAACCGGTAACACCAATGAGTTTATCAAGGGAACTGTATCGTTCCAAGAGGAAGTTGGAGTCTGGGATCGGTCCATCCTCCACGACTCCGACTCTTAAGCCCGGCAAAACTTCCGGAGCGGAGAACCGATTCTGAGGCCAAGTCGACTCAGGTTGCGTTAACCAACTTGGGCCCCACCAAAGGGGATGGTTGACAAGTGAAGAGGCCTCGAGACCGCGAGAGGCGCAATCGGCCGGGTTCAATTCTCCGGGTACGTGTCTCCAAATCAACGGAGTTTCAGAGCACTGAATTTGGGACACCCGATTCGCGATAAAGACCTCCAAGTTGTGAGGGGCGGCTCGGAGCCAACATAGGACAATTTCACTGTCCGTCCAAGCGTACACGTCGGTCAGTTCGACCACGGATGCCAAAGATGAACGGACGTGGTTAAGAAGGCGCACCAAAAGAGCAGCGCCAGACAATTCTAATTTAGGGATCGTCAAGCGTGACCGAATAGGGGCCACCTTGCTCTTTGCCAAGACAAGATGTGTCGCGACCTCACCGGTGACATCGACAGTCCGCATATATACCACGGCAGCATAGCCTCGTTCGGAGGCGTCACAAAATCCATGGAGACTGGCGTGGCACCTTCCTGGTGGTAGGAAGCGTCGAGGCATCGCAATTCGGTTGACGTCCGGAAGTGCAGACACAAGGGAGTGCCACTCCTTCAATAATTTCCCTTGGAGAGGATCGTCCCAGCCGACTTCAGCAATCCAAAGCTTCTGAAGGAAGCATTTGGCCAAAAATATTACGGGAGTGATCCACCCGTTTGGATCAAATGTGCGGGCAACCGTAGACAAGACGGAGCGCTTAGTCCAGACCTTAGGAGGTGGGTCCAATCTGACCCGGTAGGTGAAAACATCCTGGACGGGCTGGTACTGTATTCCAAGGACCGTCAACAAATTAGGATTTTCAAGGTTTTCAAAAATATGAGGGTCCTGCTGATCCTCTCCCGGGAGATCCTTCAAAACGTGAGGGGAGTTGGATAGCCACTTTCGCAATTCATAACCTCCGGACTTCAGTATTGCAATCAATTCGTCACGCAGGGTCAAAGCTTCTTCAACACTAGAAGCTCCTGTGCAGATGTCGTCCATATAGACTGACGATTCCAAGATGGCTGATGCACGAGGATAATTCAGCCGCTCGCGGTTAGCCAATTCCAACAAGGTCCTAATAGCAATATAGGGGCTTGACCGGAGTCCATAGGTCGTTGTGTTCAATTCAAAGACCCGTATCGGCTCATTAGGACTCTCGCGCCACAAAATCAGCTGATACCTCCGATCATCGCGATGCACCACCGACTGTCTGAACATCATCTTGATGTCAGCAACAAAGACAATTTGGTGACGGCGGAAATGCGTGAGGATGTCGGAGATATCCTTGATCAACTTAGGGCCAGCGTGCAGACACTGGTTCAAAGTCACCCCGTTAGACGTGGCCGCGGAGCCGTCAAATACCACTCGAATCTTACCCCCAGGGGTCTTCAAGACAGCATGGTGGGGTAGAAAGTAGTGCTCGTGCGAACGCCAATCAAAATTTGATGGTGACATGTGTCCAAGGTCTTCGTACTCGCGCATAAATTCAATATACTTGGTGCGGAAGGTAGGGTCGCGCCGCATGCGCCGTTCCATAGACAAGAGCCTCTTCTCAGCTAAGGCCCGTGAATGACCAAGAGGGGGGCGAGAGGCGAGGAAGGGCAAGCGAGATACGAAGCGCCCGTCAGTACGACGGCCTGTGTTATTTTGATAGAACAACTCGCATTCAAGGTCAAGAGGATTAACCGGTGCAGCGTGTGGCGGCTCCTCGACTTCCCAAAAACGCTGGACTACATCCGACAACGTTAAGCCGGCTACCTGCAATTGGTCTAGCACCGGTGGGTCTGAAGACCACAAAACGGGTCCAAGAAAGCTATAACCAAATATAGTGGAGATGGCGCAAAGTCCATCTTTCTGCAGGACCCTAATTCCTCCTGACAAGATCAGGCCTAGGACATCAGAACCCAACAAAAGATCCATGGGACCAGGTTCAGTCCAGTGAGGGTCGGCAGGGGTCAGACCTGCCGTACAGGAAACCGCAACGTCAGCGATTCTTTCCTGTGGTAGAGGACCCAAGATATCGTCAAGGACTGACACCTTGACCAAGACGCGGAGATTGCCCTTAATTGGGCCAAACATCAACTCCGCTTCACCCTTAGGAGTCGAGGGCTCGGCACCACCGATACCTATCATCCGAACCGCATGAGGACTCCAAGGGAGCCCTAGCTTACCCACCAAATAAGAAGAAGCAATACAGCGCTGTGAACCCGAATCCAAGAGGGCACGAACTATCAAACATTCACCTTTCGGGTTGTACACCTTCACTGAGACAGTCGGCAAAAGAACGGTCTGACAGACGGACTGCTGAAGATTAAGATTCTCAGGAGATGTGGCTGTGGTGGGGGCTAGGGCGGCGACTACCTAGCATTGGTCACCTTCATCAAACCGGTCCTCGAACCAGGGAATCTCGAATCGAGATTCATGCGGAACCTCCAGAGGCGGAGGAGACGGACCTCCATTTGGGTAAATCCACGCGCCATCCCGCGGCGGAAGCACAGGCCTAGTCAAGCGGGCAGAGGCCGGCACACCGTAGTGAGGTTGGCGACCCATACGAGGTGGGCGGCGCTCTAGTCGCGGCCACTCGTGAAGCGGGGGTGAGTAGCGAGTAGGACGGCCCGTCGCCGTGGCGGCAGCAAATCCCGCATCAAATTGGCGCAGGGGGGTCGAAATCCCCCCGCGGGGGGGTGAAGCCCCCCCGGGTGGGGGCGAAGTCCGGACACACCGGGGCACCTGACACGGTGCAGGAGAGCGACGCAGACTAGCAGGGGAGCGATTAACATAAGCACCCCCGCCCGTGCGGGGGGTGCTCTCCCCCACCTGGCGGCCAACGCCATTTTGGTTGGCACACAAGATCGCCAGGTGGTTGCCCTTACAAATAGGGCATGGCTGCTGATGTGGGCAGTCTCGCTGCAGGTGAGCTTCCAGGCAACTATAGCACCAGTGGCGGTCCCTGGCGATGCCCCTCCGGTGGTTAATCGTCTTGTCCAGGAACTGGGGACAAGAAGGTACCCTGTGGCCCGGACGCTTGCAATATTTACAGGGGGTGGCCTCAGTGGCAGCAAGCCCCCTGTAGACTGGCATTGGCCTTCGCTCAGAGGCCCCCTTACCAGGGCTGCCAATCTGACCCCTTCCCTTCCTCGGCTGGGCAGGTTGCTCTGAGGTCCTTGAAGGACCAGCAACACCAGAGTTGTCAGCCTGCCGGCACTCCTCCTCGAGGAACTTTAGCAAATCTGAAAAGGGGGGCAGATAGCTGGCACCGTCCCCACCATACCTCTGTTCAAACCGCAATTTTAATTCGGGAGGTAGGCGGGACAACACTATATTCTATATGCAGCAACAGAAAAGACCACTGGTCCACCGGGAGCTCTAGTCGCCTAAGTGCATTACATGCTACAATCAACGGGTTTAACAAAGATTCCCTCAAACGAGCAACCCCTGAGACACGTGGCAGAGACAAAATTTGCGCCACGTGCGTGTCCGCTAATCGGCGCACGTTGGCATACCGCCGGGTGAGTAGTTCCCGGGCGGTAGTATAGCTCTCCTCGGAGAGGTCCAGGTGGCAGACCACACTCACAGCCTCTCCCTGCAAGGAGGACAGCAGGTAGCTCAGTTTCTGGCAGGGAGACAGATCCTTCCTAGCATGCACCAGACTATCAAAGAGGCCGAGGAAACCTAACCACTCACTCAAATTGCCAGAAAATTTAGGTAGGTCTATAGTGGGTAACCTACCTAGTAGCGCAGGTTGAGTCGGAGGTCTCAAAGGAGACTCGAGAAGAGAGCTTAGTCTCGCCTCCTTCTTAAGCTTAGAGCTTTCCTCCACAAGGCCGTCTGTTAGTTCAAAGAACTGCTCATAGTCTCGCTGAGCGGACTGGAGCAGTTCCTCGGGCGGTTCCAAAACCACTAGGTCCCTAAGCGCTTCCTCGACAATTGCCTGTCTGGTCGGCACCTGTTCACATCGCTTGAGCAGTGCGGATGCTCTGTCCTCACGGCCTATCAAGGTACGAGCTGTAGCCGCCCATCGGAGTTCAGCTTGTATCGAGCCAACGAGCCTTTTATGAGCTGACATCTTGTACGCAATAGGTATGGCAATTTGCAATTAAATAAATTACTTTATGATTCACACTTACAATTTAGGCTGGATTGAGGTGGCAACCCTAACTAACAATTAGCCAGCTGTGTGAATTCACAACAAAACAACAACAGTATAACAACACACAAAACAGCAACAAACAACCAACAAATAACAATGTTCAAATTCTATTGTAAACAATGAATTTATATGTTAGGTTGTTACACTGTTGATTGCTACAATAATCAAAGTAACGAATTAAAAATAAACAAGAATAAGAACTACAATTAAAAGCAAGTTAAACTTACATAAATGAAAATTATCAAATTATCAGGGGTTAACCTTCAAATACAGACAGACATACATGTAAAAACAAAAAAAAACAAATTATGTGTATAGTTAACCCGAGACAAACAACAATAATATGTAATTATAGTAATTGTAGTATAATCTTAAGCATAAGTTAGAAGTTACAAATTCAAGTTTTTAAACAATTGCAAAGACAGGCAAAGACAGGTGAGCAACTATATATGTGACTGAAAACACTGTGTAATCAATGATTACCGTTCAATAATTAAAAACAAGTTTTTAATTTGCAACTAGTAGGGGACAAAACCAAAGGTAGTGGTTAAATTTACAAATCCAATTAATAATAAGCGATTAATTCAAGACAACAAATTCATATACAGTCACAATCGCAATGCAGACAAGCAATATCAAACCTTGTAATTAGCAATATCAACATATAAAGGGTAAATAATGTATACATAATACCCTTTATTACAAGTTATTATCTGTACACAAATTCAGTTAAAGTGTTGAACAGCTGTTGGCCAATTAATTTAGAAGTTTGCCAACAATTCAATAAGCTGCTAACAAGCTAGTATGTATTTAACAAAACTAATTACAGCTTGCAACCTTTTCTCAATCTCAACTACAAACTTTCAATTTAAATAAGTACTTTCATAAACAAAACCGTTATTTAATTAAACAGACACCAAGTACAAGCTTTGACCACAGGAGTATAGTTTGTGCGGCAAGAATCAAACCTAATGTACAAAATTCTCTTATGCCGCTTCAATACATTTAACGGAGCATGTAGGAACTATAGCTAAGTAATCCAAAGTAAAAGTTAAGCTTGTTTTAATTTACCTAGCTATATCCCACAATAAATGCCCCACTAGCTTACACTATTAACCGGTACAGACCTGTCCGCAGCGTTTAGTACAACCACGCTCTTTGCTACCAAATGTTGGGGTTCAACCTGGTCCAATGCTACAACCCTAAGACGCTGTTCCAGGGGCCCATCAGCTGGATTCGAGCCTCTTAGACCATTGGCTCAGGGCCAAATGCGGACAGAACTGTTCGGGCTTAACTTAGATAACTAAAGTATTGATAGTAGATAGTTGCTATGCACTTACAGAGTCCAATGTGACCACGGCTCCTCGATAAGGAAGGATGTAGGTTAAAGGGTAGGAAAGGTCAGGAATGAGAAGGTACTTGCTGTTCGGCCGTAGCTTCTTGCTTCAAGACGGCACTAACACACAACACACACAGCACAGCACTAACGTTCGTCTATAAGCTACTTAGATTAATTATTTACTTAAGTATATAATTGCACGGCCAGAAGTGGCGTCAACGTGGCACACAACTATTGTCACCCAGTACAACAAGTAAGTCTTTATTTAGTACCGAAATAACTAGAAGCTAATTTCTCGCGGGAACCTGCTATAGCGAGGTTCTAACAATACGGATTACAAAGAAAAGCTTATTTTTTACAATCAACAATTCGAGGCGCGGCCGCTAGCAAAAACCAATCTTGAACTCTGTCGAACTGTCAAAACTAAAGAGGTTTTATCAAAAAACGCGGCAAGCTAGCTACGTTCACAAAGTATTCATCTGTCACAGCGACCACAGACAACTAATACATAGGTGGCGCGAACACCTTAAAAATAGCGATTTAAGATTTTTTTATGACGAATTCATATTGTAGGTGTCAAGCAACGACTTCATACTTAAACCCAAGTCCCAACTCCTCAACCCTGATGCTGCAGGGTACTGTACTCCTAAGCCGTAGGGATTTACAGTACATACACTAAAAAGTTAAAAATAAAAATTCTTTCCAAAAAACGGACTTCCAAAGCCACTGTAAAGTAAAAAATAATTTTGATTTCTACACACTAGATGTTGAAGTCGGGTGAGTATAACAAAGATAGGCATAGTTGACGCGTGAGGCTCGCCCGATTTCAACATAGTGTGTAGAAATCAAAATTATTTTTTACTTTACAGTGGCTTTGGAAGTCGGTTTTTTGGAAAGATTTTTTTACATACTAATAAGCATACGATAGTGCACACACGGTGCGCTGGGTCGGCGCAACGCACTCACGACGGAGCTGCACCCCCGAGACGAAGCGGGCGGGGGTGTACTCATTGAGATTTGCGACGCCGCGCCGGTGTATAACGCTGCGATGACGCAGCGCCCGTCTGGACGCAACGCACCGTATGGACTGGCTCTTAGATAAAGGTTTTTTAAAATCAGTCGGGAAATCTCTGAACTTTTGGTCTCTAAAGGTTTAGCCCCACTTGCGATGCATGGAGCGGCGCGGTACGTAGCGACAAATATTTTTTGTATAAGTTTGTACGGGGCTGCGTCGCGCAGTGCATCACCGTACCGCGTCGTTTAAGTGGGCACAGCTCCATACAAACTCACCCGTTGTCCTAGGTGGGCGACAGAAGCGACGCACGCTATAGCAAATAGCAGACGCGTCTGCGCAACAAGTAAGTAATTCACGTGTGCAGCTACTGTTTGATACTGTCAAACCGCGTCGCGTTGCCGCTCACCTAGGACAACGGGTCATGCAAAGAATTTTATAATTTATAATTTATTTGTAATTTATAATTTATTTATTTTAGGACATCCAGCGGGTTACAATACAATAACAGAAAAAATATAGCTAGATAATAGAGTAATATGCATTATTGTAAACCCACTGGTTGCCGCAGTAAGTAATTAGGAATAGACATAGAGTCCAAAAATATTTTTTTCTTAATTTTTCCCGTAAAATTGACGAAATGGGGGGCTTCCAAAGTGGAGATTTTCTAACGTCCAAAGTTGACCTCAGAACTCTCAATTTTATGAAAGGCTGAACTTGATCAATTATTTGAATTATATCCTGTACTTGAACAACAAATATTAAAATTAGATAAATATTATAAGGAAACGAAATTATTTAGTATTTTTAACAGAACTTCACAATGATGTCAATAGATGGCGCTCTGTAAAAGTTTATTCGTTTGTGCTTACAAATTATAAACTATCATACGGATACCGCGAGGTCTCAGTTCGGGGCGAACCACTAGTTATTCCACATCACTTTAACCACTCACGTTAATTAATCATCATCATCATCATCATCACTACAGCCTATTAACGTCCCACTGCTGGGCACAGGCCTCCACTCTCATAGGAGAGCGGGAATTAGAGCTTAGACCCACCACGCTGCTCCAATGCGGGTTGGCGGGCTTTAACGATTATTATCATGTTAGTGATAATAACCGGGACCGACGGCTTAACGTGCTCTCCGAGGCACGGGGGTGAAACACCGCCAACTTCCAACTCCGGGCTGGCACTTAGAATTTCTTAATTGAAAAACCCAATACCTAACTTTTATGCCCGACCGGGAATCGAACCCAGGACCTCGTGATCCGCAGTCGACTATGCTAACCACTAGACCAACGAGGCAGTCATTAATTAATAATTTATAAAAAAAACTCAATGTACCTAACTTTTAAAAATAGCGCGAATAGTATCTATTGTACCTTTGTATCAAAGGTATAAGTATATCTACGGCGCGTTGTTGCATTTGTGTTTTTTTTAATTGGCTTCATATGGCTTGGACTATTCAGCCTTTACTTTTTTTGATTTATAAACTTAAAACAATTTTAACTAATAATATATGATAAATACAATTTTTAATTTCATCTAAATGTTACTATTTTTTAGGTTTTCTACATACAGTAAATATCATTATGAACCTTGCAAGAAAACTTATATAGAAGTAAAGTACCAAAATAAAGAAAAAAACTCGAGGGCAGGTAAGTTTATGGGACTGTAATTACATTTGTCTCAGAGTAATAATATATTTTTCTCAAACATGCTTGGAAATTTGAGCATTATTTTGACAACCTTCTTCGAGATAAATCGAACTTGCTGTACTAGCCAAATATTATACATGCGAGAAGCGGCCGGGTACAGTTGCATGAAAATCCATATCTGTCGTGTTTTAGCGACCAAATAAATTCATATCTGTCGTGTAATTTAAATAAAAAGGGAACGATCTTTTACTCAGAAACATGGCAACCAAGGAGGTAACTTAACTTTTTTAGGGCCAGGAACTCTCGCGGGCGTCCCCAGAAAACCCTACCAAAGTTTCATCACAATCTGATCGAAATGGTTTCGCATAGGGGACAAACATACAAACATTGATTTTTATTTATAACTAGCTAATGCTCGCGACTTCGTCTGCGTGGATTGAGGTTTTTCGGTTCCCGCGGGAACTCTTTAATTTTCCGGGAAAAAAAGTAGCCTATGTGTTATTCCAGACTATAATCTATCTCTGTGCCAAATTTCATCCAAATCCGTTGAGCCGTTGGGGCGTGATTGAGTCACAAACATCCATCCACACATCCATGCATCCATACATCCATCCATCCAAACTTTCGCATTTATAATATTTATTTGATAGATAAGTATAGACGTTGGGATCTCAAAGTGCTGGAATGGTCACCTCGCACTAGAAACGGATCGTTGACAGACTAGGACGACATCAAACAAGTTGCAGAGATCCGCTGGATCTAGACAGCGCAAGACCGCGGCGTGTGGACTGTGGGACTGGGAGCCCCTTCAAGAGCCCTACCTATATCCCCCTATATGGCACAAATATAGAACTTACAAGTTCTACAAACTTATCCGGCGCCGTGGGCAAAATGGAAAAATTTTTTTTAGTTACTGTTTATTTTATCCATACTTAATATTATAAATGCGAAAGTGTGTCTGTCTGTCTGTCTGTCCGTCTGTATGTCTGTCTGTCTGTCTATCTGCTACGCTTTCACGGCCCAACTACTCAACCGATTTTGATGAAATTTGGTACAGAGATAGGTTACATCCCAGGGAAGGACATACTTTTTATCCCGGAAAATTGAAGAGTTCCCGCGGGAATCAAAAAACATCAATCCACGCGGACGAAGTCGCGGGCATCATCTAGTTTTTAACCGACTTCCAAAAAAGGAGGAGGTTCTCAATTCGGCGCGTATCTTTTTTTTTTTTTTTTTTAATGTATGTCGGTGCATATCTTCGTGGTTTCTAAACCGATTTGAAAATTTTTTTTTACATTGGTTAGAGGAAGCTCACGAGGTGGTCCCATAAAAAAATCTGACTCCAAATCCTCAATTCTGATGCTGTAGGTGTACCTACGTCTCAAAACTAGGGAGTTAGGAGTTTTGATGGTGAATTCATATAGTAGGTATCAAGTCACGTGTATACGATACAACTCTGAGTCCCAACTCCTCAACCCTGAGTCCCAACTCCTCAACCCTGATGCTGTAGGGTACAGAACTCCTTAAAAATAACGATTTAAGATTTTTTTATGATGAATTAATATTGTAGGTGTCAAGCAACGACTTCATACTTAAACCCAAGTCCCAACTCCTCAACCCTGATGCTGCAGGGTACAGAACTCCTTAAACATAGTGGTTTAGGATTTTTTAATGGTGAATTAATATTGTAGGTGTCAAGCAACGACTTCATACTTAAACCCAATTTCCAACTCCTCAACTCTGATGTTGCATGGTACTGCACTCCTAAGCCGTAGGGATTTAGAGTACACTAAAAAGTTAAAAATAAAAATTCTTTCCAAAAAACCGACTTCCAAAGCCACTGTAAAGTAAAAAATAATTTTGATTTCTACACACTATGTTGAAGTCGGGCGAGTATTACAAAGATAGGCATAGTTGACGCGTCAGGTTCGCCCGACTTCAACATAGTGTGTAGAAATCAAAATTATTTTTTACTTTACAGTGGCTTTGGAAGTCGGTTTTTTGGAAAGAATTTTTTAATATTTATCAGCAACTTTAAGGCCCGCTTGCAGAGGCGCCTGGCTACGTTTAACCCAGGAATAAATTTGAAACTGTGACAGAAGTTTTATACGAATTCTGTCAAAGTAGGAGCTAACGCCAGCAGGGCGACCGCGTATCTTTTGCATCAATCATTGATACATCGCAATCATCTCCGATTGACTAAATTTATGGTATTCTTGCTGCGTCAATGGATTTCGTCTAATAGTGGAAGAGTGTTAACCAATCAAAGGTGATTGCGATGTATCAATGATTGATGCAAAGGATACGCGGTCGCCCTGCGGGTTAAAAGAATAACCAGGCGTTTTTGCAAGCGGTACGCTTACTCTGAGTTTTTACATTGCAAATTCGATTGACGTGTTGAGCGTTCGATCACATTCGCGCTAAAGTAAAATGAACCTTAATTGCATTGGTTTAGAGCTCATTTCATCATTTCGTGTATTTATTCACAGCCAGCGCTCCAAACGCTGAATTTGTAACTTAAAAGCGAGAGTTTTTGGGTCCATTTTACTTTAACGCTAATGTGATCCAAAGCTCAATACGTCAATCGAATTTGCAATGTAAAAACTCAGAGTAAGCGTACGGGACAAGCTGATAACAGCGACGCCGTCACAGTAGGTACAGGGTCAGATAAGTTTGTGGAACTCAAGTGGGGCTATAGGTACTGTAAGACGTTCCTAACTCTGTGGTCCAGCCGTCCAGCGTCGACCTGAGGCGACCTCTATGGATTGACGTCAACAATGACGACTACACGCTTTCAAAGTCAGTTTGTTCGGAGACATCCTCGTACATATAAATACCTACTATTATTAACTAGTGGTTCGCCCCGAACTGAGACCTCGCGGCGCCATCTATTGACATTATTGTGAAGTTCTGTTGTAAATACTAAATCATTTCGTTTCTATATAATATTTATCTAATTTTTAGTACCTATTTGTTGTTCAAGTACAGGATATAATTGGCTAAACCGTAAAACCTACTGTGGTTAATGAAGCCCGTGATCAACCTTCCAAATCATACTTCATCTATCCTACTTCTATACTTTTCAACCGACTTCAAATAAAGGAGGAGGTTCTCAATTCGACTGTTTTTTTTTTTTTTTAAATATGTTTGTTACCTCAGAACTTTTGACTGGGTGGACCGATTTGGATGATTCTTTTTTTATTTGAAAGAGCATACATCCCATGTGGTCCCATATAAATTTTATCGAAATCGGTCAAGCGGTTTTTAAAATATCAACAATAAAATAAGTACTTTGTATAGCGTGTGCTTGTTGTTGTAAAGTTGGCGCGGGAGTTTGAAGTCGGTTGTTTAAAAATAATTTTTTATATTAAATTATTAATATTATAAATGCGAAAGTTTGGATGGATGGAAGTTTGTCACTCAATCACACCAGAACGGCTGCACGGATCTGGATGAAATTTGGCACAGATATAGATTATAGTCTGGAATATTACATAAGCTACTTTTTATCCCGGAAAATTAAAGAGTCCCGCGGGATCCAAAAAACCTCAATCCGCAATGACAAAATCGCGGGCATCAGCTAGTGCTTAAATAAATGCGAAAGTGGGTATGTATGTTGATTAGTCCTTCAATCACGCCGCAAAAGGGAACGGATCGACGTGATTTTTTTGCATAGGCATAGTTGAGGACCTGGAGAGTGCATTAGCTACTTTTTTGTCCCGGAAAATTAGAGGAGAGAAGGAGTAAGGAGGAATCCCAAGTAACACAAAACTGCATTAAAAGATGTCACATGAGGTCCACATCGGTAATTAAAGCGTTTAAGAAGACTTATTAGAGTCCACCGTTACTTTAAAAGCTTAATATTACACTTTCTGTTGTACATTGACTTTATTAAGCACCACGAAGGCACCGCTGTAATGTTGCGGGCGTTACTATCAGGTGCGCAGGTCATGTTATTCAGCTCATAGCTATTTTTAGTACTTTCAGCTACAATGAAGTATTTTCATGGACTCTTAACTAAGCTATTTTCTGAATAAAAGGTCACATGTGTATCCTTCAAATGTTTGCATTTTAACAAACCATATGTGAGTTATTATAATGTTATCAGTTATTCTGTGAACTCAATTATCGCTTCATGCTGCATATATTTGAACTTTCTCAGTTTTAATCAGCTATAATATGCACTCTTATAACTGCACTTATCTAGCCCACATGTTCACTTTGGGTGGACGTATATGGTGTTAAAGTACAGCAAACTGGTATAAAACTATTCACTTGTACCTCTTTGTCCCTACTTGGGCTGAATAATTGTACTGCCGTAGGCATTTAATCAGCTAATGCAGATATATAAGATCATGAATACTTGTATTATGTATGTACGATTTAACTAGAGGTTACCTATTAACAGAGTGATCACCTATAAACTTTCCCTAGAGTATTTGATTATGTTATGAATTATGATGAATGAAATGTATCTATTATCCTTACGATTTTATATTAGGCACAATAAAATTATACCTAGCCTTTATACACTACCTAAAAACTAGGTTTTAAAATAAGTACCGACCTATTTAGCTCATGCCCAAACGTTCCACCACGGACCCCTAAAAGTTAATCCTTGACAGATTATATACAGCTGTTCATTGGGAGGGTATATTTGCGTATATGTTACCGACTATCAAGCTCTACATCAATCTATGGCTGACTCGTTAGACACAAGAATCACTCGTATCAGCTTTTTGCTGATTAATATACCCCTAGCACCTTAATATAGCTCTTGAAGCATTTATTTGGCATTATTACGGTTCACATTGCTTGTCCACCATTTTCCATGTTCTAAACTACTATATTTATGATATTTACTAATTCTTTTTATTTTGTCTACGAAAATATCTACTGGATTCGAAAAAGGTTTTTAATAATTTTTATGTAAAAAGCTTTTCGTCAAATTCAATGTTCCATAACTAAGAAATTGTTGGCATTTTTAAAATATTACAATCCATTTTATAATAGGATTTCCTAGGAAATAGTTATATTTCGAGAGCGCGTGAAAATTTTGGTCTAAAAGTATATGATATATGACAATAAACTTGCTTTCCCTATCAAATTTCAGGCACTAATAATACAAATACAAGTTTTACTTACCGAAAATGAATTATTAACTTTAACTAATGGACATATATTATGTCACATTGTATGATGGTGCGCTTAAATAAACAATGCTGCAGAATATCGAGATAGTGTGATATATTAAAGAATATATGGAGTAATATTTATTCACAATTTCGCCGCTCGTGCTCTTTTAACTGCTTAAAAGCGTAAAAAGGGTGCTGGTTTGTAGTTTGAGCTGTATAATAGGTAAAACATACTCTCTGTATCAGCCGATGTTCAGCTCTTGGGGCGACCGTTACCTTTGTTAATGCTTATTAAATGCTTATATAACGCAGTTGTAGGCAGTTAATCAGCTAGTTGCTGTATAATTTGTGCCCAAATCAGAGTTATATCTTCTGAGGGTGCTATTATTCAGCTTTTATTCAGCTAATATGTAGCAAGTTTGGAGCTAAAGTTTCCAATGTGGACTGTGATTCAGTTGATATGCAGCACTTTTGTGTTACTTGGGAATAAAAAGAACTTATCCCACGCGGACGAAGTCGCGGGCATCAGCAGCTGGTTGGAGATATTTTCGGATTCGGAAAACGAAATTCCGGATCTTGTGCGCAACCCTTCATACAAACAGTACTACGGCTACTTCGGATCAAGAATTCTCGGATTCGGATCGGATGCAGTGCGAAAACAGCCTAGCAAAATAAATCACTCAACTTAATGAACTAGGAACTAAATAATCGCGATCGAAGTGCAAACTTTGTCAAAGCACAGCATACTCCTAGGAGGAAGAAGTTTTAACGAAGAATATAAAGTTTCATATTTAAGACCCTCCTCGGAGGGCAGTTAATAAATTATAGAACCTCCCGCCCTCCGCCCGAGATAGTTCACTGAGATACCGTGATCCTAACACAACTTGAAAGTTGGTACGTACGTGACTCCAAAAGAGTTGCTGAATTTGCCATTGTGTTAAACAGCATTTGTTAAGTCGAGGTTATTATACTACCTATTGATGATTTTCTTAGGGACAAAGTTGCATGGAAGTATCCGGCTTCGCATCCAATAGCCCACAAAGCTAACGAATTAACACCAAAATGAGACCTTCTATCACAAAATAGGTAATAGTACGTCTGCTATTTACAAACTCAATTTAAACCTGCGTGGTTTTTCGCAATACTACCCACTAAAATGTATCATTTTTTTAAATTTAAATAATAAATTAATTAAAATACTTAAAAATACTTAAAAATTACTTAAAAATATAAACTAATTTTAAACTAAGGCATTAAAGTTTAATTACGAATGTACTATATTTATATTTAATACCTTTTGTCTTCGTAACAACGCGAGGTGTCGGGCACCGGGCACGGGTCACGGTGTCGGTCATGCGTCACGCGTTTCCATATTTTAATCCCTTACCAAAAAGTGCTCAGCGCGGCTAAAGAAGTTTTCACTTCCAAAATAAAAAAGAACTTAGAATGAAATGAACAACAACTTCTAAGTAGAGAAATAATTTAATACCTAAATAAAATTCTTTTTAAACTACCGACTTCAAACTCCCGCGCCAACTTTACAACAACAAGCACACGCTATACAAAGTACTTATTTTATTGTTGATATTTTAAAAACCACTCGACCGATTTCGATAAAATTTATATGGGACCACTTGGGAAGTATGCCCTTTCAATTAAAAAAAGAATCATCCAAATCGGTCTACCCAGTCAAAAGTTCTGAGGTAACATATATAAACAAAAAAAAAACAGTTGAATTGAGAACCTCCTCCTTTTTTTGAAGTCGGTTGTAAAGAAGTCCGCAATCGTGATTGGGATACCAAGTTGTTCCCGGGTGCCCGCTTCAACGTGTCAAGTGCATTCGGCCACTGCTTCACCGTGGGAATCGGCGCTTTCCTACAGCTAGATTAACTACTTTGAGTCTGTAAAAAGTTTCTGTTAGGAAAACTATAGACTTAATTTTTGCTTTATTATATATTAAAATATAATTAATCTTTTATACTTACGAGTATATATTATACTAGATGATGCCCGCGACTTCGTCCGCGTGGACTAAGTTTTTTCGATTCCCTTCTTAATTTTCTAGGATAAAAAGTAGCCTACGTACTTCCCCGGGATGTAAACTATCTCTGTATACTAAATTTGATCAAAATTGGTTGAGTAGTTGGGCCATGAAAGCGTAGCAGACAGACAGACAGCCACACTTTTGCATTTATAATATTAAGTATGGATATTAGTATGGATTTGCGAATTATAAATGCGAAAGTGTGTCTGTCTGTCCGTCTCGAGTCCTTCTGTCTGTCTGTCTACTACGCTTTCACGGCCCAACTATTCAACCAATTTTGATGAAATTTGCTATAGAGATAGGTAGCATCCCGGGGAAGAACATAGGCTTTTTATCTCGGAAAAAGAAATTCAAAAACTAAATCCACGCGTACGAAGTCGCGGACATCACTAGTAATTCAAATGTAATTTAATTCTAAAAAATAAATGAATTAAAATGAATTCTACCGACCCAATTAGTATTTTGATAAAAGAGAAGTCTTTATAATTAGAGAGATCCTCTACTAATCAGTGAGTTCGTTAGAAAACTTAGAGGACTCGGGATAATGAGTTGTATGCGTACTAATGACCAGTGAAACAGTGTAATGAGATGAGACTAAGCTGTCACTAATGAGACATGAGCTTTATTAGATACTAGCTGGTGCCCGCGGCTTCGTCCGCGTGAATTGAGGTACTTTTGGTTCCCGCTGGAAATACCTATTTATTTTTCCGGGCTTAAAAGTAGCCTATATGTTATTCCAGACTATCATCTATCTCTGTGCCATATTTCATCCAGATCCATCCATACATCCAAATTTTCGCATTTATAATATTAGTAAAATATTATGTCCTCCTCCGGTATAATATGAGAAATCAAGTTTTTATCTCAATCTAATAAAAATCAATTGGGGAAATGTATGTTCTCGCATCACTTCAGAACGGCTGGACCGATTCTGATGGAATTTATTGTGTGTTTGTTTTGGCGATCGGGTTCTAGGTTCAGCGCAGGAAAAAGTCTGCCGGGCCCACTAGTTTTAATTTAAATTGGTTCAAATGAACAAGCACGAGGCAATTAACAGCAGTACGGTGTCGCTGACAGCTGTAACCAATAAAACAACTAACAGACTTGCGCCAAACTTCGTACACTGATCATTATGGTCATTGTAAATTGCGCTTTATTCTGATATGAGTAAGAGTTTCATATGCTATGACACAATTCGTGTAGGCAAGGGCCTATGAAGATGTTGCGGGAAAACTTCGCAGGGTGTACAATGTTAAAAACGCCCGGAAAATCTTGACTCAGAGAGAGTAGAGTTTAAATATCAGGTGCATGGTGATGTCATGCAAAGATGCAGATAAAATAACTAACTGACCAAGCCAAGCTTCCAGAGCTTGAGACTGTGGTTACGCGTTTGGGCAATGAAATTTACATTTCATATCTACCACTACATATTTATTGGTAAGTATTTATAAATGGTCGGAGTGAAGCTTATTACTCTCCGGGTTAATAACAATTCCCACAAACTTATCTGACCCGGTGAAAAATAAATTAAAAAAAAAACTTAACAGGCATAAAATAAGTTCCAATTTTGGCCACCGGGTCAAATAAGTTTGCCGTCGTTTGATACGTCCAAGCAAAAAATTGTGTATATCTATTGCTCTGTTGAGCCGTGATTGAAGGACAAACGAACAAATAAATAGACTTATCATCATCATCATCACTACAGCCTATTAACGCCCCACTGCTGGGCACAGGCCTCCACTCTCATAGGAGAGCGGGAATTAGAGCTTAGACCCACCACGCTGCTCCAATGCGGGTTGGCGGGCTTTAACGACTATTATCAAATAGACTTATACTCGGTTAAAAGTCTGTTTATTTGTTGAAACTGTGTACAAAATAATTTATTCCCGGGCAATGTCGATTTAGCCTTCGCAGCGGACTTCGCTTGTAGCAAAGATACTTACAAACTTACGTGATCATTAACTTAATTGGACCGATGCCTTACAATTTCATTATCCTCTGGATTTTTATGTTCTCTTTGAATCGAGTAACTTTTACTTACAAATAAACCTTTTTATATTATTAAGTCTCCACAGGCGGGGTTTCGGCTCTTTTAGGATTAGCGAGGCTTTTAGTAGCTTTTTGGGGATTGTAGCGAAGGTTACTAATCTATAATACCTACATATAAACCTTGCCGTTAGATTTGCCCTTACCTACCAAGGAGGTCAAACTCAAACTCATATTTTTTTATTTAAATAAACTTATTCAAAATGCTTTTGAATCGTCGAGTGAATCTACCACTGGTTGGGAATGTATTTCTTACCGAGAAGAATCAGCAAGAAATTCGGTGGTTGCTTTTTTTTTTAAAAAATCATTTACTATTTCATTACATTCCCACAATTAATTTTCCGGGATAAAAGTAGCATGTGTCCTTCCCCAGGATACAACCTATCCACCTGTACAAAATTTCATCAAAATCGGCCGTGAAAGTGTATCAAAACCTATAAACAAACAAACACATTCGCATAAATAAAATTTAGTTCGGATAGACAAAATTCAAGCTCTATATATCTATCTCATAAGTTATTCGAGACGGGGGTGAGCTCTTGGAAATCATACGTGTAACACCAGAGCAAATAAATATGTACATCACAACATGTTAAGATGGGATTTATTCTCAAAGCATCTGCAGCTGCGCTCGCTAGCACCCAGTACTAATGGCTAGTAGTACCTACGTTTGTAGTCTGAATTGTTTTGACGACGCGACGTCCCTGCCGCAGTGTTTATCGCTGTTATCTTAACGTGCGGAGATCCCGGGTTCGATCACCTGCAGGTTCAATTTGGGGATCTATAATTTCTGAATTTTCCCTGGTCTGGCACAACACAAAGACGTGTGATTTAACGTACCGGTACGATGCCGTGTAGAAGCCGATTAGGAGTATGGGTATACAACTGCCATGCCTCTGTGGCGTTACCTCCTTGCTAGCTGGCAACGCACACAAGCTTCGCGTTCGGAATTCGAACTTGGTTTTGGAACGTTTTTGGATTCGGAACGTCCTGCGCGCGGGAGCTGCGCTGTACCATCAGACGACACACCATTCTATTGCTGGACGTCCAGCGCAACGCATCCTTTGATATATTTCTATTGTACAGTTGTATATAATCTATTGTATCTAATTAATATACCTGTAAATGTGGACCAAGTCTATTATTTCCACATCACATAGGTGGGCCAAAGACCCCTATATTGGTGACTCTATATTGCTGACCCCTATACCTCTAACAGGTTAGCCCGCTACCATCTTAGACAGAAAGATAGCAGTCAAGGGCTTACTTGTAGTGGATAAAAAAGTATTATTATCTTAAAAATATACATAACACCGGATACACTCACGTTTTATGTCGGAAAGTGCCCGACTAGTTTCGAACCCGTTCGGGGCCCTTATTTATGGGTTCGAAACTAGTCGGGCACTTTCCGACATAAAACGTGAGTGTATCCGGTGTTATGTATGTTTATAATGAATATCTCTCACGATAGTTTAAACTTTAAAATATTATTATCTTTCTAAAATTAAATCTGTCTTCCATAAATAAGTGAGAAAGCGTAGCCACGCGTAGCGCTGTCGTAGCAACGCTGTGCAGATTACAATATTCGAATGTTTTTTGTAATAAAAAACGACTTATCCACTCGGATGTCTTGATAGTGTCTAGTGCCACGTGCGAGTTCTTTATAGCTGGTAAATTGCCATAAATCTGAATAATCGGCATCCGGCGGCCATCTTGACATCCGGGGTCGTGCGCCAAATGCTAATAAGTGAAAAATTGCCCTTTATCCGAATATTTTAACTCAATAAAGTTCATATTCTATCTATGTGCACTGAGCGTGATAATTTATGAAGCTGCTTCATTTTTGTGCCAAGAATCAGCATCGCTGTGGTCGTTATTCATTACAGTGATATCCATACTAAAATAATAAATGCGAAAGCTTGAATGGATGGATGTTTGTTACTCAATCACAAAAACACAGATGAATTAGGCTGAGATGAAATTTAGCACAGAGATAGATTAATTATAGTCTGGATAGCACACATTTTATCCCGGAAAATTAAAGAGTTCCCACGGGAACCAAAAAACCTCAAACTCCGCAGACGAAGTCGCGGGTATCCGCTTATTTATTTATATAGAAGATTGAATTTGAATTAAAAGATTTAACTCTTTAGAAAGTGAAGACGAGCTAATGGAGCCGATGACCTTGTTAACTTCCCGGGGAAATTCAGCTGCAACTTTTAAAAGTTAAAAGTTTGTTTATGGAGCGATAACAAGGTTCGAAGCTCTCTCCCCGGGGATGAGGCTAAATAGTAAGACGTAGTAGCTAGTAAGACGTATTTTTAAATTGAAAAGTTGGTATTCTCTGAATAGTGTAGTTCGATGGAATGATTGTTATTTTCTTTGGATGCATCATGCAAGGAATATTATCCTTATTTTTTCTTCACGTTTCGTACGCTGTGATGCATTATCATCATAACCATGTAAGTTCTAGCCCCACTAAAGCTGCACGGCGCCGCGCAGCACGTAGCGGCAAATATTCCTTGTAAAATTTTGTCGCAGTGCATCTCTTAGCGGCCTAACCTGTTAGGGGTATGGCATTTATATAAACGCCGGAACGCTAGATCGCTTTGCGGCACGTCTTTGCCGGTAGGGTGGTAACTAGCCACGGCCGAAGCCTCCCACCAGGCCAGACCAGGGAAAATTGAGAAATTATAAATTCCCAATTTCCAAAATCCCTGCCGAGGATCGAACCCAGGACCTCCGCACGTTAAGACAACAGCGCTCAACACTGCACCAGGGAGGTCGTCAAACATTTGTCGCGTATACTGTAATTATGTCCCACTTCGTGTTTTCGCACAATACACGTCCCATTTCACCACACACAACACAAATGTGGGTCACACGGTTTCACTCGCGCTGGTTTTACACAACTGCGTGTATTACGAAACGAGAATAACTGTAATTAAGTCTTTCAGTGCTTAAGAGCTTGTGCTTAAAAGTGCTTAAAAGCATCTTAATGTTTTTTTATGTCAGAGACAGTTTATTGATTTCTGTAAACTAAATTGACGACCTCCCTGGCGCAATGAAGAATTCTGTGGTCCTATAAGCTCTTTATTTTATTATTTACTAGCGGACGCCCGCGACTTCGTTCGCGTGGCATATAGTTTTTTAATTCCCATAGGCATTCCTTAATTTTCCGGGATAAAAAGAACCCATGAAAAAAAACCCGTCGATCCGTTGCTCTGTTGCGGTGTGATTGAAGGACTATTTAACGTCCTTTGGGATATAATTTATAAAAAGTGTGAATTATGAATTTCATAATTTTATTTAAACCGGTAGCCCAAATATCAAGTTTCACGGCTATTTAACTTGAAAAACGCCGGCCTTTTACACCAACTTACAACCCCCATTTTACCCGTTTGGGGGTAGAATTTTGAAAAACTGTTACACACGTACTTCTTTATATTATACCGAAAGCCAAAATACCAAGTTTCGTTGTTATAACTTCAAAAATATGTTGATAAATGAAGGACATTCATCCCCTATTTCACCCCTTTGGGGGTCGAATTTTCAATAATTTAATATAAAAAATTCTTTTCAACCGACTTCAAAAAAAGGAGGAGGTTCTCAATTCGACTGATTTTTTTTTTTTTATTATGTTTGTTACCTCAGAACTTTTGAATGGCTAAACCGATTTGGATGATTCTTTTTTTATTTGAAAGGGCATACTTCCCATGTGGTCCCATATAAATTTTATCGAAATCGGTCGAGCGGTTTTTAAAATATCAACAATAAAATAAATACTTTGTATAGAGTGTGCTTGTTGTTGTAAAGTTGGCGCGGGAGTTTGAAGTCGGTTGTTTAAAAAAAAAATACAGTCGAATTGAGAACCTCCTCCTTTTTTTGAAGTCGGTTGAAAAGTATTTTTGACCGACTTCCAAAAAAGGAGGAGGAGGTTCTCAATTCGGCGCGTATCTTTTTTTTTTTTTAATGTATGTCGGTGCATATCTCCGTGGTTTCTTAACCGATTTGAACAATTTTTTTTTCATTGGTTAGAGGAAGCTCACAAGGTGGTCCCATAAAAAATTCTGACTCTGAATTTCATACAAACTTTCAACCCCTATTTCACCCCCTTAGGGGTGGAATTTTGAAAAATCCTTCCTTAGTGAGCGCCTACGTTACAAAAGGAAGCTACTGTCAAAATTTCAAGTCTCTAACGTATATAAGTCAGACTCGTAGTGGAATAAAGTTTTAACAGAAAAAAAAAACGACTTCGACAAAATCTGCTATGAAATAATGGACTAAAATGGAAAAATAATACTATGGAACCAATATGACTCTAAAGTACATTCTTTCAAATAAAAAAGAATTTTTCAAATCTACACTTCATATTATTATAAATGCGAAAGTGTGTCTATCAGTTTATCTGCTACGCTCACGACTCATCTATTGGTGAAGGAAATAGGCTACTTTTTATTCCGGAAAATTAAGGAGTTCCCACGGGATAGAAAAACCTCACTTACAAGTCGCCGACATCATCTAGTCGGTTTATAAATGGCGGAGTCCTGAGGTAACAATCATAAAAAAATACAACAGAATCTAGAACCTCCTCCTATTTCAAGTCCGTTAATAATAATTAATTAATAGTGCCCTCTAGTCTTCATTAGTGGGTCTAAAATGTAAAAGCAACAGTGAGTAATTGCGATCACGTAATTAGTGAGGCGGACATGACAATGTGTCTAATTACGAGTCCGGCGTCCGGCACAATAGGGCAGGTCACAGGAAGGTGTCGGGTGGACAACAGGACAATGTTGCCTCACTGTTCTGTCGTAGTAGCGTAACAAGATAATACCCAAATCGACCTGCGAATAAAAATGGGTGGTCTAGACGTTAAATTGCTTCTTACAATGGTTATCTTGTAGATAACAAGGTGATAAAAAGTTTATTGTATGTCAGCCGCTATTATTTCGTGAACGGTAAAAACACATCTGCCATGCCATGAGTAATTATTTTATTTTTAGAGATATTGTACAGATTTTAAAGATATCCAAATCTGTTCAGGCATTTCGAATTCAAATTCAAATCTCTTTTATTAAAGTTGACTTTAACAAGTGCTTCGGAATAGTCGAGTGAATCTACAACTAGTTCGGAATAACATTCCTTATTAGAAGAATAATGTAGAAGTTAAGTAATAAAGAAACATACGTACAAACATAAACCCTGAAAACACTACACTCCTTTTTTTTGGGCAGTTCTGTAATAAGTCAGGCCACTTAGTTTCCGTGTTTTTATTAGGTTTTCAACCAACCCCTTGCGATCTCTTCGATTTTCCAATATCATTTAGATGAGAAATCGTTGCCTAAGATCAAAGGTAGTTGTCTTGTACAGCTATGTGATATTAAACATGTAATAGATAAACTGATGGACATATTATTATTTTATACTAGCTGATGCGACTTTGTCCGCATGGTTTGAGGTTCGACACCTACAAACGTTGCAGTAGAATTCAACAAACTCGCGCTATATGTACTGGATGCAATATCAGACGGATCTTCTCTCCGCATCCTACGCCAGATTGAATCAGAACGCCAAATCCACAATCTGCCAGGCTTTAGCCCACCTGCCAACAATATATGTACCTACTTCCATGCTATTTCATGAATAAAAGTAATATCTAAAATGTCCATCAGTTTGTATTTTCCATGACATATTATTACAAAGTTCCATGCTATTTCACGAATCTATATCCTATAGTGTCACGAATTCCCGTTAAGGTCTATATATTCCATGACTAGATACAACCTAAGACCGATTGACTAACTACGGATCTTTATTTGAAGTTCATAAAACTACACGTGGGCATAGAACGGGCATATTTTTCGGTAGTAGCGAACAACTTCGCTACCCACAATGTAACTTATAGAAATCCTGAAATAGCACACTAACACATGTGTTAAAGATTACTCTTAAAATGCACCAGAGCTTAAATAATAAATAAATAATAAATTGGAACGATACAACAAAGGACTTACTGGCATTTCAGCTATCATCTCGCACACACTTTACTTTCCAACACCACGTCTCAACTCACTCTATACACAAAAGTATAACACTGTATATATTATAATATATAAGAATGTACACTGCACAGGCGTGCACCTCTGATGGCGAGCGATACTCAACTCCCCGTTTACAGAATGACGCCCGTATTTATACATAATGTCTTTTTCGCCTGCCCTGTACCAACTCTGAATTCATTAATAGTGCAATACCAACATGAAGTCAGTATTGCCATTCTATAAATAATAAATAAATGTTGCAAGTCGAACACACGATCACGACATTCGGCCATCCGATATTGTGCAACCTCCCGGTGCACAACCACCAAATATTTGCTTTGCTAAGCTTAGTTTGTTTCATTCTTTGCAATAATCTGTAGTGCACAACAAAACATTTTCATTTATTCATACTTGCACGATGACATTTAGTTTTAGTAAATCACGACATTCGGGAGGATTAAAAAGGATAATAAAAAGGAAACCTACATTTTTTTCAATTTAGTAATTTCAAACTTAAAACCTCAAACCGATTTGAAATCCGAAACTATCGAGCTTTTGATCTTGAGATTTGTGAGTGAAGTGTGTGTGAAGTGCAATTAAACTGATTGATATCGCCGAGTCGAAATTTCACAACAGAAATAAAAATATCGCAATTTAAATCTATAACTCATGTAAAATAAATTTAGGCAAATAAAGGATTAATTATCTAAAGCTGAATAAAAAATCTAATCTGAAACTTAATCAAAGTCTGGAACAGTTACAGTCTAAAACATAATCTAAACAGTATGTTACATATACCGTAAGCAAAAGTCTAAAACTGAATTCAAATTTAATAAAATACCCAATATTTATTTTATTTCTTATACCGTTTCAGTTATTTATACTTTACAAGCATCTGACGCTGAATCTAAAGCTAAGTAAATATCTAAATCTTGATTACAATCTGTAACAGACCAACAGGTCCATCATCCTGAGCTCCACTTATCATGTGTCATACATGACGTGTCATGCCTGCTTTTTTTTTTAAAAAACTTTATTGAAATCGAAAAATTTATCAGAAGGTAAAGGAAAGCTGATTTCAATAAAATTTTAGGACTTGACAAGAAATAAGTATCAAACACTACCCCAGAGTTCACAATAAAATCTATAACTGTATCCAATGCAAACATTGATCAGGATTACTAATCTATCAATTCTTCAATTCAGTTGGATCTGCTGTACCATTTACTAATCTTTACTAATCGTTTGAATCAAATTAAGTCTATGTTAAATTATCTGCTCTAAATTCCTGACATCGTATACCTGTTGACGGTAGACTGTTCCCACTATGTTAAATTATTACTATTTTAAAATCATTAACTATGTAACAGTCAACGTCTTTAATAAATGAAATGAAATTTTTCGTAGCTTATTCAAAAATTTTATCAAATAGTTAAATTCTATTAAACACGCCTCAAAACACAAGTTGTTTTAGTTTATTCCCTTCTTTTCCTAACCTTTCCTTTCCGTGTTAACCTCTGAATAAACCCATCAAAAAGAGACAGCACCACAAAAGCCAACCGAATCAGTTCAGGTTATGTTGTCCAAGACAATCTTTAAATTGTGAAATACTTAGAATCTTACCCAATGCTTTGAACTGGGTCAAATACCTGAACTTTGACTACAATCATCATCGAAAACCAAACAAAAAGTCCAAAACTAAACCTTAGTCTAAAACTAAATCTAACTCTTCATCAAAGGCTTCTTTGAAATGCAAAACTTTTATATGAATTGAAGTAGAATCGGCTTGCAATTATTGTACAATACTAAATCGCTATCATAATTATTTTAAATTAACTTTACTCAATAGTAATTTCAAATTAAAATACAAAATTCAAATTTTGCTGTAAATCCAAAGCTTGATACAAAACTAAATAATAAAAAAAAAAAACTAGATGAAAACCCCAAATTCAGAAATTTGAATTTAATACTCAAAACCGCTTTTGTCTTTTTTATTTATTCATTGTTAACGCTGTGGTTTGTATTTGTATATGTCTTGTTTTTGGTGTACAATAAACAATTTTTCATTCAGTTCATTCATTATTCAATTTGGTTGCTAAATACAGAATAATTCAGACCCGGCACACATAGCCGAAGTTTAACATATGGCACACATAACCGCTGTTTAACCTATGTACGGCCCACATAACCGTATCCAACCTATGTACGGTCCACTTAACCGTATCCATCCTATGTACGGCCCACATAACCGTATCCATCCTATGTACGGCCCACATAACCGTATCCAACCTATGTACGGCCCACTTAACCGTATCCATCCTATGTACGGCCCACATAACCGTATCCAACCTATGTACGGCCCACTTAACCGTATCCATCCTATGTACGGCCCACTTAACCGTATCCATCCTATGTACGGCCCACTTAACCGTATCCGGCGGCACACTTAACCGCAGTTTAACTTTCATATCTGCTTATTTTTTTTTTTTTTTTTTTTTTTTTCATTACAATAAATATTATTCAACCAATCAATCAATCATTAATTTGCAAGAAACATTGTACAATAAGATGACAAACATGATTCATCATTGCTGACGTGCAAATTCATAAAGTAGGTACATAGTCGATAAATCTTATCATCTCATCATGTTCTATAACGATTGGCGTACTCTTGTATAGTGTTGTATTAAGCATTACCTTACTTAACTCTTGAGAATTCGGATAGCTAAAGTGGGTAACTAAGTATGTAATAGAAGATTCCATTCCGACACCGGACTAATCGAGTTATTTCTCTCATATTATGCCATAATCATTCAACGAAAAATAAAATAACTTCTACTAATTAATTTCTTTGCCTTTCTGCTCCATTTCCAAATTACAATCTTTTTTCTTTTTTTTGCTTACATATTCGCATACATCCAATCGATTACATTCACTCAGTATAAGTCACATCCATGTCATTATTTCAAATCACTCAGATAAATATATAGAAAGAAAACCCAATGTGACTTCGAGAATGGCGCATTTTAACAATGTTATTACTTTATTAAACGGGCTTCTCGTGTCGTGACTAGTTTCTAGCAAGCTACTTAACTTCGAGTCTCAAATGTTCAGCCCTTATATTTATTTATTTATCTTTCTTTGTGATTAGTAAATGTTCCAAAAATTTAAATCTTTTTATTAAATTCAATTTAACATTTAATGAACTAACTTGGTCAAAATGAATTACTGGAATGCTAATTAGTATTGACGAAACACGTTTGAACTATTTCTGGAATTATTATTTTTGCGATATCTAGAATTTCAAAATTACTACAACCTTCACCGTTACAAGCTGAAGTATATATCCTTCCGTATTTAATTCTTAATGCATTCCGAACATCGGACCGCATTATGTTGAAAGCCATAAAACAGTGTAAACAAACGAGTGAAAGATCTATTAACAACAACAAACTTGGAACCTTTGTTTCAATTTACTTTATGCATTCCTTGCTTGTTAACTTTTTAAACTAATAATAGTCTACAAGTGAGTCATATATTTGAGAAACATAAATCTTTCAAATATAACGAATGGGTGAGTGACCAACTTATAAATTGAACCAATGACAATAAGGCTATTAAATGCATCATTTCCTAAACCATATCGACATCGATCTGGTACGATATTATAAATAGTGTACATATAATAACTATGTTGTTGTATATCTTCAAATGAAGCGTACTCATATAATATCGATCTAATTTCAATTTGCAAGTTCGTTTGATCATAAATTATCTATCATAGTTTTTTTTGGAATAACTATAATTCATTCGTATTTCGGCGCATTCAGATTATATACATCCGAAACACGTCGAGGATCGGTCGCCTTACATCGGGATCACTAATTAATCCATTTTAAAGTCCATACAAATACAATCAATTTTTGCGGCTGTACCATTAGGTACAGTTATACTACTTGTAAAAATTGATCCTAGTCGTTTAAAATAACCGAAATCTATCTAAAATCATTCAAAATTTAAAAATGTAGAACTTTCCCTGATCAAAAACATTTAAAGGCACACAGGAACTATGAAAGATGAATAAAATGCCATGGTAGTTCTAGATAGAACGAGTTACTTGTACAGTAATCTACTAAAGCAGCTAATAATTCTGGACTAGAAAACTTGCTTTCATTATGTACATCCCTTTTTTTAAAAACTACAAATGATAATGATATCAATAGCTGATATACAATACAGTACCTACTAAAATACATATGCTGTGATAATAGCACATATTAAGAGTTGCAAATGGACTTGGTCAGTAAAACCACTATTATTCTTTCAGCATAGGTACAAGTACCATCGAACAGATCACTAATAAAAGGGCAAATGATTTTAAGCAAGTGCTTTAATAAACTTATCATAAATTACATGTCTGGCCAATGTACTTCACTAATGTAATTTAAGTTCACTCGCGGCACTAATATAAATAGTTGCCCTGCCACTCAAAAAAAAATTACTTTTTAAACACTACAACTTCCTAAGACACCTGTTTTGATCGAGTCTACTACTACCAGACTAAACTATCTAGATCACATAAAATAAGTATACCAGTAAGTACACTTTTATATCGAGAATTTAAAACTAAATCATACTGTATTTCTTATAAATCACACATGAAACTAATCAGAGTTCGATAAATTGCTTTGCATCCTAGTATTGACATGAGGGTATCTTATTTGACATATTCACTTCTCTTTTTTTTATTACTATTATTCACTCCATGAATTCTCTTCGTGAATAACCAGTAATCTAATCTATGCCTGGTTAATAGAAATTTCGAATTAAAAACCTTGTAAAATCAAAATTCGAAACTTAAATAGTGCGTAAAAAAACTACAATCTTATTCAGTACACTAGTCTGAAGGCACGAGGCTGCTTTTAAATTCAATAATCATTTAACTACATTTACACTAAATGAAACGTTAGGTAACGTTCATCCAAAGTAATGGTCCAGAGAATAATTCACAAATACTTGAGTTAATTAGAACTGATAATTATTTACCTATTTCATATCTCTAGGAGTAGGTACCTCAGGTTAACCAGTAGTAATAACCAAGCTGTATGGTAGCGCATTTAATCATCTAAAATGGCTGCTCAGATGGCCGGTGCTAGTGAAATTTATTCCAGTATGTCAACTCTCATACTGGCGAAATTCTCGCTTGACGCTTTATTTGTTGATTGTAGCTAAATAACACAAAATTTCTTGGACTCATGTCCAGGACATGACATTTTTACATCATCTATCATAAATAAATACTATGGACACTATATTCAAAACTCAACTCACTGAAATTTCTATCGATGTGTTTTATCTAAACTAAATATTTTAGATTCAGAATTACTTCGACACTAAAGTAAACTGCTTACAAAATCGTAATTCGGGGATCATCCCCCTCGATGGAAGCCAGACGCCAAGCTGGTTTGAGTTGGCAATTCATTCAGATGAGACTTCACAGTCTTAACGTCGTGATGACGTAATATTAAAGTTTACAGCAAACTCTTTTCCAATTTGTGGGTAGCTAAATTCGAAATATAAAATATGTAATTCAAATATTAATTGCATTGATACAATGTCAATTATTATCGCACGAGATCATTACCAAACACTCGATTTAACCTCTACTCAAATGGAATACAACATAATAATATTATAGCCAAAATAGCAAATCTAAGAGTTCACCCAGAACTAATGTTATTCAATGTACCCACACAATAGGTGTCAAAACAGATTTAGCAATATCCAAAAATTCTTTGCTGCACGTTATCTTTATAGCATAGCAAGAATGGATCTCAAGTACATGCTAACTTTGATTAAAGCAGTCAATCTCTCCTGAACCTAGTAAACGGAATACTCTTTGCTTAAAATTTTTGAAGGTACGACACAGAGAATTGTGTCACAATATAACTACTTAGTGAACAATATTTTTCTCGTGTTAAAAAAATATATTGTTTTCTTGGGTTCATTTTCACTTCTGAAGTTGTCACGAATTCCCGTTAAGGTCTATATATTCCATGACTAGATACAACCTAAGACCGATTGACTAACTACGGATCTTTATTTGAAGTTCATAAAACTACACGTGGGCATAGAACGGGCATATTTTTCGGTAGTAGCGAACAACTTCGCTACCCACAATGTAACTTATAGAAATCCTGAAATAGCACACTAACACATGTGTTAAAGATTACTCTTAAAATGCACCAGAGCTTAAATAATAAATAAATAATAAATTGGAACGATACAACAAAGGACTTACTGGCATTTCAGCTATCATCTCGCACACACTTTACTTTCCAACACCACGTCTCAACTCACTCTATACACAAAAGTATAACACTGTATATATTATAATATATAAGAATGTACACTGCACAGGCGTGCACCTCTGATGGCGAGCGATACTCAACTCCCCGTTTACAGAATGACGCCCGTATTTATACATAATGTCTTTTTCGCCTGCCCTGTACCAACTCTGAATTCATTAATAGTGCAATACCAACATGAAGTCAGTATTGCCATTCTATAAATAATAAATAAATGTTGCAAGTCGAACACACGATCACGACAATAGGTACTTCTATATTTACTTAATATTATAAATGCGAAAGTTTTGATGAATGGATGGATGGATGGATGGCTGTTTGTTACTGAATCACGCCAGAACAGCGGAACGGATCTGGTTGAAATTTAGCACAGAGATAGGTTATAGTCTGAAATAACAGATAGGCTAGGCTTTTATCCCGGAAATTAAAGAATTCCCGCGGGAACTAAAAAGTAGTATGTAGGTATCTAAGTTTGAAAGTCACTCCGCGTCGTTTCCTAGCGATGGAGTGAGAAGGTTTTAAAATTATAAAAGTTGTGAATTTAACCCCCCCTCCTTCCCCCCCTCCCCCCCCCTTCGGGCTGGTCTGTTAAACTTAAAATTTCCGTTCAAGATTTCCTTTCTCAAGTTTTAGAAACGCACATTCCTTTATCCCGCAGTTGATAAGAAGCGCTGAGAGCCGCACCGAGGGATGCTGTGCTATCAAAAATACATCAGCACACACTTTGCAAAGACGTCATTAAACGCGCGGCCGCTGCCGCTGGGGAAAATGCTCTCTAAAGCTATGGTATCTATGGAGACTATGGATTCATAGCTAGATGAATTATGGTAAAAACCGGCCAAGTGCGAGTCGGACTCGCGCACCGAGGGTTCCGTACAAACCTATGTTTTTTTTAAATATTTGAGTTGATTGAATGAAAGGTAAATTGCGGTTTACGATTTATGACGTATTAAAAAAAAACTACTTACTAGATCTCGTTCAAACCAATTTTCGGTGGAAGTTTGCATGGTAATGTACATCATATATTTTTTTTAGTTTTATCATTCTCTTATTTTAGAAGTTACAGGGGGGGGGGACACACACACACATTTTACCACTTTGGAAGTGTCTCTCGCGCAAACTATTCAGTTTAGAAAAAAATGATATTAGAAACCTCAATATCATTTTTGAAGACCTATCCATAGATACCCCACACGTATGGGTTAGATGAAAAAAAAATTTTGAGTTTCAGTTCTAAGTATGGGGAACCCCCAAAATTTATTGTTTTTTTCTATTTTTGTAAGAAAATCTTAATGCGGTTCACAGAATACATCTACTTACCAAGTTTCAACAGTATAGTTCTTATACTTTCGGAAAAAAGTTGCTGTGACATACGGACGCACAGACAGACAGACAGACATGACGAATCTATAAGGGTTCCGTTTTTGCCAAATTTGGCTACGGAACCCTAATAAAAGAGTGAGGTCTAAATATGTGTAACCATACAGTGCAAGTATTAATTTCTAGCCTATGAGTGAATAATAAAGCTAATGAGTAACATTATTTTCACCTAAAATTAAACTATAAAATTATATCTAAGAATTGGTCCATTGACTTAACTTAGTTTACTTTAGTATTTTTTTATGAGACTGATCTTGTGTTCTGTCTTAGCGCTACACTTTCACTACACTACACTAACTCGAAGGGTCTAACTGATGGAAACGACTTCGTCGGTGAGATTTTAGATATTTTAAAATCCAGTATTTCCTTTGATTTTCAGCACCAAATCGTGTCAAAGTCAGTTAGGTACAGATGGCCAGTAAGAACGTAGCAGGCAGATCACATTTTTAATACTAGTTTAGATTCTGGTAATAGTTAATCTTCTGTTTTATACGACTGCCTGAAAAAAGGAGTGTATTGTTTTCAGGGTTCATGTATGTATGTATGTATGTGAGTTTGTATATTCCACCATAACTTCCATAGGTACGCCTGAACCGATTTTGATTAATGAGGTATCGTTAGAATCCCTAGCTTATTCCAAATGACATAGGCTCACACATAAAAAATCACACACATAAAATAAAAAATAAAAAAACCGGCCAAGTGCGAGTCGGACTCGCGCACCGAGGGTTCCGTACAAACATGTAGTAGGTTTTAAATTATTAAAAAACACGTTTATTGTATGGGGACCCCCCTTAATATATATATTTTTTTAATTTTTAGTATTTGTTGTTATAGCGGCAACGGAAATACATCATTTGTGAAAATTTCAGCTTTCTAGCTATCACGGTCTATGAGATACAGCCTGGAGACAGACAGACAGACAGACAGACAGACAGACAGCGGAGTCTTAGTAATAGGGTCCCGTTTTTACCCTTTGGGTACGGAACCCTAAAAATGATGGGGTGACCATGGTTCCGTATTAAAGACTAAAGCTGAAAAAAAAATTTAAAAAATAAGATGAACTATATAATCATCATCTAGAAAATGATGAGTAGATTCCAAAAATATATAACACTATAGTTCAATATTCAGTGATTCACAAAAAAATACAATTTAATAAAAATGTGAATTGAAAAAAAAAATGAAAAATGTTTATTTTCCAAAACACTATGACAATATTCTTATATCCAACGGTACCCACACTAGGTAATCCTGTATCGTGGGCACCTATGTCGCATTAAACAAATAACGATTTACATAAGGTATTTGTCACTCGGTATTTTAACATAGAGGTTTTGTTGCATTTTTTTTAAAATAACATTTTCTTAACATGAATAAATATGAATGCCCTTAGGTTAAATGTAAGAAAAGGTTTTCCGTTGCGTCGTAATTCAATGAAGCGAGCCATGTGAAAGTTTTTGCTTTTGCTTGTTTTACGGAACAGTGCTTAATGTCGCATGCGCTAGCTACTTTATTGTAAATAAATGATTCTACGTAAGGACTAAATCGTCTAGCAAAACGGGTTTTAATTTTGGGTATGGGAATCTTAAAAACACGTCGTTTTAGTAACATGCTGTATTCTTTTGAAGAAATAACTGACCGATGAACTTTAAGAGCTAGTTTTAAAATATATAACTGACGCACCGTAAGGACTTTGCATTCCTGATAAAGTCGGTCTGTAGGGTATTTGAACGGTTTCTTTAGCATGGTTTTAAGTACTGAGCGTTGAGCTCGTTCAAGCTGAATGATATGTGTTTTCGCGGCACTACCCCAAGAAGTTATACAGTAAGTGATAAGAGACTGACAGAGGGCAAAGTATACGGACCGTAAGGTTTCTGGTGATGCTGAATGCCGAAGAAGTTTTATAATGTTTATAATTTTGCGTACGCGACCTGAAAGAGAGTTTATGTGTGCTTTAAAGTTTAAATTTTGATCGATTAGGATTCCCAAGTATTTTACAACATCAGTTTTGGTCAGGGCCACACAGATACATTGGTTTCGGTCATATTCACAGGTATGCAATTTCAGTTTTAATGTTGGGCTAGGGGCAGAAATAGCTGTTTTATGAAAACAAATGTAGTTTGTTTTTAATGAGTTAAGCGTAAGGAGATTATGACGCAGCCATACGGATACATGTCTCATTCCTAATTACTTACTGAACACCTCTGGCCAGGTAGAACCTTCATAAATTATTGCTGTATCATCTGCATAACAAACTATTTCGCCATCAACATTAGTATGTATGTCGTTTATATACATAATAAACAGTGAAGGTCCAAGGATGCTCCCCTGAGGCACACCAAAACTGACTATTTCCTGACGACTCTTAGATTAGATTCCAAATGACTGTGGTATCGTTACGTAGTAGCAGTGGTAGCCATACTTCCATTCGAGGGTGATTTTTACTACACGACTACCCAAAAAATGAGTGTTATGTTTTTAGGGTTCGTGTATCTATGTATGTGTGTATTTATCTATGTGAGTTTCTTTATTCCACCATAACTTCTAAATGTCTTAAAACAGATTTGCATGTATGGTGTAACGTTAGAATCCTTACAATATCCCGAGTGACACGGGTTATAAATTTTTTGAAAAATACGGGCTACGGCAGAGCAGTCGTATTTTTTAATAATTTTAATTATATTCACTTGTTAAATTTTTAAGCTAATGTCTTCACTCGGTTGCAATGTGAACCTTTGTAACTGCAGGAAGTCTGCTTATACTAAAAAAAATATGCATTCAAAACCACAAGTTTCTAAAGATATTATGTCACCTAGTCTATATTATACATTTATACTAAGTAAGTAAAGACTCCGAGAAGCAATAAAAATTTCACTGTATCGTCTCTCACAGCTTATTTACCTAGTTTCTAGCTTTTCTGGCCACTTTGTATGATTAAGCAAAATTATGTTGGAAATATAGAGAACCGAACAACATAAACTGACAAACTACCTACGAGTAATTTTCCAATTTCAACGAACATACGTATGATATCTTTAGAAAACGTTAGATGAATGCAAGTAGACGAAATAACAGCCTATAGAGGCAGGAGGTTGTAGGCAGAATGAAACTCGATTGCTGAATCTGTGGCGAAGTCCCACGAGACCTACTGAACCCTCGGGAATTTCCGTTCCGACTCGCTTTCGGTCGGGATTCTCCCGGGCGTTCGAATCAGTGAATTCTGAACCCCGACGACGGGAGGCCGCGTACACGCATCTCATGTCCGGCTAATTCACTCAATTCAATCAATTAATTATTATATTTGTTATATCGTACATAGTCCGTAATTAGTGTTTTAAATCATTTATCTTATATATCAATAGACTTTTGTAACTAAATAAATAATCAACTTTCAATAATATAATATTCGTAAATTACATTGGGTTTGTTTTAACTTCGATCCTAACATTCCCATAACAGGTGACACCCGACGTTCCCATAAGTGGTGAACCGGCGACGCGTCCCGAACTCTCAAGTGCTTGCATATTTCGAACATTCTTTGTGTGCATAGTGACGAACTTGTTTTATTCCGAAAATAGATTCAGTGTAACAAAAGTTTTTATTTTATTTTAAACAATGGCATCGCAATCCAAGAGTAGCCTCAAACAGCTGGCTACGCATGCGTATAATAATGTGATTGGTACTGCGCCGCAAGTTCATCAGCTGTCCACGTCGAATGATGAAATTAGCGAACTCAAGCAATCAATCGCTAATTTGTCGCGCCAAATCGACGCACTTACATCGTCATCGCGATCCCGTTCGAGATCGAATAGCAGCACGAGATGGCGCCGACGTTCCCGTAGCCGATCCAATGATTCTGCGACTGATGCCCAATGCTGGTATCACCGCAAGTTCCAGAGCAAAGCTACTAAGTGCCGTGAGCCGTGCACTTACTCATCGGAAAACGAAAAACGCAGTCATTGATGGCGGCTAACGATGACTGTCGTGACGTCACACCGAGTCGCGTATTTGTAACGGACAAACACTCTAACGTTAAGTTCTTAATAGACACTGGTGCTGATTTGTGTGTGTTCCCTATTAGAAATGTAAGTTCTTATAAGACAATTGTTAAAAAGACTGACTATAAACTTTTTGCCGCTAATGGTACAGTGATTAATACATATGGAACAATAAACTTAAATTTAAACTTCGGGTTGCGGCGAGATTTTCGCTGGCGTTTTGTAATAGCCGACGTAACCCGACCGATCATAGGCATAGATTTTTTATCATATTATAACCTACTTGTAGATGTAAGGAACCACCGATTAGTTGATAATACGACTACGCTCATTGTAAATGCTAAACCCGTGTTATCTTCCTTAGAGTGCGAAATTAAGACTGTTACAGGTAATTCTCGTTATCATCAGTTACTCAAACAGTTTCCTGAGGTCACGCGACCCTCTGGCGAGCCAATGGTGCGCGAAGTCAAGCATCAAACGCTCCACTACATACGCACTACGCCCGGTCCACCGGTGTACAGTCGACCTCGCAGATTGGCACCGGACCGACTCCGCCGAGCTAAGCGTGAGTTTGAGGATATGGTAAGAGCAGGTATTGCACGTAGATCCGATAGTCCGTGGGCAGCGCCTCTCCATCTAGTACCTAAAAAAGACGGTACTGATCGACCTTGCGGAGACTACAGAGGTATCAACGCTCGAACAGTACCCGATCGATATCCAGTACGCCACCTCGCAGATTTTTCCCATAATCTACATGGCTGTACTGTGTTCAGCAAAATTGATTTGGTACGTGCTTACCATTTGATTCCAGTCAACCCTGCGGATGTACCCAAAACTGCCATAACTACGCCGTTCGGATTATTCGAGTTTCCGTTCATGAGTTTTGGTCTAAGGAACGCCGCGCAATCGTTTCAGCGGTTCATGGACGAAATCTTAAGGGACCTGGATTTTGCTTTTCCGTATATAGATGACATATTGATTGCGTCACGCGACCACACCGATCACGAATGTCATCTCAAACAGGTTCTAGAGCGCCTTCGAGATCATGGTGCTGTTTTAAACTCCGCTAAAAGCGTATTTGGTGTTCCGGAAGTCGAGTTCCTCGGCTATTTAGTTACGGCAAACGGCACGAGTCCTACGCCAGAAAAGGTAAATAGCATCCAGAACTTCACGCAGCCCAAGACCTTGAAAGAATTAAGGAGATTTCTCGGTATGATTAACTTTTATAGAAGGTACCTACCGAACGCTGCGAAAATCCAAGCACCTTTACACCAACTACTTAGCGGCACGGATATCAAGCCAAACACTTCAATCACTTGGACGTTTGAGCTGGAACAGGCTTTCAACGAATGCAAAAAGAGCCTCGTCGATGCAACACTGCTTGCTCATCCCGATCCTACAGCGGATCTGATGTTGGTCTGTGATGCGTCCGATATCGCCATCGGCGCCGTATTGCAGCAGAAAGTTGAAGGTAATTGTCAACCTCTTGCTTTCTTCTCCAAGAAACTGACCTCTGCTCAACGTAAGTATAGCCCTTTCGATCGAGAGCTTCTCGCAATTTACGAAGCCGTGAAATATTTTCGTTTCATGGTCGAGCTGAAGCCGTTCACGATCTGGACAGACCACAAACCTATTGTTGCTGCGTTTCGTAAAGCGTCTGAAAAATGCTCTCCACGTCAGTTCCGATATTTCGATTTCGTATCACAATTCTCGACCGACGTGCGACACATTTCCGGAGAGGACAACGTCGTTGCCGATGCGCTCTCTCGGATTGAATCTGTTACTGATAGCATTAATTTAGATAAACTCGCTTCTTCACAAGAGACGGACTCCGAATTGAGACATCTTTTGCACACTTCTTCTTCGCTGGACTTACAGAAAATAAGAATTTCTGACTCTAGTGCATGTAAAGTGTATTGCGATGTTTATGGTCCAAAACCACGTCTGTATCTTACGCCCGAATTTCGCAAACAGGCTTTCGACGCTATTCATGGCTTGAGTCATCCTGGTGCTACGCCTACCATCCGACTGATGACCGAAAGGTACGTATGGCCTAGTATACGAAAGGACTGCAGAGCATGGACAAAAGCCTGCCTCGCTTGTCAACGATCAAAGGTTACACGGCACACCCAAGCTCCAGTTCACACTTTTACTCCTCCATCTTCGCGTTTTGATCACGTTCATATCGATCTCATAGGGCCGCTTACCATATCGCACGGCTACCGCTATTGTCTTACTGCAGTCGATCGATTTACGCGTTGGCCCGAGGTGATTCCTCTAGAAGATATCACAGCAGAAAGAGTGGCTCGTGCTTTTGTAAGTGGTTGGTTAGCACGTTTTGGCTGTCCTCGTAAAATAACGACAGACCGAGGGCGCCAATTTGACTCCCATTTATTTAAAGAGCTGGCAAAATTTACTGGTTGCCAACACCTCACCACTACGGCGTATCATCCCGCCGCCAACGGTTTAGTAGAGAGGTTTCACCGGCAATTAAAAGCAGCAATTACGTGCCATGACAACGAGAAATGGATTGAGGTACTTCCTCTTGTGTTACTAGGGATACGCAACGCCTGGAAAAACGACATAGCATCTACCTCTGCAGAGCTGGTATATGGTGAAAGTCTTCGCTTGCCTGGAGACTTATTCTTGCCATCCGCACCGGAAGTCGTTGATTACAGCGATTTTCTATCTCGCCTTCGCAAACACATCCGCGAATTGAAGCCGACTCCGATAGTACGCCACGGTAATGCAAAAACGTTCGTGCACAAGGATTTATCCTCTGCTACTGCTGTCTTCCTGAGACAAGATGCCGTCCGAAGACCACTACAACCACCTTATTCTGGTCCGTATAAGGTAATAGAGCGATCGGAGAAAACTTTCAAAATCGACATAAACGGTAAAGTCGTCACGGTTTCAATCGATCGTCTCAAACCAGCGTACTTTGTACACGAATCTCAACCTACTTCGTTCACGCCCATCACTTCAGAACCGCCTGCCACCAAGCCTGACACAGTAACTCGCTCTGGCAGACAGGTAAGATTCCCTCGAAGGTTTATGTGAATAAACTCACATGTCATTAGTATGTAAAACTATTTTTAGAGAATACGTTTAGCTATTAATATTGTACGTAAGCTTCTAATATTGCATTGTATCGTTTATTTTTTGTAAACATATAATAGTTTAATTAATACCTAATTAAGTTTTATGTTTAATTTTAATTATAATACTTTTGTAGCAAGGGAAACTAATTATGTAAAAGAACGAATTCTTTATTCGTCATGATCGACCTAAAGGTCTCCGGGGGGGCTGATGTGGCGAAGTCCCACGAGACCTACTGAACCCTCGGGAATTTCCGTTCCGACTCGCTTTCGGTCGGGATTCTCCCGGGCGTTCGAATCAGTGAATTCTGAACCCCGACGACGGGAGGCCGCGTACACGCATCTCATGTCCGGCTAATTCACTCAATTCAATCAATTAATTATTATATTTGTTATATCGTACATAGTCCGTAATTAGTGTTTTAAATCATTTATCTTATATATCAATAGACTTTTGTAACTAAATAAATAATCAACTTTCAATAATATAATATTCGTAAATTACATTGGGTTTGTTTTAACTTCGATCCTAACATTCCCATAGATCTAATGGAATGAATTTTATTTCAGTGCCAACCGTGTTTTATACAAAAATTACTACAGAAAACTTATATTACAGCAAACAGCCAATCAAATGTTGCTACTAAATCTACACTAAGATCAACCAATAATATCACTTCTTAGATTTGATTAATAACTACCTAATGTATGCCTATGGCGGGAAGGCGCGCGCGTTGTCGGTCTGCGCGTCGCGGGTAAGTTGTAACCTAATGCACCGTAAGTTGTAAGCGCGCGGCTATAAAACTAGCCCGCTGCGTTGTTAAGCAGCTCTCCAAAAATTATTTTGAGAAGGCAGTCAGACATCCCAACCCCCTTGTAATTCAGACTGCATCATATACCCCCGACCGAAATGACCCACCAGACAAACGACGTCCTAAACACGTCCTTAACGACCCCGATGACCAAATTACTACCGACAATGCTCCCTACATAGGGCTACACACAAACACCAGCCAAACACAGCGTCTTCGCCGGCGAAGACGAGGACCCCGATATCTTACGTCACCCGGACGTGGTCTTAACCCACGGCCTCGGGGGCGTGTGGACTAATCTAGTCCAACCGACCTCCCATTCGTCCCAACGTCATCCTAAGCCGAGGTCCGAGCCTCACAGGAGGCGCCCTTAGGAAGACGTTGCCCCCCTCGATGTCTTCGAGTCCTAGGGCTCTTTTCTCGGCGACGCCTAGCGCTCGCCCAACCCCCTGGTGACGCTGTAGCGGCCAGTAGGGCCAAGCAGCATACTCAATCCGAAAAAAAAAAAAGCGCGGGCCTTTCATTCGCCGGCGGCCACTGCGGAGTGAGGACGTGTTCATCGGCTCCGAGTGCAATGCTACAGTTCTCGTCATCTACGTGGAGTGATGGTGTCTGCCTGATCCAGCCGTGCAATGAAGCCTTCCTCGGCGTAAATATTCCATCAACCATGCTAATTTCCATCAACCATGCTAATTCACCCTAATCATCACTGTGCCGTAAATAGGTAATAAAGTACTTCACTGGTGTTTTATTATTTTCCTTTGATGGTACTTCGTAACCATCAACATGCTATATCTTATACATAAAATTCTCGTGTCACAATTTTCGTTCCCATACTCCTCCGAAACGGCTTGACCGATTCTCATGAAATTTTGTGTTGTATTGAGTAGGTCTGAGAATCGGCCAACATCTATTTTTCATACCTCCACGCGGACGGAGTCGCGGGCATCAGCTAGTAATGCGTATAATAAAGTGATCTTCTTGTGTTATTATTTTCCCGGGTAACTCCTGGTAATGTGGTAGGTGTTTACTGGTAAGGAAGACGAGGTAAGGTAATTGTGCAGCCGCGAGTCCTGTGATAGTCAGCGTCGCATCTGCACATACATGTGTTTGCTACAAGCCAAAAGCTGAGACTCTATTATTATTTATTCTGTTCCTCGCTAGATATTAGAGCATAGCTCGCGCTACAGTCTAGGCTAAGTGCGAAATATTAGCGCAGACTGGCATCCTTCACCCAGTAGAGACTACAGACATTGTTCTATGCTGCATCGCAGGGCACACGGCTTAAGGCATCGGTCTAATAGAACGCGATTACGCGACCTAGTGCGCGCGAATTTTAATTGAAAACTTCTTTAGCCGCGTTGAACACTTTATGGTAATTTTGTGGATTCGCGTCACCGACACCGACACCGTCACCGCGTTTTTACGAAGACAAAAGGTCTTAAATATAAATATACTACATTCGTAATTAAACTTTAATGCCTTAGTTTTAAGGTTTATATATATTTTTTTAAATTTTTAGTTTAAAAAAATAATAATTTAAATAGGTTCCGTTATTTTAATGGAAATGTAACTAATAATAAATAAATAAATAAATAAATAAATAAATAAATAAATAAATAAATAAATAAATAGGTATTCGTTTTCACTTCTATCGGCAGTCCCTATGACCACCAATTCTTTTTTCGCACGTAATACGTACGTTTCCCACGTAATTCCATAGACCGTAATATAGTCCGTAATTAGTCCATAATCTAATGACCCCTGCTGAACAAAATAAAACAAATAAAGTTGAAATTACAGTTATACCTTGTATTATAACTTCTAGGAGCCGCGCTACACACGCAGCCGCTACGCGTTCTGTTTGCTTCAGCCCTTACAGTGCAGACTACAGTGCAGTGTCGCTTGGTTATTGAAGGAAGCTTTAACGTTCGCGTGGAGTTTAGAAGGTGTTAACTGTAAAGCGCATTTATGTCACTTTAAATAAATTAACACACACTGTTCTCGTACATTCACTTTCATAATCTCTTATTAAAATATTAAGTAATTATAACTATTTTAATAATCCATACTTCCATTATATTTATTATAAAGTGTGACTGTCTGCCTGCTACTCTTGTTTTGACGAAGCTTATCAATGAATTACGTTATCTAGTAATTTCATAATTTGAAATTGTATTATGTATTACCATTGTAAATGAATGCAATTTAGAAATGAAAATCAGCTTTATTATGCTATTTCCAAAATATATTTGACGTTACGATCGTTACGAGAAACTTCGGCAGTCAAAGACTTGAGTAATGAACTGGTCTATATTGGGGGCAATTCCAGCCGAAATAAGCAAATACTTTAAAAGTATTGCTTCCATTAAATCGAATTCTCGAGCGCACACTTGAGCGAAGTGAAGAAAAGTGCACTCTGAGAACTCGAGGCCACTTCCCCCGGTGACGTTCGAGTGATCTAACCGTTTGTGAATAACTCAAATCTATAAATCTCTCTTCAAACTTCAATCTTTTTTATTCAAATAAACTTTTTAAAGTGCTTTGGAATCGTCGAGTGAATCTACCGCTGGTTCGGAATGACATTCCTACCGAGAAGAACCAGCAAGAAACTCAGTGGTCGCTCTTTTCAACCAAAATTACAGTCATTATAAAGATACAAGAAACTGTAGTAAAGAGTTTAAGGGACTTGGAAGTTGCCAGAACTTTCTGAAAAAACCCAGTAAATATGGCGCAAAATTATAGCATACAGCTTAGAGGTGTACATTCAAAGGCGTAGGTTATTCGCGAATAACCTACGCCTACACGAATTCGTCGTAATTTCAGTACCGAAATTATTTAATCTTGCCAAGTTCAGCAACACTTAACATGAAGATTCATATTTTAAGTAAAACACGTTATTTTGACCAGTGACTGTCAGAAATGACATTTCGCGCCTACTACCTTCTCTATGGCTGAAGGTTGCCATCTTGGAAACGTATCGAAAACTTGAAACACATTTTAATTTTTTTCTCGTTATCTACTTTACTGTTCTAAATTATTATATTTTTAATACAATCTATGTATTTTCCTCTTTTCATGGTAGAGTGTACAAGAGTAGGCCTAAAATGAACCTTCTTCTTTTAATCTTTTCAACGGGATTAGGCCGCTGGCGTTAAGAGCAGTTACTATAGTTTTATAATAACTTAGTATGAATTGTTTCACATCAAGAAGATTGATGGAGATTGGAGCTTAGCCTGGATTGGAGATTGCTTATCGCGGTGTTTACGCGTTCAATCCGCGTTTAGTCGGCGTTTAATCAAAGTAAAATATTCTGAAGGCCATTGAAGCTTAGCCAAAACTTCCACGCAGTAATATTCTACCATAAATATTTACTGATAGCCTGGTCGATATGGACCATACCAAATGTATTTCGGTTAGGCTAGCTAGCTTTAGGTTCTATTGTATTGTTTTCAACATAAAAAAAGTAAGTAGTTAACTTAATTTTTTAAAGTTATCAATAACTAGCTAATGCCCGCGATTTCGTCCGCATGAATAGGCATGATGACAGTAACCAAGAATCAATGAAATTATGAATTTATCTAATGAAATAAGATTCATGGATTATAAAAAACGTATTTATTTTTCTATTTCTAGTGAGATTGCTATTTATTTTGATAAAATAAATAGCATAAATTATGAGTTATAGGCAAAGTTTCTTGCCGGCTCTTATCAGTAGAATCAACATTCCGAATTGGCCGTAATTAGAGTATTGACATGAAGTGGCACAAGTTGTCCTACGTGAAATAAATTAAATTAAATTAATAATAATTTATCATCATTATGTAGTAAGGCTATGGCACAGCCTAGATATTATCCTTTCTTTTCTACTAGGTATAGGATAATATTATACTTACGCTGTGGCTATGGATAGTTATAAATAAGTATAGACAGGCAATTTCACTATGTATCGAAGGTGCTCATTCGTGTTCGGCGCTCAGTGAGTCGTGAAACGAAGTCACGTGACAGTTTTTCCCTGGCTCACTCTAGCACAACCAGCGCGACATACTCTCACGGCTTTTATAATGCTTATATCTGCCTAACCATTTATTCAGCAGATGACATAAGCACGCCTATGAAGCTTCCTAATTATTGACAGGCACCCATCATCGTAAGTCAATGGCACCCATCGACAAAAAAACACAAAGCTTCATAGACGCAGATTTTCCCTAGGGCAGTGAATTTGCTAAATTTTGTTTGAGAAAGTAATCATATAATTAATTAATGACCCGGTTTCGGCCACGACGCGGCGCCAGTCTCCAAACTCCAGAGAGATAAGCCATCTGCGCGGGAGATATTGTAGTGCACAAGTGTGTGTGCATACACGGCTGCACTTTCTGTTCCTTTACTCTCATAGCCCGATGGGACGAAAAATCCGTTACGATCGGAGAGAGATCAGGCGCAGGACCGACGCGACGGCTTTCCGTGCTCTCTTACGTGCAGGCACAGAGGTTAAACACCGCCAACTTCGTAACTCCGGGTTAGAAGTGAGAATTTTTAAGACAAAATATATGACGTGTGTGGTCCCAAAATGGACTCCACTTAGCATTTGCTATGTCACAAGCATAGTGTTGTCGCTCTGACTGTGCTAGGCCTGATCTTTGTTGCTTGAAGCTCGTTACGAGACAGCTGACGAGAATTGATGACTTGCCTATTCCATATTTTCTAATCGAAAAGTAAAGTATAGGGTGTTGTTGTTTCGCTGCAATAGCCTTTTTAATCATTGAGTTAAAGAGAAATTGTGTCTACAGAAGATTAACCTACCAATATAATAAACTAGCTGATAACCGCGACTCCGTCAATCTACCGTCGTCGTCGACTCTTTCGCGGCGTAATTAAAGGAATTACAACAAACTAACATGTTTGTATGTTAGTTTGTTGTAATTCCGTTCCGTAAACACGTTCGCATTTATAAGTATTATTTAGTAGGTCGCATTTATGTTGGAAATTATGCTTCCTTAAATTTTTTTGACGACCTCCGTGGCGCAGTGTGTATCGCTGTTGACTTAACGTGCGGAGGTCCCGGGTTCGATCCCCGGCAGGGTCAATTTGGGAATTTATAATTTCTGAATTTTCCCTGGTCTGGCCTGGTGGGAGGCTTCGGCCGTGGCTAGTTACCACCCTAACCGGCAAAGACGTGCCGCCAAGCTATATAGCGTTCCGGTACGATGCCGTGTAGAAACCGAATAGGGGTATGTGTTTAAAATAACTGCCATGCCCCTAACAGGTTAGCCCGCTACCATCTTAGACTTCATCATCACTTACCATCAGGTGAGATCGCAGTCAAGGGCTAACTTGTAGTGGATAAAAAAAAAGTCGCGCCGCGCTGCGCCAGTGCAGTGGGGCTACAGTAAATTCTAATAATTTTTTGGGATGGGGTCAAAAAAGGTAAGTAACCGATACACATACTATCGTCGTTTTTATTTTGTCCACAAGTTAGCCCTTGACTGCGATCTCACCTGATGGTAAGTGATGATGCCGTCTAAGATGGTAGCGGGCTACCATTTAAGATGGCAATTATATAAAGCCCATACCCCTATTCGGTTTCTACACGGAACATCGTAACGGAACGCTAAATGGCTTTGCGGTACGTTTTTGCCGGTAGGGTGATAAGTGGCCACGGCCGAAACGTACAAGGCCAGACCAGGGTAAATTCTGAAATTATAAATTCCCAAATTGACCCTGCCGGGGAACGAAACCAGCACATCAAGACACCAGCGCTCAAAACTGCGTCACGGAGGTCGTCAAAGCATGAGGATTAATATGGGTAATGTGTTATCTAGTATTATCGCTGAGCTTTCTACTATTAATAGAGCAATATATTTAAAAAAACTGTTTCCCCATTCCCCAAGCCTGTGAGTTAAGCCCAAAATAATATAAAACAGTTTAAAGTGTACCTATCTGGAGCGCAGCCAAATCGCATAAAGAAACAATGCTTAGCCTAATCCGACGGACCATAAGCATTGCACGCTCCCCCCACCACCCACCCCCCTTTTCCTTAGATACCTACTTACATGGTTGTGGAATAAAAAGGCTAACATTTAACTGGTTGGCAAAATATTAATAACGTTTTGGTTTGCAATTAAATGTGTTTTGTCAGCAAATATTTGAGATTGGCTTGCTATAAATTTATGGTTTGCAAAAATATCAAAATTTACTCTAAAATTATTTGTGAAGCCAATTTAATATATGAGCTACACTATGAAAGCTACAATTTAATTTAATTTAGGTAATCAGAAAATTTTAATTGTGATTGGCAAATAAAATTCTATTGGTAAAACGTGAAATGGACGCAACTTTTGTAAAGCAAGAAACTTAGTTAAAATTGAATAGTGAAAGTGCTCAGTAGAGCATTTTTTTGACTCCTTGCAGTAGCAAATGTATTTAATAACAAATGGTATCTGGAAATGTCTAATAACCACCACCACCACCACTACAGCCCATTAACGTCCCACTGCTGGGCACAGGCCTCCACTCTCATAGGAGAGAGGGAATTAGAGCTTAGACCCACCACGCTGCTCCAGTGCGGGTTGGCGGGCTTTAACGACTATTATCATGTTAGTGATAATAACCGGGACCGACGGCTTAACGTGCTCTCCGAGGCACGGGGGTGAAACACCGCCAACTTCCAACTCCGGGCTGGCACTGAGAATTTCTTAATTGAAAAACCCAATACCTATCAATTTTTATCCCGACCGGGAATCGAACCCAGGACCTCGTGATCCGCTGTCGACTACGCTAACCGCTAGACCAACGAGGCAGTCAATAATTGTTAACTATTATAATCCTTATATCCGAAGGTCGTTCGTGGGAATGAGCATACTATTCTTTAACAAAATTCCTCAACCTATTATAAACTTGCCTTTACACAAGTTTAAGATAACCATTAAAAGTATGCTCCTGAAAAAAGCTTATTATACTGTCGAAGATTATATTAATGATAAAGGCGCATGGATTTGACTCGCTCCAGCAATGCTCAGGACAGTGGTTACTTATGTATCTGTATATGTTGTATGTAGATTATTGTAAACATACCATATACTATTTTTTTTTTCAAAAGAGCAACCACCGAGTTTCTTGCTGGTTCTTCTCGGTAGAAACGGCATTCCGAACCAGTGGTAGATTCATTTGACTATTCATAAGAACTTGTAAAAAGTCTATTTGAATAAAAATAATTTGATTTGATTGATTTGATTTGATTTGATTAACATTTGTTTAGTTAAGTTCGGTACATTAACCCAATAGAACCTAAGTTCCACCACTTTATTTTTATAGGAATGAAAAAAAGCTTAATCCACGCCGTTGAAGTCGCGGGCATTATCTAGCAGTTTAATAATCAAATAATACAATATTTGTTTTCTTCCGAAGCAAAGTTGTAGGAAGTAACATATTGATTATTGACAGGCTAAAATATGTGTGGAAGGTCGGGGCTCTGGGGAAATCTAGCTCCGACTCGGCGAGAGGGAACTGCCGATGACATATACCACTCCGCCCTCCTGACTACCTCCTGGTCTACTGTCGGTAACTCATCTACTTGTTAAGAGCGACTAATACGCATTTTTTTATCCACTACAAGTTAGTCCTTGACTGCGATCTCACCTGATGGTAAGTGATGATGCAATTTAAGGTGGTAGCGGGCTAACCTGTTAGGGGTAAGTATGGTTATATAAACCCATACCCCTATTCGGTTTCTACCGTACCGGAACGCTAAATCGCTTGGCGGCACATCTTTGTCGGTAGGGTAGTACAAATCCACGGCCGAAGCCTCCCGCCAGGCCAGACCAGGGAATTCAGGGAATTCATATTCAGAAGTTATAAATTCCCAAATTGACCCTGCCGGGGATCGAACCCGGGACTTCCGCACGTTAAGACAACAGCGCCCAACACTGCGGGAAAGTTTGGTAAATCCTTGATCGCCTCATCTTATCCTGCTCATTTTATAAATGTGATAAACATGTTTATGTGTTTGACGTGAATTGGTTTGGAGAGTAACATTACAGTGTTTTTTTTTTAATTTCATCCCGGAAAATCAAAGAGCTCCCACGGGGTTTTCAAAAAGCGTAAACACATCGTAAATTGATTAGGAAATGTGTTATTGAAGTAAAACAAAAGCAATTTAAACTTCTATGTTTATGATATTGGAAAGCAGTGCCAACGCGTTGGATCTATACCTACTAATATTATAAATGCGAAAGTTTGGATGGATGGATGTTTGCTACTCAATCACGCCAGAACGACTAAACGAATCTGGATGAAATTTGGCACAGATATACATAGATTATACTTGGAATAACAAAAAGGCTACTTTTCATACCGGAAAATTCAAAATTCAAATTCAAAATTCTTTATTTGCAGAAACATTATTTGCAATGAGATGTTATTTGTAAGTTTCCAATATAAATGTTTCACCTTAAGATCAGGCATGCAAAATTACATATTTTGTTTATAATATTGTCTATTATTTGAAATTTAAGAATTCATCTATTGTGTAAGTAGAAGCACCTTTCTGTAAGTCACCTTTTAAGTCTTGACTTAAATAGATTGAATGTGAGTTCTCTGATTGCTTTCGGAATTTTATTGTACACTATAATAGATTTTACTGCGCAGTTTCTTACTAAAATGGCACTTCTACATCCTGGCATTCTTTTTTTTGTGTGATCAAATCATAAGCTAGTTTAACAATAATGCATTTCATTGTTTCTGCCGCGAATTGAACCCTGGACCCACCTATAAGTTTGAGTATGTGTGCGGTGTGTATAAGGGTGGGAATCGAACCCACTTCACTCACCATGTAGCGCCATGGAGGACGTCTGTACTTCCCACTTTCTCATATCGGCCCCCTGCCCTCGATGGCCATAGCAACACTTGTCCATACATATGCATGAGGCTGAGCGCTCGCCCGCACCACCGGCATTGTAATTATTTTCATTTTCGAGCTCCGTTTTTTGGGTTCCGTAGTAAAATAAGGATCCTTTTTGACGACCTACCACAGAACAGTGAGAAACTGACAGCGTTGCCATCCTTATATGTGGTTGACGTCCAATCTGCACGCACGAAACGGCTTGTTCTACGTTTCTGATACGTTAAAGTATGAAATACCCTTCCTGCCACGTATAACTTAAGGACCTTCAAGGCAGGAGTAAATAGGACCATCTTCTAGGCAAGCGCGTTCCAACCTAGATCTCATCTAGTCGTCTCGTCTTTTCACGTAGCACGATTGTCGTCAAGCGCAAGCCTATTTTTCCATAAATCAAAATAAGACCTCCCTGGCGCAGTTGTGAACGCTATGTTGTAAGGGGGAGGTTGAATTCCCAGTCCGACAAACTTATCTGACCCGGTGACAACCTCGCTAGTCCATATGAAAAATAAAATAAAAACAAAAATAAACAGGCATAAAAATTAGTTCCAATTTTGGTCACCGGGTGAGATAAGTTTGTGGGACTATTTTGCAATAAATAAAAAAAATACCTCCTTGGCGCAGTTGTGTGCGCTAATTTTGTTAGTAGTTGTCCCGGGTTCCTTTCCCAGCAGGGTCAATATGGAAATTTATATTTACTGAATTTTCTCTGGTCTGTTCTGGTGTTCATGTTCGTACTGAAAAGCGATGGATCGTTCCGGTATACGATTAAAAATCGACTAGGCATACTAATACCTACCCTACATACGGCCATAAACTACCGTTTAAGCAATTTTTCACCGCATCGCTCCGGAACCCAACCTTATTTTGACACGTAGGTACTTGACCGTTTATCTTAAATTTCGTATCGAAAATTAAACATTTTCCGCATAAATATTTATTAATTCTATTTGAATATAAATTTTGCTGAAAATTTTACATCAACAAAACATAATAAAATTCCCGCAATGGTATACCTATACTGACCCGTAGCGCTATAACAAACTACCTATAGGTAATAGGTTGTGGCAGGACGAAAGAGACGCGACGCAATGCGACGCGATACAACTCTATGTGAAAAACTTAACTACACGATAACGTTGGATAACATTAAGGGTCTGATACTGTATGATACTGTCGCGTCGTATGACGTACTATTGCACTTATTGAGTCGCGTTGTCGTGTTTGTCGGTGACTTAGGTTAGAGCTTGACCCTTGCACGTGGCCTACAAATACAATGTTGAGTTGATAAGTTTTTCATTCTCGATTAGGTAAATCGTGTCGCATCGCGTTGCATTTCGTCGCTCACCGGACAGTAGGACAACGGTTTAGATACTCAAAGACTACTCGTTTTTTTATTCACTAAAAGTTAGCCCTGGACATTGATCTCACCTGGTGGTAAGTGATGACGCAGTGTTATAAATATTTGCATGTTAAAGTGTCAGTAAAATATGCAGGGCCTCTTTAATTTGAAGAACTTTGCTAACCACCCATGTATTCTTCATTTCATTTCATTTTTATTTCATTTCACTGTAACATGGAAGCAGGCTATCCTGTTAGAGGTGTGGCTGTTAAATTAAACCCCAAATCGGTTTCTACACGGCATCGTACCGCAACCCTAAATCGCTTGTAGAGACCTATTAACCGGTGAGGGTGGTAACTAGCCATGGCCGAAGCCTCCCACCAGTCAAGCTTATCGTCGTTTATTAAAAAGGATTTTTTAAAGGAAAGCATCGAAAAGTAATAACTGCGAGCGAATATAAAGTTTAAATGAAGGCTGTACGGATGTTGAGGCGCGATGCGGGACGACGCCACTTCCGCTGCGAATGGGAATCTCTACAGCGGGCACTGGTATATAAACGAATTTTATTCCTGAAATATTGGAGTGGAATATATATTAATATTATAAATACCACTGTGTGTTTTGCTGGCCCATCTTTTCTTTGGAAATTTTGAATAGACTTAGATTGTATTCCGGGGCTGTAAGCTCTACTTTTATTCAAGAAAATCAAGGAGTATACGCTGGAATAAAAAACTCAATCTACGCGGACGTAGTCGCGGGCATCATATAGTATTACGTATATCCATACCAATATCACAGGCTAAGGAGGTATGTTCTTTCCACAGGTTCTTTCCTACCAGTTGTGCGATTATTTTTTAGTGAACAGAGGATCTCCCACAATTGATTTCCATGTCCCTGTTAGTTTTATATAGAATAGCCATTTAAAACTAAAAAGTGCGCCGAAATTTGATGACGTCACGATTCAGTATTTTATACAAAGTTCCATATACTAAGGACGCGTTTTGACGTTTGAAAAAAGTACCCGATTTGACTAGTTCTCAAATAGTAGTTCTAAATATTACACTTAAATCAAGCGAGAACGCAGGAATAACCTATGACCCAATTGCATGCAAGTTTTCTCGCTATGTTCTCCATAACTAAAGGAAATAATATTAATAGCTAAAAAAAAGACGTGTGGCACTCGGAGACTGCCGCGGTAAAGCTATTGCATAGCATTTTTTATCAACTTGCTATGACTAGGTACTTGTGTTGTTGACTTCAAGTTGTTGAAAATATAAAGGCGAAATAATTTTAAAGAATTATGTTTTCAATAGTCCGGGTGTCCAAGGGGAATCAAAAAAACCTCCGAGGTTTAAATTATAGTTTTTGTATTTTCAACAACTTGAAGTCAACAACACAAGTAGTCATAGCAACCAAAATCATCTTTTCATAAAAATAGTCTTTTTATTTTTAACAACTTGAAGTCAACAACACAAGTAGTCATAGCAACCGAAGTGTTAGGTTTTTTTCGTTACGGAATTTCTGGATTCAGTCTCCACGCTCAAGGCCCGCGATAGAAGCTATGCAATAGCTTAAAACATAACTTCGAAAAGTTAGAGGTTGCCTGGGATTCAAACCTCGGAATAAGAGACCGGAGTGTACACCACTAGGCTATTGCCACTTCTTATTTCGGAGTTCGGATTCAATTTCTTATATTTCTGTTTAGTGGATCTAGCGACTAGTCCAACATATTGCGAGACACAAATCCTCTATTTAGCGATATATCCCCGCGGCTCATAGCTACCGTACTCACTGCTCTACGTCCAAGAATTCTATTCCTTTGTAAAGCTCAGACAAACGAGCCGAAACAGCGGCAGATGACGTCATACTGAATGCGTAATAACTCTAAATAGCGGATTTAGTGATTAGTCTAATAATTGTAATACTCAACGCCTATTACAATTTACTAGATCATATCCGGGACTTCTTCCACGTGGATAAAATTTTTTATATCCTGTTTGTATTATTTGATTTTAATTCTGATACAATATAGCACTCGAATGAAATTTACCTGGTGGCAGATAATGCAGTCCAAAATGGTAACGCGCTCGCCTGTTAGGAGTAAGTATGGCGGTTATTTAAAACCCCATACCCCATGCCGGTTTTAATACGGCATTGTACCGGAATGCTTAATCACTCTTTGCTGGAGTAGCTATGTCACTAGTCAGGTCTTTATGTAAGGACAACTTAGAGGATCCATGCAAAAAATAGGTTCTGCATGATTGTAGAACAAACCAACATACAAATCATCTGCCACATCTATAGAACTGAGTAGGATTTTTGTTATTATTAGAACTAGGATACAGACACGGTGCTGTTATACGCCGTTGCCGTCCCGCGTCGTGTTTGTCCAAGGCCTTGCAGCTAATGCGGAGTTGCGGAGGTAAGAGGGAACAGTAATGGATATGATCCGGGTAATCCGGCGCCATCCCGCGGTCCCCTGACCGTGCGTCTTTTCAGTTGTAGTGTATAGTATACCTACTTACTATAGAATAATAGAGAACCAAAATAAAAACAATATCGGGTATAGGTACCAACAGTATATGTTTACGATAAGGAATTCGACATTTATTATTTTTGCCATTTCGCATTTGTAGCAATTTTGCTAAAAACAGGTACTGAGACTCTATAGGCTATCGCCGCTAGTACAGTACTATTCCCTATTCTGTGCTAGTACCTCATAACTTACCCTAACTTTAAACATTTATAACGTTTTCATTAGCAAATCTCCGGCTTGTGAAAGGTTCGTCAATACCTCCCCCCCCCCCCCCCCCCCCCCCTAACCCCGCGAGCTAATACGATCAAAGGGTTAGTAAAAGTCTGTTAATAATGTACGCCTCAAAGTAACAAAAATAAGTATGCTCAACTTTTAGGACGTACTTTGTTCAACTAATGTTTGAAATATTTCATTTTCGTGTTGAAAACGCTAATAATTAATCCATACTAATATTATAAATGCGTAAGTGTCTGTCTGTCTGCTACACTTTCACGGCCTAACTACTTAACCGATTTTGATGAAATTTGGTACAGAGAAAGATTATATCCCGGGGAAGGACATAGACGCGGGTTTCATCTAGTAATTTATATTGTAGATGATGCCCGTGAGAATTAAGGTATCTATTTCCCGTGGGAACTGTGATTTTCCGGGATAAAATGTAGCTAATGTCTTCCCCCATGGATGCAATTTATCTCTGTACCAATATGGTAGAACAGATGGCCCTAGAAAGCGTTCCAGACAGACTACGCTTTCAGGGCTCATCTGAATAACCGAATTAGATGAAATTTGGTACAGGGGTAGGTTGAATCCCGGGACAGTTAAGTGGGAATTTAAAAACAAAAGTCGCGGGAATCAGCTAGTTTGTAATATTCGTGTCGAGTAAGGGCTTTAATACCTATTAATATATATATAATATAATATAATAATCTTTATTTCAAGCAACTGGGGCTCAACTTGTTAGTATTACAATTGACTTAAAAACTAATGTTAGTAATTATTATAGATTATTAAAGCATATATATATATATTTATCATAACTGTGGCCTCACCAGCACCTGAATAAGGTGTTCAAGCATCGGTGAGTCCATCTTCCTCGCAAACATATTCAGGATGCCGTTGGTACCTGGTATTAATGTTTTTCAGGAATTGGTGTACAGTAAATAGTCATAATTATAAAGCATTGGACGTTTATGTCTAATAGCGATGCTACCTCGCGCATTGCTAATAGTCAACTGAACGATTTAGGTATCTATACTATCTACCCCAGATATCTAAATTCCTATGAAAATACTTAAAAATCTTACTAATATTATAAATGCGAAAGTTTGGATGGATGTATGGATGTATGGATGGATGGATGGATGTATGAATGTTTGTTACTCAATCACGCCCCAACGGCTGAACGGATCTGGCTGAAATTAGGCACAGAGATAGATTATAGTCTGGAATAGCACGTAAGCACGGGCATTCGCTAGTAAATTTATTTTTGACGACCTCCCTGGCGCTGTAGTCTTATTGTGGGAGGACTCGGATCCGATTCCCGGCAGGGTCTATTTTGGAATTTATAATTTCTGAATTTTCTCTGGTCTGGTCTGATGGAAGGCTTCGAGCGTGGATAGTTAGTAGTTACCACCCGGTGACCCAGCCAGCTGCATAGACGTGCTAGCAAGCGATTTAGCGTTACGGTACGAAGTCGTGTATATACCGATAGGGGTATGGGTTTTAATATAACTGCCGTACCCCTAACAACTAAACCGCTAGCATCTTAGACTGCATCATCATTTACTATCACGGGAGAGTCAGAAAGTCGTCAATTCAGAGAAAACTTCGTAATCGCGATATAGACTCTTCGTATCCTTCGTGTGCTACCAGTAGTACTCCTATTGGATTATGTGCGGACTGCGAAGACCGCCACAGACTAAACGAACATAGAACCTGAGCAAGAACTTTCTTGATACTCTTGTCAATCTCTTAATGTTAAACAATCTCTCCTCTCTCACTTGTTCGCACGCTCGTGGCATTTTACATCAACAGAGCGGGCGTACTAATAGAGCGTTGTATCACTTATTGTGTAGGTACGTTTTTGTGTTTATGTCAAACTAGCTGATGCCCGCGACTTCGTCCACGTGGTTTAAGTTTTTTGATTCCCGCGGGAACTCCTCAATTTTCCGGGATAAAAAGTAGCCTATGTCTCCAGGTCCTCAACTATACCCATGCCAAAAATCACGTCGATCCGTTGCTCCGTTGCGGCGTGATTGAAGGACAAACCAACAAACCAACAAACAAAGTGACTTTCGCATTTATAATATTAGTATGAAGTATGATGTGTAAATTGTAAGTGTGTTCAATAAATACAATACAAATAAAATAAAACTAGTCACTGTTTATGTACTCAATAGAATTAGAAAGCGTGGGGATCTACTATACCTACTACCTCTATGGTGGGGATAGAATGTGCATTCGATCGTCAGGTAAGTAATCCACCCCGCTATCTAAGATGTATTTAACTCAGTTCGGTGATGTATCCTACAATTATAACACGCCATATTTCAGTCAATACGCCACGATTATCCAACCACGATAGTTATCGCTCGCGTGCCGCTAATACGGTGTGATTTGCGATAATACAGCACTTACAATATTACCATTATCACACAGGTATGCTTTAATAATACTATTATCAAACAGTAATGCTAAATGCAGGATAAATGGAAAAGTATAGCCTTCGTGTCCGTTTCAGGATTTAGATTGGGGGTTTTCATATTTCAACGTAAATACACTAGGTTATTTAGGTACCTACATAAACTAGAAGGCGCACGGCGCAAGACCGTGGCTTGTGGAGGACCCTACAAGAGACCTATGTCCAGCAGTGGACGTCCATCGGTTGACGACGACGACGACGACGATAAACTAGAATATTAATTCATGAATGGAGGCTTTTCCTATCAGTCAGGTTAAGTAGATACTATCGCTTAAAACAGTATTATTAGTATTATTTTAAAACTAGATTTTGCCCGCGTCTTCGTCCGCATGGATTACACAAATTTCAAACCCCTATTTTACCCTCTTGGCGGTTGAATTTTTAAAAATCCTTTCTTAGCGGATGTTTACGTCATAATAGCTATATGCATGCCTCCGTCCAGTGGTTTGAGATGTGCGTTTATAGCAACCTTTTCCTTTTATTGTATACTAGCGGTCCGCCCCGGCTTCGCACGGGTAGCACTTGATCAAAATAGCCCATACCCAATAATGGTCAGTCGGCACTGAGACGAACAACTCCACAATACGTTCTCAAATTTTGTTCAGCAAACCGCTGTAAACGCTTGGCACTTGAGTCTCCAATACGACGTATTTTCGCTGCCCTCGCCTGGGAACTATGTTTAGAACTAACGACTAAGTTGAGACCTGGCTCTTCTAGGCATTTCGCAGTCTGTCTACAACAGTTAGATATTAAAATGTTTAAAAAAATGTTAGTAAGTTCTCTTGTACTTATTATGACATACAATTGACAAATATGACACCTATTTTGTCAGTCAGAATTTGAATATAAAAAAAAATTAATAGACGAATAGAGGTTAAACGTAAGAAGTTGAAAAATCAATTTATTATTGCAAATTTCGTAGGGATCTATTTTTACCCTCGACGAAGCGGAGACGGTATATGTGTTTGCCCTAAGAGGTTGTGTGTTTGTTTCTTTGTTTGTGCACTTTTTTGTCACCATTTTTCTCAAAAAGTACTGGGCCGATTGAGATGCGGTTTTTTGCATTAGATACGTATAGCTTGTGAGAAGGTTTTTAGATATATTTTAGGACCATAGACAACCAAGCTGAGCTGTAGTCTATGATTTTAATATTTCAACATGTTACCATTTTTCACAAAAACTATTGGGCCGATTGAGATGCGGTTTTTTGCATTAGATGTGTATAGCTTGTGAGAAGGTTCTTAGATATATTTTAGGACCATAGACAACAAAGCTGAGCTGTAGTCTGTGATTTTATTTTTTCAATATGTTACCATTTTTCACAAAAAGTACTGGGCCGATTGAGATGCGGTTTTTTGCATTAGATGTGTATAGCTTGTGAGAAGGTTCTTAAATATATTTTAGGACCATAGACAACAAAGCTGAGCTGTAGTCTATGATCTTAATTTTTCAACCACTGTTACCATTTTTCACAAAAAGTACTGGGCTGATTGAGATGCGCTTTATTGCATTTAGGACTTCGTGCGATTACAAAACAGGAAACTGGTACCAAAATTTTAAAAAATCTGCGCCATTTTGAAATTCTTTGTTAATTGACCGATTTCGTTCAAAATCTATATTTAGGGCTCCCGGGGTCACAAAACAGGAAACTGGTACCAAAATTTTAAAAAATCAGCGCCATTTTGAAATTCTTTGTTAATTGATCGATTTCGTTCAAAATCGATATTTAGGACTCCCTGGGGTTACAAAACAGGAAACTGTTACCAAACTTAAAAAAAACAGCGCCATTTTGAAATTCTTTGTTAATTAACCAATTTTGTTCAAAATCGATATTTAGGGCTTCGTGGGATTACAAAACAGGAAACTGGTACCAAAATTTTAAAAAATCAGCGCCATTTTGAAATTCTGTGTTAATTCACCGATTTCGTTCAAAATCGATATTTAGGGCTCCCTGGGGTCACAAAACAGGAAACTGTTACCAAAATTTTAGAAAATCAGCGCCATTTTGAAATTCTTTGTTAATTGACCAATTTCGTTCAAAATCGATATTTAGGACTCCCTGGGGTTACGAAACAGGAAACTGTTACCAAAGTTTTAAAAAATCAGCGCCATTTTTATTTATTTTGTTATCACCATAATAAATGAATTCAGTTTAGTACAGTAAAATCTGTACTACTTGTAAGTCTTACCACAACCCGTGAGCTGCTTTAGCAGCTCGCGCACAGGGCGAAATACTAGTTAGATATATATAGCTTGAGAGAAGGTTCTTAGATATATTTTAGGACCATAGACAACCAAGCTGAGCTGTCTCTATGATTTTAATATTTCGATATGTTACCATTTTTTACAAAAAGTACTGGGCCGATTGAAATGCGGTTTTTTTCATTAGAAGTGTATAGCTTGTGAGAAGGTTCTTAGATATATTTTAGGACCATAGACAACAAAGCTGAGCTGTAGTCTATGATTTTATTTTTTCAATATGTTACCATTTTTCTCAAAAACTACTGTGCTGATTTAGATGCGGGCTTTTTGTTTTAGATATATTTAGCTTGTACCTAGATGCTGCCCAGGGTATCATGATGGAGTCAGGAGGCGATCATGGGAACTCCTTAAATTCTCATCGTATACCCGTCGCGTTTGGACTCTTTTGATTTGTCCATTTGAAAAGGGTTTGGCCATAGTCCACCACACTGGTCAAAAAAACTACTGAGCTGTCAAAGATGCAGTTTTGTGTTTTAGATATTATGTAATATATACGTTTGCTACGTTCTAATTGTTGTTTCAAAGTTATAAAGGTCAAAGGTATAATGGAGCTCTGCAGTTCGTCGTGGGTTTTTTTAAAATTTTTAATTTTATTACTTGTTTAAGATAATTTTTTGAAAATAAAATATAGCCTACGTTACTCGCTGATAAAGTAGCTTTCTATAGGTGAAAGAATTTTTAAAATCGGTCGAGTAGTTTTTTAGTTTATCCATTACAAACAAACAAACAAATGTTTCCTCTTTATAATATTAGTTTAGATTTAGATTTAGATGACAGTATTATGTCACATACCTTGACATCCCTAAAATAAGGATTATAATTCTAAAACACGAACAGCATTAATATTATAATAATACGGCTTTATGCGATGGTAATATGTCCCGTGTGCTAAAAAATCATAAAGTCAACTTATGTGTGATCCAATCACATTGTTTATCGTTAAAGTCGACATAGAATATGGAATTTGCTAGTCATATCGTATTCAAGGTATTAGGAACAACTGCATTGTGTTGAAGTTTTATTTTATCCACCACTACTTACCCCTTCACTGTGAGGGATATGGCAGTTATATTACTATATTGATGACTTCCTAATGACAATGTTGCATAGAAGCAACCGGCTTTGCATCCAGCAGCCCAACGTACGGTTGTGTATTATTTACATATTCTAACATTTTTCTTTTTATGAAAAGGGCAACTTTTTATGAAAAGGAATTAATAATTATTAGTAAATAGGTAGTTAATAGAGTAGAATTTTCCGAACCGGTGGTAGAGTCTTGACGTATTGTAGCCAAGTTGTCCTACTTTAATTAATTGGTAATTGTACCACATTCTTGCAAATAAATTATTCTATTCTATTCTACTTGAAATGAAATGAAATGAAATTTATTTATTTTGAAATTCATTTATTTTTCTGAAATAAATAAATCATTTTTTATCATTTTATCACGCCTAATCCATACTTAATATTACAAATGCGAAAGTGTCTGTCTGTCTGCTACGCTTTCATGGCTCATATGGTCAACCGATTTTGGTGAAATTGGGTATAGGGATAGGTTGTATCCCGGGGAAGGACATAGGTCATAGGCTACTTTTTATCGCGAACGAAGTCGTGGGCATCGCCTAGTACTAGATTTTATTAATAATAGTATTTTATTAATAATACTATTAATAATTATAAACTTGGTTAAAGAAAAATGTTTATTAATTTTAAACTTGGTTTAAAAATGATTAAAAATATTTTTATTCTATGATGTAACTAAAAATGTATGCTTTTCGCAATTATTCCTATATCTGTGCTTTATGGCGTTGCTTCGTACCAAATTTCAAGATTCTGAATTCACGGGAAGTACCCTGTAGGTTTTGATTCCCTTGCGAGTGTCAAAAATTTGCAGCATAAACGGCTGTATCTTTTGATTGCGTTGGCATAGACGTTTGATTTTTTCACAGCTCCAAGGGACAGTAGACCTGAGTATTTGATATAAATTTCAGCTTGATACCTCCATGCGTTCCTGAGAAAAAGGGTCTTGACACACAGACGGACGGACAACAAAGTGATCCTATAAGGGTTCCGTTTTTTCCTTTTGAGGTACGGAACCCTAAAAAAGTGTAAAATGGGGGTAATAATTTAGTTGCCTGTCGTCATGAAGCAAAATGGCGCTGGGCTCGCAGCTCGGCGCAATATCCCGCTAAAAGGTTTTCGTCCATGCGGCTACTAAAAGCGGCCGAAACCTCGTTACTCGCGAAAATATCGACAAAAGTGTCGGGATGTATCGATATCGATTTGCGAAGCGACGTTATATATACTAATATTTTAAATGGGAAAGTTTGTTTTTTGGTTTGTCCTTCAATCACGCCGCAACAAAGCAACGGATAGACGTGATTCTTTGCATGGGTATAGTTGAGGACCAGGATGACATAGGCTACTTTTTATTCCGGAAAATTAGTTCCCAAAAAATTTTTCCACAAGGACGTAATCGCGGGCATCAGCTAGTCGTAAATATATTGATGGATATTTTGTTTGTTACACAAATTCGAAGGAAACTTGCGACTCGAGGGAAATTACATGATAGGTATCCGATACAGCTACAAGGAGGGACAACCAATATATTTTATTCTACGTAAATTGCAACATTTATTTTTCCAATAATTTTACAAATGAAATCTTATATTATTTTTTTATAAAATACTAGTTGATGCCCGCGACTTCATCCGCGTGGTTTGAGGTTTTTTGGTTCCCGCGGGAACACTTTAATTCTTCGGGCTAAAAGTAGCGTTTGTGTTAGTTGACCGAGCGAAGCGAAGGTCTCTGAGTCTACTTGAGTGAATTTGCACTTGTCCGTCCTAGGGTTGCCAACCATACTATAATACTACTAGATGATGCCCGCGACTTCGTCCGCGTGAATTGATGTTTTTTTAAGATTTAAACTATCCTATCTCTCAAGTTGGATCGAACTGCACATGGTGTGCGAATTTTATTATAATCGGTTAAGTGGTTTAGGAGTCCATTGAGGACAAACATTGTGACACGAGATTTATATATATTAAGACTAGATGATGCCCCCGACTTCGTCCGCGTGAATTGATGTTTTTTTAAGATTTAAACTATCCTATCTCTCAAGTTGGATCGAACTGCACATGGTGTGCGAATTGTATTATAATCGGTTAAGTGGTTTAGGAGTCCATTGAGGACAAACATTGTGACACGAGATTTATATATATTAAGATTATTATTGGTATTGTACTGTATTTCGGGTCTGCGTACTATAGGTATACTGTTGAAGAAGCACATAGTACGCAAAAATATTCCATAAAATACTATTTTTGTGAAGTGTACTATATTTTTTTATAGCTTAGTCCGAAAAATACTATATTTCGCTTATGAAATGTTAGCAACCCTATCCGTTTGTCTATCAGAGCCTTATAACTTCTGAATTACTGAACGTAATTACTTCAAATATAAATATAATATGTAAACCGATGGCCTCCCGCCAAATATGGCTTAAAAAGTTATAAAAATCTTTATTTCAGGGGGGCTCTCATAGAAGCGAATGCGAAGTAAAATATTTTTTATAGCGTTACATATGGTTGTGGTATATCATTTTAAAGATAATTAGGAATAGAGTCTAAAAATATTTTTGTTTATATTTTTCCCCTAAAATTGACGAAATGGGGGGCTTTCAAAGTGGTGATTTTCTAACGTTAAAAGTTGACCTCAGAACTCTCAATTTTCTGAAAGGCTAAGACTGAAACTAGATCAATTATTTGAATTATATCCTGTACTTGAACAACAAATACTAAAATTAGATAAATATTATAAGGAAACGAAATTATTTAATTTTTAATGAGATTTAGTATTTTTAACAGAACCTCACAATGGTGTCAATAGATGGCGCTAATGTTAAGAGATAAATATTATATGGAAACGAAATTGTTTAATTTTTAATGGGCTTCAGCATTCAGTCAGTTTAACAGAACTTCACAATTATGTCAATAGATGGGGCTCTGTAAAAGTTTATTCGTTTTATGGATACCGCGAGGTCTCAGTTCGGGGCGAACCACTAGTTATTCTAGATGTAGACTATAAACTCTGTGCCAAATTTCATCTAGATCCGTTCCGCCGTTCTGTCGTTATTGTGTAGCAAACATCCATAATAATAATAATAATCCATCCATCCATCCATCCATCCATCCATCCAAACTTTCGCATTTATAATATTATATTAGTATAATAGATAGACTAGAGAATACCCGTAACTTCGTGTGGATAGCTACGAGTTTAGTATAGGTTTAAAGAATCCCGTGCAAAGAACTCTTTGATGCCACGGGATGGAAATAAGAATCATATGTTTACCTATTTCAATTTCTGGGATACATCTTACTTACCTTCAAAATCAGTAGAAGTCTCCCTCTGCGTTGTATTCCTCATTGCTGAGGGTCGTGACCCCTTTCCATCAATCACATAATGGTAGGGGGTTTCTCAGGATAATAATGCGGTGGGTTTCAAGTCCTTCCGCATAATCAGTAGAATAGATGGATCGTAATTACTAGTAGATCGTACAAGACTTACGTAAGTCTTACTTTTGTAAACTATGGCAACAGTAAAACAATTATTAGTAGTATTAGGTAATAACGTAGCTTTTGCTTTTGCATCCATGATCCAAAGTAATTCCAAAATTGGAAAAGTCTCTCTGTCTGTCTTCTACGACTCCGCGGCCCATCTTTTGAACCGATTTTGATGGGACAGAGATAAGTTGCATCCTTCGGAAGAAAATGGTCTATTTATCGCGAAAATTAAAAAATATAAATTCACGCGAGTTGAGTTGACTGTTGAGTTTCTTGCCGGCTCTTCTCAGCAGAATCTGCTTTCCGAACCGGTGGTAAAATATGGTGTAACATGAGAGACACCGTACATGTTTTAAATAAATTGAGTTTTTTTTAGCGGACTTCATCTAGTTATGATTTAACTAGTAAGTAGGTAGATACTGTAGAGACTTTGCAGAAGTTATTGAAAAGAAAAATCACAGCCCGATAAATAAATGAAAGTTTAATTTGTTCTCAGAAAGAAGTTACGTCAAAGTTTTTAAGCTCGGCTTCAATTTCGAAGAATCAACAATGATTAATATTCGACTTCGAAACTTGTTTGTAATCTCTTAAATGTATTTTATTCAAAAGTTAGAAAATTTCCACTGTTTTGTTTCAGGCCGCTGTTAAAATCGAGAAAGTACTTTTTGAGACTAGCGCTGTCAAACAAACATGAAAGGTGCTACAGAACCTGAATTCTACAGAAACCGAAATCGGTTTTTACACGGCATCGTATCGGAACATCTACTCTACTGACATGACTCTACTCAAGCTTCCTCTTTTTTACAGTTAGAAGTTTCTCCCTTTTTTCCAACCTACATCAAAACGTGCAAATGCAAGTTTTGATGTAGAGCTCAGTTGTACACCCAGTCTGGGTGGTGTCACAGACAAACATGTTATTAGACACAATAGTATAAATGATTGTTTGTTTGTGACACCATCATTAATTAAATACATTTTCTTCTTCTTCTTTCTTCTTCATCGGTTCTCCAAACTAAGTGCCCTGCCCATTGCCACTTCAGCTTCGAGCAACTCTTCGAGCTATATCAGTGACGGTTCTCCTAAGAATCTTTTAATTTCTGATTTGATCACTCCCATCATTAGGGATACTCCCAGCATAGCCCTCTCCATTGCCCGCTGAGTGACCCTGAGCTTCCTTATCAGGCCCATAGCTACTAACACAACCATTATTGTACTTAATATTGACTTACGTTACGTTTGGCCATAAATATTTCCTTAATAATACCACCAGTCATCAAAACTCGGAATTATAAAATTACAAAGCCTACGACGAAAATACGGGGGTTTCAGTATAATTACGAACACTTTTTCTCATTGTCCCTCAATGATTTAGGGGCGCTACACACGGAAAGTTGAACAAAGCATCGGAAGGGCTGTGAAGGAATAAATTGTCGGCTTTATACGGCTGCCTTGTTTTACTGCCCACACATAGACCACACAGACTTTTCTTTTTAATTCAGTAGAGCTCTTCTCAGAATAAACACCTTTCCGAAACGTTGGTATGGTAGAGTAAAACATGACGTAACATAAGAGACACTTGTATGTCCCACATGTTATAAATAATTGAGTATATTTCAGTCTAAGATGGTAGCGGGCTGATACCTGTGGGCGAGGATGGTACCTGTTAGGGATACGGCAGTTATATTAAACCAATACCCCTAATCGGTTTCTACACGGCATCGCGCCGGAACGCTAAATCACTTGGCGGTACGTCTTTGCTCGAAGGGTGGTAACTAGCCACGGCCGAAGCGTCTCACCAGGCCAGACTTGAGAAAATTACTAGCCGACTACTAGGTCAATTCTGCCACGTACCTGTAAATTATGGAACCAGCTTCCATCTTCTGTGTTCCCTCATAATATTGGATAGAGGCAGGCGTTACTTTGCGGAAGTACATATATATATACCTATATATATATCCTATATATATATATATACACTCTGAATTACATATAAAAAAAAAAATAAGTATATAAAATCACTGTACCACATACATCTTTCTTTTGTCGCGGATTATAGCGAATTAAACTTCTGGTTCCTTCATTCATTAATATGGGGCTCTTCGAAGGGCGGATAAACAAAAATCTCAAAAGCCAGCATCGCGGTGCTGCAGATGTTCATGGGCGGCGGTAATCTCTTACCATCAGGTGACCCGCCTGTATATATATGTCACCGTAAGATTGAAAAAACCGTTAGATTATAATCTAACTCGCGAAATTGTAAACTGTCGAATGATTACAATATAACGGATTATTTTTCGGAAGATTGTAATCTGTTAGGTTAATTAACTCGATAGAACCTAAGGGCACTACTTGATTATTTATGTCGAACCCTAACTAATACCAATAAACCATAACTAAATACAATGAATATTTCAAAAATTGACACTTAAAATATTGAACGGTTCACAATCTTTCAACTGTTTACAATCTATCGAAAAAAAAGCGTTAGATTAGAATCTTACGGTTTTTACAATCTTACGGTGACATATACATTACGCGGGCATATATATATTGTAAGGGGGGTAGTTAGGGGCGGAATGAAAATTACCCGGATTCGAAAGTAATCACCCACTTACAAAGTTACAGAATGGTAAAATGTACCTATCTAGGGAGATGGAATAAATACAAGTTCTTTTTTTCAGGCAAACTTTACTGTTGGTATATATATATATAATACACCTTATTGTTAAATCTTAATAAGTAACTTAAGGCTACTTAATTAAACACCCTAGATACACAGATACATAAGTTAATTGAAGTTTATCGGGGACGCTTGGACGATAGATTATTATAAAAAAAACCTTGAATTTACTATTTTTAAGTTTCATTAAAATGTTTATTTAGCTCAGCGGAAAAGGGGGTTCACGGAATCTGACTCACTACTTGAGAACACTGAATTTAAAACCACTAAATGTTCGGAATGGAAAAAAACTAGAAGGAAGATTTCCTTACTTGCTGAGTGTGAACTTGGGGTCACTTGAATACATGGGTCAGGAACGTGGTCTACTTCCAGGGAACAGCCTCGTCAGCTCACCAACCCATTCCTTGGAATGCATTCATCACCGGAGAAAGGCATCGACGAGAATTTCCAATCTCGGAAATGTATCGAGGATATCAAAATATAAAAATGAATCGTCTCAGTAGTAAATTAACAAAAGGAAACATAAAACGAAAACAAAACCCTGAAACAAAAGAGAAACGAGTTTAACAAAAGGCATTTTGACACCATACACGTGTACATTATCCACTTCACACAACTTACCAAGGACATCTTGTAAATTGAACACTCCAGGATAGTCCACCCATCCCATCCTTCTTCAAAATAATACGGGATAATATGGGAACTGGAAAAACAAACAAGACTAATTAATTATAATTTTTCCTTAGCTACGTACGCCATCTTGAGAAAGATGTCATACGTGAAATCGAATATCGAATTTCCTATCACGCACCAAAATTGATGTGGGAAAATAAGCAATTGTTAAGATGACTCATACAACAGCATTATTGTTAATCCTCCAGGCGAAGCCATGGAGAAAACGGGATCCGAGACATCCCGGCTAAACGGCAAACGGCTATCACATCTTGGGCGTTCGACGGAAAAATGATCTCTGAAAATTCGGTGTTGCCATAGACCACAGAGGTAATATATCCTATAGAGTGCGTGCTTCTAAGCAAGAACAGTAGGCACCGGTAGGATCATAGCATCGTTCCGTCAGCAAGCCCTTTAGTCAAAGGAACGCTAGCGCTGAGAGCGCCCATCGCGAACTCGGGACCGAAATTCCGTTTTCAAACTGGAAAAAATGGTTAAATGTGTCATAGAAACATGCAAACATGATACTTGTTAACATAATAAACATAATTCCAACATCAAATTTCACCGGTTAGTCATATTTTTTAAACTTTCATGTAAAATAGAAAACGTGTCGCGAGGGTGATACAGACGTGGGACGCAAGGTAACATAATACCGCCCGCACCGCCCCGCAACCCCGCTACGATAGCCGACTGTTCACCGAATCGAATAGTGATGTGATACATTCGACTCGGGCGCCGGCACAGATATCGGCGTTCCCTGGGATCACAACAGAGAAAATTGTTAACAAAATTTAAAAAAAGTTAGCGCCATAGGTTTTGAAATTCGTTATTGTTGATCCGATTTCGTTCAAATTACGATTCAATTTCGATTAAGGGTTCCATGAGATCATAAATTTTAAAAGTACGCGCCAGATTGAAATTCTTTGTTAGTTGGGAAATTTTTCTTCTAAATCGATATATTTTGGGGTTCCCTAAGATCACAAAAGATGAAAATGTACAAAGACAGCGCCATATTAATTTTTTTTGTTATTATGCCGATTTCGTTCAAAATCGATATTTGGGGTTCCCTGAGATCATAAAAGAGGTAACTGTTACCAAAATTAAAAAAGGCCAGCGCCATATTGAAATTCTTTGTTATTGGGCCGATTTCGTTCAAAATCGATATATAGGGTTCCCTGAGATCACAATAGAGTTATCTGTTACCAAAATTAAAAAAGGCCAGTTGTTATTGGGCCGATTTCGTTTAAAATCGATATTAGGGTTCCCTGAGATCACAAAAGAGGTACTTATCTGTTACCAAAATTAAAAAAAGTAATTTATAAAAAACAAATAACCGACTGCTTGGATTCCAAAAAGTGTAAAACAAGACATGAATTGAAGTATTTCATTATTAGCAATTTAAATCGTATGATATTAATAAAATTTATCAAGGCGCAGTCTCACGTTAAGTTTAGCTTTAGGACGTTAAACCGAGACAGATTACATACCGGGGAAGGACATAGGCTACTTTTTATCCCGGAAAATTGAAGAGTTCCCGCGGGAATAAAAAAAAATCCACGCGAACGAAGTCGCGGGTTTCAGACGAACGGACAGACAGAAAGACACACTTTTGCATTTATAATATTAGTTTGGATATACGATCGATCATTAAAAAACATATCGGCTTAATCCGCGTGGAATAAGTTTTTTTTAATTCCCACGGAACCGCTTTAATTTTCCGGGATAAATATCACTCTCCACGTCCTCAACTATACCCATGCAAACAATCACGTCTTGCGTTGCTCTATTGAGGCGTGATTGAACAGACCAACAAACAAACACACTTTCACATTAACAATATTAGTATGATAGGGTACAAACAAACACAAACAATAGGTACCGTACCGTTCAGAGGTATTTTATCGACTTCACACTTGCAGCGCACTATTGCCCATCCCTATTTTTTACATGTCTATAAATATTAGTAGCTATAGTTCACTTGCCTACGCCGCGCACAAGGAGTGCGGTGCGATAGTAGTACTCTTTACCTTATACTACCTCTATGCCATAGACCCACAGCGAGTGTGGCCGCATTCTGAAATGCTCCACCATAGACTAACGTGAATTCCAATAATTAAAAAACTCGAAAAATATATAATGAAACAATATTTTCATAAAAAAAAAAAAATATTAATAGAAAAAGAAATATACTATCATCGTGTTCTTATGACCAAAGACAACAAGCGCCATCTATGGGAAATCCTACGCATCGACCGAACACGTTGTGAGCCTTGACACTAGATGTCGCTAAGGTACTTTCAACAATAATAAGGAATACAATATAATCCAAGTGATATTAAAATCACTACGTGACAATATATATATATGCCCGCGGGCATATATATATATATATATGCCCGCGACTTAGTCCGCCTGGATTAAGGTTTTAAGAAACCTTTGTTAATTGATCTGAAATTCTTAGACAAGTACTACAGTTAAAGCTTTTTAGGGTTCCGTACCCAAAGGGTAAAAACGGGACCCTATTACTAAGACTCCGCTGTCTGTCTGTCTGTCTGTCTGTCTGTCTGTCTGTCTGTCTGTCTCCAGGCTGTATCTCATAGACCGTGATAGCTAGAAAGCTGAAATTTTCACAAAGGATGTATTTCCGTTGCCGCTATAACAACAAATACTAAAAATTAAAAAAAATATATACATTAAGGGGGGTCCCCATACAATAAACGTGTTTTTTTCGTATTTTTTTGCTCAATATTAAAAACGGTAACAGGTAGACGGTTCAAATTTTCACAGAATATTAACTTGTATATTACCTTTCAAAATAAATAATTAAATATCAATAAAGTAAATATTAAAGGGGGGCTCCCATACAACAAACGTAATTTTTTGATATTAACAGTAAACCTCTACAAACAAAGTTAGTTTTGCGGTTCATTAACAAAGGTAATTATACCTACTTCTTGAGTACGGAACCCTCGGTGCGCGAGTCCGACTCGCACTTGGCCGGTTTTTTTTATTTTTATAACTAGTATAATATAAGCATCATTATTAATATCTGAAAATATATTGGAACCTATCGGTGGAGTAAGTATCAGTTACTGATGAGCCGTTAGATGAAATTTGATAGTGTCATTTGATGAAAGATAAAATTAAAATAAAATGATTAATATATTTTTTGTAGTAGGTTATTTGTAGTATAGGTATATTTTAATGAAAGGTGAAAGTGAAAAGTGTTGAGCAAAATCGCCGCAAATTGATAAGGAAGCTGTTACTTTTGTTCCGATAAGCACCATTTCAGCATAGAAAGTTCCACGATTTTCTTGTTCCTCGAATAACAACCATACTATGGTTGTTTTTGCAGTATAATAATATAAACCGTTTGTTTTTCTGCCCTACGCACGCAGATGTGTATCTAATAACCATCCCGAGCACATGTATTAGGTACGTTAGTTGACGTACTGAAGTATGTAACAAGCTTTTACTCATAGATTCGCTATAGTGAGGTTTCTAATCTATATCGATCTTAGAATAAGTGCCACCGAAGAGTACAGTAGCCGTAGACATCTCCATTATTAAAAAAATAAAAGGCTCCTTTACTGGTATTTGCTTTGGAGTTTTTGTGTAGAGAGAATACGTGGGGGTAGTAGTGTATACCATTGTCTCAAGAGGTGTGAAGACAACGGTAACCCTGTGGGTGATTTCTCCAATATAAATTTTGTCTTCAGCAAAGTTATCGAAATTGGAAAAATTCTGATCGAAAGCATTAGAAAGCCCCATATTAATCAATGGTCTGTTCAAACTGACTCGTGAAGTGATTCCAATACTCGGCAACTTCACCTCGACCTCTCTCCTCCCGTAATTATTGACGGCGTCACCTTGCAGCGTATCGAGCACATCCTTCAAGGACACTTCTCGGAGATTCCTCAGCACTTGATCGACGTCGTATCCTGCGTAAGGTCGCACAAGAAGCATGCAGTACTCGCCGCCTCTATACGGCAACTCCGTCACAGAAGCGTGCAATGACTCAAAGTCAGAGAATAGAACATGCGTTCTCACATACATCATGTTCGTTTTTGCAACTACATTGCCATCTTGATAATAAACTTCCCTCGCGGCCGATACTTTAAAGAACCTCAACCATAGCGCCCTAAATGAACAATAATTGCATATAATCATCGTCGAATCTTCGAAATCTTCGGTCCTTAATAAATTCTCGAGATGCACGTCATGGTATAAACCCAAGAAGCTCAGCGCCGACTCCATTGCCAGCTGCGGCTCTTGAAAAGAAAGTCGCTTGGTGATGTAACTAAAGTCGCTTTCTAATCTCCTAATACTGTCCGGATAAACATTATAACTTTCATCGTAAATAACAAAATTCAGCAATACTGTAGGCACGTATTTCTTATTCCCAAGCACCACTGATCTGAGCTTCATATACTCCTCAACGACTTCACTCCTGTTCTCCGTCAGCGAAAACACTTTCGAAAATTGCTCCCGGGTGGAGCCATGAGTCTCGTACGCCATGCTTATAAGCAAAGACCAAATGACATAAGGTGATATCATGACATCTCGATTTGAATCTTGCACGGTTTGATATAAAAGTTCAATGCTGAAATTTGTAGTCTTTGAATTAAAATCTAATTCACCAAATGACGCAGCGAGGAGAATTAATATTAATAAAAATATGACACGCATCGTGTATCGTGTAGCGTCCTACTGAGCGATAAGCAGGAGACCGACTGACCTTCCGTTATCGACAGTTATTTTAAACAATAACTTTAAAAAACAACTGCGTTAAATAAGTACCTATATACATATTATAGCCCGCCAACCCGCATTGGAGCAGCGTGGTGGGTCTAAGCTCTAATTCCCTCTCTCCTATGAGAGTGGAGGCCTGTGCCCAGCTGTGGGACGTTAATAGGCTATAGTGGTGGTGGTAGGATACATATTATCATGCTCTTGATGATGATATTTAATTTATATACCTATAACTTACTGTATTGTTAAAAAAAAACCGGGCAAGTGCGAGTCGGACTCGCGCACGAAGGGTTCCGTACCATTATTAATAAATAATTACCTTTGTTAATGAACCGCAAGACTAACTTTGTTTGTAGAGGTTTATTGTTAATATCAAAAAAACTATGCTAGTTAGAGCATTGGCTATAGTTTTCCCGTAAAATATACGTAAATTCCTATTGACCATAAATATTTCAAATTTTTCGATTGGTAAACTCCGGAGATAAGGGGGGGGGACGGTATTTTTCTAGACATTTTCCCCGATAAATCAAAAACTATCATAACTAAAAATAATTAAAAATCTGTTTTAGAATGTACAAAGTAAACCCTTTCATATGATACCCCACACAGTACAGCTATCTCACTTTTAAATTTCAACCCTCAGATTTTCCCCCCTTTTTAAATAAGAACAAAAATAATTTCCAATTTTTTTTAATTGCAGTGTCTTTGGGCCACTAATATACACAACTATTCCAAATTTCATATCGATAGCTTCGGTAGTTACTGAAATAATCGAGTGTGACGGACGGACAGACGGACAGACGGACAGACAGACGGAGAAAGTCGCACCATAAGGGTTCCATTTTACCATTTTGGTACGGAACCCTAAAAAGAGTAACTGCTGAGTTACTTGCCGGCTCTTATCAGCAGAATGTCCTTTCCGAACCGGTGGTATATTCAAAACATGACGTAACATAACCTAACATGACCTGTATGTCATACATGTTTTTTTTTAAAATATGTATAGCGAGCAAATGAGCAGGCGGGTCACCTGATGGTAAGTGATTACCGCCGCCCATGAACATTGGCAGCACCAGAGGAACCGCCAATGCGTTGCTGGATTTTGAGATATTTGTTTATCCGCCCTTTGAAGAGCCCCATATTATAATCATGAGGGAACATAGAAGATGGAAGCTGGTTGCACAATTTGCAGGTACGTGGCAGAAAATTCCTGGAATAACGGGTGGTGGAAGAGGACCAGGCATCCAGGTGGTGAGGATGAAATTTGTTTCTGCGACGTAGGGTGCGACTGGAGAACACAGAAGGTTACCCACCTTCTGTGTGAAAAAATATCTTATTTCAGCAGAAAAATAAAGTTTGGTAGATAAAATTAGCATTTGAAATTTAAATTTTAAAATTCACGCCAAAACGTTCGGCGGTGTCATGGCGTCGTTGTGACGTCACTATTGTTATTAGCAATGTACTCTGTGCAGTGTGCAGTAAGCAATAGTGTGATTTTCAAAGCTCGAAAACAAACAATTGTGACGTCATTCGCTTCTTTGTGTTTTATGCATTATGGCGGATTGCTGTATTTTATAGTTTTATTTTATCAAAATAAATAGCAATCTCACGCGAAATAGAAAAATAAATACGTTTTTTATAATCCATGAATCCTATTTCATTAGATAAATTCATAATTTCCTTGATGCTTGGTTACTGTCATCATGCCTATTGCACACATACACACTTATTTATTAATTACGCGTAGGTACAGCAAAAAAACTCGGTAACGATAGCAGTTTTAGTAAAAACACACCAAACGCACAGCGTAGTTTCAAAAGCTTTATTACCTGTAGTATTTTGCAGTGCAACTAGGGACGTATTAATTTGGTTGAGCTCGCTCTGAAATGTCGGCGCTAACCAACTACAAAGAGAGGTGATTACAATGGTGGTTTTACACGGTATGTGGAATTGCGAGCGATTGTAAGAGACAATCCAGAAGTAGGTGTTTTTGAGACACTTTTAATATATTTGTACTCTCATTTGGAACTTGCACGAGTAAATTAAACACGCACGAGTTTAACGTGTAGAGGTTCCGCGAGAGATTTAATGTAATTAGATAAAAGTTGGCTAAACTTAAAGATAATATTCATTTGATCCGGCCACGATTGCTATCGTTAAGCTCTAAATCAAAATGCTATCTTAACACAAAAGTTTCGATAATCGCTGAGTCTCCCGGCAGGAGACTGAATTACCATCGTTCAAACACTCGTATTTATACTAACTATTTTTAATATGGCGTCCGTATCCGCAGATTAAATCGAATGATATGAAATTAGTCCAATTGACATATATTATACTTCCTGTTTCATTAGATATAGTGACAAACGGTAATAATGCTAGCACGATGTATAACTAACCCGTTGTCCTGCGTGACGACTCGATACGACGCGATGCGACTCTATCAAATAGTAGCTGATCGTTCACGTGGCCTACGTTGTCGCGTAAACAAGTTAGTCATTTTCTATGGCGTCGTATCGAGTCGTGTCGCTTCTGTCGCTCACCCAGGACACCGGATGGCAATAAGATACCACTGGAATTTTGAGTGATTTTGAATCGGCAGTGCACATACTAAACCATACCTTATAGCCGTATTGTTTTAGGATTGTTGATGTGCAAGCTACACATCGTACCACATAGGATGATAGGGGTTATAGTATATTTAAAGGTAAAACAAGCATTGACTTTTGCATGACGTGCATGCCACTGCGATGCCGTCACCTATCAGATATGTTTGTGGGACTGTAAAAGTGTGTTGTTTAAAATTCGCTATTATCCGCCCAAGCAGACTTTCCCTTATACTATATACTTTACCTATAAATATGTATCTATCTACCTAACCAATGCCTACCCTGGATCCGAACCCTGAATACGCCACTACGGCAACGCTGGTATACTATATGAAAAATTAAATTAATTAATTCTAATAATAAAAATAAGCCATAATTTGTGTTGTAGGTCTTCCCCGTTTGGCCCGTGAGGGCCAAGCGGAGGTACGGGCCTCGAGGCTGATTTACCCGGGCGGGGCGGGGGGCAACTCTATGCCCCGGTGGGTGTCTTGAAGCCGTGTACAACCGGCTAGACTCTGCCTTGTAGGCTACGGGCCCGGCTACGGACCTAAATCTAAACAGGCATACAAATTTGTTCCAATTCGGGCCTGCGGGCCAGATAAGTTTGTGGGACTATACCACAGATCATATTATAGGTTTCCTACTCAGTGGACTATACAGATTACAATTTACAGACCATGGAAAGCCAGCCTAACACCACAGCGCTGATTGTAACGAGTTCGCACTAGGTACGTGGCGGACGCACGCACAGTGGACACGTCCGCGTACCTAATGGTTTATCAATATAAATACTATCCCAGAGGACATTGTATGAGTCGCGCTTTATACTGAATCAATAATCAACGACATTAATATTTTGCTCATGACACCTCCTCTTATTAATGGTAGGTATTTATTGTAATTGTGCAAATAAAAAAGTGGATGCCGCACTGCGTATGTTTTTTATTTTAATTTTTTTTCGTAGGTCAACTTTTTGTAGCGCTAACGCTGCAATTTAAGTACCTACAAATGAATTCTAAAATATTTTTATCTTCAAATTGCAACGATACAAATTTTCAGAAATCCTTTCGTAGTAACTTATATTAAGGACGTATTTCCGAAACGGATAGGTATGAAATCGCACTACTACACATGCTTCATTCCCACGCACACACATGCACGGATAAGCTGCGTTGAATCAATTTGTATCGATAGTCGATACTTCGATATATTATTATTTATTGTTTTTTTTTTTTATTTCCGGACTTCGGGCTCGTTTAGTTATTTATAATGAGATCTTAGCTCAATACTTGGTGAAGTGACCTGAAGGTATACTTCAACGACTACTACTGGAAATCCTAGACGCGTAGAGCTAGGCATATCGAATTTGGGCTCGTTTTGTTAGTTATGATGAGATCTTACCACAGAACTTGGTGCAGTGACCTGAAGGTATACTTCGACATCCACAACTGGAACTCCTAGACGCGTAGAGCTAGGTGTATCGAATTTGGGCTCGTTTTGTTAGTTATGATGAGAGCTTACCACAGAACTTTGTGCAGTGACCTGAAGGTATACTTCGACATCCACTACTTTAACTCCTAGACGCGTAGAGCTAGGTGTATCGAATTTGAGCTCGTTTTGTTAGTTATGATGAGTTCTTACCACAGAACTTGGTGGAGTGATCTGAAGGAATACTTCGACATCCACAACTGGAACTCCTAGACGCGTAGAGCTAGGTGTATCGAATTTGGGCTCGTTTTGTTAGTTATGATGAGATCTTACCACAGAACTTGGTGGAGTGATCTGAAGGTATACTCCGACATCCACAACTGGAACTCCTAGATGCGTAGAGCTAGGTGTATCGAATTTGGGCTCGTTTTGTTAGTTATGATGAGTTCTTACCACAGAACTTGGTGGAGTGACCTGAAGGTATACTTCGACATCTACTACTGAAACTCCTAGACGCGTAGAGCTAGGTGTATCGAATTTGGGCTAGTTTTGTTAGTTATGATGAGATCTTACCACAGAACTTGGTGGAGTGACCTGAAGGTATACTTCGACATCCACTACTGGAACTCCTAGACGCGTAGAGCTAGGTGTATCGAATTTGGGCTCGTTTTGTTAATTATGATGAGATCTTACCACAGAACTTGGTGGAGTGACCTGAAGGTATACTTCGACATCCACTACTGGAACTCATCATAACTAACAAAACGAGTCCGAATTCAATACACCTAGCTCTACGCGTCTAGGAGTTCCAGTAGTGGATGTCGAAGTATACCTTCAGGTCACTCCACCAAGTTTTGTGGTAAGAACTCATCATAACTTACAAAACGAGCCCAAATTCGATACACCTAGCACTACGCATCTAGGAGTTCCAGTAGTGGATATCGAAGTATAACTTTAGGTCACTCTACCAAGTTCTGTGGTAAGATCTCATAATAACTAACAAAACGAGCCCAAATTCAATACACCTAGCTCTACGCGTCTAGGAGTTCCAGTAGTGGATGTCGAAGTATACCTTCATGTCACTCCACCAAGTTCTGTGGTAAGATCTCATCATAACTAACAAAACGAGCCCAAATTCGATACACCTAGCTCTACGCATCTAGGAGTTCCAGTTGTGGATGTCAAAGTATACCTTCAGATCACTCCACCAAGTTCTGTGGTAAGATCTCATCATAACTAACAAAACGAGCCCAAATTCGATACACCTAGCTCTACGCGTCTAGGAGTTCCAGTTGTGGATGTCGAAGTATTCCTTCAGGTCACTATACCAAGTTCTGTGGTAAGAACTCATCATAACTAACAAAACGAGCCCAAATCCGATACACCTAGCTCTACGCGTCTAGGAGTTCCAGTTGTGGATGTCGAAGTATACCTTCAGGTCACTCCACCAAGTTCTGTGGTAAGAACTCATCATAACTAACAAAACGAGCCCAAATTCGATACACCTAGCTCTACGCATCTAGGAGTTCCAGTAGTGGATGTTGAAGTATAACTTTAGGTCACTCTACCAAGTTCTGTGGTAAGATCTCATAATAACTAACAAAACGAGCCCAAATTCAATACACCTAGCTCTACGCGTCTAGGAGTTCCAGTAGTGGATGTCGAAGTATACCTTCATGTCACTCCACCAAGTTCTGTGGTAAGATCTCATCATAACTAACAAAACGAGCCCAAATTCGATACACCTAGCTCTACGCATCTAGGAGTTCCAGTTGTGGATGTCGAAGTATACCTTCAGATCACTCTACCAAGTTCTGTGGTAAGATCTCATCATAACTAACAAAACGAGCCCAAATTCGATACACTTAGCTCTACGCGTCTAGGAGTTCCAGTAGTAGATGTCGAAGTATACCTTCAGGTCACTCCACCAAGTTTTGTGGTAAGAACTCATCATAACTTACAAAACGAGCCCAAATTCGATACACCTAGCACTACGCATCTAGGAGTTCCAGTAGTGGATATCGAAGTATAACTTTAGGTCACTCTACCAAGTTCTGTGGTGAGATCTCATAATAACTAACAAAACGAGCCCAAATTCAATACACCTAGCTCTACGCGTCTAGGAGTTCCAGTAGTGGATGTCGAAGTATACCTTCATGTCACTCCACCAAGTTCTGTGGTAAGATCTCATCATAACTAACAAAACGAGCCCAAATTCGATACACCTAGCTCTACGCATCTAGGAGTTCCAGTTGTGGATGTCAAAGTATACCTTCAGATCACTCCACCAAGTTCTGTGGTAAGATCTCATCATAACTAACAAAACGAGCCCAAATTCGATACACCTAGCTCTACGCGTCTAGGAGTTCCAGTTGTGGATGTCGAAGTATTCCTTCAGGTCACTATACCAAGTTCTGTGGTAAGAACTCATCATAACTAACAAAACGAGCCCAAATCCGATACACCTAGCTCTACGCGTCTAGGAGTTCCAGTTGTGGATGTCGAAGTATACCTTCAGGTCACTCCACCAAGTTCTGTGGTAAGATCTCATCATAACTAACAAAACGAGCCCAAATTCGATACACCTAGCTCTACGCGTCTAGAAGTTCCAGTAGTAGCCCTCGAAGTATACCTTCAGGTCACTACCACGCTCGGGGAATAGAGACTAATAAATTTCTAAATTCTATCAAATAATAAAATTATGTTATGTAGGTAACATATTATGTACCTTATCGATAACGTAAAATATAAATTATGTTCGCTCAACTATTTCGTGTCCGTACAGCGATGTTTTTCGACATCAGCGACTGCTTGCAACCGAGACAGGGTCCACTCACGACGGCGGTCAAACGCTGACTAATTTATAATTTGAAATCTAACCAGAGACCGAGTAAGATCAAAATAACCCTTATTTTCACTGTGTTAAGATTAACAAAGTGTGTGAAAAAAATACACGCGATTTTTATTTAATTTCTTGTACAATTCGTACTATTTTTAATATTTTTCTTACCAAAATTTGGAGGTGAACATATCTACTAACAGATGGTATTTTTTAATGACAAAAAATCGGCATATTTACAGTAAAAAATGTACCTAAAGTCACCCCTAAATCGTCAATTTTGAGTGAAGAGGTGAGGGAAAATCATTTTTATAGTATTAAAAATAAAGATTTTTTACAAAGTTATTACCAACAATTGGAGATATAGGATCAATCTATGTATAGTAATTTTTAGTTCCATCTTATTTTGCTTGACTTAGTCACAAAATGTACTGAAAACTCCAATATTTTAAGGGATTTGCAAATACGCCCTATAATATACACTGGTTTGAGATGTAACGTTGTCAGAGCCTTTAACGTGAAGAATTTTAATAACGCAATATTTAGAACTAGATGATGCCCGCGACTTCGTCCGCGTGGATTAGGGTTTTTTTGATTCCCGCGGGTTGAACTCTTCAATTTTCCGGGATAAATCTTAATTATGTAATTAATCTAATTTATTTTTCTTCCCCGAGATACAAGTTACAACCCATCACTGTACCAAATTTCATTAAATCGGTTGAACAGATGAGCCGTGAAAGCGTAACAGACAGACAGACACACTTTACACATAAGAGACACCTGTGTGTCCTACATGTAATAAATAAATTGAGTATGGATTTTATAACATCGTTCAGTTCCGACCTGCACCTTATCGATCGAGTCAGTACCTGATTTTCGCTTAAAACTTTTGTAAAAATAATTTTCACAGCTCAGCAAATATGCAAGGAAAAGCAGTACACATTTTTAACTTTTATGCAAATAATAATTTGAATATTCACAGCGGAAAATAGGCATTAAAAAGAAAACAATTCAGACTTTGAAATAATTACGTGTTTTTCGTGTTCCTAAAGTGATAAGCACGAATGTCGTGTCAGGCCTAGTGTTAAGTGTTAGAGTGGGCGTGCAGTTTAGTGTTTAGTGTAGTGCAGTGTGATGTGTAGTGTAGTGTGCGCGCAATAAAGTGCAATGCGGCGGGCTCTTGCTGCTATTAGCCATTGTAATGCGGGCTAACTGGTTGGTTAGTGCGATTTTTTTTTAAATTCTTTGTTCTAGAAGGCGTTGTAGTTAAGTGGAATATTATATTATACTAGCGGATGCCCGCGACTTCGTTCGCGTGGCTTAAGTTTTTTTAATTCCCACAGACACTCCTTAATTTTCTCCTCCTAAACCCATGCAAGAAATCACGTCGAATTGTTGCTCTGTTGAGGCGTGATTGAAAGACAAACTTTCTATTTAACGTCCTTGAGGATAAAATTTTTAAAAACTGTGAAACATGTATTTTTAGGGTTCCGTAGCCTAATTTGGCAAAAAAGCGAACCCTTATAGATTCGTCATGTCTGTCTGTCTGTCTGTCTGTCTGTCTGTCTGTCTGTCTGTCTGTCTGTCTGTCCGTCCGTATGTCACAGCCACTTTTTTCCGAAACTATAAGAGCTATACTGTTGAAACTTGGTAAGTGGATGTATTCTGTAAACCGCATTAAGATTTTCTTACAAAAATAGAAAAAAACAATAAATTTTGGGGGTTCCCCATACTTAGAACTGAAACTCAAAAATTTTTTTTTCATCTAACCCATAGGTGTGGGGTATCTATGGATAGGTCTTCAAAAATGATATTGAGGTTTCTAATATCATTTTTTTCTAAACTGAATAGTTTGCGCGAGAGACACTTCCAAAGTGGTAAAATGTGTGTCCCCCCCCCCGTAACTTCTAAAATAAGAGAATGATAAAACTAAAAAAAATATATGTTGTACAGTACCATGCAAACTACCACCGAAAATTGGTTTGAACGAGATCAAGTAAGTAGTTTTTTTTTAATACGTCATTAATCGTAAATCGCAATTTACCTTTCATTCAATCAACTCAAATATTTAAAAAAAGACATTTAATTTAAAACTTACTACAGGTTTGTACGGAACCCTCGGTGCGCGAGTCCGACTCGCACTTGGCCGGTTTTTTTATATTAAACCAGAAGCCCAAGTACCAACTTTCATGGCTATAACTTTAAAAAAAAAAATTGGTCGTCTGTAAAGTCGGTTTACTGACGATAGTTGAACGTGACAACGTCTTAAGAAAATACTGATGGAATGGTAGCATTTTTCAAAAGAAAATTTTAATTTCATTTGTTTAATAGATTTGTATGTATAAAGAGAAGGAGGTAATTGGAAATCACTGCACTTGATACTCGATCAAAACATGTAAATGTACTATAGTATAGCAGCTGTCCACGCAGACGCATCGCTCACTCAAGTAGGAGAGAGACGGATGTCGAACGCTGCCTTACGCAAAGGCCGATTGTGCCTCTTTGTCGCTCGTTCTGCGCTCTCGCTTGCACTTCAAGCCTTACATGGAACGCCTCAGAGCGAGGTAACGCCGCATAGGTACGTCATCTTTTTAGGGTTCCGTAGCCAAATTTGGCAAAAACGGAACCCTTATAGATTCGTCATGTCTGTCTGTCTGTCTGTCCGTCCGTATGTCACAGCCACTTTTTTCCGAAACTATAAGAGCTATACTGTTGAAACTTGGTAAGTAGATGTATTCTGTAAACCGCATTAAGATTTTCATACAAAAATAGAAAAAAAACAATAAATTTTGGGGTTCCCCATACTTAGAACTGAAACTCAAAAATTTTTTTTTCATCTAACCCATAGGTGTGGGGTATCTATGGATAGGTCTTCAAAAATGATATTGAGGTTTGTAATATCATTTTTTTCTAAACTGAATAGTTTGCGCGAGAGACACTTCCAAAGTGGTAAAATGTGTGTCCCCCCCCCCGTAACTTCTAAAATAAGAGAATGATAAAACTAAAAAAAATATATGTTGTACATTACCATACAAACTACCACCGAAAATTGGTTTGAACGAGATCAAGTAAGTAGTTTTTTTTAATACGTCATTAATCGTAAATCGCAATTTACCTTTCATTCAATCAACTCAAAATTTTAAAAAAAACATTTAATTTAAAACTTATTACAGGTTTGTACGGAACCCTCGGTGCGCGAGTCCGACTCGCACTTGGCCGGTTTTTTCGTGCGTGCAGCCGGCTATATCGAATTATAAGACGTTGTCACGTCAATAAAGGACTTTCATACAATCTTTGAACCCCTACTTTACCCTATTATTAAAATTTTGAAACACTGTGACACATGTATATTTCTTTATTTTTTACCGAAAGCCAATCGTTGATATAATTTGAAAAATGTCTTGAGCAAAGGCCTTTCATACCAACTTTCATCCCCTATTTCACCCCTTTGGGGGTCGAATTTTCAAAGACTGTGCAACACGAATATCTTCATTTTTAACCCGCAGCTCATATACCAAGTTGTATGGCTATAACTTGAGAAATGAAGGATTTTAACTTTCAACCCCTATTTTACCCCTTTGGGGGTAGAATTTTGAAAAACTGTGACAGACATACTTCTTTATTTTTTAACGAAAGCCAAAATACCACGTTTCGTTGATATTAACTTGAAAAATATCTTGAGAAAAGAAGGCCTTTCATACCAACTTTCATCCCCTATTTTACCCCTTTAGGGGTGGAATTTCGAAAAACCCTTTCTTGGTGGATACCTAGTCTTCACAAAGAACACCCACTCCAAATTTCATGTCTCTAGGGCCAGCGGCTTAGGCTGTGCGTTGATATAAATATAAGTCAGTCAGTCAGTCAGTCAGGACTTTGAATTTTATATATATAGATGACTTTTTACTTTAATAGTTCGTGTGCGTCTGTTTAATATATTATAACCTCCTCTTACACTAGTTCAGACACATAACAGCTCTAGTATAGAAGTTGGGAATCGATCTCCCTGGCGAACACTGGCGACAGTCATTGGTAATTTTGGAAGGTGACGACACCCGTAATACCTACAAGTTATCTTAGTACGGGTGTCTAAGCACTCCTTTGTTCTTAAGTATCGGAAGTCTAGTTTTTAAGGAGTATATTGTATTTGCACATATTATTGTATTCACAATAAATAAATTGAATTGAATTGAATTGAATTGAATTTTCCTTTATTTTTTGATAGAGAACATACATTCTAGGTACATACCTACTTATATTAGAAAAAAAGTCTTAAATGTCCTTAATATTATTTTCAAGAATTAAGTTGTCCCACAAACTTATCTGACCCGGTGACCGCGTCGCCTAGTATCTATGAAAAACTGGCTGATGCCCACGACTTTGGCCGCGTGGTTTAAGGTTTTTTTGTCCCCGCGCGAGCTATTTAATTTTCCGGGATAAAAGTAGCCTACAGTTTGCGCGCAAGTAGAATACAGAGTAAATGTACAGATGGTCGCCGCGCATTAGACGAGCGCTTCCCCGCTCGCGAGCGACTTGGCCCCGCTCCAGCTGTTTAAGCTATTTTATTGCGCGCTTAAATAAAAGCCCACGCTTAGCTCGCCATAAATATTCTAAGCGTGCCAGCCTGCTGTTTGAACTGAAATGCCAAATGTTTGCTGCGAGAGACGCCTTATTTTGACTGCTAATTTAAAATAGAGCTTAGAAAACGGAAGGAGGAAGCCTATAAAATAAGGTTCGGGTTATATTTCCAAACCTAGCGATAGCGTATTTTAGTGACGTCAAGGTACCTACGTGATATAAAACTGTCATTTTGAAATATAGTCCATCAAATTTATCTGGCCCGAGGGCCAAAGGACCTGACCAGTGCCACTATGGGAGCTTGCCTAGATGTCAAAAATCAATGTGCAGCAATGATTTCTTTATTTATTGTAATATTTTATAGTTTTCAGATAAAAAAGTTTCAGGAGTCTGAAGGCTCAGAAAACTGAGAAAATAAATAAAAAAGGTTTCACCAAAAAACTGCTTTCCCACACTAGATGGCGCTAGTTATTGTTGTGAGCGAGTCTAAAAAAATATTTTCAAGTATGATTTCTTTATTATTGTTATTGTTATATTTTATAGTTTTCAGAAAAAAAAAGTTTCAGGAGTCTGAAGGCTCAGAAAACTGAGAAAATAAATAAAAAAGGTTTCACCAAAAAACTGCTTGAGTAGTGCCTAAAAGAGGAAAGCATCCGCTCAAGAATTAATCAATAAACGTATTGTTTTTTTTAGATACTTATTTAACCATGACCTTTTTCGGAATAATCAATCCATAATAATTTCGGTTTTAATTTTTAAACCTTACTGTAAAAACGGAAATCCTGCACATTGTCCCGAATCGGAAGTCAGTTTCTGGTCATGTCCTTTGGAACTCATTTTTATGCCTTGTTGATTTTTGTTTATTATTTTATTTTTCATATCTACTAGCGACGCTGCTTGGTGCCACCCGTGAGTCCAGCAGGTCTTTCAAGTGCTAATATGGTCCCACTGCATAATGGGTGGGCCCAGAAGCATATTAATCGTAAAACTAGATCACGAATCTTTCCACCTACATACTTTCAATCAGATGGTTCAGGAAAAAAGTTTAGTATAAAATGAAATTACCAGCTGGAAGCTTGAGTTTGTGCCAAATAAGTTTTCCGATGAGTCGACAACCGCGCTCCCGTGCGCTCCAATCGGGATACCGTGTAGAGACAATGAAATCATCCGATAAAAATAAATTATCAGATTTAGCCGAGTAAGCATTTAATTCTATCGCAGAAACTAAATTGGAACCATTGGCCGTTTTATTTATCGTTTTCTCTATCAATAGTCACTACATGGTATAAAGTTAGTCTGTAAGTATGTTTTGTCATAGATAGGTATTAGGTACAAGATATATGTTTAGGACTAGCTGATGCCCGCGACTTCGTCCGCGTGGTTTAAGTTTTTTTTGATTCCCGCGGGAACTCCCTAATTTTCCGGAATAAAAAGTAGCCTATATCACTCTCCAGGTCCGTTGCGGCGTGATTGAAGGACAAACCAACAAACCAAAAAACAAACACTTTCGCATTTATAATATTAGCATGATTCGGTGCGGCGTGGTATACAGAAATATATTGGATGGTTCAACCCACTAAGGCACGCTCGATCTATTTTTCGTTACAAAAGGAAAGTTGCTCTACATACTTTAATTTTATAAAATCGTGTGTTTTACGATCGATAGGATAACTACGATAAGTGTTTTTACAATATTTTTGAATTAAAAGGTGTACCTACTGCATTCTATATGGTGCCATCGCCCATCACCATAATGTGCACGCGCACGTCCCGAACAAGGTGAATTTAAATAATTATTATCGATTAGCGCAATCATTTAATTGATGAACTTGTATGTTTTGTGAATGGTACCTATTTTATGTTATAAAATATTAGTTTATTATTTTAATAGATCTAGTATAATTGGTATTCCTAATTATTGGTATTTCGGCGCAAGCTGCGCAATCTTAGAGGAATCGCCACTGCATCACTTAATCATAGATAGATTTACAATGAAAATAGGCAATTTAGGATTGTATACCTAGTATCTGTGTTCTGTAACAAGAACCTCCAGTTTTCGTCCAGTCCATGTGAACTTCGAATCAAAACCATTTTGAGAATACCGTTAAACGAAAACGCCACAATATAATTTTCGTTGAAAATCATTAGGTATTTAGTTTAATTAAAGTTTTCGCGTCAATATAAATTCAACTTTAGTTTGTTTAAAGTTTACAATTGAAATATGAATCCGTGTCTACAGTAGGGCTAGTATAAGATGTTTTAATTCGGCAACGTTTTCGAGCGTCGACACACTATATTAATTAGGGTTCCGTACCAAAATGGTAAAATGGAACCCTTATGGTGCGACTTTCTCCGTCTGTCTGTCCGTCTGTCCGTCTGTCCGTCCGTCACACTCGATTATTTCAGTAACTACCGAAGCTATCGACATGAAATTTGGAATACTTGTGTATATTAGTGGCCCAAAGACACTGGAATTAAAAAAAAATGGAAATTATTTTTGTTCTTATTTAAAAAGGGGGGAAAATCGGAGGGTTGAAATTTAAAAGTGAGATAACTGTACTGTGTGGGGTATCATATGAAAGGGTTTACTTTTTACATTCTAAAACAGATTTTTAATTATTTTTAGTCATGACAGTTTTTGATTTATCGGGGAAAATGTCTAAAAAAATACCGTTCCCCCCCTTATCTCCGGAGTTTACCAATCGAAAAATCTGAAATAATTATGGTCAATAGGAATTTATGTATATTTTACAGGAAAACTATAGCCAATGCTCTAACTAGCATAGTTTTTTTGATATTAACAGTAAACCTCTACAAACAAAGTTAGTTTTGCGGTTCATTAACAAAGGTAATTTTTAATACGTCATAAATCGTAAACCGCAATTTACATTTCATTCAATCAACTCAAATATTTAAAATAAAAATATTTTTAATAGTTTAAATTTACGGAACCCTCGGTGCGCGAGTCCGACTCGCACTTGGCCGGTTTTTTTTTATAATAGACCGTCTATTAATCTAACGCAGCGATCCAAGTAGAAGCAATACGAAACCAAAATCGGTAATACTGTATTTTTAACTTTTAATCAAGTACCTTTCTTTATTATATTTTCACCATCATCTAGCCTTTCTTAGTGAGCGCCACCACACCTTATGGTCAGCCTTCCTCATCCCACTACCCTCGCCTCTCCTTAAATCGTCACTCATCAGTACATAGTGCTATAGGGCGCCCCATACTATGTTTATTCATATATGTACCTTGTCTTCATTCTAGGACTTTTCGGCATGCATTCTACTCTGAAGTAATTTTGTTTCAACGCTCGGATTCTAACAACGTCTGTGAAATGTAAAACCTCATAACAATTCCACAGTTAGTATCAACTAAACTAAGCTAAAGCTTAGTTACCCGCCAACCCGCATTGGAGCAGCGTGGTAGGTGTAAGCTCTAATGCCCTCTGTCCTATAAGAGTGTAGGCCTGTGCCCAGCAGTGGGATGTTATTGGGCTGTAAGGGTGGTAAGCTAAAGCTAACGTAGTACAACAACGTAGTAAATGCAAATCGCGCGGCCGACACTATTTATTTCGACATTCGAATTCTATCAACGTCTGTGAAATATCAAATCTCATACTAATTCCACAGTTAGTATTAACTAAACTAAGCTGAAGCTAATGAAGTGAAACAGTCTGCACAGATATGTAAATGAAGATCGCGCGGCTGTCGCAGTTGCCAGCAAACTGTTCCGCGCGCCACAACAAGCCACAACAAGCCACAGCAAGCTACAACAAGCCACAACTAATCTCGCTTCCACCTACAATTTAGTTGCTGTGTAGTAGTTCTGCAGTTACCACCAAACTCGCTTTCAACGCTGTTACAGCTACCAAAGTCCAGACACAACCTATAGCCTTAGACCCGTGATAAAAAATTGCAGGCGACTTTTAGACGTGACAAAAATATGTCTTTACTATGACTAGTCTTTTTCCCCCCCAAATCTAGTCTATAAAAATAAGACGATCAGTGGTCGAGGGTGTTTATAGCGGAAACACTCCGCTATAAACAGGAAATCCCCCTCGTACAGAACAGAACAGTACGGTCAGAGTTTTTGGTTGGCGAGAAAAAATCAACATACTAACTTTTACAAGCTCTGCTGCTGAGGGAAAGGATAAAATATCCGTTCGGGGGTCCGGAGTTCGATTCCCAGGAACTCACCTCTAACATTTCAGAGTTAGATAGATACCTATATGCACGTTTCAAGCAATTAAAATATGTATTACTTGTCTAAACGGTGAAGGAAAATATCGTGCGAAAACCTGCATGCCTGAGAGAGTCCCGTAATGTTCTCAAAGTTGTATATGAAGTTTGCCAATCCACACTTGGCCAGCGCGGTGGTCCATGACCCAAACCCGTGGTTAAGAGGGCTGGTGATTAGTTGATGATGTTATGGGAATAAATTGATTATAAAACATCATCAAGTAACAAAATATGTAATTAATAATCCATGTGTTAATGTAATAAGGTTCACTTTAGGTTGTATACGGTTAACTTCGGGTTTTATAGCAATGAAACGCGTGCACTCGCTCTGATTGTTTATTGGGTACTAATAATGCATGCGTAAACGTAATACAAAATTAACTTTAAGAGGAAAGACAATTTTGAATCAAACATACCGCCCGCCAAAGGTCTCTATGAGACCTTTTAAACAATTAAGTTTATAAAATACATTGAATCATATTTTAGGATTATGGTAATAACATGCTGTATAAACCGTAGAATAGCAATTTATCGCTGACAATAAAGTGTTTTCTCAGTTTCTAAATATAAATCAACAATTATATAAATAAATATTAATCAACCCGGCTGTAAATTATTAAATTTTACATGAACTCAACATTATTAATAATAATTAATTCATCACTTAGGTATCATTGGCATCAACAGGTATAAAACACAACTTAGAAATAGATCGTTTTACAATATTATTTCCACTTTTTACGCTATAAACTCTAGTTAGTCCATCAGGACCAGGATGCTTATCGACTATACGTCCTAAATGCCACTTTCCCGGGGGCATTCCCTCCGTTTTGATGAGTACTACTTGGCCTATTTCAAACTCCTCCCTTTTTGTCATCCATTTAGGTCTTTGCTGCAATTTGGTAAGATATTCTTGTTGCCATCGTTCCCAGAAGTTTGAAAGTAATTTTTGCGTGAATTGCCAACGAGATAAGCTGCTCATAGAAATGTCCTTTAGGCTTGGCGAGGGAATAGTGAGGGGTGCTTCTCCTATAAGGAAATGTCCAGGTGTAAGTACATTCAAACTATTCAGGTCAGTATTGTCCATAGGACATAAAGGTCGAGAGTTTAAACAAGCTTCCACCTGACACAGTAAAGTAGTCATCTCTTCAAAAGTTAAATGGGTATTTAGTATCCTTTTTAAGTGGTGTTTCATGGACTTGACACCTGCCTCCCAGACCCCGCCCATATTTGGGCTATATACAGGAATAAAGTGCCACTGGGTACCGTCTGATGCTAGCAATTCCGGTATCTCCTCACTAAGTTCAAATTTAGCTTGGCTAAAGGCATCAGTTAGCTCCTTATTGGCTCTCACAAAATTTCGGCCTTGGTCACTCCACAAATCACTGCACCTTCCGCGCCTGGACACAAATCTTCTGAATGCCCCAATAAACGCTTCAGCTGTTAAGTCTCCCACAAGCTCAAGATGAACAGCCTTGGTAGACATACATACAAAGATTGAGATGTACGCCTTATTAGTCTTGGCTCCTCTTCCTCTGGACATTAAAACGTCGTAAGGGCCAGCGAAATCTACACCACTATGCAGAAACGGTCGTGCTGGAGTCACTCTAACCTTTGGTAACTCGCCCATTAATTGTGAACGAGCTCTTGCATTTATCCTCGCACACACAAGACATCTACGAATGTATGCTTTCAAGGAATTTTTTGCTTTAAAAATCCAATATTTAGATCTTAGGTAATTCAACATGAGGTCAACCCCACCGTGCAACGTTTTTTTGTGTGCATCCGCAATAATTAATGAGGTAAGTGGGCCTTTATTATCCAGTATTATAGGGTGCTTCCTATTGTAATCTAATTCAGAGTTTTTTATTCGACCGCCCACCCTGATTATATCCTTTGAGTCTAAATATGGGTTTAGTGTTCTAAGTGGACTTCTAGTTTTGACTTTATCCTTTTCCTTCAAATCTTGAATTTCTTCTTTAAAATTTTCTTCTTGTGCAATTTTGATGCATGCATATAATGCTTCTTCTATTTCATCCGATGTGAAAACGGATTGTATATCTTTCTGAGTTTTAAAATAATTTAAGAATCTTTTAGCGTATGTAACAGTTCTTAGCAATTCTGATAAATCTTTGAACATTTCTAGTTTTTTATAAATTGACATAGAATCATCCCTTATACTAAGGTAAGTGTTCACCGTTTTTACCCTTTCAAGTTGTATTTCATCATTTTTTAACTTTTCCACAATTAAATTCTTCTGTTTTAAGTGTTCAGGTCCATGCCACCAAAGGGTGCAGTTCATTAGCTCAGGAGCCAGCATTCCTCGAGAAGCAATATCAGCTGGATTGTTCTGGGATGATATATGATACCATTTGTTTCCTACGTTGTCGAGTATTGCAATCACCCTATTTCTAACAAAGGTTTGCCATCTATTAGGATCTCCTTGGAGCCATGATAAGACGATCATGGAATCGGTCCAGCAAAATATTTGGCTCATAGGAATACGCATCGCTTCACTAATCTGTTTCAGTAACCTTGAGAGGAGAACGGCTCCGCACAATTCAAGCCGAGGAAGGGACACTGATTTGATGGGAGCAACCTTCGTCTTGGCCGCAATAATGTATGCATTATACTCTCCGTTCTCCGTCATCACTCGCAGGTAAGCCACGGCTCCATATGCTTTCATTGAAGCATCACAATAACCATGTATAGAAACCTCCTTCAGTGATTTTTGGGTAGTGCCTAACCATCTGTTTATCTTTATATTTGTAATGCTGTTTAAACTTTCTCTGATTTCTAACCATTCATTTTTAATTTCAGGTTCCAGTTCTTCATCCCACTGCACACCTTGAAGCCACAATTTTTGTATGATTAATTTTGCAGGTACGAGTGCCGGAGCTAACCAACCAAGGGGATCAAACAGAGTTTGCACGTCAGCCAATATTTTCCGTTTTGTTATGATCTGTAAAAAAGGCGGCAACTTCACATGATACTCTAGCATGTCATCTCCCATATTCCAGGACAGGCCTAGCGTTTTAATTAAGCCCTGTAGTTTTATATCGATGGTTACATGAGAACTGAGTTCGGATGGATCAAAACCTTTTAGAAACTCTGCGCTATTGGATGCCCATTTTTGTAGCATGAAACCCCCTTTTTTTAAGATTGCACTAACTCCCTTTGCTAACTCGAGGGCTTCTTCGACTGTATCTTGGCCTGACATGAGATCATCCATGTAGAAATCTTGCTTGATGGTATCACTTGCTATAAGATTGTTCTTTCCTTCGTCTTCCGCTATTTGTTGTAGTGTTCTTACAGCGAGATATGGAGCACATGCCGTACCAAAGGTCACCCTAAGCAGACGATATTCCTTAACAGGATCTTGTGTGTTATTGCGCCAGAGAATGCGTTGAAAGTCTTTATCCTCCTTGGCTATGAGTACCTGACGATACATCTTTTGAATGTCAGAGACAAACGCTACCCTTTTTAAACGCCATCGCATAACCAATGATCTTATATCCTCTTGCAATTGAGGACCGATAAGCAGTTCATCATTAAGTGCCACATTGTTGGTTCCCTTGTATGAGGCATCGAAAACCGGTCTGATCTGCGTAGTTTCACTGTCGTATTTAAAAACTGGATGATGAGGTAGATAAACCGATGGATTTTCTCTTTCTTGTTCAGGAACTTCTTCCATATGTCCCATTTCACTGTACTCGTCTATTGCTTTTGTATATTTAGTTTTCAATTTCTCATCATTCTTAAAACGCCTTTCTAGGAGCTGTAATCTCTTGAAGGCTCCCTCTCTTGTATTTCCTTCAGGCGATTTTGGAGTTGCTGTTTTGAATGGTAACTTTACGGTATACCGTCCTTCTTCATTTCTTGTGTGTGTTTCCTTGTATATTTTCTCACATCTCTCTTCATCTTTAGTATATATTCTTGTTATATCTGTATCTACTTCCCACAAAGTCTTCAACATATCATCCACCTTGAATTGATGATGCATTACAAGTATCTTTTCGTGTGACATTTCTGCTTGTATATTTCCGAATAATACCCATCCCAGGTTTGTATTTTGAGCACACGGGGAGCCTGGAGGACCTTTCAAAATATCAGGCTTCAAGATCTGCGCATATACTTCAACTCCCAACAACATGTCGATTCGCCCTGGTGTGTTAAAGCTTGGGTCGGCTAGGGTGAGTCCTTGTAAATGTGGCCAGTTGTGTACTGTAATGGTTTTTGATGGCAATTGAGATGTTAATCGCGTCGGCATTATGTATGTATTTATGGTTAGCTTGAATTCCTTCTCATAGTTAGATAGGAGTTCAACTCGTGTCATGTAATTAACTGTTGCTTGTGTACTACCAACCCCTGTAATTGTTCCCTTTGCTTGTGTTCTTTTAATCCTTAAGAGTTGCGCTGCTCTCTCCGTGATAAAGTTGGCTTGTGAACCCTGATCTACCAAAGCTCGTAGTATTGTACTATGACCCTCATCGTCTCTTACTATAACTAAAGCTGTAGCCAGTAATGCTGTTGACTTCCCAGAAGCAAAATGAGTTGATAGTGCGACATCCGATTCGTCCAATTTTTCTGATTTAGGGTCTCCTTCTTCTTCTTCTTCTTCCCTTTCTTCTATTTGACTGTGGTGTAATCCTACATTTTCTGCAGTGGCTTCGTTAGCATGCAACAGCGTGTGGTGACGGCGACGGCAGATCCTGCAGGATATCGGGACTCTACACCTCATAACCGAGTGACCCCCCATCATACAGTTAAAGCATAATCTATTCTTCTTAATAAACTCACTTCGTTCTACTGGTTGTAATTTAGAAAATTCTTTACAGTGGCATAAATTGTGATCAGCTTTACACATCGAACACGTTTTCGTTGGTGCAGTACCTTCCTTGTCGTCTGAAGTTGTCGCATAGAATGACTTTGCTTTAAGACTAGTCTTCTCCTTAATTGCTGTAGGATTTACCATCTCCAGTGAACGGAATTTAGTCTCGAGGAATGTTCTTAACTCCGCCCAAGTAGGTAAACTATTTGAATCTTCCTTGAAAGAATGCTCTTCCCAATCCCTGTGAGTGTCCATGTCTAATTTTTGAACAACTAAATAGATAATAATCTGATCCCAGGAATCAGTAGGTATGTCTTGATTTTTAAGATTGTTCAAACACTGAGTGGTGGTATCCACTAAGTTTTTTAGGTGGTTAGCGGCAGGCGAAGTTAATTTCTTCAAATTAAATAATTTGTGTAGTAAGGAGTTAACTATTAATCTTTTATTTCCATATCTTTGATTCAGTATGTTCCAAGCTTGTTCATAATTCGACTCTAATACGTACACATGCTTAAGGAGTTCTGCAGGTTCGCCAATGACACTTGTCTTAAGATAGTGTAATTTTTCTACTTTACTTAGTGAGGAATTATTGTGAATTAGCGAAGTAAAAAGGTCTCGAAATGTAGGCCAGTCGTCATAAGATCCGGCAAACTTGGGTATTTCTATTCGAGGTAACTTTACAATTGATTCATTTTGTCTAGTACTTATCATCGGTTGTGGTTGTGATTGTTGTGACGGCGTTGAAAGCATATCTCTTAAATCTCCTACGATGCAGGTGTACAAATCTTCGACGACAAAGTAATCTTCGTTGAGGAAATACGGGACTTCGTTCTTCTTGCATTTCGGAGTGCATTTCACAAGCTCTTGATGTGTATTCACAAAGTTCTTCCAGTAGCCCTCAATACTTTGCAGACGCGCTTCTATATACCCTCGTGTCAATCTCTGTTTTGAACATTTCTTTAAGTTTGTTTGTGCTTTTTGTAGTAAAACATACGTATCTTCCAAAGAGTTGACCAACTGTTGTTGTTCATTACTTAGACTCATTGTATATCAAAACAAGCACACGTTCACCATACAATTATCTACCAAAATACTATAAAAATATGTTATAACTTCGCTCGAATGATAATTGTAGGCACTTAGTTTGTTTACGCGTCGAAAACAAAGGCTACGGGCGACGGCCGATTGTTCCTTATCTTCACAATGCATGCAAAAAAAACCGGTCGCCGGCACGGTCACTCAGGTAGCAGATTAAATCACCATTTCAATCCGGCTCGATGTCGACCATATGTTAATGTAATAAGGTTCACTTTAGGTTGTATACGGTTAACTTCGGGTTTTATAGCAATGAAACGCGTGCACTCGCTCTGATTGTTTATTGGGTACTAATAATGCATGCGTAAACGTAATACAAAATTAACTTTAAGAGGAAAGACAATTTTGAATCAAACACCATGCTAATATTATAAATGTGAAAGTGTGTCTGTCTGTCTGTCTGCTACGCTTTCCCAGCCCATCTTTTCAACCGATTTTGATGAGTTTCGTGTACAGATAGGTTGTATCCCGGGTAAGGACATAGACTATCCCGGAAAATGAATAAGTTCTTGCGGGAATAAAAATCTTAATCCACGCGGACGAAGTCGCGGGCATCAGCTATTTACATAAACTTTACTTATTATTTGAAGAGGTTAAATCTTCTGAGTAACTACAAGCATCCATTAGGACACACCCTTGTTATATTTAAAAGCATGAACTACGTCTTATACCTAAGAGGGAAAACCGCTTAAAATATTCGCTACATTTTCTACTGAAATGCATTTTCGCACACAAAGTTGTATGAAAGCAATCGGTTTTGCATTTAGCTGTCCACGAGACCGTACCTATGATGATAAATGGATAAGAGCGAGTAGTTTTGTATTCGTTTCCTTTTTGGAAGCATAGTTTGTAACCGGTTTTTCGCAGTATAGAATCGTCTATCCAAACACACAATCTCTAAGTGAACCTGCAAATCCATGCTAATATTATAAATGCGAAAGTGTGGCTGTCTGTCTGTCTGCTACGCTTTCACGGCCTATCTCTTCAACCGATTTTGGTTACATGGATAGGTTGTATCCCGTAACAACAACCGACATAGGCTACCTTTTATCCCGGAAAATTCAAGAGGTCCTGCGGGAATCAAAAAATCGGTTGAAGTATCTGTTCAACCGATTTTGATGAAATTTTGTACGGAGGTAAGTACTTACCCCGGGGTACGCCTCTTTTTAATTTTTATCCCCGAAAAATCAAGAGTTCCCACGGAAATCGTAAAACCTTAGCCCACACGGACGAAGTCGCGGGCATCATCTAGTGTAAAATAAAAGATACTTTTATGACACAGATAATAATATGTACCTAACTTAACTAACATTGTTTTGATATAGTCCATTAAACTGATTACAATTGTATATAGGTACAATGCTTCATATTTTACTAACATCCTCAATGTTTTTTTTATATGGTCCACAAAACTGACTACAATTATTGCTTTAGGTAAAATGCTTAATAAATCAATGTTAAGATATATACGATGTACGCGACAGGATAAAACGTAGTTCCGTTTCGCGCAGACGTTTTATCCTTTCCGATCTGAAGTCTCAGTAGAATCTCCTTTCGAACCGGTGGTAGTCTTGACATTTCATAAGTAAATTATTTATTACTAGATGATGCCCGCGACTTCGTCCGCGTGGATTAAGGTTTTTTTTGATTCCCGCAAGATCTCTTTAATTTTCTGTAATAAAAAGTAGCCTATGTCCTTCCCCAGGATACAAACTATCCTTTCATCAAACAGATGGGCCGTGGAAGCGTAGCAGACAGACAGACAGACAGACGGACGGACAGACAGACACACTTACGCATTTATAATATTAGTATGGATTTTGTGTTTTTGCTTGAAGGTTTTTCTGCTATTTCTATTTAAAATTCAAGTATTTTTCCATCCATGCGAATAAATATCACAAAAAACAGGCATACTAATAATTAGTTAGCGCTTTGAGTAGATGCTGGACTGGACAGCCTCGCTAATTTAACTTCCTTCTCGTAATTATTAACTAACTAAGTAGTTGCAGCAAATCTAATTAGCTTTTCTTTTTCTTCTTGAAGGCGTCGCATTTCACGTCGCTAGCCGTGAACGTGACGTAAAGCGGGGATAGACTTTTTTTTAAATTCAACTACAAGATGGTAGCGGGCTATCCTGTTAGGGGTATGGTAGTTATATTAAACCCATACCCCTATTCGGTTTCTACACGGTATCGTACCTTAACACTAAATCGCTTGGCGGTACGGTTTTGCCGGTAGGGTGGTAACTGGTAACTAGCCACGGCCAAAGCAGAGGAAATTCAGAAATTATAAATTCCTAAATCCTCGCACGTTAAGACAAGGAGGGAGTGCTGAGCGCTGTTGTGGGGACTGATGGTGGGGGTTCGATCCCGGCAATTCAAGAAAGTCAAGTCTACTCTGCGGATGTACGATAAGACATGATTGGTTCTTGAATTACTAAGTTCTTTGAAAGATAAGTTTAAAAATACCACTGACGCTTTTGAAAGATGAATTATTAAATTCGCACCAGTAATATTCGAGGAGGTAGGCGCGATCATCATGCTTAGTAGGTTTAAATTTCACTTACGTTGATAGAATTCGAGTGTCGAATCAATGTGTCGTTAAAGTAAAATGGACTTTAACTCACTATTTTTAAAACTCAAGTTCACCCATACTACTACAGCCAGCAGACCAATCGGAAACCTTGTGAATGAAAATCATTTGTACTGAATATTTTACTTTAAAACAGGGGTACTAGGTCTTTCTACTCTGAGTTCATCAAGCCAGCAGCGGTTCAAGTGGATTAAAATCAGAGGTAAGTCTTGCATATTAAACTTTAAATCTGCGTTTGGAACCCTCGTAGCTTTAGTTTTAAGATACCATGTTTAATTATGACCATCACGTCTTATTCTTTGTAAACTTGAGGTTAAGAAGGTACCAATTTTGAATAAATATACTTTGCGTTTGAGTTTTGAGTTCAAGGGCGTTTTAGGTCCATTTTTTTGTGAGTTCTGACGCTATAAGTGTTTCGATGCTCGAATTCTATCAACTTAGTTGATATAAAATTTCATGCTAACCCTACAGGGCTGCGAAGTCTCTTCTCTTAAAATCTCTCAACGGTATGAAATCCGGTCATGCGGTATAAATTATTGGAATGAAAAAGAACTCTATAGAAACGCGACGGATTCTGAGGGCGTCGCATAAATTAAAGCTTTTGGCTCTATGTAAGGCTAAATTTCCATCAAGGATGTACGAAAATGTAAAATAGAGATATTGTGTGAAGCTACCGATAGTCTTACTTCGTTTTATAGCTGTTAAGCTCATTGCGAGAGTAAAGCCACTGTCTGCTAAAGCCTGAAGCAGAAGAATGAAAGCTCGGTTTTCACCGTGACCGGAGCTCTGTACGGACTCGGTTTAACTCGCAGAGGAAAACTGCAGTCTGCATAAGATCATTTTCACTCTCGTAGAATCAGCGGAAAGGATTGGGCGAGTAAAAAGGGTCAAAATGGGACTATTTTCAAAACTCTTCGTTTGTAGAAGTGTCTGTTTATCTGCCTGCTATGCTTTCACGGCCCATCTGTTCAACCGATTTTGATGAAATTTGGGACAGGGATAGGTTGTATCCATTCCCGGGGAAGGACATGGGCGTTCCCGCGGGAATAAAAAAAAACTTGAGAGGTGTCAAGGGACACCCGATGGAACGAAGTTCACGCGCGAAGTTCGAAGAAACACGCGCACGCCGCACGGCTTACAACTATAGCAAAAAGTGTCGTTACAACTTTTGGTCTTAATTTTTTCCGTCTAGCCTCCTTTCGTAACGCGCGATGAGGAACTTCGTTCCAAAAACTTAATCCACGCGGACGAAGTCGCGGGAATCATCTAGTATTAAATAATTATATATCTCGTAATAAAGTGTTTACATGACATGACCCCTATTCGGTTTCTACACGGCGCGGCGCTGGGCCCACCGGCGCGGAGATGCACTGCGCGACGCGGCCCCGTACGAACTCATGCCTATCTCCTGTCTCCTTTCATCTCGTTTCATAGGTTGCCTGGAAGAGATCACAGTGATAAGGCCGCCTTTATTCATATTCATATTCATATTCATTTATTTGCATTATAAACCCTGTTCGGGCACAGCAAGTACATAAAATTACAGTTAAATAAAGTTACAATAATTAAAATTAAAATACGTTACATTAACTTTAACTTCTATCTTAATTATTACATTTATATTCAAATTAAAATTATTGATAAAACATCAGATTTCATTAAATTAAATAACATTTTGTTAAGTACCTACAATATTATGTCAAGTGAAATAAACTATTAAATATTATGTTAAGGCATTAGAACTAGCTGGTAATCTCAACTGTATATAGTTCTCTGAACATATAGATTGGCGTAGCGTGATTCCCATAAAAATCAATCCCTACTTCAATATCAATTAATCTTTTGCTAAGAGCTTCGCGCTACTGAACTAGGTACTATTGCCTTCACTACTACTTACTTAGTAGTTAGTACCCATAATAATTACCTTTATAACTTAGAATGCAATACCTACCTACCTACCTATGCTTCGGGTATTAGAGACAAAGAAAAAACATACAATCCAATACCTACTACGTATTACCTAATACATAAACCATTTATACATACATACACTACAGGTCGAATACAGAACTTCCTTTGTGATGTCGGTTAAATAAATCTTAAATAAGTCATTTTTTAAAACAAGCTTTTGCCATGCGCCATGTTGTTGTAGTGTGACGACATTTACATTTTCGTATTCTTCTCAGTAAAAACTTATTTGGTGGAGCAAAATAACTAGTCCGCCATATTAAATTTAAATTGACGTCACATAGCCATGCAAACTTAACGCGTATGCACAATTAAAGCTCAATCGGTTGGGAATAACTAACTGTTTTAAAATTCAGTTGCAAGATTTACCAACACAAACATTGCAAGTTAAATAAAAACCTGACACTTCAACTTTTCAGAAACTTCGGAGAAATCGGTGTACATACATACACTTAAAAAAATAGATAGATACGCGCCGAATTGTGAACATCCTCCTTTTGGAAGTCGATTATGGTTACACTGTTACCAGCTTGATTGCACGTTGCAACTTCAGTTGCTATCGGTTCTTGTTTCAGTTTGAGCAACGTGAAAGACTTGATGTTTGAAGTAGAAGGTAGAAGGTAGTCTGAAGTTGCTAATTCCTTTGATTGCGTTAATTGGCCGGAATCTGGCAGCAAGTCGGAAGCAGGAAAGTTTGTAAGAACCGATAACAAGCCTTCAGCGGGCGTTCACACTGTAAGTAAACAAATTTAAAAGATATTCCTTCCGGCTTCCGTTTTTCCATCCGCTTTACATAATGTCAATCAATTCCAGAACTCCAAACCAAGAGTGAATAGGCATCTTCTAGGCAAGAGCGCCCACCTTAGGCTGCATCACTACTTCCAGCACGTCGGATTGCAGCCAAGTGCTAGACTATAAATTAAAAAAAAAAAAAAATTTTGTTTAATCGTAGCAGGACCAGCAGCCCCATTTTATGAATATGAAAGCCAATGACATGTTAGAAATTTAAAAAATAGATCATCTATATTCTATTGGATCAGACGGTAGATATTTAGGTAGACGGACGACCTCCATGGCGCAGTGGTGAGCGCTGCTATTAATCGAAAGGTCCTGGGTTTGATCCACGGCACGGTCTATTTGGGAATTTTTAATTTCTGAACTTTCTGCGGTCTGGTCTAGTGGGAGGCTTCGGCCCTGGTTAGAACACCCTACTGGCAAGGACGTGCCGCCAAGCGATTTAACGTTCCGGTACGATGCTTAATATCCCTGGACGCTCAATTGTTTAAGCAGCTAATCATTTGACAGCTTAAACGTATAATTCGAACTAGGAGTTCATACATGTTTTTTGACGTGCATGGAATCTATCATCTTTACACAATCGGGGGGCAGGTTAGCCTTCTGCCATCGACTGCATCGTAGCTTACCAGGTGAGTTCGTAGTAAAGGGTTAGTCCTTGAATAAAAATCTTATATCTTCTATTCGCGGAAAAAGTCTTAGTCTTGAAAAAAAGTTCTGGAAAGAAGAAAAAGTCTTAGTTAGGGATAAATAAGTCCCTGCTCCCTTACAAGATAAACCCACTGTCCGTGTCCTAATTACTCGTATTCCATCTTTTATCTGCCTTACTGCTCAGCTTCCAATGCTAATAGAATACAAATTAGATCAGGGTTCGCTACTAAATAAGGGAATATTTACGTGCCAATTAGATAGTAACTAATCTTCTTTTATAAGGTAATAAATAAATAGATTTTAGCACAGGTCCAGATTTTCGTTATTAGCGGATTTTAATCATTTTTGTTGATCCGTTTCAATAATAAAAAAACGAAAATAACTTAAACACTAAGTAGGTAAGCGTGAGGAGCTATGGATGCCTGTTGAGAAACCATTTAATTAAATATAGCCCTGTATAGGCTTTTTTTAGTGAGCTAAAAAGCAAGAGAAAAAGAAAGTAATATAATATTAACAAAAGAACAACATAACATAAATTATACGAATAACATATTATTATTGCGGAATGTTTTTCCCAATATTTTATTACTATGCCAACCACTTTTTTCTGAATAACGATATAATTGTTTTATTTTCTTAAAGACACAATCAAATCTGAAAATGAAAATGAAATGATTTATTTCACGTAGGACATTTTGTGCCACTCATATTAATGATAAGCCGCAAGAATCTACCCACCGGTTCGGAATACTGATTCTACTGAGAAGAGTCTTTTGACGCCCTCCGTGGCGCAGTGTGTAGCGCTGTTGCCATAACGTGCGGAGGGCCCGGGTTCGATCCCCGGCAGGGTCAATTTGGGAATTTATAATTTCTGAATTTTCCCTGGTCTGGCCTGGTGGGAGGCTTCGGCCGTGGCTAGTTACCACCCTACCGGCAAAGACGTGCCGCCAAGCGATTTAGCGTTCCGGTACGATGCCGTGTAGAAACCGAATAGGGGTAGGTATGGGTTTAATATAACTGCCATGCCCCTAACAGGTTAGCCCGCTACCATCTTAGACTGCATCATCACTTACCATCAGGTGAGATCGCAGTCAAGGGCTAACTTGTAGTGGATAAAAAAAAAAAAATACTCAAGAAGTAGGTATAATTACCTTTGTTAATGAACCGCAAAACTAACTTTGTTTGTAGAGGTTTACTGTTAATATCAAAAAATTACGTTTGTTGTATGGGAGCCCCCCTTTAATATTTACTTTATTGATATTTAATTATTTATATTGAAAGGTAATATACAAGTTAATATTCTGTGAAAATTTGAACCGTCTACCTGTTACCGTTTTTAATATTGAGCAAAAAAATACGAAAAAAACACGTTTATTGTATGGGGACCCCCCTTAATATATATATTTTTTCAATTTTTAGTATTTGTTGTTATAGCGGCAACGGAAATACATCATTTGTGAAAATTTCAGCTTTCTAGCTATCACGGTCTATGAGATACAGCCTGGAGACAGACAGACAGACAGACAGACAGACAGCGGAGTCTTAGTAATAGGGTCCCGTTTTTACCCTTTGGGTACGGAACCCTAAAAAAGAGTCGGCAGACGGCAAGAAACTCAGCAGTTGCTCTTTTCATAAACAGAAAAATGTTACACTTTGTAAATAATATACAATGCATACGTGACCCTTTTTTAAACCTCCTTCTCCGAACTACTTATACAAACAAACTATACCACCTACCACAGAGACGTACTTAGCGAAGTCTGTTTGCACGTGTTGATTCGAGCATGTATTCGTATGAACCCCCAACTCCAGCGGCCATAGGTACATTTGAGGCAAACTTCCTTCCATTTAAAGTAGGTAGTTTCTTTATTTACCCGAGCTCGAAAACTCTTAAAAGTTAACCGGGAAGCCTGACCCCTCGCCCGCAACTTGTCTTTCAGCGTGTCAACAAAAGAGACCAACTTTAAACCTGCTTCGAGAAGTTTCCACTGTGAGACCTGTCTGGGCTGGTATATACTGTGAGGGTTAAGGCTTGGGCACACAAAATTGCAGACGTGTTTACACCAGCAGCAGCTCCTAAGAGCGAAAACACACTAGAGACAGCTGTATGAAGCAATCTGCAATGCGCGAGTAGCGCGGGTTTTACGTGCAGTCTGGGCTAGTTAGAAATAAAGCTTAACTTTAAGTGTAAGACATCCATTAAAAGTATATGCTCCTGAAAAAAGCTTAATAAACTGTTGAAGATTATGTAAATGATAAAAGAGCATGTATTTGATTCACTCCAACAATGCTTAGGACTGCGGTTAGTTATGTATCTACACATTGATGTAATTATTGTACCTAAATGACACAAACAAAAACAACCACCGTTTTTCTTGCTAGTTCATCTCGGTAGGAATGGCATTCCAAATCGGTTGATTCACTCGAAAATTGGAAAGCACTTTTAATAAGTTAATTTGAATACAAAAATATGAGTTTGAGTTTGAGCAAGTGCCATAGGTTTATTGAAGTTCCTTTTAAATTCTCAGTTGGCACTTATGTCTATGACTTTACTCAAATCGCTACCAACGAATGCTCAACCGTACTTTGCGAATCTCCAATTGGTCTTTTCGGCGGTTCGGTAAGTAGCAAGAGCATCTGATCATAGAGGTATAATTTATATAATATAAACTCTATGCATCTGATACATACAATGTTTCGCGGCTTCATTCGTCTCGCTTACCCGCGCTCGGGCCATTTCGTCTCTACTCTCGGCTCGCCTCAGCGCAGCCCCTAACTCCCGCCTCTTGCTCCATTGCTCTACTGCGATACATACTCATACATCCACAGTACAGAGTAAGTTCAGATATGCGACACGTCGAACGACAATTTTTAGCAACTCTTTGTCCCTTTTGGTCCGGGTCCATAAGATATGGCTCTTAGTGACATCTCTCAGACCCTCCGCGGGCAATCATTATGAAATCTTTGCTAGTAATTTTTAAGGGATGAATTGAGGCGATCATTAGTAGGTAGAACAGAGAATAATTAAAAGTACCTTTGCTACGACAGTTTGCAAACTAAAAGGGCAATGGGTGGTGCGAATGGGTAGTTCAAAAGAATATAGGTAGTTTCTATATTGTATGCCTGCTAAAGGTAGACTGTTCCTACTATGTAAAATTATTGTTACTTTAAAATCTTTCACTATGTAACAGTCAAACGATTTAAATAAATGAAATGAAAAAGGCCGATACACTTTGGGATTCTAACTCAAGGTGCTGGTACAGCGACTGCACCAAAAAGCGCACAGTAAACAGACCTGCAGACCTCAGACAAGATACATGGATGATATCAAGCTAGTCGAGGAAAGCTGGAGACTCAAGGAGGCACCAGATCGCGGCGTGTGGAAGTCCTACAGGAGACCTATACCTACAGCTTTGGACGTCTCAGTTGACGACGATAACGAGAGAACACGACAAAATGTTTGCAACAAATAGTCGCGAGTGTGATGTCACGTGCACTAAGTCCTTGTCTACTGAATTTACAGCGGGGGATTTGCTAGCATAGGATATAGGGTTGCACTTGAATTATGACAATAGCGTGCTCGCCATTTTACAATATAGCGGGTCATTTTTATTACTATCACACGCTTTACAGCTTGCACGTTACTCTAGACTCTAGAGTCTAGGTTATTCGGTTGCGCATCGTGAGGTTCCGGGTTTGAGTCCCAGGTTTATAGCCAAAAGAAGATAAAAGAGTGTTATTTAAAAACGCAACGACTACGCTATGGTCTTTATGGCGAAAGTGTATTTGTTTGTGGGTCTATCCTTCAATCACGCTGAAACGATGCAAAAACTTTTTTCGTGTAGTTGAAGACGGTAGACGAATCTATGGCTTAGAGTAACCTCTATAATATTTTTTACCCCAAAAATTTAAGAGTTCCTACGAACTTTGTATATGGGTGAAATCCTCAGCATCAATTCGCATTTACTTGGATGGTTTCGGTCATACTTACGCATCTAGGTTGTCATCGCATGCTTACACATGCTAGCGCATGAATACGCATGCGTTCCCATGCGAAAGGAGAAACTTTTTTGTGTTACGCCACAGCTATACCTATATAGGTACTCATAAATATAAAGAATACTTAGTTGTCTACTAAATAGGTACATCGATTTATTCTTTTACCGATTTTAATAACGGGTAAAGGCACTAATTTCGCGTAGAAGACTCCGGATAGCATGGTTACTGCCACTAAAATCCCTAAAACGAAGCTAAAACCTGCATAAATGCGTCAACATTCTCACGTAGAGTATATATTATCTAGTTATATAGACCATACATAATGTAGAACTCTAGATCATAGAGTCCATAGAGATGAAGTACTCATAATATAAAAAGATATGTGATCTAATCCATATTCATACTCATATTACACATGCGAAAGCGTGTCTGACTGTCTGTCTGCAACACTTTTACGACCCATTTATATGTTGAACCGGTTTTGACGAAGTTTGATACAGAGATAAGTTAAAGCTACTTTTTGTACCGGGATATCTAAAAGTTGTTATGGGAATTTTCAAAAACAGATGAAGTCGCAAACGTTATCTTTGGTCATAATTCATACTAATATTATAAATGCGAAAGTGTTTGTTTGTTGGTTTATTGGTTTGTCCTTCAATCACGCCGTAACAGAACAATGGATCAACGTGATTTTTTGCTTACATATATAGTTAACCTAGTGACATAGGCTAGAGCGCAATATATGTCTTTATCTTTGTCGGGAATCAGATCCTCAGAGACTCAATGAACTCTCCTGTTTCTAGTCAGTGAGCTTACTTACTGATGGAACATCGCAGCCTCCAGTTGACCGCAACTCTATGGCTTAAAAATATTAACTGAAACGTCGCTTAACTAACACACAGTATGCATCGTTTAAACGCAACCCTCGTGTGAAAAATGTCGGCATTTTCATGCAAATTGATCGCCTACAGCACTGAGTGGTTAATGGTTGAGTGTTCCGAGTTCGGACACGCCGAGTTTTAACTCGTACTAACTGACTAACCTCATGGATACGCGCGACTTTGTCTGTGGTTTTAACATTCCTTTTTATATTTATAGGCTAGCGCAAGACACAATACTAGCTAACTAGCTGATGCCCGCGACTTCGCCCGCGTAAATCGAGTTTTTTTGGTTCCCGCGGGAACCATTTTCCGGCATAAAATGTGGCCTATGTGTTATTCCAGACTATAATCTAACTCTGTGTGTCAAATTTCATCCAGATCCAGCCAATTGGCGTGATTGAATAACAAACATCCACCCATCCAAATTTTCGCATTTATTAGTATAGATTTGACGACCTCCGTGGCGCAGTGGTGATTGCTGTTGTAATATTATAAGCGAAGAGATCATGGGTTCGGTCCCCAGCAGGGTCAATGTGGGAATTTATTACTTCTGAATTTCGCCATCAGGTGAGATCGCAGTCCAAGGTTAACTTCAGTGGTCACCCAAGCTAAAAAAGTTCAATGCTTATTTCTCATCAAACCCTAGTTACATGAAAATAAGTATCCACAAAAGCAATGCTTGTCCTGGCTCCGAATCCTATGCACGCCACTAGCTAACTTTTAGTGGATAAGGTCATAATATGTGATACCTAGTATAACAGTTGTTGTAAAGAGAATACAGCATAGCTGGGAAGTTTCCTGGAAGCAATAAAATAAATAGCTTCTCGCAAGTCGAGGGCCGCAGGTGGACTATTTCAGATTTAACTGTTTAGGTTCTGCTTCATCAAACATCCGGGCGTCTATTTTCCTAATTCTTCTATTCCTAGATAGATAGATAAACTCTTTATTGCCACACAAACATTATACTAATATTATAAATGCGAAAGTGTGTTTCTTTGTTGGTTTGTTCTTTAATCACACCGCAACGGAGCAACGGATCGATGTGTTTTAGGCATGGATATAGTTGAGGACCTGGAGAGTAACATACTTTTTATCCTGGAAAGGAATGAAAAGGAATAAAGAAGGAATTAAGGAGTTCCCGCGGGAATAAAAAATACTTAAACCACGATCTCACCTAGTGGTAAGTGGTGATGCAATACTAAAACCATTCCTTTCGACAAAATCAGTTTCTACACATCGTACCGGAACGGCCTTAAATAGCCTTGACCAATTAATACTCCCGCGCGACCAGACCAGAGCAAATTAAATTCAGAAATTATAATTTTCGTAAATTGCCGCTGTCTGGAATCAAACATGGGACCTCCCACGTATAAAACAGCATTCATCACTGTGCCAGGGAGATAGTCTAGAAATTAAAAAAAACTCAAATCAAGCGCTAGTCCATAAATTTAAAAAATCTCTGCAAGGTACTAAAATTCTATATCAATGTCTGCAATATAACAAAGTTGTACAGATACAGCATATATAAAACAATAACAAAATTTCCCACCAAATGGGAAAGTACAACCCTTCCATGGACATAAAACTCCGTACGAACATTCCGTTGGCAGTAAAATAAATCGGAGCCGATTTTAACCGATTCACATTTTATTATATGGGAGCGCCATTTGTATTTTGTAACCACTCATGCTTAGCGAAAAAGAACCTTGATACCACTGATTAAATCTTTTTATCCACTACATGTTTGCCCTTGACAGCGATCTCACCTGATGGTGCTTACCATGATGCCGTCGAAGGTTAACGGACTAATCTTATAGGCATTAATAAGATTTAATAAGATAAATCCATTAAAAATATGTTCGTGAAAAAAGCTTATTATACTGAATTCTATTCAGAAATTATAATTTCCCAAATTGACTCTCCCGGGGATCGAACCTGGGCCCTGCCGCTTATAAGACAACAGCGCTCACCAATGCGCGAGAGAGGTCTTCATAAATAAAATTGAAGTATTCGTATGTGTTCCAACAAGGAAATTTATTCCTACAGAATCATTGATGAATGTATAATTATTGAAAGAGCTTACGGACGTACGAGATAAATTTGAAAAAAAAGGGTCTTGACACACAGACGGACGGACAACAAAGTGATCCTATAAGGGTTCCGTTTTTTCCTTTTGAGGTACGGGACCCTAAAAAACAATATGGCAGGGCATTTAATTATAGATATAAATTAAAAAAAAACACTTGTTTATATAGTAACCACGGGTTGTTCATACAATCACTTAATCACACCACAAAATAATGTTTATTTAACCAGAACAATCAAGACTAATGAATGCAGTTTATTAAATCAAATATCGCAATGCGGCAGCGTTCAACAAACACAAGCCAATTCGAACTTAGTTCAAAGTTAACTTTAGTGTCCGTTTCGCGCTTGACCTCCTCGACGTTTCTGTGGACTGTGGAGATCTTTGCAAGAGGACTAGGCGTGTCCTCTCAGGATGCCACGTAGGACCTGGGAACCTACCGCATTATTATCCCAAGAAATCCCCTGCAATTATGTGATTTTCTTGCTGGTTCTTCTCGGTAGGAACGGCATTCCGAACCAGTGGTAGATTCATTTGACTATTCATAAGAACTTGTAAAAAGTCTATTTGAATAAAAATAATTTGATTTTGATTTTGATTTTTTGATTTTGATTTTGATTTTGACTAATGGAATGGGGTGACGGCCTTCAGCAACGGAGAATACGACGCAGAGAGAGAAGCATGTCCAGCAGTGAACACCTGTATATTGACTCATTGTCCTGCGTTTTTTTAAATTCTTTGACTGCGATATCACCTGATGGTAAGTGATGATGCAGTCTAAGATGGTAGCGGGCAAACATGTTAGGGGTATGGCAGTTATATTAAACGCATACACATAATCAGGTTCTATTCTACACGGCATCGTACCGTAACGCTAAATCGCTTGGCGCTTGGCAGCGGTAACTAGCCACGGCCGAAACCTCCCACGGCCCCACCAGGCCTAACCAAGGAAAATTCAGAAATTATAAATTCCCAAATTGACCCCGCCGGGGATCGAACCCGGGGCTTCCACATGATAAGACAACAGCGCTCAACACTGCGCCAGGTAGGTCGTTTAACGTGAGCGACGAAAGCGACGCGACTCGATACGACTCCATAGGATATTACTTGTAAACTTTTGCTACACGACAACGTAGGCGTGAAGGGTGATTCGATACTGTCGCGTGTCGAGTCGCACCATAGTCGCATCATTTTAGTTTATCGGTAAGGTATATAATATCTAAATATTTAATACACAAAAGGATAAGGTAACTGACTGACTGATCTATCAACGCACAGCTCAAACCACTGGACGGATCGGGCTGAAATTGGTCACACAGATAGCATTCATGACGTTTGAAATTTGTGTGAAAATCGAACTTAACGTGAGCGAAGCTGCGGGCAAAAGCTATTTTTTTTATAAACGCGAACAAAACCAGTCATCAGAGAGACATTAGCTCATTGCGCAACGAGGTCTGAACTCTGAGGGCATGTTCAACAGCTCGCGGGTAGTTCGTTAATCTAATTGCGTGGAAGGAACATAATATGAAAGATATGAAAGGTAGTGTCAAAGTGCTTCAGTTTTTTGGAGAGAAAGGGAATAATGGTTCTCTATTTTAAACTAATTTTCATACTATAGGTTGTATATTCGACGCTTGTGTCTGCAGAGGTCATCTAATCTAAAAATGAATGCGCCTCTAATGTGTATCATTTAATGTAAATTACAGACTTAACTTTTCACCACCACCACTACTACAGCCCAATAACGTCCCACTGCTGGGCACAGGCCTCCATTCTCATAGGAGAGAGGGAATTTGACCCACCACGTTGCTTCAATGCGGGTTGGCGGGCTTTGACGACCATTATCATGTTAGTGAATAGTGATAATAACCGGGACCGACGGCTTAACGTGATCTCCGAGGCACGGAGGAAACGAAAAGGCCAAATCCGTACCTCTATATTCGGTCACCTATCCAGTTACCGACTTGAGTCAACGTTGCTTAACAATCGCAATCGATTGACATACGTTGTCACAACAGCTAGGCCACTCGTCTATCACTATTCACTTTTACTCGAATGTGACGGTCTTATAACGATTAAACTGTCTTAAGCCGGGTCCGCTGCGCCTTGTTACGAACAAAATATTGTTTTGCTAACACGTTAGTGAAACATAATTTTATAACAGGCCGTCCACTGCGATTTTCGAGTAGGTTTAGATTATTTTTGTTAGTAACATATTTTTTTTTTAATTTATTGATCAAGTACGTACAATCATAAAAACACCATCCTAAAAACCACAGAGTACTTTGTCTATATAGCTAAAAACTTTGACGTAGCGAGGATCATAGAGTAAAGTAGATGGCGAGTTCACCAGTATAGGTGTTCTAAAAACAAAGTATTCTCCTTATTCCAATCCATACCGCTTATCTAAACCGAAAAACAAAGAGATTTGACGAGTTGTGCCTCTGGCGAGCACAGATACGAAATGAATTAAAGTTCCCCCCGGCCCCCCCGCAGGCGAACGCGGGGATGTTTTCCATCCGAGGCGGCAAACAAAAACACTTTCAACACAGTTAGGCCACGCCCCCAAATAGCATGACCTTTAGACTTGCTTCCGTGAAAAGCATCAGTGTTATTTAAAAAAGTGAGATTTTGTTTTTTTTAGAAAAGCCCAGTAACTTTTTTTAGGCTGACCTTATGATCCGTAGCCAGACATTGTAATCACTTAACCAACGAGGCAGGAACGGTGAAGAAATTACGGAACTCCATACATATGGATGAGGGTCGCGTTGAACGCCCGCTCCCTAATTATTTCCATTTCCTGCTTTTATTTAGCTCGTATTGCTTTGAATTTTTACAACGAAAATCGCGACTTATGTATTTTAAATGCATATTATTTTCATTTCCACTTACCGACTTTTTTTTCACAAAATAGCAGAATTAGTATTTTGTACTTCTGCATAGATTTCGGTTTTGATAAATCCTATGAGAATGGATTTTCATGGAATAATTAATGTATATGGGGCATATTGTGTCTGTCTCAAGATTGCAAGCTATATCTGTACCGAATCGCATTAAAATTGGTTGAATACATGGGTCGTGATAAAGTAATAGACATACACACAGAAATTTAAAATAAAATATTTTGGACTCTGTATCCGAACTCTACAAATAAATTCTTAAAAAGAAAAAAGAAAAACTGAAATCCGCCGCCGGCCGCCGCCGCGATTTCTTGACATCAGCTGTTAACAGAGACCATACTCGTAAACAAAAGTTACTTTTTATCGAAAAGACGAACGGATTAGGCGTTCGCTGATCGCATGTAACTTAGTCTAGCAGTCGAACTTCGCTTACGTTAAAGCGATACCGACTGAATCATCGCTTCAGCAATCGCTTCGAATCGAAAGCCGTTTGTCTAGGCCCTCAGAACGTTTTGAATCTTCGTTAGTTTCTTTAGAGTTTAAGTTCAATATACCTCATTACCATAGCGTGAGTAAATGTATGCAATACTTTATTATAAACTAGCTGATGCCCACGACTTCGTCCGCGTGGCTTGAGGTTTTTGGTCCGCGGGAACTCTTTAATTTTCCGGGATAAAAAGTAGCCTATGGGTTATTCCAGACTACAATCTATCTCTGTGCCAAATTTCATCCAGATCCAGTTTAGCCGTTCTGGCGTGATTGAGTAACAAACATCCATCCATCCATCCAAATTTTCGCATTTATAATAATGTATAAAATATAAACCTATTAAAGTATTTATTACTAGCTGATGCCCGCGACATCGTCCGCGTGGATTAAGGTTTTTTGATTCCCGCGGGAACTCTTTTATTTTCCGAGATAAAAAGTAGCCTATGTGCTTTTCCAGACTATAATCTATCTCTGTGCCAAATTTCATCCAGATCCGTTCAGACGTTGGGGCGTGATTGAGTAACAAACATCCATCCATACATCCATCCATCCAAACTTTCGCATTTATTATATTTATATTTGATTATTTGATTGATTATTTGATTGTACCTAAATACGAAAGTGTGTATGTCAACTGTCAACTACACTTTAACGGCCCATGTTTCCTAGCGATTTTGATAAAATTTGCCACGGCCAGAGCCTCCAGAAAACATAAAATTAAATATGAAATGAATGAGGATATTAGGTCTACTTGAGACTTCCAAAAATTAGCGGTACGAAAACCGCAGGCATCTGCTAAGTATAACAATCAGGCATGTCTGTACATTGAATGGCTTTCCCGCATTTTCCTAGCCACTTGTAATTCCAGTACATTGACACTATACCGCGGTGTAACTGCAGCCAACGCCATCTGTTCCTCCCGGAGGAAGCTCCTGTCTGCCTTGAATTTCAGGGACTCCGTAGACTTTGAACATACCGATCATTACACCTGCGTTGTTTATGTTTCTATGTTCTTGGATTGAGGTTTATTGGTTCCCGTCTCTTTAATTTTCCGAGATATAAAGTAGCCTATGTGTTATTTCAAACTATATATAATCTATATCTGTGCCAAATTTCATCCAGATCCGTTCAGCCGTTCTGGTGTGACTGAGTAACAAATATGATATATCCGTCCATCCAAACAAAATTAGTTTAAATAAGTATGGATGATTTGGCGCTTTAGCGCTTGAGTTTTATTAAAATAAAGGATTACTGGCTGAGAAGCAGACTCTGTTTCAATAAAATTAATTAAATATGAACTTGATTCCAGCAGTTCAAATTGGCAAGTGAAACATTTATCATAGCGGCGAAAACTTCGGTTTACATTTCATTAGCGATTTATATTAATCATGTTTTAACAGACTTTCGGCTTATACAGTTTTAAATTAACTTCGCGAGTTTGGTGAACAAGATACCTACACTTCACAAACTTATTCCCAACTTCTCTAATTGTTTATATCTGTTTTTTTAGGTCGAACTAGATGATAGCCGCGACGTCGTCTGCCTGGAATTAAGTTTTTAGGGTTAGGTACATAACCAAAGGGTGCCAACGGGATCCTATTACTAACTTTAACTGCTTCTTTGGTCTACTGGTCAGCATATTCGGATGCAGCCAACGAGGTTCGAGTCCCTGGTTGGGCCATTACAAGTACCTATTGTGTTTTTCTGACAAGACTACCTGACAGTACTAGCCTGGAGAGGGAACTTAGCGGTGTTTCACCCCCGTGCCTCGGAGAGCACGTAAAGCAGTCGGTCCTGCGCCTGATCTCTCTCCAGTCGTGTCGGATTTTCCGTTCCATCGGGCTTTGAGAGTAAAGGAACAGAGAGTGCACCTGTGAATGCGCACACACCTGTGCACTATAATACCGCGAAGATGGCTAATCTCTCTGTAGACTGCCCACCATTGCCGAAATTCGGTCGGGAGGACATTTTCTTAATTCATTTTGTGAATTAATTTCACAAACAAAAAGAAAATTCACGCTTCAAACCTGACAGTATTACAATTTACGTGCACTGAAATACCTAGTTGGGTAATGTGGGCTGTAGAATTTACAATGTTTAACTTGTTCTTTAAAATGAAAATGGAATATACGTGTAGGTACATTAAGCTATCTCACTTTTCAACTTTTTACGCTACGAGACGTCCAGAAAATTGGCTAAATGATTTTGTAGTTTAAAGTAAAATAAGTTAAGGTAGTGCGGCGCAAGGTTGCGAATAATAAATAATTTTAATTCGTGCGGCGTAACTTTAGTCCGCTTTACAACTTGCAAGTTTATGACGCTCCGTTTATTCGGTCCGTGACATAAAATGGAATCTATAATTATATACCTGTACTATATATAATAATGCGAATGTTTGGATGGATGGATGTTTGTTACTCAATCACGCCAGAAATGTTGGTGCAAAATCGAAAGACCTTTAAAATAGAATGAAATATGACGAGAGGTGTCCAGTTTTTCCAGGTTGCTCCAAATCCACAATATATATATTTTCTATACAAAAACCACTTACCGTTCCTGGAACGTCCAGTTTCCTCGATGGCACAGCGATAAGCATGGCACATACAGTTGATCACCGGTGGGGTTAGGCTTGGATTATGCAGTTTTAGGCAGTTTAGCACGCACCTCACGGGAGCACTCCTTTTCCGTGGACACCCTAACGCCTAACATAAGAGTCTCAGTAATGATCTCAAAAAACGGCTGTATGGATCTGGATGAAATTTGGCACAGACATAGATTATACTCTGGATAGATTATTTTCTGGGTAAAAAAATAACTATGTTAACACATGAAAATTGAAGAGTTCCGCGGGAACCAAAAAGCCTCAATCCACGTGGACGAAGTCGCGGGCATCATCTAGTCTAAACTATATATATATATATATATATATATATATTTATATATATTATATATATATATATATAATATTATAAAGAGGAAAGATTTGTTTGTTTGTTTGTTTGTAATGGATAAACTCAAAAACTACTCAACCGATTTTAAAAATTCTTTCACTTATAGAAAGCTACTTTATCAGCGAGTAACATAGGCTACATTTTATTTTAAAATAAATTAGAGATCCCTTCGAAAATTGCAATAATGTGAATTAAGTCGGAAAAATTCACCTGAAAACTTTTTACGTTAAACCTCTATTCGTCTATTAATTCAGACTGTCTTTTATGTCATATTTGTCAAGACACTTTTATCTTATATTTGTCAAGACAAACATAATAAATACAAGAAAACATACCAACATTTTTTGTAAACATTTTCATATCTAACTGCTGTAGAAAGACTGCTAAAAGCCTAAAAGATCAAGTCTCAACTTAGTTGTTAGTTCTAAACATAGTTCCCAGGCGAGGGTGCCAGCGAAAATACGTCGTATTGGAGACTCAAGTGCCAAGCGTTCACAGCGGTTTGCTGAACAAAATTTGAGAACGTATGGTCATTTATAATAAGTCTCTGACGTATGGTGGAGTTGTTCGTCTCAGTGCCGACTGACCATTATTGGGTATGGACTATTTTGATCAAGTATCACCCGTGCGAAGCCGGGGCGGACCGCTAGTCCTCCATACTAATATTATAAATGCGAAAGTGTGTCTGTCTGTCTGTCCGTCTGTCTGTCTGTCTGTCTGTCTGTCTGCTACGCTTTCACGGCCCAACTACTCAACCGATTTTTATGAAATTTGGTACAGAGATAGGTTACATCCCGGGGAAGGACATAGGCTACATTTTATCCCGGAAAATTGAAGAGTTCCCGCGGGAATCAAACAAATGTATCTGTTCAACCGATTTTGATGAAATTTGGTACAGGGAGAGGTTGTACCCCGGGGAAGGACATAGGTTGCTTTTTATCCCGGAAAATTGAAGAGTTCCCGCGGAAATAAAAAAAACAATCCACGCGGACGAAGTCGCGGGTATCATCTAGTAGTCTATAATTGTAAATGCCTGGCGTGTGTGTCAGTTTGCTAAGTTTTCGTGGCCCATCTGTTCAACCAATTTTGACTGAATTTGGTAGAGACAGTTTGCATCCCGGGGAAGAACGTATGCTATTTCCCTCATTCAAATTTTCTGTTATTATTTCCTTTCCTGAAAGATCTCTGCTCAGCGATATGGCCGCCTCTTGTACAGTTTTTCATAATTTCTTGTATTTGTCTAATTATGTGTTTTATGTATGGTGTACAATAAAGTATATTTTCATTTTTAGGGTTCCGTACCAAAATGGTAAAATGGAACCCTTATGGTGCGACTTTCTCCGTCTGTCTGTCCGTCTGTCCGTCTGTCCGTCCATCACACTCGATTATTTCAGTAACTACCGAAGCTATCGACATGAAATTTGGAATAGTTGTGTATATTAGTGGCCCAAAGACACTGGAATTAAAAAAAAATTCAAATTATTTTTGTTCTTATTTAAAAAGGGGGGAAAATCTGAGGGTTGAAATTTAAAAGTGAGATAACTGTACTGTGTAGGGTATCATATGAAAGGGTTTACTTTGTACATTCTAAAACAGATTTTTAATTATTTTTAGTTATGATAGTTTTTGATTTATCGGGGAAAATGTCTAAAAAAATACCGTTCCCCCCCCCCCCCCCCCCTTATCTCCGGAGTTTACAGTATAAAATAAAGTATCTGAATTAACAAAGGTAATTATTTATTAATAATGGTACGGAACCCTTCGTGCGCGAGTCCAACTTCGCACTTGCCCAGTTTTTATTTCATTTTATCTTTAGTCCCGTGAAATAACGTAAATCCACGCACACGAAGCTGCGCGCATCATCAAGTTAAATGCCTACAATATGGAGCAGAATCCTACATTTAACTTTAAATACCATGTTGTATCATTGTTTCATACCAAGATACCTTATGGGCGTCTATTTAGCAAAGCTTTCTCGGTACAGCTGCGAGTTTCCGCTAAGATTTAAAATAAAATATTATAATACCGCAGCTGCTCATGTGCCATCAACATGGCCGCGAGAAGCGTGGCTCTGCGATGCATTGCTAATGCAGCATTCTTGCCAACTGCTTACACCAACACTAATAGTAATCTGTCTTTCTATACTTATAATAATAATAAAAGTTTTTAATAAAGGCAAAAGGGCCCAGTCAAAAGTTCTGAGGTAACAAACATAAAAAAAAAAAAGAATATACAGTCGAATTGAGAACCTCCTCCTTTTTTTGAAGTCGGTTGAAAATAAAATAAAAACAAAAACTAAACAGGCATAAACATTAGTTCCAATTTTGGCCACCGGGTCAGATAAGTTTGTGGGACTATACTTATACCGAGTCAAGTTGTAGCGTTCGCTTTTGTCACTGACGTGGGACAGGGTCCATTGTACAATGAACTTCTTTGCAAGTTGTGTGCAAATTTAGTAAATGTTAGTTGTTAGTTATAGTTTAGTTGTTACCACAAGATTCCGAGTCGCAAGTTAAATCCGCAACGACTCGTCTGCGACACTGGAGCCGGTCGTAATTAGTGCTCGCTCGACCCAACTTTCGCGACGGGAGCTTTAGCGAAGCGCGAAGACCTACCTAAGGAAAAGAGACTAATCTAACCACACACAACTAACTACTCTTGCCTGAGTTGCCTTCCGTGCTTATTTACACTGAACATAGAATAGAACATAGAACAGTAGTAAGCAGATTCCTTTTATTGTGCTTCTTTAAGTACACCTCATAGAATTAGGAAATTAGGAATATAAAAGAATTAAGATTGACTAAGTCGTATGCTTGTCGTATGTCACTAACACTATAATTGGATCAGGGACTATGTACCTACTTTTTCACTAGTTTGGATCGTCCTAGTGTGTTCCTAGCCATGGGCGGGAGCAAGAAGGGAGGTTCACAGCAACATCTAATATTATTATGAGACAAAATTTCTTAAGATGAGAAAGGTTTGGCCATAGTCCACCACGCTGGCCAACAAGGTCAAGTTGCATTCATTATTATTTTATTTTTACCGAGCGCACACGAATCACACAAGGCATTAGTCGAAGTTTGGGAATGGCGAGATAATGACAGTGTAGCCCAGTAATAAAGGTACCTACCTAATGAGAAACAATAACCTATACCTAGTTGTCGTGGAATAAAGTACAGTCTGTTGTAGGAACTTGAGTTCTGTGAAAGTTTACGGCACGCCACGTGCAGTTGGCCAGCAAAAGGGTATTTTCAAAATTTATAGTAGTATTAAAAGACCAATATTAAAAATGCAAAAGTTTGGATCGATCGATAGATGGATGGATGTATGAATGGATGGACGGACGGATGTTTTTACTCAATCACGCTACTTTTTATTACGGAAAATTAAAGAGTTCGCGCGGGAACCAAAAATCCTCAATCCACGCGGAAAAAGTCGTGGGCATCAGTTAGTTAAAAGATATAGGGTTTCATTTGACAATCAATACACTCATTCAATACAACCAATTCATTTGACAAATAGCCTATGTAAGGACATAGGCTATTTATCCGGAAAATCAATGAGTTTTAATGACATTTTAATAAACATGAATCCACACACGTACGATGTCGCGGGCATTATCTAGTATTGTATAACCAATATTATATTACTTATGTACCACATGTGTAATCTAAATTAAATTATCTTCGTTACATTGTTTCCAATATAATCTGGAATTTTCTATCTTCGAAAGTTTTTGAGATTGGATTTGTGTCCGGACGGAAGTTATTTTTATCGAAGGATTTCAGCGTCTCTCCGTGTTCTGTGGTCGGGAGGGGTTGCGGAGTCAGCGGGTAACTTTGCTGGCAAGGACTCAGACAATGTTAGGCGGATTTCATTTCATTTTATTTTATCAATAGTTTTAGGCCCAAAACGCACAACTGATAATATTACAGAATTTAAAGCGCGCGCACCTTTATACTTAAGTTCACAAATATACATTTTGGACATAGGAAGCATCCCAATTAGTAATTACCTCTGCCCCCCGATTGTGTAAGGAGATCGTAATCGTTTGACGAACTGTTTGGGAGTTTATAGATGCCTGCACGTCAAAATATGTATGAACTTCTAAACAGTTCGAGTAATTCAAATTCAAATGTTTTAAGTGCTTTTGAATCGTCGAGTGAATCTACCACTGGTTCGGAAAGCCACTCCTACCGAGAAGAACCAGCAAGAAACACGGCTAATACTTTTTTAGCTGTCAAATGTTTACGATTTTCTCAGACAATTGACCCTCTGATTGATGAACACTCTTCGGGTATAAAAGAGTTTGTGTTTGTGATTCGGTAGAGATGACGCGTATACGAAGAGCCGGCTTATCCTCTACTCTGTTGCCGAATTGGCCACGATACGTGACGGATCAGTGACGAGAGCGAGCCCCCATATCATAATGCATAATATTATCCGTATCACATCAATATCTTTTTTTAGGGTTCCGTACCCAAAGGGTAAAAACGGGAACCTATTACTAAGACTCCGCTGTCTGTCTGTCTGTCTGTCTGTCTGTCTGTCTGTCTGTCTGTCTGTCTCCAGGCTGTATCTCATAGACCGTGATAGCTAGAAAGCTGAAATTTTCACAAATGATGTATTTCCGTTGCCGCTATAACAACAAATACTAAAAATTAAAAAAATATATATATATTAAGGGGGGTCCCCATACAATAAACGTGTTTTTTTCGTATTTTTTTGCTCAATATTAAAAACGGTAACAGGTAGACGGTTCAAATTTTCACAGAATATTAACTTGTATATTACCTTTCAAAATAAATAATTAAATATCAATAAAGTAAATATTAAAGGGGGGCTCCCATACAACAAACGTAATTTTTTGATATTAACAGTAAACCTCTACAAACAAAGTTAGTTTTGCGGTTCATTAACAAAGGTAATTATACCTACTTCTTGAATACGGAACCCTCGGTGCGCGAGTCCGACTCGCATTTGGCCGGTTTTTTTAACCCCCGACGCAAAAAGAGAGGGGTGTTATAAGTTTAACGTGTCTGTCTGTGTATCTGTGTATCTGTGTATCTGTCTGTGGTATCGTAGCTCCCAAACGGATGAACCGATTTTCGTTTAGTATTTTTTGTGTCATAGATAATTTTATCCCGAGTGTTCTTAGCCATGATTCATGAAAATCTGTTCATCCGTCTGAAGGTCATCAGCTTTTTTCTAGTCGGGGTTTTTTAGGGTTCCGTACCAAAATGGTAAAATGGAACCCTTATGGTGCGACTTTCTCCGTCTGTCTGTCCGTCTGTCCGTCTGTCCGTCTGTCCGTCTGTCCGTCTGTCCGTCTGTCCGTCTGTCCGTCTGTCCGTCTGTCCGTCTGTCCGTCTGTCCGTCTGTCCGTCCGTCACACTCGATTATTTCAGTAACTACCGAAGCTATCGACATGAAATCTGGAATAGTTGTGTATATTAGTGGCCCAAAGACACTGGAATTAAAAAAAATTGGAAATTATTTTTGTTCTTATTTAAAAAGGGGGGAAAATCGGAGGGTTGAAATTTAAAAGTGAGATAACTGTACTGTGTGGGGTATCATATGAAAGGGTTTACTTTGTACATTCTAAAACAGATTTTTAATTATTTTTAGTCCTGATAGTTTTTGATTTATCGGGGAAAAAGTCTAAAAAAAACCGTTCCCCCCCCCTTATCTCCGGAGTTTACCAATCGAAAAATCTGAAATAATTATGGTCAATAGGAAGTTATGTATATTTTACAGGAAAACTATAGCCAATGCTCTAACTAGCATAGTTTTTTTGATATTAACAGTAAACCTCGTACTCGTCGTCAAATAAACATATTGGTTTTTGCCTGATTGTTTTGCTTCAGTACCTACTTCTTGAGTACGGAACCCTCGGTGCGCGAGTCCGACTCGCACTTGGCCGGTTTTTTTTAAATTTGTAATTTATACTTGTATCCACTACAAGTTAGCTCTTTGTGATGCAGTCCAACATGGTTAACCTGTTATTGGTATGGCAGTTATATTCAACCCATACCCATACCCATACGCCGTGTAGAAACCAATTAGGGATTCGGTTTCTACACGGTGTCGTACCGCCTACCGGAACGCTAAATCGCTTGGCGGCACCTCTATACCGGTAGGGTGGTAACTAGCCACGGCCGAAGCCTCCCACCACACCAGACCAGAGAAAATTCAGAAATTATAAATTCCCAAGTTGACTCTGCCGCAAATCGAATCCGGGACCGGGGAATTAGTCCACAGCGCTCACCACAGCGCCAGGGAGGTCCAAACCTCTGAATGATTAACATTCTTCGGAAATGAAAGCGTTTTGTGATTCGGTAGAGATGACGCGATACGCAGAGCCGGCTGATCCGGCACTGTGTTGCCGAATTGGCTACGATACGTGATGGATCAGTTACGTGAGCGAGCTCCCATATCACAATGCATTAATATTATCCGGACCACTTGTAAATCGAGCTTAGTTTGATGTTTGATATCTGAGAAATGAGGAAATGCTTGAGGGACGAGTGGCCTAGTTGCAACAACGCATACCAGGCGATTGCGAAGGTTAAGAAAATAGCAACGCTTATCACTAATATTATAAATGCGAAAGAGTTTTTTTTTGTTGGTTTGTCCTTCAATCACGCTGCAACGGAGCAACGGATCGACGTGATTTTTAGCATGGGTATAGTTGAGGACCTGGAGAGTGACATAGGGAAATGAAGGAGTTCCCGTGGGAATCAAAAAAACATATTCCACGCGGACGAAGTCGCGGGCATCAGCTAGTATGAAATAACGATAAGCAAATCAATGATTTTGATTTTGAACCCAAGAACCGGATGGGTGACTGAATTTTTTCAAAACTTGGTCACTTCGGAGTTTCTTGAGCTAGAGAGAGCCCAGCGATCCCTTCTGAAAGTTATGCTTTTTAAACCTTATTTATATCCGACTAAACACCTTTATTCCGACGCTGGGTTACTTTCAGTAAGGAAGTTATATGTACTAAACATAGTTCTGAGAAAGCATAAATCTTTACCTTTTATACCTCTCAGAAAAAGAAATAGACATGTTGTAGCAAAAACACATTGTACTAGAACTGCTTTTGCACAATACCAGTACTGCTCACAATCTAACTACCTGTATAATGTGATTAACAGAAAACTTAAAATATATCCTCAAAAATTACATGTTTCCAAGGATCTTTTGAAAAAATATTTATTATCACTAAATTATGATGAAGTTGAATCCCTATTGAAACGCATTCTGTAAAAACTTTAAAAAAAAAAAAAAAAAATATATATATATATATAATATTTATATGAATAAAATAAAATAAAAAATAAAATTGATTTAACTACCTACTTACCTTTATAGTATATGATTATGATATGGCTTATTACTTAATACTTATTTAACACTCATAATCGCAGCTCGGCGATTATACACATACTCGCGATTACACACTACACAAACTTTCACACTACACTACACACACACACACACACTCACACACACACACACACACACACACACACACACACACACACACACACACACACACACACACACACACTCACACACGCACACACATACATACATACACTTCCACTTCACATTACGCTTGTACATATGCTAATACACAAACAGCATTACAAACATAATTTTACCGCTGTCAATAACATTTGTTTACTTTGTTAATTTAAATTTATTTTCCTTGTACCCACATATTGTTCTGTTATTTTTTATTGTTTTATTTTGTTTATTTTTATTATTATTGTTATGGAAGAGCGGAGCCTTCTACCACAGGGGTAATCTTAACTCTTAAAAGAAGGCTCCAACCTTTTATGTGTAAAAATAATGTTGCTGTGAAAATAAACAATTTTTAATTTTTTTTTTTTTTTTTTAATTTTTTTTTCGTAGATTCCTCCCTCGGAGAGCACGTCGCCGTCGATCCCGGTTATTATCACTAATATTTGATTTAATAATTGTTAGAAACCTTAGAGTTGAAATACTCCTAGTCGAGTCGCATGCAGAAGGACCTGGGAACCCACCGCTTTATTATCCCAAGAAAACCCCTGCCATTATATGATTAATAGAAGGGGCCACAAGTCACGATTCTTCAGTAATGAGGACGACGCATGTGTGACAAATCACGACCCTCTGCAGCAATGACGCAGTGAGAGAGAGAGAGAGCTGAGAAATTTCTCCTTTCTCCGTGCAAAAGCGAGTCCCTGTAAAAAGGGAGAACGGTTCTAGGAATTTTATACAATTTTCCGATGCGGTAAATGATAATCGGTAAAGGAAAAGTTCTCTTCATTGGTCAAATCGCTCGGAAACAGGCAAGAAACCTTTTTCGAAAAATAATCTACCAGGATTGCTTAGTGGTTTAAACGTTTGTTCGAGTGGTCAAGGGTTCGATTCCAGGGCATGCAATTCTATTTTGTCAGAGTTAAGTGCGTTAAGCAATTAAATATCGGGCGCAGCGGTGAGCGCTTGGCAGAGTAAATTTATTCTGACATGCTAGTCTGTACAGTAATCACGACGACTTTTCGCGGTAGTGTTTTTTGCCCCAATAGGTAGGTAATTGAATCTCTATACGATGATCTTCTAAATAGATAATAGGAAAACTTGACTGACTGACTGATCTATCAACGCACAGCTCAAGCCACTGGACGGATCGGACTGAAATTTGGCATACAGATAGTTTTTATGACGTAAACATTCGCTAAGAACGGTTTTTTGAAAATTCAACGTCTAAAGGGCATACAAAGAGGTAAAAAATGGGTTTGAAATTTGTATGAAAATCGTACTCAACGTGAGCTAAGCTGCGGGCAAAAGCTAGTATAATATAATCGGTCCAAGATGATATCTTACTATAATGGCGGCGCCCGTCTCGTGCTGCCTCACGCCGCGGCGCACTTGCGGTAAACTTTTAATAGAAAAGCTGGAAATTTAAATTCGCCCCGCATCGTTTATCATGTTGCCAAGAACGGGTGAAGTATTAACAAAGAGTAACGATACCCCATCTGATAACATGGTCATCTGGCTCATGCATCAGTAAGTTATTAGGTGTTAGATACCAGTCGCAGTCATAAAATGTTTTCCCCCTTAAGGTTCATAATTGCATGTACTCATTTGTTTCAGAAGGTCTGTAAACACTCACAAGCTTAACGCCGCAAGCTGTTTTGATTAAAAACAACATCTTATTTAATATTTAATTTAATTAAATGTTAGATTATTAACATTTAATTAAATGATCAGTTAGAAAAGTAAGAAAGTTGGAAAATCGTAGCTATACTTTCAATCAATCAATCAAAAGTTTGGATGGATGGATGTATGGATGGATGTTTGTTACTCAATCACGCCCCAACGGCTGAACGGATCTGGGTGAAATTTGGCACAGAGATAGATTATAGTCTGGAATAGCACATAGGTTTTTATCACGGACAATTAAACAGTTCCCGCGGGAACCAAAAAACCTCAAACCACGTGGACGAAGTCGCGGGAATTCGCTAGTATTTTATACTTATTAGGCTATAAAATATACTTAGGTACTCTTTAAAGGTTTCAAATAACTTTCTTGTCCGTTGGGTATAATGGGAGTGTGAAGTAGAGCGAATAAAAGATAATATAGCTTCGTCAGCGAGACGCCTGGGCGCGGGGAAAAGCCAGGAGTTAATGATGCGAGGAATAACCTTGGCACATCGGGCAGGGCGGATTAAGTGGAGATTGACGACGATGGAATCGAAAAATACCATTTTATGTATATTTTTGTGCAGGTATTATAAGATTTTTTAGGGTTCCGTACCTCAAGAGGAAAAAAGGAACCCTTATAGGTTTACTTCGTTGCCCACATCTCTGTCTGTCTGTCAACCTTTTTCTCGGGAACGCGTGGACGTATCAAGATAAAAATAAATATCAAATACTTAGTCTAGATAGATCTAGTACAAAGATACGGCCGTTTATGCCGCATACTTTGACACTCACCAATTTAAATCAAAACCTATGGTACTTAGATACATATCCCGTTGAGATTTGTTCTCTTGTTGTAAAATATTTTATTTTCCAGACTAGCGGACGCCCGCGACTTCGTTCGCGTGGCTTCAGTTTTTTAATTCCCACAGGCACTCCTTAATTTTTCGGGATGAAATAAATATGTCACTCTCCAGGTCCTCAACTATACCCATGCAAAAAAATCGCGTCGATCCATTGCTCTGTTGCGGCGTGATTGAAGGACAAACCCTCTATTTGACGTCCTTGGGGAATGGGGATAGAAATTTCAAAAACTGTGAAATCCGTATTTCATCATTTTAAACCAGAAAGCTCGAATACCAAATTTCATGGCTATAGCTTGAATTTAAACGACGGACTTTCATACAAACTTTCAAACCCTATTTAACCCCTTTTTAAAAATTATGACACATATCTTTATTTTTTACCGAAAGCCAAAATACCAAGTTTCGTAGATTTAACTTAAAAATCTTGTAAAATAACGGACATTACTAACTTTCATCCCCTATTTGAACCCTTTGGGGTAGAATTTTCGACAATGGCAAAACACGTATTTTTTCATTTTTAACTGACTTCCAAAAAAGGAGGAGGTTCTCAATTCGGCGCGTATCTTTTTTTTAACTGGTAGCTTTAATGCCAAGTTTCATGGATATGTCACCGTAAGATTGTAAAAACCGTAAGATTGTAATCTAAAGCTTTTTTTTTCGATAGAGTGTAAACAGTCGAAAGATTGTGAACCATTCAATCACAGATGTAGCATTCAATGTTTTATGTGTCAATTTTTGAAATATTCATTGTATTTACGTTTTCTTGTCTCTTTCTTGTAGGTTAGGTTAGTGTTCGACATAAACAACCAAGTAGTTGGTTATTTAATACAATATTTTAATACAATCTTAATACAAACTTTCAACCTCTATTTCAACCCCTCAGGGGTATAATTTTGAAAAATATTTTCTTAGTGTGCGCCTACGTCACAAAAGGAACCTACTGTCAAAATTTCAAGTTTCTAACCCCAGTAGTTTAGGCTGTGCGTAGATATATAAGTCAGTCAGTCAGTCAGTCAGGACTTTGAATTTTATATATATAGATTACGGAATGGCAACCACATATCTACAGGGGGCATATACAACCTTCGCTTAGCAGTATTGTATAAATATTGTTGACGTACGTGTTTTAAAATTATAATCCTTATTTTAGGGACGTCAAGGTACGTGAAATAAAACTGTCATTTTGAAATAATACTGCATGCCTTAGGTGATGGTAGTATGACCCCCAGTTCAGTGTCACAGTAACTTACTTTCAATACATGCTAGCCCCGCTCATGTAGATCTGTGAGGTAGTCTTTTGTTTTGCAGCGTGGCCCCCTGCTGGACTGTAGGTCAAACCGGCGCGGTAAGTGAAAGTAAAAATCAAATAATGCAATAATTTATGTCGATGTTATTGGACTTTAATTTTAAAAATACTCACAACCGGCTCGTTGGTCTAGGGGTATGATTTTCGCTTAGGGTGCGAGAGGTCCCGGGTTCAAATCCCGGACGAGCCCAACCACTTTTTTATTGACTTACTAGATGATTCACGCGTGGACGGTTTTTCCGATTCCCGCGCGGGACCCCTTAATTTTCCGGCATAAAAAGTAGCCTTTCCGGGGATGCTACCTATCCCTGTACCAAATTTCATCAAAATCGGTTGAACAGGTGGGCCGTGAAAACGTAGCAGACAGACAGACGCATTTTTTATATTAGTATGGATAGTAAAAGAAAAGAAAGAAAAAACATTTATTTCCAATTTTGCAATAGTATGGATAAGATCATACCTACTTGCTTCATACTAATATTATAAATGCGAAAGTGTGTTTGTTTGTTGGTTTGTCCTTCAATCATGCCACATCAGAGCAATGGATCGACGTGATTTTTTGCATGGGTATTGTTGAAGACCTGGAGAGTGACGTAGGCTATTTTATACCAGAAAATTGAGGAGTTCCCGTGGGAATAAAAAAAACTTATTCGACGCGGACGAAGTCGCGGGCATCAGCTAGTAGATAATAATGATAAAGTTTTTCATAATGTAAGGAATCTAAATAAAGCGTTTATTTATATACTAACTGATGCCCGCGACTTCGTCCGCGTGGATTGAAGTTTTTTGGATCCTGCGGGATCACACAGTTACGAAACCCATGAACATTTTGTATGGGAAAATGTTTTTTCTTTGATTTTATTATTTCGACAATTTTCCAATGTTTTTAATAGTTATTCTGCTGTTCGAGACGGAGACAACAAATTAAAAACCATGAAAATCGGTCCAGCCGTTCTAGAATAATAAGTGTTCGAACAACCCCGACTTTGTTTTATAAATTAAATTTGTGTTTTCAATAGGAAACATGCATAAAATTTAAATTTGTCTCAAATATTTTTTTCTAGATTCTTTATTGTCTTTACATTATACTTAAAAGGTATTTTTTTTTATTTAGTTATTATTTAAACCCAGAAAATATTAAATAGAAAGTGAAAAATAAGGGAGGCAAATTTAAACTTTCATAACGCGTCACCATTGGTCGAAACGAAATGTGACGTAAATGGTCACGTCAGTGGATTTATCGGCGTCGATATTCATACTGTGTTAGTAGTGTTTGTGAGAAAACATTGTTTAAAACTGTATACCTGTGTGATTACGTGTTTATATATATTTGTAGTCAATCTAGGACGATGACAGAAACTGGTTTTGTCAAAGCACAATCGGATAATCTACCGAAAATAGATGCATTTATGATGTCAGCATATTTTGCATCAAATCTCGATTTTACGAGCGCAGAGATCAAAGGAGTGAAAGCTGCAAGGTAATTATTATGTTACATGGTATATTTTAATCCATAACATAGATTTTAATGCATGAATATTTAAATAATACTTACAACTAAACATAACCTATATATAACCATTTGTCATTAAATTTGTTCCAACTCCTAATTTACGGGAGTGTCCCCGCCGAGACGAGCTAAGCGAAGCGAAGCCTCGTAGCTTTAGTTTTAAGATACCGTAACCGATTATCACCATCATGTTTTCTATGTAATTTTTAACGTCAATAAGTTTACCTACAGTGTACCTATATTGAATAAATGATTGAGTATTGAGTACTTACGTTAAAATGATCTTCACAACAAAATACAACCGATAATGGAGCTAGATTATCCCTTCTCATGATCTTGCACCATTTTTCTCGTAATTTCGCATCGCGTGGAATACGAAAAAACACTTTATCGGGTGTACTAAGAGTAGTATAAGAGTAGTAGCACTTCGATACCATACAATACCTGTAAGAAGGTTTTTTAACTTCTTCCATAATTTGTGTACTTAGCAATTAAAACTGAAAATAATAATTATGAAGTAACTGAACTGAATCGCTATAGTAAACAAACACGGGACATAACCAATGACGTCATCAAAAGCGCGCGATTAATGGTGGCGTTTGAACGGCTCAAATTTATACTTAACTTTGAAACACCAATCAACGTAATTATTTGACTATTTTCAAACCTATTTATATTTTTTACTATGTTATAAAGATGTAAATGATTGATTTAAGAAATAAAAATAAATCATGCATATTCCCTATTCAACCAAGTACGCCTGGCGAGCAGCCAAGGTGCCCCCCATACGATGCGGCCTGCAGCTCAGGGCAGACTGCAGCAAAGTCCACCATTTACATACAATTCTGTTTCAATTCAACTAACTGCGCTCATGCAGTTCCTAGGTAAACTTCAAGAGCTGGTGGGAAGTTTGAGTAGTATAGGTAACTAGTTGATGCCCGCGACTTCGTCCGCGTGGATTCCCCGCGGGAACTCTTCAATCTTCCGGAATAAAAAGTAGCCTATTTGCCATTCCAGACTATAATCTATCTCTGCGCCAAATTCCATCCAATGTAGAATAAATGTTAAAACAGTGATAGCTGGATGGGGTGCGATTCAAAGTATCGATGGGCGTGGCACAGAATGCATGAACCGATAGACTTTTGTGTTCCAAGGTGCTGGAATTTTGTCCCCACACTGGAAAGCACAGTGTTGGTAAAAAAACAGCCAAGTGCGAGTCGAACTCGCGCACCGAGGGTTCCGTACAAACTGTGACGTGGTAGGCCGTCTACGATGTGGTGGCTGGCCCTTGGAGCTGTGAAAATATCAACCTTCTAAGCCAACGCAATCAAAAGATACAGCCGTATATACTGCAAATTTCCAAAGGACCATAAACCTGCGTATTTGATATGAATTTCAGCTTGATACCTCCATGCGTTCCTGAGAAAAAGGGTCACTGACACTGACACACAGACGGACGGACAATAAAGTGATCCTTTAAGGGTTCCGTTTTTACCTTTTGAGGTACGGAACCCTAAAAAACAAAACGTCGGTCACTGGTAGACGTACCTATAGGTTTCTCTCCATCATCCGCTCAGTGACTCTAAGGTCTGTATTCTAAAACCGACATCAGTTATGAACAGGGATCATACTAGCCATATTGTTTTAATATTGCTGACTTTCGTGTTTTAACCCTTATTTTAGGAACGTCAAAGCATGTGACACTCTGTCATTTTTAGTAACACTGACTAAGTTTTGCTTTGCTTAAGCAGTATGGCCCTAGGATCGCAAGTCTCGGCCAATCTATGCTTATTCTAAAGTTGACTGAGACTTGAAAACGTGTTCTTATCTAATGTCGGTTTTATCGTATAAGCTTTCTTATGGACCATAGTTAGCCCATGTCTTTATATCCGTAGGTATCTTATCTTATCAATGGCAAAACTCACTTTCCGAACTATCGTAAAATTCGTATCGTATCCTATCGTATCGCCAAAATTCCTCCAAACAAGTATCTCATCAAAACGCCCCACCATCTCTCCGTCTAAGAAGGCAGGCGACTCCCATATTCGCGAGTTATGCACTCTTCTGCATGCAAATTGCAGCAGCACGCGAGTGTACCTAATGAAATTTCTATTCTCACGCTTATTATGCACTTGATTCGCGCACCGAGAATATGGGATTGTTCTGACTTCTGTCCTATTGCTCTGTACATCGCCTTGAGACGGCATGTACGTCGCATGTTTCCAAAATGATCTGGAATACTCGAAGGCTCCCTACCTACCTCCCCCCTTTGACGACCTCCTTGGCGCTGTTATCTTAAAGTGCGGAAGACCCGGGTTCGAACCCCGGCAGGGTCAATTTGGGAATTTATAATTTCTGAATTTTCCCTACTTTGGCCTGGTGGGAGGCTTCCGTGACTAGTTACCAGTACCACCCTACCGGCAAAGCGATATAGCGTTCCGGTACGATGCCGTTTAGAAACCGATGCCATGTCTCTAACAGGTTAGCTCGCGCATCTTAAACTGCATCATCACTAACCATCAGGTGAGATTGCAGTCAAGGGCTAACTTGTAAAGAGGAAAGATTTGTTTGTTTGTTTGTTTGTAATGGATAAACTAAAAAACTACTCGACCGATTTTAAATATCTTCCACCTATAGAAAGCTACTTTATCAGCGAGTAACTTAGGCTACATTTTATTTTAAAATAAATTTGAGATCCCTTCGAAAATTGCAATAATGTGAATTAAGTCGGAAAGACTGTCTTTTATGTCATATTTGTCAAGACAAACATAATAAATACAAGAGAACTTACTAACATTTTTTTAAACATTTTAATATCTAACTGTTGTAGACAGACTGCGAATGCCCAGGCGAGGGCAGCGAATATACGTCGTATTGGAGACTCAAGTGCCAAGCGTTCACAGCGGTTTGCTGAACAAAATTTGAGAAGGTATGTTGGAGTTGTTCGTCTCAGTGCCGACTGACTATTATTGGGTATGGACTATTTTGATCAAGTGCTACCCGTGCGAAGCCGGGGCGGACTGCTAGTAGTGGATAAAATAAAATGGCAGCCACAGGGATTGCCGATAGAAGTGAAAATTATTTAATTGATATTTAATTTATTTCAATTAAAAAAAAAGAATATAATCCTTAACAATAAAGCATTAAAGTTTAATTTCGAATGCAGTATATTTATATTTAAGACATTTTGTCTTCGTAACAACGCGAGCATGTCGCTATTCGCGAGCATGTCGGTCTCCACGACGCATGGCGAATCCACTAGTTTACCCCCTACCAAAAAATGCTCCACGCGATCAAGTTTTCACTTAAAAAAAGGCTGCAGTTTCGGTGGCACGCGGTGGCGATTCGTGGAATAAAATACGCAGCGTTCCGCAACTTTGTGTTTTTGGTGACCGGTAGTGGTTTCATCCTAGCTGGTAGATAGCGGAATACGCCGACCCGGCTATTTTAACTACTCTACATAGGAGATCACAGAATATAAGACTATTCTTATATTATATTATTACTAGCTGATGCCCGCGTCTTCGTCCGCGTGGAATAAGTTTTTTAATTCCAACCCCTTAATTTTCCGGGATGAAAACCTATTATTATTATACACTTTATTCGTACCTACCACCACAAGTAAAAATAACAAAGACAAAAATTGGAAAAAAAAGTAAACACAGACAGAAGTAGGATACAAAAGGCGGCCTTATCGCCTACTAGATGATTCCCGCGACTTCGTCCGCGTAGATTTAAGTTTTTTGATTCCCGCGGGAACTCCTTAATTTTCCAGGTTAAAAAGTAGCCTATGCCCTTCCCCAGGTATCAAACTATCACTATACCAAATTTCATCAAAATCGGTTGAAGAGATATTTTTTTTGATTCCCGCGGGAACTCATAAATTTTCCGGGATAACAAGTAGCCTATGTCCTTCCCCGAGATACAACCTATCCCTGTACCAAATTTCATCAAAATCGGTTGAACAGATGGGCCGTGAAAGCGTAGCAGACAGACAGACAGACAGACAGACAGACAGACAGACACACTTTCGCATTTATAATATTAAGTATGGATTATTATGTCTGTCTCTTCCATCTCGGGACCATGGGGTCCCGGACCTTTGGAAGGCGTACGAGGGGCCGAAACCAACTCGCAGAGGCCCGTTAGACAATTTTACTCTAAAGGAATGTGACACCAACCGACGAATATCCCTATACGCACTATGCGAGTGCATCCAAGGACAATCCCCGGTCAGTGCAGGACTATTGCAGAACATGGAAGCAAATGATATTTATGGTTCTACGGGTTTGGGTTGCTAAAATGGATTGGTGATCTGGGTCTATGGAAGTACTATGGCCCCTGCCTGACCAATTATATTTTACATGGATAAAATGGCAGGGGGTGACTCGCACACTCGCGCGGACGCGGACGAAGTCGCGGGCAAAAGTTAGTGTACAATATTAAAACTCTAAATTTAATTTTATTTATTACTTCTGCATTGCTCGTCAAGCATCATGAATAAAAACACTTTCAATTCACATAAATTCCACAAGGCATAATGTGGCATAAAGGCCTCGCCCAGAGCCTCGCAATGGCTAAAACGCCACACACTTACTGCAGTAAGACACCCTGCAGTAAGACACCCTGCAGTAAGACACCCCACCCCATTTTGGAGGGAATATTAAACATAACTTGGAAAGTTTTTTTCACTCTATCGTTAGATGGCGTTGACTTACCTTAATTCGCGCTAAAACCTTGTGTTTTATCGGAAATGAATTGATTTCCTGTTACTGTGCCTGCGAGTTTGCGCAAGCCGACGTTCATTATATTCTACGTCCCCTCGCGTAAACTATCCAAAAAACTCAAAACATATTAATGCAAAATAGATATAGTTTAGGACACAGGAGTAAAGTGTGCAACGAAGACTGTTTTACCCAGGACGGAAAAACGGAGAACTGAGAACGGTCTTTAAAAACAGTTCGTCTTCGCAACGCCCACCAGTAGTATCCGAACGAATGCAACACCTGTTCTCTGCTTGGAACAGGCGTAACAGCTGCTATCTCTTTGCAATAAAGGCTGCGTAAGCCTGAATAGAGAAGAGCATGTTCCGTGACCTTATCTCTGTCTAACAAACGTAACCTTCATAAGCTAGAATAGAGAAAAGCATGTTGCGTTTCAGATTCGGGCTGTTGTGGTTAGAAGAACTGGAACAGAATCCTATTATTTAAATTAGAACCAACTGTTCCACAGCAACAGATACTTTGTGGAACAGCCGGAACAGGTATTTCGGTTCGGAAGGAACACTTCCAAGGTGTTACTTTTAAATACCTGTTCTTTTTGCGTGTTCCGATATATACGCCTCACTCCTAGTATAGTTCGCGCGCGAGTTGAATACAGAGTAAACGTATGTGTCGGTCTGCAGAGTACGATTTAAGAAACGTTCCAAAATAAGCAGCCTTTTGTGTTGCAAACATAATTAGTACGAGTAAAATTTACCATTCAAGGTTAGGTCACGACAATGACCATTGACAGATGACTAACGTTCGGATACACGTATACGCTATCTAAATCATTAATTCGTGATGTTTTTTCTTCACAACAATGTGACGATTAAAAATAAATATTCTAATTGCAGAGTAAATGTATGGTGACACATTGCATTCAACTCGCGCGCGAACTATACTTACAAAGACGTGATGGTGATAAATACGAGGAGGGTTTTTAAGTTCGCGGAATAAGAGGGTTGGAGGGGAGTGATTAGGCTCATTAGGATCGTAACGTGTTTAGTGACTCATAATAAGTATAAATACGAGATTTCATTGTTATTAGACCATTAGTCTTTGAGCTATCAAGGCTATCAATCAAGCAACATAATCAGGAGTGAAAAGTGAAATATGGAAAAAATCTAATATCGTGCCGTTATAAAGTTCCTACCCAAGCAAGGAAAATCAGTTGCGACCATAATGGATGAGATGTCATCGGTTTACGGTGACTCTTGTCCAGGAAAAACCATGGTGTACAAGCGGCACAGTTTGTTTAAAAAAGGAAGGGAATCCCTTGAAGACGACCCGGGGCCGGGCAGGAGCATCGAGGTGACCACGCCAGAACTTATCCAAAAAGTCGAAAAACTTGTACTCGACGATGCTCGACTAAAGAAGAAACAACTCGCAGAAATGGTTGGAGTATCCGATACAACCATTTTTAAAATCCTGCACGATCAACCTGGCATGACTAAGGTCAGCGCAAGATGGGTACCGAGAATGCTCACGCCGCCGCAAAAACAACAACGCGTAGAGTGTTCACGTGCATTTTTGGACCTCTGCAATGAAGACAAGGATGGTGTATTGAGTCGAATTGTTACTGGAGACGAAACTTGGGTTCATCATTATGAACCTGAGTCGAAACAAGACTCTATGCAGTGGCATAAAAAGGGCACAGCACCCCCCAAGAAGTTTAAGGTGTCACAGTCAGCTGGGAAACTCATGGCAACGGTCTTTTGGGACTCAGAAGGAATATTATTGATCGATTATAAAGATAAAGATGTTATAACCGGAGAATACTACGCTTCAATATTAGAGCGACTAAAAGAAGCCATTAAACAGAAAAGACGGGGAAAATTGACGAAAGGTGTGCTGCTCTTGCACGACAATGCGCCCGTCCACAAGAGCCGCGTTGCGTTGGCTGCCCTGCTTAAAGTGGGCTTCGATATTTTGAACCACCCACCCTACAGCCCAGACCTAGCCCCGAGTGATTATTACCTCTTTCCAAAAATGAAAAAAGAGCTGCGGGGTAAAAAATTTACCACCGATGATGAAGTTAAGGAGGCAGTTTCAGCGTATATTGAGGACAAAGACAAAACATTTTTTTATGATGGTATAAATAAATTAATTGAAAGATCTGAAAAATGTGTCCGTCTTGCAGGTGAATATATTGAAAAGGAAAAATAATTTGGTTTTTTATTTCAACCCCTTACCCTTCATTCCGCGAACATAAAAACGCTCCCTCGTAACTACGGTATCTTAAAACTAAAGCTACGAGGGTTTGAAACGCGCCCTGGTTTGAGAAGAGTCCACAACAAACTCAGTCGGGTTTTGTTTTTAGTATCACCATCTCACCCATATCGGAAATTACTTAATTAGATTACAGTTACATAATCAGAAAATTAAATAATTTTGAACACAAGTTCCCTATAGATAGAATATAGACTAGGAATAAGGCCGGATGCAGTGGGTGCACGGGTAAATAGTAATTCCCCTGCATCCACTGGTGGCCGTGGTGGAAGTCATGTATTGGGTGCACGGGTAGCAACACAAAACTCCGACGGGAGTCAAACGGCGGGCGGTCGCATGTTTTTAAAAAATTCTTTCCAAAAAAAAAACCGACTTCCAACGCCACTGTAAAGTACAAAATAATTTTGATTTCTACCCACTATGTTGAAGTCGGGCGGGTATATTAAGGATAAGCAAAGTTGACGCATCAGACTCGCCCGACTTCAACATAGTGGGTAGAAATCAAAATTATTTTGTACTTTACAGTGGCGCTGGAAGCCGGTTTTTTGGAAAGAATTTTTATTTTTAACTTTTTAGTGTCAGGGTTGAGGATTTGGAGTCAGAACTTTATATGGGACCACCTCGAGATCGAGTCGGACTCGCGTACCGAGGGTTCCGTACAAACATGTAGGTAGTAAATTATTAAAAAAACTACTTACTAGATCTCGTTCAAACCAATTTTCGGTGGAAGTTTGCATGGTAATGTACATAATATATTTTTTTTAGTTTTTTCATTCTCTTATTTTAGAAGTTACAGGGGGGTGACACACATTTTACCACTTTGGAAGTGTCTCTCGCGCAAACTATTCAGTTTAGAAAAAAATGATATTACAAACCTCAATATCATTTTTGAAGACCTATCCATAGAACACGTATGGGTTAGATGAAAAAAAAATTTTTGAGTTTCAGTTCTAAGTATGGGGAACCCCCAAAATATTTTTTTTTTCTATTTTTGTAAGAAAATCTTAATGCGGTTCACAGAATACATCTACTTACCAAGTTTCAACAGTATAGTTCTTATAGTTTCGGAAAAAAGTGGCTGTGACATACGGACGGACAGACAGACAGATATGACGAATCTATATGGGTTCCGTTTTTGCCAAATTTGGCTACGGAATCCTAAAAAATCAAATCGGTTTTGATTCCTGCGGAAACTCTTTAATATTCCGGGATAAAAAGTAGCCTATGTCCTTCACCGGGATACAAACTATCCCCATACCAAATTTCATCAAAATGAAATCAAAAATATCGTACTTATAATATTAGTATGGATAAAAGGAAAAGATGACTGGCTAACTGACGCACAAATCAAACCACTGCACGAACCGGCAGGCTGATTACGTATCATGCAAACGATTCGCGATAGCAAAAATTGTACAATGTGCCAATTCAGACTGCATGTCTCTAAAGTTTTTTGCTGTCAAATCGCAAATTCGTATTATGTATCGTCGATACTCTATTACGAATTTGCGATTAGACAGCAAATATTGTACAATTTTTGCTATTTTTGCTATCGCGAATCGTTTGCTGATACGTAATCAGCCTGCCGGTTGAAATTTAGACCGTACTGTATTTAATATACTTAGTACAGTTTGCTTTTATGACGTAGGTAGGCATCTAGGGTAGAATAGGGTGGAATGAAAATCGAACTTAACTTAAGCGAAGTTGCGGGCACAAGTTACTTTTAAATATTTAAGCACAATAATCCCTGGAATTAATCCAAAGCCCGGGCGCCATGTTGAAGCGCCAATCGTCACGTGATGGCGCCATCTTGTTTCATCTTTTTCATTGCACATAATCTCATTACAGCTGTGCATTCGGAATTAATCTGATAAAAACAGCGTTGCAAAAATAACTCTTCATTTTTATAATGTTAGTACACGAATAACCGTTTGTAAAATAAATCTGCCGAAAACCGGATGAAATCGCGTTAAAAATTGTGAAAGTACCTAAATTGTGTCTGACTAGGTACTTAAGGCGCACATGCATAGGTCGACTTTCATACATTTTTCTGTTCGATTATTCTTGAAGAATATACATTTTTTAATTTTTTTTATTTGTTTTATGATTTCTTTAGGGCATTTTACAGACGTAAGTTTCATGACAGGAAAATATTTACATTATTTATAATTTATAATCGGCATTCAAAAAGTGTCAGATTTACGCATGTGTGAGGTGTGAGGTTTACATTCGTCTTATAAGATGTCGCCCGTGTCGCCTAAATAATGCGTCAAAAAATATATTTGAGCGCCATCTATCATTATACTGTAAAAAGTACTTCGCTGTTACATGCTATAAAATTTTATAGGATAAGGGAAGTTGAATGAAGGTTCATATCTAAGCACGAGAATTGTGGAAATTTACACAAACGAGTGAGATTCATAAATTAAATATTAGGTATTAGGTCGTCGCACGCGCTCGTGTATTCCCCTAGCCCCTAGCTAAGCACGAGCATTGTGGATTTATTTAATTGTATGGCGTTTACATACAGTTTATTATGCGTTTCTATAAAAAGAACGCTTATTTCGCTCGTTTAGCACCACGGGGACACATGCAGGGAGGTAGACGGTAGTTCCTGCGTGGATTGTGTATTGCGATTATTTACCTACTTAGGATTTGTAGAGTTCAAAATGAACCAAATAAACAAGACATTTGGCAACATAATATAGGAAACGTAAATATTCCAATGCGCCTATGTAACTCCAGGTCCTCAACTATTCCCATGCAAAAAATAACCTTAAGCTCGATCCGTACCTCTGTTGCGGCTTGATTGAAGGACAAACCAACAAACAAACACAGTACCTATCGCATTTATAATATTGGTAGGTACCTATGAAGTATGATTATAATTTATATACATACTAGCTTTTGCCCAGGGCTTCGCCCGCGTGAATAAAATGTAGCCTAAGTTCTAAGTCAGGCTATAAGCTATCTCCATTCCAAATTTCAGCCAAATCGGTTCAGTAGTTTTTGCGTGAAAGAGTAACGAACAAACTTACTTTCCCCCTTGTAATATTAAAAGTATGATAGGTACCTGTTCACGCCACCTATGTATTAGTTGTCTGTGGTCGCTGTGACAGATGAATGCTTTGTGAACGTAGCTAGCTTGCCGCGTTTTTTGATAAAACTCTTTGGTTTTGACAGTTCGACACAGTTCAGATTGTTTTTGGCAGGGCGGGCCGCGGTCGAATTGTTGATTGTAAATATAAGCTTTTCTTTGTAATCCGTATTGTTAGAACCTCGCTATAGCCTAAGGTTCCCGCGAGAAATTAGCTTCTAGTTATTTCGGTACTAAATAAAGACTTACTTGTTGTACTGAGTGACAATAGTTGTCGGCCACGTTGACACCTGCCGGCTGCAAACTGTGTATAATTCCGTAAATAGTTAACCTAAGCAGCTTTTGGACGAACTTTGAGTGCTGTGCTGTGTGTGTTGTGTGTTAGTGCCGTCTTGAAGCAAGAAGCCACAGGCCGAAAAGTATACCTTCTCATTCCTGACCTTTCCTAACCTATAACCTACATCCTTCCTTATCGAAGATTCCGTAGGCACTTGGACTCCGTAAGTACGTAGTATAGTTTTCATTATTGTCTTACCACCTAAGTTTACCCGTAAAACAATTCTGTCCGCATTTGGCCCTGAGCCAATGGTCTAAGAGGCTCGAATCCAGCTGATGGGCCCCTGGAACAGCGTCTTAGGGTTGTAGCATTGGACCAGGTTGAAGCCCCAACATTTGGTAGCAAAGAGCGTGGTTGTACTAAACGCTGCGGACAGGTCTGTACCGGTTAATAGTGTAAGCTAGTGGGGCATTTATTGTGGGATATAGCTAGGTAAATTAAAACAAGCTTAACTTTTACTTTGGATTACTTAGCTATAGTCCCTACTTGCTCCGTTAAATGTATTGAAGCGGCATAAGAGAATTTTGTACATTAGGTTTGATTCTTGCCGCACAAACTATACTTCTGTGGTGTCAAAGCTTGTACTTGGTGTCTGTTTAATTAAATAACTGTTTTGTTTATGAAATTACTTATTTAAATTGAAAGTTTGTAGTTGAGATTGAGGAAAGGTTGCAAGCTGTAATTAGTTTGTTAAATACATACTAGCTTGTTAGCAGCTTATTGAATTGTGGGCAAACTTCTAAATTAATTGGCCAACAGCTGTTCAACACTTTAACTGAATTTGTGTACAGATAATAACTTGTAATAAAGGGTATTATGTATACATTATTTACCCCTTATATGTTGATATTGCTAATTACAAGGTTTGATATTGCTTGTCTGCATTGCGATTGTGACTGTATATGAATTTGTTGTCTTGAATTAATTGCTTATTATTAATTGGATTTGTAAATTTAACCACTACCTTTGGTTTTGTCCCCTACTAGTTGCAAATTAAAAACTTGTTTTTTAATTATTGAACAGTAATCATTGATTACACAGTGTTTTCAGTCACATATATAGTTGCTCACCTATCTTTGCCTGTCTTTGCAATTGTTTAAAAACTTGAATTGTAACTTCTAACTTATGCTTAAGATTATACTACAATTATTATAATTACATAATATTGTTGTTTGTCTCGGGTTAACTATACACATAACTTGTTTTTTGTTTTTACATGTATGTCTGTCTGTATTTGAAGGTTAACCCCTGATAATTTGATAATTTTCATGTAGGTAAGTTTAACTTGCTTTTAATTGTAGTTCTTATTCTTGTTTATTTTTAATTCTTTACTTTGATTATTGTAGCAATCAACAGTGTAACAACCTAACATATAAATTCATTGTTTACAATAGAATTTGAACATTGTTTATTTGCTGTTATTTGTTTGTTGTTTGTTGCTGTTTTGTGTGTTGTTATACTGTTGTTGTTTTGTTGTGAATTCACACAGCTGGCTAATTGTTAGTTAGGGTTGCCACCTCAATCCAGCCTAAATTGTAAGTGTGAATCATAAAGTAATTTATTTAATTGCAAATTGCAATACCTACTGCGTACAAGATGTCAGCTCATAAAAAGCTCGTTGGCTCGATACAAGCTGAACTCCGATGGGCGGCTACAGCTCGTACCTTGATAGGCCGTGAGGACAGAGCATCCGCACTGCTCAAGCGGTGTGAACAGGTGCCGACCAGACAGGCAATTGTCGAGGAAGCGCTTAGGGACCTAGTGGTTTTGGAACCGCCCGAGGAACTGCTGCAGTCCGCTCAGCGAGACTATGAGCAGTTCTTTGAACTAACGGACGGCCTTGTGGAGGAAAGCTCTAAGCTTAAGAAGGAGGCGAGACTAAGCTCTCTTCTCGACTCTCCTTCGAGACCTTCGACTCAACCCGCGCTACTAGGTAGGTTACCCACTATAGACCTACCTAAATTTTCGGGCAATTTGAGTGAGTGGTTAGGTTTCCTCGGCCTCTTTGATAGTCTGGTGCATGCTAGGAAGGATCTGTCTCCCTGCCAGAAACTGAGCTACCTACTGTCCTCCTTGCAGGGAGAGGCTCTGAGTGTGGTCTGCCACCTGGACCTCTCCGAGGAGAGCTATACTACCGCCCGGGAACTACTCACCCGGCGGTATGCCAACGTGCGCCGATTAGCGGACACGCACGTGGCGCAAATTTTGTCTCTGCCACGTGTCTCAGGGGTTGCTCGTTTGAGGGAATCTTTGTTAAACCCGTTGATTGTAGCATGTAATGCACTTAAGCGACTAGAGCTCCCGGTGGACCAGTGGTCTTTTCTGTTGCTGCATATAGTGTTGTCCCGCCTACCTCCCGAATTAAAATTGCGGTTTGAACAGAGGTATGGTGGGGACGGTGCCAGCTATCTGCCCCCCTTTTCAGATTTGCTAAAGTTCCTCGAGGAGGAGTGCCGGCAGGCTGACAACTCTGGTGTTGCTGGTCCTTCAAGGACCTCAGAGCAACCTGCCCAGCCGAGGAAGGGAAGGGGTCAGATTGGCAGCCCTGGTAAGGGGGCCTCTGAGCGAAGGCCAATGCCAGTCTACAGGGGGCTTGCTGCCACTGAGGCCACCCCCTGTAAATATTGCAAGCGTCCGGGCCACAGGGTACCTTCTTGTCCCCAGTTCCTGGACAAGACGATTAACCACCGGAGGGGCATCGCCAGGGACCGCCACTGGTGCTATAGTTGCCTGGAAGCTCACCTGCAGCGAGACTGCCCACATCAGCAGCCATGCCCTATTTGTAAGGGCAACCACCTGGCGATCTTGTGTGCCAACCAAAATGGCGTTGGCCGCCAGGTGGGGGAGAGCACCCCCCGCACGGGCGGGGGTGCTTATGTTAATCGCTCCCCTGCTGGTCTGCGTCGCTCTCCTGCACCGTGTCAGGTGCCCCGGTGTGTGCGGACTTCGCCCCCACCCGGGGGGGCTTCACCCCCCCGCGGGGGGATTTCGACCCCCCTGCGCCAATTTGATGCGGGATTTGCTGCCGCCACGGCGACGGGCCGTCCTACTCGCTACTCACCCCCGCTTCACGAGTGGCCGCGACTAGAGCGCCGCCCACCTCGTATGGGTCGCCAACCTCACTACGGTGTGCCGGCCTCTGCCCGCTTGACTAGGCCTGTGCTTCCGCCGCGGGATGGCGCGTGGATTTACCCAAATGGAGGTCCGTCTCCTCCGCCTCTGGAGGTTCCGCATGAATCTCGATTCGAGATTCCCCGGTTCGAGGACCGGTTTGATGAAGGTGACCAATGCTAGGTAGTCGCCGCCCTAGCCCCCACCACAGCCACATCTCCTGAGAATCTTAATCTTCAGCAGTCCGTCTGTCAGACCGTTCTTTTGCCGACTGTCTCAGTGAAGGTGTACAACCCGAAAGGTGAATGTTTGATAGTTCGTGCCCTCTTGGATTCGGGTTCACAGCGCTGTATTGCTTCTTCTTATTTGGTGGGTAAGCTAGGGCTCCCTTGGAGTCCTCATGCGGTTCGGATGATAGGTATCGGTGGTGCCGAGCCCTCGACTCCTAAGGGTGAAGCGGAGTTGATGTTTGGCCCAATTAAGGGCGATCTCCGCGTCTTGGTCAAGGTGTCAGTCCTTGACGATATCTTGGGTCCTCTACCACAGGAAAGAATCGCTGATGTTGCGGTTTCCTGTACGGCAGGTCTGACCCCTGCCGACCCTAACTGGACTGAACCTGGTCCCATGGATCTTTTGTTGGGTTCTGATGTCCTAGGCCTGATCTTGTCAGGAGGAATTAGGGTCCTGCAGAAAGATGGACTTTGCGCCATCTCCACTATATTTGGTCATAGCTTTCTTGGACCCGTTTTGTGGTCTTCAGACCCACCGGTGCTAGACCAATTGCAGGCAGCCGGCTTAACGTTGTCGGATGTAGTCCAGCGTTTTTGGGAAGTCGAGGAGCCGCCACACGCTGCACCGGTTAATCCTCTTGACCTTGAATGCGAGTTGTTCTATCAAAATAACACAGGCCGCCGTACTGACGGGCGCTTCGTAACTCGCTTGCCCTTCCTCGCCTCTCGCCCCCCTCTTGGTCATTCACGGGCCTTAGCTGAGAAAAGGCTCTTGTCTATGGAACGGCGCATGCGGCGCGACCCTACCTTCCGCACCAAGTATATTGAATTTATGCGCGAGTACGAAGACCTTGGACACATGTCACCATCCAATTTTGATTGGCGTTCGCACGAGCACTACTTCCTACCCCACCATGCTGTCTTGAAGACCCCTGGGGGTAAGATTCGAGTGGTATTTGACGGCTCCGCGGCTACGTCTAACGGGGTGACTTTGAACCAGTGTCTGCACGCTGGCCCTAAGTTGATCAAGGATATCTCCGACATCCTCACGCATTTCCGCCGTCACCAAATTGTCTTTGTTGCTGACATCAAGATGATGTTCAGACAGTCAGTGGTGCATCGCGATGATCGGAGGTATCAGCTGATTTTGTGGCGCGAGAGTCCTAATGAGCCGATACGGGTCTTTGAATTGAACACAACGACCTATGGACTCCGGTCAAGCCCCTATATTGCTATTAGGACCTTGTTGGAATTGGCTAACCGCGAGCGGCTGAATTATCCTCGTGCATCAGCCATCTTGGAATCGTCAGTCTATATGGACGACATCTGCACAGGAGCTTCTAGTGTTGAAGAAGCTTTGACCCTGCGTGACGAATTGATCGCAATACTGAAGTCCGGAGGTTATGAATTGCGAAAGTGGCTATCCAACTCCCCTCACGTTTTGAAGGATCTCCCGGGAGAGGATCAGCAGGACCCTCATATTTTTGAAAACCTTGAAAATCCTAATTTGCTGACGGTCCTTGGAATACAGTACCAGCCCGTCCAGGATGTCTTCACCTACCGGGTTAAATTGAACCCACCTCCTAAGGTTTGGACTAAGCGCTCCGTCTTGTCTACGGTTGCCCGCACTTTTGATCCAAACGGGTGGATCACTCCCGTAATATTTTTGGCCAAATGCTTCCTTCAGAAGCTTTGGATCGCTGAAGTCGGTTGGGACGAGCCTCTCCAAGGGAAATTATTGAAGGAGTGGCACTCCCTTGTGTCTGCACTTCCGGACGTCGACCGAATTTCGATGCCTCGACGCTTCCTACCACCAGGAAGGTGCCACGCCAGTCTCCATGGGTTTTGTGACGCCTCCGAACGAGGCTATGCTGCCGTGGTATATATGCGGACTGTCGATGCCACTGGTGAGGTAGCGACACATCTTGTCTTGGCAAAGAGCAAGGTGGCCCCTATTCGGTCACGCTTGACGATCCCTAAATTAGAATTGTCTGGCGCTGCTCTTTTGGTGCGCCTTCTTAACCACGTCCGTTCATCTTTGGCATCCGTGGTCGAACTGACCGACGTGTATGCTTGGACGGACAGTGAAATTGTCCTATGTTGGCTCCGAGCCGCCCCTCACAACTTGGAGGTCTTTGTCGCGAATCGGGTGTCCCAAATTCAGTGCTCTGAAACTCCGTTGATTTGGAGACACGTACCCGGAGAATTGAACCCGGCCGATTGTGCCTCTCGCGGTCTCGAGGCCTCTTCACTTGTCAACCATCCCCTTTGGTGGGGCCCAAGTTGGTTAACGCAACCTGAGTCGACTTGGCCTCAGAATCGGTTCTCCGCTCCGGAAGTTTTGCCGGGCTTAAGAGTCGGAGTCGTGGAGGATAGACCGATCCCAGACTCCAACTTCCTCTTGGAACGATACAGTTCCCTTGATAAACTCATTGGTGTTACCGGTTGGATTAGACGTTTCATCCATAATGGAAGGAACCCAGGTAATAAAAATTTGAATCCTGTCTTGTCGCCTCTTGAACGTCGAGAAGCCCGGACACATTGGGTGCGTGTGGTTCAGGCAGAACATTTTGCGTCCGTGATTGACACCATAAAAGGAGGCTTAGCTTTGAAAGGCCCGCTTGCTCGCTTAAGCCCCTTTTTGGACGAGGACGGATTGTTACGCGTTGGCGGACGCCTTAGGAATTCTGAGTTGCCCTATGGTGCTCGTCACCCTTTGCTGCTCCCTAAGGACGGCACCTTTGTTAAATTGCTGGTGACCTCTTATCACCTGAAAAATGCCCATGCTGGTTGCAATGCCCTCTCGGCTATTTTACAGCGTGAGTTTTGGATTTTGGCAGGGAGACGCACAATCCGGAGCGTCATTTTCAAATGCATCCCTTGCTACCGTTTGAAGGCCCCTACTGCGCAGCCGATGATGGGTGACTTGCCCCCCGACCGCGTCATGGCCACTCGACCTTTTGCCGGAGTTGGCACTGATTTTGCAGGCCCTTTCGCCATCAAGAGCTCTAACCTCCGCAACGCCCGGTCACTCAAGGCCTATCTGTGCGTCTTTGTTTGTCTCTCTACTAAAGCGGTCCATTTGGAACTCGTGAGTGCCTTAAGCACTGAGGCCTTTGTGGCCACGCTAAGTAGATTTGTCTCCCGTCGAGGATTGCCTGACCTGGTTCGCACCGATTGCGGTACTAATTATAAGGGTACCGATAGATATTTAAGAGAAATTGTTGAATTTTTGTCTAGTAATAAGATTAGTTTAAGTACTGCAATGTCCAAGATGGGGATAACCTGGAAGTTTGACCCTCCAGCTTGCCCCCACTGGGGTGGGATCTTCGAAGCTGTCGTCAAGGTCGCCAAGACACATCTCCGACGCGTTATAGGAGAAACTATCTTGACCTTCGAAGAACTCGCCACTGTGTTTTGTAAAATTGAGGCCATACTCAATTCTCGGCCACTCTGCCCCCTCTCGTCTGACCCAAACGACCTGGAGGTCTTAACTCCCGGCCACTTCTTGATTGGTCAGCCCCTTAACGCCTTGCCCGAATACCCCTTCAGGGACGCGAAAACCTCACGTTTGTCTCGGTTTGAACTGTTGCAGCAAATGACTCAGAGCTTTTGGCATCGTTGGTCACTCGAGTATTTGCACCTTTTGCAGCAACGTGTTAAGTGGGCTGACAAATCCGATCCCCCTAAGGTTGGTGATCTTGTATTGGTAAAGGAATCTAATTTGCTACCTTTGTATTGGCGTCGTGGACGCATTGTTAAGTTAATGTACGGGTCTGATGGGGTTCCCAGAGTCGCCGAGGTAATGGTCGGAGATTCGGTCTTGCACCGAGCCGTTTGCACCTTGTCACGTCTCCCCATCTGTTAGTGAGTGGACGTAAATCCTTGCGTCCACGGGCGGGGGATTGTTCACGCCACCTATGTATTAGTTGTCTGTGGTCGCTGTGACAGATGAATGCTTTGTGAACGTAGCTAGCTTGCCGCGTTTTTTGATAAAACTCTTTGGTTTTGACAGTTCGACACAGTTCAGATTGTTTTTGGCAGGGCGGGCCGCGGTCGAATTGTTGATTGTAAATATAAGCTTTTCTTTGTAATCCGTATTGTTAGAACCTCGCTATAGCCTAAGGTTCCCGCGAGAAATTAGCTTCTAGTTATTTCGGTACTAAATAAAGACTTACTTGTTGTACTGAGTGACAATAGTTGTCGGCCACGTTGACACCTGCCGGCTGCAAACTGTGTATAATTCCGTAAATAGTTAACCTAAGCAGCTTTTGGACGAACTTTGAGTGCTGTGCTGTGTGTGTTGTGTGTTAGTGCCGTCTTGAAGCAAGAAGCCACAGGCCGAAAAGTATACCTTCTCATTCCTGACCTTTCCTAACCTATAACCTACATCCTTCCTTATCGAAGATTCCGTAGGCACTTGGACTCCGTAAGTACGTAGTATAGTTTTCATTATTGTCTTACCACCTAAGTTTACCCGTAAAACAATTCTGTCCGCATTTGGCCCTGAGCCAATGGTCTAAGAGGCTCGAATCCAGCTGATGGGCCCCTGGAACAGCGTCTTAGGGTTGTAGCATTGGACCAGGTTGAAGCCCCAACAGTACCTATGCTTACCTATAGACCTACTGTTTACCCGCGTGGATTTTAGTTTTTTAGTACTTACATACCTACCTATCCCCCGGGAACTGTTAATTTGTCCGGGATAAAAATGGCCTATACTCTATAATTATGTTAATCCAGAGTAAAAGCTGTCTCTATTTCAAATTCCAGCCAAATCGGTTCAGTACCTAAGTAGTATGTAGGTACCTACCTAATTATTGTGTCGTGAATAAAAATATATATAAAACATATCCAAACAACCATTTTAATATTTGATATTTTCATCTAAGTTTATAATTATTTACTTACTAGCCAATGAATTCTTACTAGCTGATGCCCGCGACTTCGTCCGCGTGGTTTGAGTTTTTTGTTATTCCCGCGGGAACTCCTTATTTTTCCGGGATAAAAAGTAAGCCCGTGTCACTCTCCAGGCCCTCAACTATGCCCATGCCAAAAATCACGTCAATCCGTTGCTCCGTTGCGGCGTGATTGAAGGACAAACCAACAAACAAACACACTTTCACATTTATAATATTAGTATGATTTACCAATACTTTTTTTGCATTGTGTGATAAAAACAATCGCCTCGCAGCCGGTACCTAACAAGAAGTAGGTGTAGGTACCTACACAAGACAACGCCGCGCGAAAGAAGCGCCGGCCGCCGCCCGCGCCACACGAGTATACCTATAGTTGCCCGCGCTGCCGGCCGAAGGCTGAAGCTAGTACCACAGTATTGGTATCTACTATCTACCAATACTGTGTTATAAGTACGATCCGCGACTGCGAATATAGCTAGGTATTCGAATAATCTACAACTGCTGATGTAGACATTTGTGGGCAACTTATGGTTTCAGTTGTACGATCGGAATGACAACCTTATTTTATAACTCATAAGACTGAATTTCAAAAATGTCAAATGGTTTCATAAGGTTTAAATTAATTGAAACTTTTTATTTGTAGGTATTTTTAGGGTTCCGTACCAATGGTAAAATGGAACCCTTATGGTGCGACTTTCTCCGTCTGTCTGTCCGTCTGTCCGTCTGTCCGTCTGTCCGTCCGTCACACTCGATTATTTCAGTAACTACCGAAGCTATCGACATGAAATTTGGAATAGTTGTGTATATTAGTGGCCCAAAGACACTGGAATTAAAAAAAATTGGAAATTATCTTTGTTCTTATTTAAAAAGAGGGGAAAATCTGAGGGTTGAAATTTAAAAGTGAGATAACTGTACTGTGTGGGGCACGTGTGGGGTATCATATGAAAGGGTTTACTTTGTACATTCTAAAACAGATTTTTAATTATTTTTAGTTATGATAGTTTTTGATTTATCGGGGAAAATGTCTAAAAAAATACCGTTCCCCCCCCCTTATCTCCGGAGTTTACCAATCGAAAAATTTGAAATAATTATGGTCAATAGGAATTTACGTATATTTTACAGGAAAACTATAGCCAATGCTCTAACTAGCATAGTTTTTTTGATATTAACAATAAACCTCTACAAACAAAGTTAGTCTTGCGGTTCATTAACAAAGGTAATTATTTATTAATAATGGTACGGAACCCTTCGTGCGCGAGTCCGACTCGCACTTGCCCGTTTTTTTAAAATATAACCTTATAAATCTGCAATTATTATGACTCAATTTCAAAATGGAGTTTTATTCGTTAGTACTAACTAGTAACTACTAACTATGTGGGTGGTAATCGACTCAAATTAGGTAGTGGAGCATTATTCAAGTTGGTTACCTACTGATTTTGATACCTAATTAGAAAGGAATTCAAAATAATTGCGCATCGCTAGCCGAAGCGGCCTCTATAGTCCGGGAGGCAGCGGCACAAATTTCGGGTCATTTCCTCCTGTTTTTATTTTTTGAATATCTGCATGAGTTATGTATGCAATATGTACCGTACCTATGTCTAATAAGTATATATGACTGCCTCGTTGGTGTAGTGGTTAGCATGTTCGACTACGGCCGACGAGGTCCCGGGTTCGAGTCCCAGGTCGGGTCACAACAAGTATTGGGGTTTTCTGACAAGAAATTCTCAGTACTAACCCGGAGTTAGGAAGTTGGCGGTGTTTCACTCCTGTGCCTCGGAGTGCACCTGTGGTTGCGCACACACTTGTGCACTATAATATCTCCCGCGCAGATGGCTAATCTCTCAGGAGATTGGCCGCCGTGGCCGAAATTCGGTCGGGAGGACATTATTCATTATTATTATGTCTAATATGGTCGTAATAGGGTTGCGATTCCTGCAGAAAATTCATAAAAAATCTCCTAGCTTCTGGCATGAAACTTGCTCAACACATTAATTTGAACTTAAAATGTGTAAAAAATATCGTCTTCCAGCTGAATTCCTCAACTATGTATTCCATCCATCAACATTTTTTATTACGAAATGTGTGTGTACGGCCAAGTGCGAGTCGGTCGAACTTGCTTATCTCCGAAGTTTACCAATCCAAAAATACAGAAGTTAAAAAGAATTGTACAGAAGAATGAAAAATGTATAGATTGGAGTGAAATAACTGGTAAACTGATGTTAACAAACTTTATATTATCTATTTCTTTGACAAACTGAATTAATTGTAAAGCATATTCTTGTATTTTATTATATTCTTGTATCGCTAACAAGGGTTTACGATGGCAATAATGTCATTGTATCTGAATTTGAGACTAGAGAAGATTTATTGCAAGTGAGTAAATAGGTATTTAAGCACATCCATATTAAGTAATATTATATATAAGAAAATGTGTCTGTCTGTCTGTCTGTCACGCTTTAACTGCCCATCTTTTCAACCGATTTTGATATTAAAGTCAAAGTCAAACCATATATCTTCAAATTGGTACCTGCAAAGTACTTTTTGACCGTCTATTTTACAAAGTATAAGATGTGATGGTGATAATTAAAATTAATTAATCAAATCATCCTTCAACTTCGGTATGAGTCGTAAAATGCTAATTTGAGTACCCATCAAAATCTGATTGCAGAATGATTTTACTGGTTAGTCGGTATTTTTACCAGAAACTTTTATTTCTTTGCCAAATTGAATCAATATTCTTGCAAAATAAAAATTCTAATTCTAATTCAATATAAAATGTACCTATTCTGATATTACAGACTAGCTGATACCAGCAACTTCGTCCGTGTGGATTTAAATTTTTAAACATGCCGTTGGAACTCTTTGATTTACTGGGATAAAAAAGCCTACCTTATTCTTCATATTTTTTAATATATACGTGCCGTGAAAATAATCACGCTGATCCGTTGCTTCGTTGCGACGCGATTGAAATACAAACTAACAAATGTGCAATTTGTCACTTTTCCATACTCACATATTTTTATTCTATAATAATATTAATAGGTGACCCACCCCAGATTCGCACTTGTACCTAGTGTCTTTACTTAATGGTTAAACCTAATTTTGTATTGATTGGCTGTTATCCGTCCGGACTTCATCTCCGAACTATTCGTCAGGTCTTCATAAAATTTACTTAATAGTAGTACAATCTTTCTAATAAAGAACGAATTGTGTAAATCGGTTCAGATTTGGCTGAGTTATGGAGTATAATTGACAAATTATAAATTTATATAATTAAATTAATTAATAAAAGTCTCAAGGCTCTATGTAGAATTTCCATTAACATGCGCTATTTTGCTCAGAAATTATAAAATTACTACTATTGCAGAAGGTTTTATTAGTTGCTTTCAACATTACTAACTGCTGTAAGACTACTACCATGTTATTTAAATAATCAGTCTTCCTGCAATCGGCGCCTAAGGAGTCAATTTTGAGTGAATGCTCATAACCAATCCGTTGAGTAGAAGCGGCATTTGAAGGTAAATACTGAATTAATGTATTTCATACATCATTTTTAACATAGTTTTCTTCATATTTTACTTGAATGTAGTATTGTTTTCTAGTAAAGGTCGTAAATTCTTGAAATACATATGCAACAAAATATTGCTGCCGTGAATTCGTTACGGTCCTTTGAGTAACTCTTTCGAAATTGTCAGTCAATGGTACAAATAATTACTCAATGGATATCAATCATTTATACATTTATATACTGTTACTCAATCATTCATACAATGTGATTTTACATACTATAAATTGGTTGGAAGTTGCACTTATATTTTTTAGATGTCATTTTACATATTTTAAGTACAAATTAAAGAATAAAGAGTTTAAAATACCCAAAAGTACCTACTACGACTATTATAATTTTATGGTAAGAAAGTGTGATAATTCACTTAACATTGTGATCAGTGCCCTTACTTTTCCTTTGAGTAATTGTCAAGGTTCCACTGACAAACTGTCCTCTCAAAAAACTGTCCTCTCAAAAATATTGCATTTATGCTTATAATATTGGCCATTTATCATATATATAAGTTATTGTTATGTTATATTGAAATAGATATTTTTTATCGTAACTCGCAAAAACAAAAACATAAAAGATTGTCTATTTCAGAAGAAATATAGAAAAATATGACATTAATTTGTCATTATTGTGTTATATTGTCATTACGTTAGTCAAAAGAACTAAAATTATCAAATTTTGATAGTGTTTCTATTATTTTATGTTTTCCGTCCCATTTTTCTGATTGGCATGATTGGTAAGTCTAATAAAAACTTCTGTGAATCTTATTTAAAATGGTTTTTTTAAGTACATTTGTGAGTTAAAGTTCTGTATCTGAATGGAATAATTCTCCGTCGATTCATTTTAAAATGATTATTTTTACTATAATTTAACATAATATTTATAATCAGTGCTATTTCTCATAAAGATAAATAAGTAGGAAACACAAATCTATCAATAAAATAACAAAACATGGTAAAAAAAAATCATCGATTTTAAATCATGTAGTTAACACGTTAAAAAAAACGCCCCAACTATAGTGTTATATATTTTTGGAATCTACTCATCAATTTCTAGATGATGATCATATAGTTAATCTTATTTTCGAAAAAAAATCAATTTTAGTCTTTAATGCGGGACCATGGTCACCCCATCATTTATTTTTAAAATTTTACTAGCCTATGTCACCCGGAATAAGCTAGGGATTCTAACGATACCGCATTTATCAAAATCGGTTCAGGCGTATAGAAGTTATGGTGGAATATACAAACTCACATACATACATACATACATACATACATACATACATACATACATACATACCTACGTGAACCCTGAATACAATATACTCCTTTTTTCAGGCAGTCGTATCAAAACATTTCGTTTCCTCTTGGTCTATAATATCGCGGTGATAATTTCTTATTTCGCTCTTGCGCGTAAATCACGCCGCATCAGTAGGGTTGCCACTTGCCACCCATACCCGGTTCTTGGTCTCTCGAAAATTTAATTATAAGCCGGCACTCTGTCCGAAATGATAGTTACGAATTAAATCGCATTAATGAGTACTTGTTGCTTAATTACGCCACTACTATTGAACCGATTTGGCTGAAATTTGTTATGAAACTTTTTATCCCGGAAAAAACCATGGTACTGGAACTACTATATTTTCACAACTTTTGAAGAAAAAAATAATATTTTTAACTGACTTCAAAAAGAGGTTATCAATTCGACACGCATAATATTCCGTGTGTAATATTATTGGAACTTCAAAATATTCACATAAATGACAATCTATTAGGGCTTCCAAACATAATGTTTGTCCATGCATTTCTCCGAAAATATGCGACCAATCGTTTTTTACTGGCTTACATTTAATTCAACTTAGATAACAGTGCAAGTTTCATTTGAGTTTGTTGTGAGCTCTTCTTATACCAGGGCGCGTTTGGAACCCTCGTAGCTTTAGTTTTAAGATACCGTAACCGATTATCACCATCATGTTTTTTTTTAAGTAAGTAATTTTTAACGTCAATAAGTGTACCTACAGTGTACCTATATTGAATAAATGATATTGACTATTGACTATTGACTATTATTAGTTTCGATAGTTTTCAAGATTTGGGCAATTGTTCGTTTTCAGTAAGTATATTGAAATTTGAAGTAGCTTGTTTTCCAAAAAAAGTTGGCAACCCTAGCCGCATTATTGTCACCAGTCCCCAGCAAAGACACCCTACCGGCAAAGCCGTGCTGCCAAGCGATTAGCGTTCCGGTACGATGCCATGTAGTAACCAAAGGGGTATAAAGTATGGGTTTAATAAAAACTGCCATATTATCCCTACTAGGTTAGTCCGCTTCTATCTTAGACTGCATCATCACTTACGACCATCTCACATGGTGGCACCATCAACCATGTGAGATTGCAGTCAAAGCAAAGTTTATCTTGTATCCGAATTAAATAAAAAAAATACTAAGCAAAACTAGGCAGTTTTTGTTTAAATGCCATCTAGTTCAATTTTATAGTAAACAATTCGTAGTTTATGTTAGAACCACAGAACTTGGATAGCAAGCATGATGTCAGTGTGTGCGTGGGGGTTGCGTATATACAGTAATCGATATGACAGATTTTTATTAGTGGACTATTTGACTAAATGGCTCCGTTTTAAATTAAACTAATGATGTGATAAAATAATACGCATTGATATACTGGCGCAAGCGTAATCAGTTTTAAAATCAGTGCATAGGAACTTTGCGAAAATATCAAAAACCTGTCAAAAGCCCTAACAACGCCATCTAGCGGGAAACTGTCCGGGAGAAGACGTTGTGTTGACCCTTAATAATTTTAACGCACTTTCTAACTATTTCATATTTAATGGTAAAAATTTTAGGTACTATCGCCCTACTTATTTGTTTTTGTATGTATCCACATAAATAAACTAGTGGTTCGCCCCGAACTGAGACCTCGCGGTATCTATAAGATAGTTTATTATTTGAATAAACTTTTACAGAGCGCCATCTATTGACATCGTTGTGAAGTTCTATTAAACATACTGAAGCTCATAAAAATAAAATTTCGTTTCCTTATATTTATCTAATTTTAGTATTTGTTGTTCAAGTACAGGATATAATTCAAATAATTGATCAAGTTTCAGGCTCAGCCTTTCAGAAAATTGAGAGTTCTGAGGTCAACTTTGGACGTTAGAAAATCTCCACTTTGAAAGCCCCCCATTTTGTCAATTTTAGGGGAAAAATTAAAAAAAAAATTTTTTGGGCTCTATTCCTAATTATCTTTAAAATGATATACCGCAACCCTATGTAACGCTATAAAAATACTTTTCACACCACTCGCTCAACAACGCCTTATTACATGGCCTGTTATCTAAGGTTAAAGTAAGACATTAAGGGTCAACACAACGTCTTCTCCCGGACAGTTTCCCGCTAGATGGTGTTGTTAGGGCTTTTGACAGGTTTTTGATATTTTCGCAAAGTTCCTATGCACTGATTTTAAAACTGATTACGCTTGCGCCAGTATATCAATGCGTATTATTTTATCACATCATTAGTTTAATTTAAAACGGAGCCATTTAGTCAAATAGTCCACTAATAAAAATCTGTCATATCGATTACTGTATATACGCAACCCCCACGCACACACTGACATCATGATTGCTATCCAAGTTCTGTGGTTCTAACATAAACTACGAATTGTTTACTATAAAATTGAACTAGATGGCATTTAAACAAAGACTGCCTAGTTTTGCTTAGTATTTTTTTTATTTAATTCGGATACAAGATAAACTTTGCTTTGACTGCAATCTCACATGGTTGATGGTGCCACCATGTGAGATGGTCGTAAGTGATGATGCAGTCTAAGATAGAAGCGGACTAACCTAGTAGGGATAATATGGCAGTTTTTATTAAACCCATACTTTATACCCCTTTGGTTACTACATGGCATCGTACCGGAACGCTAATCGCTTGGCAGCACGGCTTTGCCGGTAGGGTGTCTTTGCTGGGGACGGGTGACAATAATGCGGCTAGGGTTGCCAACTTTTTTTGGAAAACAAGCTACTTCAAATTTCAATATACTTACTGAAAACGAACAATTGCCCAAATCTTGAAAACTATCGAAACTAATAATAGTCAATAGTCAATAGTCAATATCATTTATTCAATATAGGTACACTGTAGGTACACTTATTGACGTTAAAAATTACTTACTTTAAAAAAAACATGATGGTGATAATCGGTTACGGTATCTTAAAACTAAAGCTACGAGGGTTCCAAACGCGCCCTGGTATAAGAAGAGCTCACAACAAACTCAAATGAAACTTGCACTGTTATCTAAGTTGAATTAAATGTAAGCCAGTAAAAACGATTGGTCGCATATTTTCGGAGAAATGCATGGACAAACATTATGTTTGGAAGCCCTAATAGATTGTCATTTATGTGAATATTTTGAAGTTCCAATAATATTACACACGGAATATTATGCGTGTCGAATTGATAACCTCTTTTTGAAGTCAGTTAAAAATATTATTTTTTTCTTCAAAAGTTGTGAAAATATAGTAGTTCCAGTACCATGGTTTTTTCCGGGATAAAAAGTTTCATAACAAATTTCAGCCAAATCGGTTCAATAGTAGTGGCGTAATTAAGCAACAAGTACTCATTAATGCGATTTAATTCGTAACTATCATTTCGGACAGAGTGCCGGCTTATAATTAAATTTTCGAGAGACCAAGAACCGGGTATGGGTGGCAAGTGGCAACCCTACTGATGCGGCGTGATTTACGCGCAAGAGCGAAATAAGAAATTATCACCGCGATATTATAGACCAAGAGGAAACGAAATGTTTTGATACGACTGCCTGAAAAAAGGAGTATATTGTATTCAGGGTTCACGTAGGTATGTATGTATGTATGTATGTATGTATGTATGTATGTATGTATGTATGTATGTGAGTTTGTATATTCCACCATAACTTCTATACGCCTGAACCGATTTTGATAAATGCGGTATCGTTAGAATCCCTAGCTTATTCCGGGTGACATAGGCTAGTAAAATTTTAAAAATAAATGATGGGGTGACCATGGTCCCGCATTAAAGACTAAAATTGATTTTTTTTCGAAAATAAGATTAACTATATGATCATCATCTAGAAATTGATGAGTAGATTCCAAAAATATATAACACTATAGTTGGGGCGTTTTTTTTAACGTGTTAACTACATGATTTAAAATCGATGATTTTTTTTTACCATGTTTTGTTATTTTATTGATAGATTTGTGTTTCCTACTTATTTATCTTTATGAGAAATAGCACTGATTATAAATATTATGTTAAATTATAGTAAAAATAATCATTTTAAAATGAATCGACGGAGAATTATTCCATTCAGATACAGAACTTTAACTCACAAATGTACTTAAAAAAACCATTTTAAATAAGATTCACAGAAGTTTTTATTAGACTTACCAATCATGCCAATCAGAAAAATGGGACGGAAAACATAAAATAATAGAAACACTATCAAAATTTGATAATTTTAGTTCTTTTGACTAACGTAATGACAATATAACACAATAATGACAAATTAATGTCATATTTTTCTATATTTCTTCTGAAATAGACAATCTTTTATGTTTTTGTTTTTGCGAGTTACGATAAAAAATATCTATTTCAATATAACATAACAATAACTTATATATATGATAAATGGCCAATATTATAAGCATAAATGCAATATTTTTGAGAGGACAGTTTTTTGAGAGGACAGTTTGTCAGTGGAACCTTGACAATTACTCAAAGGAAAAGTAAGGGCACTGATCACAATGTTAAGTGAATTATCACACTTTCTTACCATAAAATTATAATAGTCGTAGTAGGTACTTTTGGGTATTTTAAACTCTTTATTCTTTAATTTGTACTTAAAATATGTAAAATGACATCTAAAAAATATAAGTGCAACTTCCAACCAATTTATAGTATGTAAAATCACATTGTATGAATGATTGAGTAACAGTATATAAATGTATAAATGATTGATATCCATTGAGTAATTATTTGTACCATTGACTGACAATTTCGAAAGAGTTACTCAAAGGACCGTAACGAATTCACGGCAGCAATATTTTGTTGCATATGTATTTCAAGAATTTACGACCTTTACTAGAAAACAATACTACATTCAAGTAAAATATGAAGAAAACTATGTTAAAAATGATGTATGAAATACATTAATTCAGTATTTACCTTCAAATGCCGCTTCTACTCAACGGATTGGTTATGAGCATTCACTCAAAATTGACTCCTTAGGCGCCGATTGCAGGAAGACTGATTATTTAAATAACATGGTAGTAGTCTTACAGCAGTTAGTAATGTTGAAAGCAACTAATAAAACCTTCTGCAATAGTAGTAATTTTATAATTTCTGAGCAAAATAGCGCATGTTAATGGAAATTCTACATAGAGCCTTGAGACTTTTATTAATTAATTTAATTATATAAATTTATAATTTGTCAATTATACTCCATAACTCAGCCAAATCTGAACCGATTTACACAATTCGTTCTTTATTAGAAAGATTGTACTACTATTAAGTAAATTTTATGAAGACCTGACGAATAGTTCGGAGATGAAGTCCGGACGGATAACAGCCAATCAATACAAAATTAGGTTTAACCATTAAGTAAAGACACTAGGTACAAGTGCGAATCTGGGGTGGGTCACCTATTAATATTATTATAGAATAAAAATATGTGAGTATGGAAAAGTGACAAATTGCACATTTGTTAGTTTGTATTTCAATCGCGTCGCAACGAAGCAACGGATCAGCGTGATTATTTTCACGGCACGTATATATTAAAAAATATGAAGAATAAGGTAGGCTTTTTTATCCCAGTAAATCAAAGAGTTCCAACGGCATGTTTAAAAATTTAAATCCACACGGACGAAGTTGCTGGTATCAGCTAGTCTGTAATATCAGAATAGGTACATTTTATATTGAATTAGAATTAGAATTTTTATTTTGCAAGAATATTGATTCAATTTGGCAAAGAAATAAAAGTTTCTGGTAAAAATACCGACTAACCAGTAAAATCATTCTGCAATCAGATTTTGATGGGTACTCAAATTAGCATTTTACGACTCATACCGAAGTTGAAGGATGATTTGATTAATTAATTTTAATTATCACCATCACATCTTATACTTTGTAAAATAGACGGTCAAAAAGTACTTTGCAGGTACCAATTTGAAGATATATGGTTTGACTTTGACTTTAATATCAAAATCGGTTGAAAAGATGGGCAGTTAAAGCGTGACAGACAGACAGACAGACACATTTTCTTATATATAATATTACTTAATATGGATGTGCTTAAATACCTATTTACTCACTTGCAATAAATCTTCTCTAGTCTCAAATTCAGATACAATGACATTATTGCCATCGTAAACCCTTGTTAGCGATACAAGAATATAATAAAATACAAGAATATGCTTTACAATTAATTCAGTTTGTCAAAGAAATAGATAATATAAAGTTTGTTAACATCAGTTTACCAGTTATTTCACTCCAATCTATACATTTTTCATTCTTCTGTACAATTCTTTTTAACTTCTGTATTTTTGGATTGGTAAACTTCGGAGATAAGCAAGTTCGACCGACTCGCACTTGGCCGTACACACACATTTCGTAATAAAAAATGTTGATGGATGGAATACATAGTTGAGGAATTCAGCTGGAAGACGATATTTTTTACACATTTTAAGTTCAAATTAATGTGTTGAGCAAGTTTCATGCCAGAAGCTAGGAGATTTTTTATGAATTTTCTGCAGGAATCGCAACCCTATTACGACCATATTAGACATAATAATAATGAATAATGTCCTCCCGACCGAATTTCGGCCACGGCGGCCAATCTCCTGAGAGATTAGCCATCTGCGCGGGAGATATTATAGTGCACAAGTGTGTGCGCAACCACAGGTGCACTCCGAGGCACAGGAGTGAAACACCGCCAACTTCCTAACTCCGGGTTAGTACTGAGAATTTCTTGTCAGAAAACCCCAATACTTGTTGTGACCCGACCTGGGACTCGAACCCGGGACCTCGTCGGCCGTAGTCGAACATGCTAACCACTACACCAACGAGGCAGTCATATATACTTATTAGACATAGGTACGGTACATATTGCATACATAACTCATGCAGATATTCAAAAAATAAAAACAGGAGGAAATGACCCGAAATTTGTGCCGCTGCCTCCCGGACTATAGAGGCCGCTTCGGCTAGCGATGCGCAATTATTTTGAATTCCTTTCTAATTAGGTATCAAAATCAGTAGGTAACCAACTTGAATAATGCTCCACTACCTAATTTGAGTCGATTACCACCCACATAGTTAGTAGTTACTAGTTAGTACTAACGAATAAAACTCCATTTTGAAATTGAGTCATAATAATTGCAGATTTATAAGGTTATATTTTAAAAAAACGGGCAAGTGCGAGTCGGACTCGCGCACGAAGGGTTCCGTACCATTATTAATAAATAATTACCTTTGTTAATGAACCGCAAGACTAACTTTGTTTGTAGAGGTTTATTGTTAATATCAAAAAAACTATGCTAGTTAGAGCATTGGCTATAGTTTTCCTGTAAAATATACGTAAATTCCTATTGACCATAATTATTTCAAATTTTTCGATTGGTAAACTCCGGAGATAAGGGGGGGGGAACGGTATTTTTTTAGACATTTTCCCCGATAAATCAAAAACTATCATAACTAAAAATAATTAAAAATCTGTTTTAGAATGTACAAAGTAAACCCTTTCATATGATACCCCACACGTGCCCCACACAGTACAGTTATCTCACTTTTAAATTTCAACCCTCAGATTTTCCCCTCTTTTTAAATAAGAACAAAGATAATTTCCAATTTTTTTTAATTCCAGTGTCTTTGGGCCACTAATATACACAACTATTCCAAATTTCATGTCGATAGCTTCGGTAGTTACTGAAATAATCGAGTGTGACGGACGGACAGACGGACAGACGGACAGACGGACAGACAGACGGAGAAAGTCGCACCATAAGGGTTCCATTTTACCATTGGTACGGAACCCTAAAAATACCTACAAATAAAAAGTTTCAATTAATTTAAACCTTATGAAACCATTTGACATTTTTGAAATTCAGTCTTATGAGTTATAAAATAAGGTTGTCATTCCGATCGTACAACTGAAACCATAAGTTGCCCACAAATGTCTACATCAGCAGTTGTAGATTATTCGAATACCTAGCTATATTCGCAGTCGCGGATCGTACTTATAACACAGTATTGGTAGATAGTAGATACCAATACTGTGGTACTAGCTTCAGCCTTCGGCCGGCAGCGCGGGCAACTATAGGTATACTCGTGTGGCGCGGGCGGCGGCCGGCGCTTCTTTCGCGCGGCGTTGTCTTGTGTAGGTACCTACACCTACTTCTTGTTAGGTACCGGCTGCGAGGCGATTGTTTTTATCACACAATGCAAAAAAAGTATTGGTAAATCATACTAATATTATAAATGTGAAAGTGTGTTTGTTTGTTGGTTTGTCCTTCAATCACGCCGCAACGGAGCAACGGATTGACGTGATTTTTGGCATGGGCATAGTTGAGGGCCTGGAGAGTGACACGGGCTTACTTTTTATCCCGGAAAAATAAGGAGTTCCCGCGGGAATAACAAAAAACTCAAACCACGCGGACGAAGTCGCGGGCATCAGCTAGTAAGAATTCATTGGCTAGTAAGTAAATAATTATAAACTTAGATGAAAATATCAAATATTAAAATGGTTGTTTGGATATGTTTTATATATATTTTTATTCACGACACAATAATTAGGTAGGTACCTACATACTACTTAGGTACTGAACCGATTTGGCTGGAATTTGAAATAGAGACAGCTTTTACTCTGGATTAACATAATTATAGAGTATAGGCCATTTTTATCCCGGACAAATTAACAGTTCCCGGGGGATAGGTAGGTATGTAAGTACTAAAAAACTAAAATCCACGCGGGTAAACAGTAGGTCTATAGGTAAGCATAGGTATCATACTTTTAATATTACAAGGGGGAAAGTAAGTTTGTTCGTTACTCTTTCACGCAAAAACTACTGAACCGATTTGGCTGAAATTTGGAATGGAGATAGCTTATAGCCTGACTTAGAACTTAGGCTACATTTTATTCACGCGGGCGAAGCCCTGGGCAAAAGCTAGTATGTATATAAATTATAATCATACTTCATAGGTACCTACCAATATTATAAATGCGATAGGTACTGTGTTTGTTTGTTGGTTTGTCCTTCAATCAAGCCGCAACAGAGGTACGGATCGAGCTTAAGGTTATTTTTTGCATGGGAATAGTTGAGGACCTGGAGTTACATAGGCGCATTGGAATATTTACGTTTCCTATATTATGTTGCCAAATGTCTTGTTTATTTGGTTCATTTTGAACTCTACAAATCCTAAGTAGGTAAATAATCGCAATACACAATCCACGCAGGAACTACCGTCTACCTCCCTGCATGTGTCCCCGTGGTGCTAAACGAGCGAAATAAGCGTTCTTTTTATAGAAACGCATAATAAACTGTATGTAAACGCCATACAATTAAATAAATCCACAATGCTCGTGCTTAGCTAGGGGCTAGGGGAATACACGAGCGCGTGCGACGACCTAATACCTAATATTTAATTTATGAATCTCACTCGTTTGTGTAAATTTCCACAATTCTCGTGCTTAGATATGAACCTTCATTCAACTTCCCTTATCCTATAAAATTTTATAGCATGTAACAGCGAAGTACTTTTTACAGTATAATGATAGATGGCGCTCAAATATATTTTTTTGACGCATTATTTAGGCGACACGGGCGACATCTTTTAAGACGAATGTAAACCTCACACCTCACACATGCGTAAATCTGACACTTTTTGAATGCCGATTATAAATTATAAATAATGTAAATATTTGCCTGTCATGAAACTTGCGTCTGTAAAATGCCCTAAAGAAATCATAAAACAAATAAAAAAAATTAAAAAATGTATATTCTTCAAGAATAATCGAACAGAAAAATGTATGAAAGTCGACCTATGCATGTGCGCCTTAAATCCCTAGGGTTATAATGTTGTACTGAAAACCATTATTCCCTAGGGTTATAATGTGATTTGAATTTAGAATCATCGCGCATCTGAAGCAAGATCTGAAGGAAATTCTATTCATTACAAAGAGGTTTTATTCATAATTCTTATTGCTATACCTATCCATAAAGTCTAATTTCGGTAAACAGAATGTGTTCTCAGCAGGCGCGGCCAACTCGATTTTCGAAAACCGAAGCCGTGGCCCACTAGATTCGCACTGACGACATTTGTTTGTCAAATCGAGTAGGCCACGCCAGCTGAAAGAAGTGGTTGTATCGCGAGGTGTGAAAAGTAGAGTATTCACCGTAGGGGTAATGCTGTATTAATCTTGGGCGCCCCTAATTCCCGCGCTACTCTCAGGATTCTAGATGCAACACCCTCGCTACGCTCGGGAGTTACTCTAATATCCCTCGTTCCGCTTGGGATTTATCCCGGCGCCCGTGACATAATACATCGCATTACCCCCGTGGTGAATAATCTACTATTACTTCGCATTCGCTTCTATGAGAGCCCCCCTGAAATAAAGATTTTTATAACTTTTATGCCATATTCGGCTGGAGGCCTTTGGTTTACATATTATATTTACCTAAATTTGAAGTAATTACGTTCAGTAATTCAGAAGTTATAAGGCTCTGACAGACGGACGGACGGACGGATGGACGGACTGACAAGTGCAAATTCACTCAAGTAGACTCAGAGGTAGGTACTAAGCGCTCTTTTTTTTGTTGACGGGGGAGGGAGGGGGAAATCTTAAGATACCCGATTTGACTTCCTAGAGGGAAAATCGAGCTATATAGGATTTCTTCCTACTAAAACCAACTCGGTGGCCGACCTAAACGCATGTGGGGACTCTTCGAGCCTACCGCAAAAAGTATTATCCCAGGAAATCCCTTGAATGATAAATAGGTGTCACGACCTTCAGCAAACCTCTATTAACTGGCGTATGAAATCTAATAACAAAACGTAAACTTTATATTATGTAAGACGTCCAGAAAAGAGCACATGAATAATCCAAAATGCTGTGTCAAGATAACATCAGAGTTCAAAGTGTAGAGGTCAGTGATAGGGGCGGACCCGCCACTTTGACCTGCTACCCCCAGTTACCCGAGTTAGTCCCATACAAACGCGAGCAAAAGATGTCAAAACTCGCTGCTGGCCCATGGGTCACTTACTTTTGTATTTTATCTCGCTGGAGCATCTACACACACACGGCTAACTTATCCGTCCCAACCTACTTAACTTTTTTTTAACGAGGGGGAAATCTTAAGATACCCGATCTCCTGGGGTAGAGTGCGGGTGATGTGGGATTTCTACCCACTAAAACCCCCGGTGGCCATCATCTCAGCATAATGGGAATCTCCGGGAATCCCGCGCACGAACAAACTAGCGTGGAAAAAATATTTTGGAAGAAGCTTTACCTATCGATACAGCTTGTCTCTGTACCCCTTAAGTATCACGCTGAATCTTTGAATCGTATTGAATAGTTATGACTCGTAATCCGAAAAACAATAGGGTTCCTTTGAAATAAGGGATGAAAATCTTGATGACTTTGCTCAATGACTTAACTTCATAAATTCTGAACCTATTTTGACAATTTTTTTTTCTTTGCATATTTTAGTTGTCACGTGAATTTTGCGAAGATCTAATGAATAGTGCGTTTTCCCCTCAACGGATCAACAAATCAATCGCGATCAATATATATGAGCTTCATAAAAGTGGTTTATAAGCCCACCTACACGAAGTCAGGTCGAGTAAAGTATTACATGATAATATGTGTATTACAATACCTACCAAACATGACAAATTGATCTTTATTTAAAAAAAAAAGATTAGGTTAACTCAAGTTGGTCTGACATTTTCATGAACGAGCTCCAACTCAACAGCTAAGGTTGGATGTAAGTTGGTCTCGTATCCTAGCTACCTCTCTCGGGGAAGGGTCACTTGGTAGTATTTTATCTCGCGGGCACAAAGGCGTCACTCAGGCCCTTGATGCGGGGTGATAGCCGTGTCAAGTGGGGCAAATTTGCATGTTATATTTTACTTTCTATTTTACGGCTTTGTAAGCTCTCATGGATTACACTTTGTTCGGTTAACAGTTCAGTTCACGGGGTGAAAAGTGCATAAGTGCGGGATAGTTTTTCGGGATATCCTTTCCCGGGATGCAAACTGAGTAATATAATAGCCGCCGCGTAAGTTGAACTATGCGCAAAAACACATTTCGGGTGTCAAACGAAGTGCGGGATGAGGTGCGCCGCGAGGGGCCGCGCGTTACCATACCCCTCGCTCCCCGCGCATGCTCCGCTCGGCCCTGTAGTATAATGTACCTGCACAGACGATCGCCATTTTGGGTCAACTAACGGGGCGCGATTTATATCTCTATTCCAAATTTCATCTAAATTGGTTGGAAAGATGGGCCGTTAAAGCGTGACAGACATACAGACACACTTTCGCATTTATAATAATACATAAATACTAGTATGGATTTTTTATTCAAATAAACCTTCACATTACGTATTTAAGAATCGTCAAGTGAATGTGCCACTAGTCGAAAAGCCGTTCCTAATCTTCTGCCGAGAAGAACCAGAAAGAAACCCAGCGTAAAAGAACAATTAAAACAAACCATACTAATATTACAAAGTAGGTACTATTCCCTATTCTGTGCTAATATCACGGAAAAGGTATGCAAATATTATAAATGCGAAAGTGTGTCTGTCTGTCTGCTACGCTTTCACGGGCTCATCCGTCCAACCGATTTTCATGAAATTTGGTACAGGGGTAGGTTGTATCCCGAGGAAGGCCATAGAATAGAAAAGGCCCGGAAAATTAAAGAGTTTCCGCGGGAATCAAAAATCTTAATCCACGCGGACGAAGTCGCGGGTATCGTCTAGTACTAAGTAATTACCAAGTTAGCGCATACCTAACTGCAATCTCGTTCATTTTTAAAATGGTTTTTGTTTTTTTAATGCCAAAATATTAGTTTTAGAAATTAACAATCGTAATTACCTTTTGAACAACCCAGATACGTGTAAATACCTACATGATTGCTGATGATCAAGCTACTGGTTTAATCTAACTGTGATTTGAAGTCTTGGATACACACGACGCGACGCGCGATTCGCGAACTGTATGATAGCACTCACAGTCGCGTCGTCACTTTTACTGTGTAAGTACGTTTTTATACGATTGGCGTTTCAAAACTACAGATCTGAAAAGTATATTTACAGTAGGCTATTCATCGCTCTATTTGTTGGCAAGATGTAAGAGGCTGAGTTACAAAATAGTAGGTATGTTCTATTTCAAATTTCTCGAAAGTCCGTAAGTAACCTTACAAACTTACGGAATTTGTGAAGTAAAACATTGTTGAACATTTTTCACGCGCTGTATACAAATTTCCACCTCTTAACTCGAGCTCTTTTAGCAGACCGCATCTGTACTTTCTGTTACCTGAAATAGAGAAATACATAGTACCTAAAGGTACGCTGCCAAGCAATTGGTAAGTCAGTCAATCAAAGAAAAGCCAGTACTTACGCGCGGAGGACTTAAGGATATATTCCTTAACGGTTGGTACAATAATTTGATTTCGTGTTAAAAAATCAATTGTACCTACCTCTCGTTCATTCTATGTAATTCGCAAACACGTTTGCTTGCGCTTTCTAAAAGCCTCGTGTCGATTCCGTCACGCTGTTTGTATGCCCAGTCCTTGATGTAAAAGTCGCGTGCCGGCCACAGCTGCTCGCTCACAGCCTAATGGAACTGATCCCAGGAACAGACGGACAGTTATTATAAAAACACATAATTTCTGATGCGTGGAATTTGGTTGATTGCAAGGAAACCGATCATATGGGCTTAATAAAACTGTTATACTCTTTCATTTCTTTTTTTTTCATTTTTCGGTAATTGACTTCACCTCCTAGTCAGGGGTTCGATCCCTGAGCAAGCACCTCAACACTTTTCGGAGTTATGTTGTTACTTAAGGAGGATACAAATTATATTAAGAAGTTCCCGCGAAAATAAAAAAAACCTTATACAAAACATTATTCTGAATGATATTTTTGGCGTGTTAAAACATCATATTAGGCAACATGAAATAAATATTTTCCATCCCATTCCACATGCCGACCCGCGCCGCGTCTGTCCCCCGACACATCCATAATTCCTCTCTCATCATCCACACACGGAATACGCGATCAGCTGGTAATAGAGGCTGCATTACAAATACCCGACATCACAATCGAACTCATGGATTAGCCTATACACTTTTATTAAGCTACGGATGTATGTCTCACCTTTTTTTTTTTTTTTCGGATTGTGTATGCTGACTGGCCCTACTGGCCGCTACAGCGTCACCGGGGGGTTGGGCGAGCGCTAGGCGTCGCCGAGAAAAGAGCCCTAGGGCTCGAAGACATCGGGGGGGGCAACGTCTTCCTAAGGGCGCCTCCTGTGAGGCTCGGACCTCGGCTTAGGATGACGTTGGGACGAATGGGAGGTCGGTTGGACTAGATTAGTCCACACGCCCCCGAGGCCGTGGGTTAAGACCACGTCCGGGTGACGTAAGATATCGGGGTCCCCGTCTTCGCCGGCGAAGACGCTGTGTTTGATTGGTGTTTGTGTGTTGCCCTATGTAGGGAGCATTGTCGGTAGTAGATGTCTCACCAATAGGAGCACTTGATATAACATCTAGCGATCTCATCTATCCTCAAAACTAAGCTTAAACAGCATTATGTAATATATCCTCATCATATATTTTGTCGTCTATATCTCACATATAACCGCTAGGGTGTGGAACACCCTATGCGTGGTCTTAAATCGGAAAAGTTTTCATTTCATAACATGTACCGACACAGTTATAACTTACATATTTTACTATTCTCACATTCTGGGGCATCTGGAAGAAATCTCTTCAAGAGATAAGTTGTCCTTGTGCATGTCCTTTCAATGTTTATTGTTTTATTTTTAAGTTACTGGTACAGAATAAATAAATAAATAAATAAACACCCTCCCTCGCGCACGTCCTGCCACGTATAACTTAGGTACCTTCAAGGCAAGAGTGAATTGGCATCTTCTAGACAAGCGCGCTCCAACATAGACCTCATCATTGCTTTGCACTAAGCATGGTTGTCTTCAAGCACAAGCCTGTCTCGACAATAAACAAATAAAAAACATTTTTTTAAATCTTTCCTTGTGTTAAGTTAAGTACATACTTGTAATATAATTATATGTTTATTTTACTCATTTCTAGATAAAATCAATACATTATTAATTTATTTAAGTTATTAATAGTTTACACCAATACCTACTATATATTTTTTATGATGTAAAATGATTAAGTAATTTAAATTAAAAAATATTTTATTACGAACTCTCGCATAAACATAGACAATATTTATGTCCAGTTGCTTCAACTTGACACAACCAGGAATTTCCAGGAATTCTTTTTCATGTCCAACAGTGGACGTCTGTCGGAAATTGAAGACTTGAAGACGACGACTGTATAGGTATACTATGCCTATGTTCTCATCTTGCCAACGTTGTAACAGTAGGTAAGTACTTGCACTGACATATCAAGGTAGTTATAGAGGTTTTAAAAAGTAGACTCAGATAGAAGCAGGAGCTACTTTTTTTTTCTTTTTTTTTTAATTGTTAAATAGGCTTGCGCTTGACACAATCATGCTCAGTGCAAAGCAATGATGAGGTCTAGGTTGGAGCGCGCTTGCCTAGAAGATGCCTATTCACTCTCGCCTTGAAGGTACCTAAATTACCTATACGTGGTAGGAAACACGTGCGCCGGGAGGGTATTCCAGATCCTAGCGGTTCGGATCAGAAACGTTGAGCAAAAACGTTTCGTGCGGGCAAACTGGACATCGACCACATAAGGATGCCAACGCAAACGGTTTCTCGCTGTTCTGTGGTAGAACGGAGAAGGAGGAACAAGGTTGTGAAGTTCCTGAGCACACTCTCCATGGTATATCAGATAAAAAACCGATAGGCAGGCGACATTACGTCGTTGTTGACTACTTTGCGCAAGTCCATGATAATTAATTGATGTTGACTCGACAATGACTTTAAAATCGTGCAGTGTCGAGTCAACATCTCCCCTGAGGATGCTCCGGGGTCGGAGTGAAACGTACGTTGAGAATAATTTGGAAGATTTGTGTGCAGTGTGGTGTGGTGTTGTGCCGGTGCGAATCGCTGGCTTACTGGGCGGTGAATATCGCAGAATATAGCAAGCTACTGCACGCTGTACTACTTACATATATTTGTCTGTTTTGGTGGATTAAAGCGGAGTAAGCTTCTAGTTCTTTAATAAATTGGAGAATTCCATAGACATAGAATTGATCTTCGCTAGCGCCAGCGAAGACCAATCCTAAATCTATGGAGAATTCATTGATTTTCCTGGATAAAAAGTAACCTATATAACTCTCCAGAGCCTCAACTTGACCCATGCAAAAATCAAATTGATTCGTTACTCTGTTGCGAATTGGAGGACAAACAAACACACTTTCGCTTAACATCAGCACGGAATAGTAGATTATTAACCAAGGGGATAAAGCAGTGTCTTCTGTCGCGGGTGACGATTTAAATCGCGAGTGTAGCGAGGGATTTAAGTTCACCCAAGACTAAGACAGCTTTAATATCACCGAGGAAAATACTCTACTTTTCGTACCATTTGCGAAAAAATTAACACAATAATAATATGAGACTAGCTGATGCCCGCGACTCCGTTCGCGTGGACGTATGAAAAATAGATAGTAGCCGATTCTCAGACCTACTGAATATGCATATTAAAATAACTAATTAAATGACGATTGATCAGTTATCGACCGGAGATGAAAAATGATTAAATTTCTAAAATAAAAAATAAGGGTTGATCGTAGAAGGGTGAAAATTTAGGATTGTATGTATTTTTGTATGTTTTGTATTTTGTATGTATCATAAAAAAATAAAAACTAAAAATTTTGTCTAAAAAATAAAATAAAAAATTTTAGGGGTGGACTACCCTTAACATTTAGGGGGATGAACAATAGATGTTGGCCGATTCTCAGACCTACTCAATATGCTCACAAAATTTCATGAGAATCGGTCAAGCCGTTTCGGAGGAGTATGGGAACGTAAATTGTGACACGAGAATTTTATATACATATAAGAAAAATAAGATAAGCATTTATTAAAAATAATGACAATTAAAAGTAAAAGTTAACATTCGAAACATTGGTCCAATTATTTATAGAGAGAGTTACATGTTTGTTTGGTACATTTATTGTTGATGAGCTGTTGATTTGAGTATTTCTCTGTTCTTGCGTCTGAGGAACTGTTTAGAACATTAACTTATATATAAAAATAAATTAAAATAAACTTAACGTTTATGTATTTAAAGAAAACAAAAACGCGGCAAATTCCTAGACTAATATTTTTTTGTCGGAAAAGCAAAGGCATCAAGCTCATACGGCCTCGTCGGTTTTCGTAGGTAATTTTATTTAATAATCATAACTGCATAATAAAAGCGTATTCCTTTTTCAAAAAGATGTTTAATGCTTTATATACAAACTCAATGGTGTAAACACAGATTACATAGTTCAGTATAAATTTCGGTAAGTACAAGTACATATTCCAAATTTAAATCACATTCTCCCCCTAGAGGATGAATGAAATTCAGTACAATTTTCTTTCCCTGTTTTTAACAGATTAAAAATGACTATTGTTATGTTCGCTTTTTGTGGCGTAGAATGTCACTTTTTTGAGCAAGTGGTACGAAAATAAAATTTCATTTTATTTTCATGTTGTATAACATGTTCTTATCTGTTTATGCCCCAGAATTACATAAATGTCGCATGCAAATACGGTTAATTTTTGTTTAAGTAGGTAGGTACACCTTTTTTTAGCTCACTGGCAATTTATAAATTACTAGCTGATACCCGCGACTTCGTCCGCGTGGATTGAGGAGTTTTAGTTCCCGCGGGAACTCTTTAATTTTCCGGGATAAAAAGTACCCTATTATTTAATCCGGACTTCTAACTTTACGTCTGCAAAATTTCAAAGCAATCGGTTCAGTAGTTACGGCGTGAAAGCGGAACAAACATACAAACAAACTCACTTTCCCATTTATAATATTAGTAAGGAGGACTAGCTGATGCCCGCGACTTCGACCGCGTGGAGTAAGTTTTATTTAATTCCCACGGAAACTCTATAATTTTCCGGGATAAAAACCCTGTGACCTGACCCGTATCCCCGTTCGAAAAAGATGGGGAAAGCGAAGCATATAATTATAGACAAACACGCACACTTTCGCATTTATAATAATACTAGATGGTGCTCGCGACTTCGTCCGCGTGGATTAATGATTCCCGAAGGAACTCTTAAATTTTCAGGGATAAAAAATAGCCTATGTCCTTCCCGGGGATACAAATCCTGCACCAAATTTCATCCAAATCGGTTGAACAGATGGGACGTTAGAGTAGCAGACAGACAGACATACTTTCGCATTTATAATATTAGTATGGATTGTATGGAAGTATGGATAACATAATATTGTATATTGCAGTATAAATACATGTGTAATTCCTATGTAAATTTTAGTATAATCATATTGTTGTGTTCGATTATTTTATTTATCATATGGAGTCCTTAGTGCAGTACTTATTTAGTTAGTTCATATAATTTATGTCCAGGAGTGATAAGGCCGCCTTTGGGCCATAGCAAATTTATTTCTCTTCTTGTATCTATGTATGATTCAAAATGTATTTGTGAAAACAGTTACAATAAGATGTTAGGTAGTTTTACAGAGGAATTATATATTTTACCACAGTGTGTTGTACAGTATTATCTATGAAATTTATTAAAACACAATAGTTATAGTATACGCGCGAGTTGAATGCAGAGTTTTGTATGTGTCACCATACATTAGCTCTGCATTCAACTAGTGCACAAACTTGTACCTACATGTTCAGCAAATTAGGATGTGACGACTGACGACGAAAATAAATTATAGATTAGTAGGAAAACACTTCAACATGAAATTTCTAAGTTACTTACTTATACTTACTTATAAATAATTATGTTCTACTAGCTGATGTGATGATGATGATGATGACTTTGTCCAATGAATTGAGATTTTTGGCTCCCGCGGAACTCTTTTATTCCCTGGGATAAAAAGCAGCCTTTGTGTTTTTCTAGATTGTAATAATCTATCTCTGTGCCAAATTTCATCCAGATCCGTTCAGCCGTTATGTCATGAATCGTGATTGAGTAACAAACATCCATCCATACATCCATATACATGGTTGGATGTATGATACACCCATCCAAACATTCGCATTTATAATATTAGTATAGAAGTACAGTTAGATTAGTATTAGTAGGTATATTAAATAATATTATATTTAGATTAGTATTAGTATATTAGTTAGTATGTTAGTATTAGTTATTGGAGTTAGTATTAGTAAGGATAGATAAAATAATAAGTGAGATGTTTTGTTGCAATAATAGCAATAATACTAAGTAGTGTACTACTACTACTTTACAAAATATTTAATTCCATTTCTCGGTGTTTTTCCTTTTTACAGTGCTGTGATCAATCGGAACGACAGATGACAGTGCGGGCTGTCCTCGAGCACCAAGCGAGCAAGTTGTGGCAGCAAGTATTCAGTACCGTAGCTGTTCTCGTGCTTACCCAACCTGCTTACTCTACTGCTTACTCGACTACTTACTCCTTTCCGAAGCAAGCTGTTGTCAAACGTACGGATAAAACTTTATACTTGATGCATACTAGATGAATTGATATTAAATTAATCAATTGATATATACATACACTAGCCAATGCCTGCGATTTTATAAGCTTAGAATTTTTTATTTTAATTCCCACGGGAATTTAATTTTCTGAGATAAAAAGTAGCCTAAGTCACTCTCCAGGTTCTAATCTAAACTGTATACCCATTCAAAAAAACACGTCGATCCGTTGTTCTGTTGCGGAGTGATCGAAGGACAAACCAACAAACAAAAATACTTTCGCATTTATATTATTACTATGATAAAAATAAATTAACGTTAACTAATAAAAATGTTGCCTACCAATGCGGCCTCATCCTTTGATTTCTTCCAGCAGCCCTATAGAATGTGAGAATAGTGAAACAAAGATAATGCTGAGTAGGTGCTAATAAACTAGAGAATAGAAAACTTTAATTAAATTATGTGGTTAATGGCAAGGGCTCACAACCCTCAGCGATGAGGAATACGACGCAGAGAGAGTAAGATCAGAGAAATCAGAAATCAAAGAATGGAGCACCATTAGATAGCAGTTTTGAGGTGTTAGATAAATAAGAACTGTGAACTAAAAGAATTACACTAACCATCATCATTGGCAGCGAAATCACAATACTAATATTGTCCCACAAACTTATCTGACCCGGTGACAGCGTCGCTTATATATACATATATGAAAAATAAAATAAAAACAAAACTAATGAGGCATAAAGACCGGCCAAGTGCGAGTCGGACTCGCGCACCGAGGGTTCCGTACTCAAGAAGTAGGTTTAATTACCTTTGTTAATGAACCGCAAAACTAACTTTGTTTGTAGAGGTTTACTGTTAATATCAAAAAATTACGTTTGTTGTATGGGAGCCCCCCTTTAATATTTACTTTATTGATATTTAATTATTTACTTTGAAAGGTAACGTACAAGTTAATATTCTGTGAAAATTTGAACCGTCTACCTGTTACCGTTTTTAATATTGAGCAAAAAAATACGAAAAAAACACGTTTATTGTATGGGGACCCCCCTTAATATATATATTTTTTTAATTTTTAGTATTTGTTGTTATAGCGGCAACGGAAATACATCATTTGTGAAAATTTCAGCTTTCTAGCTATCACGGTCTATGAGATACAGCCTGGAGACAGACAGACAGAGAGACAGACAGACAGACAGACAGACAGCGGAGTCTTAGTAATAGGGTCCCGTTTTTACCCTTTGGGTACGGACCCTAAAAATTAGTTTCAATTTTACCCACCGGACCAGATAAGTTCTTGGGACTATAATAATTACCTGTTGACGTTTCGCTACATGCTTCAGTGTTCTAACGGCGTTATGGAGATGTTTTCTGATCTACTTTCTCTTGAGTGATCTTTAACTTTCTTCTCCCAACAGATCTGGAAGAATTCGATTTCATAGTAGTTGGTGCTGGGTCGGCTGGCAGCGTGATTGCAGACCGACTCTCTGAGCGTAAGGACTTTAAAGTGCTGGCGATTGACGCAGGAGGCAACCCGCCCATCGAATCCATTGTGAGCTTCTACGAAATACTATTCTTAAAGCGTCCTACATAATTCATATCCCCAGCTGTCGATGCCTATCGGTTGACGACGACGTGAATGGCGGCCTCGCACCAAAAAGCACAGTAGGTATTAGAACAAGGTGGGCAAGCGAGGGAAACGCTAGAAGCAAGAACGTGTTCAGTGGAGATCCATGCAGAAGATCTTCGTTCAGCTGTGGAGGCATATCCGTTGAAACGACGACGGCGATAATTTAATGTCACCTTGTCTAATCAGATACTAAACAGCTTACATGTAATTCAATATAAGTCTTGTATTCCAGGTGCCCAGTTTATTTGCCACCTTGCCGCACACAAAGTACGATTGGAATTTCACCTCTGTGAATGATAACTACACGGCGCAGTCTCACACGATCAAGGCGTTGAACCTGACGTGCGGTCGAGTCCTGGGCGGCGGCAGCAGTCTCAACTACATGATGTACGTACGCGGCTGTCCCGGGGACTACGACTCCTGGGCACGAGCGGCTCAGGACGACACTTGGAGCTACAGGAACGTACTTCCTTACTTCATAAAAAGCGAAAGACTTGAAGACGCACTGATTCTGAATTCCCCTAACAGAATTTTTCATGGTACTAAAGGATTTTTAGGAGTCACCAGAGAAAACAGAAAGGAGACAGCCAAGTATTTAGAAGCTTTCAGGGAAGCTGGTAATGAAATCAATTTGGACGTAAACGGTAGAAACAGTTTAGGTTATACCTTACCACTGTATACCATTGCGGATGGAATCAGGCAAACTACCGCATTCACTTTAGGAGATAACAAAGGCAGAACAAATCTGCATGTTTTAAAAAAAACATTTGTCGTTAAAATTCTGTTTGATAAGAACAATAATGCAATCGGAGTGAGGGTTATAACCGCTAATAATAGAGTACTTACTCTTTTAGCCAGAAAGGAATTGATCATATCTGCCGGAGCACTCAACACTCCCAAGCTTCTGATGCTCTCCGGTATTGGACCGAAAGAACATCTGGAATCCCTGAACATAAAAGTGAGAAGTAATCTCCCAATTGGAATGAACTTGCAGGATCACGTTTTGATACCATTGGCCTTCAAAATGGAGAGATCCACCGCGCCACAGGAACCTCAGAATCCTTACCAATTCCCTAACCCTGTTGTTGTAGGCTATTATACAGCTCTCGATAAATCGCGAACTTGCGCAGAATGTCAAGTTTTCAATTTCCTCTTTCCAAATGATTCAGAAGCACCTTACCAGTTGTGCAATTTCAATTTCGGATATAAAGAATCTCTTTGCCGCAATCTACTTGAAGCTGGTAAAGGTAGAAATATACTGTTTGCTGCTTTAACTTATCTACATCCCAGATCAAGAGGTCGAGTGACGTTGGGTAGTAGGAACCCTTACGATCCGCCGATTGTAAATATGAAGTCCCTATCTGATGAACGGGATACAGAAAATTTGGTGGCCTGCTTAGAAGGTTACATCCAGGTTGCAAATACGAGTTATTTTAGGAGTGTTGGAGCAGAGATGGTGGATTTTGGTGTTGACAGATGCAAGGGTTTGCGGTTCGGCAGCAGACAGTACTGGCGTTGCTACGTGATATATATGGTGTCTACTGTTATCCACTACGCTGGTACCAGTTCGTTGGGCGCTGTGGTGGACAGTGGCCTGCGTGTGCGCGGCGTGCGGCGCCTGCGCGTGGCCGACAACAGCGTCATGCCCACGCTCACCAGTGGGAACACCAACGCGCCAGCTATCATGATCGGCGAGAAGGCTGCAGACATGATTAAGATAGATCATCCAAACTGAAGTTAACACAGTTAATCGTCATCTTCATTAACTCAACCTTCACCAGCCCTTTACTGAGTATAGTTCTCTCAATGATTATAGTCCACCACGCTGACCAAATGCGGATCAGAAATGCAGTATCACATTTTTTGTTTTCTTAGTTAGATATTTCTTCTGTTTATAGCAGCGATAATTCATTAAAACTTTTTATTGTATTAAAACCATATTTTTAATTCATCAATTTGGAAACGACCATTGACCGTCACTCTGACTTCGGAAAACTCGATCGTCTGCGTTAGCGGCTAGGTACGCCTGCGTCAAAATCAACCGTAGAACAGATGAGGCGGGAAAGCGTAACACACAAACAGACGGACTGACTTTTGCATATTTTGTAATATTTTATGGCAGTATGGATATACCTATGGGTCTCAGATTATTATTATTCTTATTTATACAAAACTAGATGGTTTCCGCTACTTCGTCCTCGTGGTTTTTAGTTATCCGAGATAAAAAGTAGTCTATGTAGGTACTTGAAATCTATACTGTCTATACTTATATTATAAATGCGAAAGTTTGGATGGATGGATGTATGGATGGATGGATATTTGTTATTCAATCACGCCAGAACGGCTGAACGGATCTGGATGAAATTTGGGACATAGATAGATTATAGTCTGGAATAACACACAGGCTACTTTTTATCCCGGAAAATTAAGGAGTTCCCGCGGGAACCCAAAAATCTCAATCAACACGGACAAAGTCGCGGGCATCAGCTAGTGACCTAATAAAATATGTGCCATAGTGCCTTAAGTGCAACTGGTATATTCGTTCTGACCTTGATGATAGGTACTTTTGGCAAGTACATCGCATCGACCGAGCGAAGCGAAGGTCTCTGAGTCTACTTGAGTGAATTTGCACTTGCCCGTCCGTCCGTCCGTCCGTCCGTCCGTCTGTCAGAGCCCTATAACTTCTGAATTACTGAACGTAATTACTTCAAATTTAAATATTATATATATATATATATATATATAAACCGATGGCCTCCAGCCGAATATGGCTTAAAAAGTTATAAAAATCTGTATAATTTCAGGGGGGCTCTCATAGAGGCGAATGCGAAGTAAATTTTTTTTATAGCGTTACATAGGGTTACGGTATATCATTTTAAAGATAATTAGAAATAGAGTCCGAAAATATATATTTTTTAATTTTTCCCCTAAAATTGACGAAATGGGGGGCTCTCAAAGTGGAGATTTTCTATCGTCCAAAGTTGACCTCAGAACTCTCAATTTTCTGAAAGGCTAAGACTGAAACTTGAACAATTATTTGAATTATATCTTGTACTTGAACGACAAATACTAAAATTAGATAAATATTATAAGGAAACGAAATTATTTAATGTTCACTATTTTTAACAGAACCTCACAATGATGTCAATAGATGGCGCTAATGGTCAAAGTTAACTATTACAATATTTTCTGAAAGGCTGAGTCTGAAACTTGTTCAATTATTTGAATTATATCCTGTACTTGAACAACAAATACTAAAATTAGATAAATATTATAAGGAAACGAAATTATTTTATGTTCACTATTTTTAACAGAACCTCACAATGATGTCAATAGATGGCGCTAATGTAATGAGATAAATATTACATTATGGAAACGAAATTATTTAATTTTTAATGGGCTTCAGCATTCAGTCAGTTTAACAGAACTTCACAATGATGTCAATAGATAGCGCTCTGTAAAATTTTATTCGTTTTATGGATACCGCGAGGTCTCAGTTCGGGGCGAACCACTAGTTAGTATAAGTAAGTATATTAGTCTGTAGGTATAAGTTGCACGTTCACTGTGAAATATTTTTTTAATTTTTTTCTTGGTACAGGTAACAGGCTTAACAGACAGTATAAGGTCATGCTACGAGATAGCATGCCCTTTGAAAGCACGTAAGACAAAACAGGAACCAAAACGTAGCTGGTGGGGCCCGGACCTAGAAAAGAAAAGACAAAGGTTAAGGCACCTATTCAACAGAGCCAAAAACACCCGACAGGACTTGGATTGGGATAACTTCCAAGAAGCACAATCCCAATACAAGAAGCTAGTACGAAGTAAAGACGACAAATCATGGCAGGGATTCTGCACTAACATAGAATCATACGACACGGCGACTAGAATCCGGAAAATATTAGCCGACGACAACAACCGTACACTAGGTACTTTGAAGAAAACTGATGGTAGTTATACCAAAGACGACAAAGAGGTCAGTGAAACTCTTATACAAACACATTTCCCCGGCAGCAAAATAGTGGACAACCCAGACTGGGCGGATGAGTCACAGAACACACCCTCAGAAGCTGACTGGGAAATAGCTTACAGAATAGTCACACATGAGAAGGTACGGTGGGCCATAGACACGTTCCACCCCTTCAAATCACCGGGAACAGATCAAATCTTCCCAGCCCTCCTGCAGTGGGGGGCTACGGAGATAACACCATGGCTAATACAGATTTTCCAAGCTTGTATAGCCTTTAAATACATACCAATCTCGTGGAGAGAAGTGAAAGTGGTATTCCTGCCCAAACCAGGCAAGAATGATTACACCGAACCAAAGGCTTTCAGACCTATCAGCCTAACATCCTTTCTGCTGAAAACGCTGGAAAGGCTTGGTGACCGTTTCCTTAGAGACGGAGCCCTAAGGACTATACCAATACACCGAAACCAACATGCCTACACTACCGGCAAGTCAACAGAGACGGCTCTCCACAACGTGGTAACGAAGATAGAGCACGACCTAGATAACAAACTATCAACACTAGGAGCTTTCATAGATATTGAAGGAGCTTTTGACAAAACCACCTTTAAGAGCATTGACAATGCACTACAACGATACGAAGTACCCAAAACTCTAAGGCAATGGATAGGAGCCCTACTCGAAAAAAGGGTCATCCAACTTGACATAAACGGTATAACAAAGGGCATAGTAGCCAAAGGGTGCCCACAAGGAGGAGTGTTATCTCCAATACTGTGGAACCTGGTCGTTGACAACTTAATAACAAAAATGAACAACAACGGATTCTACACCATAGGTTATGCAGATGACATAACGATTCTGATAGGTGGCAAACACGAAAACACACTCTGTGCAATAATGCAAGATGCACTGAGACTCATAGAGAAATGGTGCAAAGACAATGAACTAACAGTGAACCCAAAAAAGACCGAACTAGTACTGTTCACAAACAAAAGGAAACCAGATGTACCAAGAATGCCAACACTCTTCGGTACGAATTTAACACTATCAACAGAAGTTAAATATCTAGGGGTAACTCTAGATAACAAGCTCAACTGGAAGAAACACATAGACATGAAAATACAAAAAACAACAATAATCCTAAACCAATGCAAACGCATGATCGGGAAAACCTGGGGTCTAAAGCCAAAGATAATGCTTTGGCTGTATCTGACAGTGGTAAGAAGCTCATTAACATACGCGTCACTAGTATGGTGGCCCAGAACGCTTCAGACGACAACCCAACAGGAACTACAAAAGTTCCAAAGACAAGCATGCCTAGCGATTACTAGCTGCATGAGCACCACCCCAACAGATGCTTTAGAGGTAATACTGGGAATCCCCCCCCTACATCTTCACATAAAAGAAGAAGCTACCCTCGCAGCTCTAAGAATTAAAACTTATGGGCTGTGGAAAGATACAAACACAACACACACCCGGATACTGTCAGGTGAGAACATGAAGTGTCCACTGTTAGGATGGATCTGCGACAAAACACAGAAGAAACACATAATCGAGAAAGATTATAAGATCAACATCTCAGATACCGAAATACACAGAACTACCAAAAACACGATAGACGTCTACACAGACGGGTCAAAAACGAGCCAGGGAACCGGTGCAGGAGTGTACTGTCCCGAACTAAACATACATATTGCTCGCGCGCTCGGTAAGAATAACTCTGTTTTTCAAGCGGAGTGCGTCGGCATCACTGCGGCGGCCATGGCAGTGGCCGACAGACAGGTAACAAACTTTCATATTAACATTCAAAGTGATAGTCAGGCAGTCCTACGGGCATTAGCCAAAAGTACAACCTCATCTAAGCTCGTATTGGATTGTCATAACGCACTACAAACACTAACAAAATCAAACCTGGTATCACTCGGCTGGGTTAAAGGTCACAGCGGAAACATAGGTAATGACGCAGCAGACGAACTAGCTCGACGAGCCTCAAACCTGAAGGTAATGGGACCTGAACCGATCGTTCCAATACCATTCAGTGAGTACAAGACTTGGTTAAAACAACAAACAGTAGGTACACATGCCGAACTTTGGGCAAACACCACCAACTGTAGACAAACAAAAGAGGCTATACCCAGCCCAAACCAACACCTAACTAAGAAATTACTGCAGTTAAACAGAGCTAAACTCAGGACGGCCGTAGGCATGATAACAGGACACTGTCCACTTAACAAACACCTATATGTTCTAGGTATAACCGACAGCCCTCTGTGCAGAGCTTGCACGGAGAGCGAGGAGACACCGAGACACGTGCTGCTCGAATGCAGTGCTGTAACCACTCAACGAGAAGCCTACATTGGCTCCCCAGCAACACTCCCGGAAGTCCTCGCCGACCTGGGCGGCCTGCTTGGATACCTCTTGCGGTATGAGGTGCGCCGCGAGGGGCCGCGCGTTACCATACCCCTCGCTCCCCGCGCATGCTCCGCTCGGCCCTGTAGCAAGTACTAGTTATTATTCTGTGCCTGTAGTATAATGGACCTGCGCAGACGATCGTCATTTTGGGTCAACTAACGGGGCGCGATTTATATCTCTATTCCAAATTTCATCTAAATTGGTTGGAAAGATGGGCCGTTAAAGCGTGACAGACATACATACACACTTTCACATTTATAATAATACATAAATACTAGTATGGATTTTTTATTCAAATAAACCTTCACATTACGTATTTAAGAATCGTCAAGTAAATGTGCCACTAGTCGAAAAGCCGTTCCTAATCTTCTGCCCAGAAAGCTTCCTCCAAAATATTTTTTCCACGCTAGTTTATTCGTGCGATGTTCTTTGAGAGTTCCCGGAGATTCCCATTCTTCTTCTATCTCTGGGCTTTTCCGCACTTAAGCACCGGTGCCCGCTGTGCGTGAGACCTCTGGTGCGACTCCCCGCTGGATCACTCCAGCCAGCCGAGCTCACTCCAGAATCCAAGCAGGCCGCCCAGGTCGGCGAGGACTTCCGGGAGTGTTGCTGGGGAGCCAATGTAGGCTTCTCGTTGAGTGGTTACAGCACTGCATTCGAGCAGCACGTGTCTCGGTGTCTCCTCGCTCTCCGTGCAAGCTCTGCACAGAGGGCTGTCGGTTATACCTAGAACATATAGGTGTTTGTTAAGTGGACAGTGTCCTGTTATCATGGCGCCTCGCGGGCACAAAGGCGTCACTCAGGCCCTTGATGCGGGGTGATAGCCGTGTCAAGTGGGGCAAATTTGCATGTAATATTTTACTTTCTATTTTACGGCTTTGTAAGCTCTCATGGATTACACTTTGTTCGGTTAACAGTTCAGTTCGGGGTGAAAAGTGCATAAGTGCGGGATAGTTTTTCGGGATATCCTTTCCCGGGATGCAAACTGAGTACCTAATATAATAGCCGCCGCGTAAGTTGAACTATGCGCAGAAACACATTTCGGGTGTCAAACGAAGTGCGGTATGAGGTGCGCCGCGAGGGGCCGCGCGTTACCATACCCCTCGCTCCCCGCGCATGCTCCGCTCGGCCCTGTAGCAAGTACTAGTTATTATTCTGTGCCTGTAGTATAATGGACCTGCGCAGACGATCGTCATTTTGGGTCAACTAACGGGGCGCGATTTATATCTCTATTCCAAATTTCATCTAAATTGGTTGGAAAGATGGGCCGTTAAAGCGTGACAGACATACATACACACTTTCACATTTATAATAATACATAAATACTAGTATGGATTTTTTATTCAAATAAACCTTCACATTACGTATTTAAGAATCGTCAAGTAAATGTGCCACTAGTCGAAAAGCCGTTCCTAATCTTCTGCCCAGAAGAAACAAAAGAAACCCAGCGTAAAAGAGCAATTAAAACAAACCATACTAATATTACAAAGTAGGTACTCTGTGCTAATATCACGGAAAAGGTATGCAAATATTATAAATGCGAAAGTGTGTCTGTCTGTCTGCTACGCTTTCACGGGCTCATCCGTCGAACCGATTTTCATGAAATTTGGTACAGGGGTAGGTTGTATCCCGAGGAAGGCCATAGAATAGAAAAGGCCCGGAAAATTAAAGAGTTTCCGCGGGAATCAAAAATCTTAATCCACGCGGACGAAGTCGCGGGTATCGTCTAGTACTAAGTAATTACCATGTTAGCGCATACCTTACTGCAATCTCGTTCATTTTAAAATGATTTTTGTTTTTTTAATGCCAAAATATTAGTTTTAGAAATTAACAATCGTGATTACCTTTTGAACAACACAGATACGGGCTCAGCTTTAGTATACCGGACGCTGAGTTGGAGGTTCATATTTTTTTTACAGAAAGACCTTGATGTGTTAAGCCTTGCACTAAAATATTTTACTGCGAATTCTAATACTTTTCGAGATATAATTTTTTGAAAATTGCAAATTTTCACCACTTTTGACTATTTCATAAGACATATGCCATAGATTACAGACTCATTGACGTTTAGTGACGTTTAGTTGGCGTACTAAAGTTTCGTTTTACGTATTATAATCCGTTCCAAACATAAAAAGTAATATAAAATGTTAATAATCGAGTAATAATCATATTATATGTGTACCGATTATTGGAAAAATGGAACGCGTGCAATGGCGCCAAAATTCAAATCTATGAGTTATCGGTTTACGCGTTTTTCAGTTTAAGGCTTAGCACGCACTGCGATTATAGGCGAGCGGTTTAGGAATAGCTGAAAACGCAAAATCGCATACAAACACGCACTGCGGCGGGTGTTTTGCTTAATTTTACTTCAGTGCCACTATGGATTTCTGGCGAGCAGCGTGTGTTGCGGCTTTGGTTTTCAAAATAGAAAAAAGAAAACGTAAACAACGCTGCGACCATAGATACTGGGTACACCCATTAACAGATCAAAGACATTTGAAAGGACATTTTTAGACAAATTATCGTAGTCGTAGTACAGACGATGTTTCTGAGTCGGATGACATGACATAATCTGCACCGCAAACGGCGACTATCCTCTGCACTCTGCGCTCGCTCAGTCGAGACTGAATAAAAAACCAAACGCGGGTAACCCCCGTGCGTGCGCCACCATACTGTTACTATGGGACACAAAAAAAACGCGCTTTTACAAACCGCGATTGAAATGTAGCAAGTTACGTTTTTAAAATCAGTCACTGAAAAAAGTCGCTAATGCGTGCGCTTGTATAGAAAGCTATGTGTTAAATTTTTGTGCGGTTTCAGACCTACGGTTAAAAGCATGCGTTTAATCGCAGTGCGTGCTAAGCCTTAAGGTTACAAGGTTAAAAAAAACGTTTTAAGGTTATAGGTTTAATTATTTAACTAGAAAGGTTTATAGGTGTGTTATTATATGTATAATTAGGCATATCATACACAAAACCGAATCTGCACACCCCGACTCCACGCAGTCTTGTCTGCCCTGCCCCTAGAGTGTTTTTTTTAAGCGCGAAGCGAGTCTTCTGGCGTAGCCCATTCTAATTAAGAAATTAACCTTTTCCATTACCTAAAACAAAAGGTAAGGTACTTTAAAGTAGGTATAATTAATTAAAACATATAAAAGTAAAACCTAACCTCAAAATTTAAAAAAATTAATATCTCGGAAACTACTACAATTCGCAACGTCTAACTTGGAGGGGGGTATATCCCCTCCCCCCCTCCCTTTCCCCTCCTCCCCTCCCCCCCCCCCTCGCGTCCGGTATACTAAAGCCCAACCCAGATACGTGTAAATACCTACATGATTGCTGATGATCAAGCTACTGGTTTAATCTAACTGTGATTTGAAGTCTTGGATACACACGACGCGACGCGCGATTCGCGAACTGTATGATAGCACTCACAGTCGCGTCGTCACTTTTACTGTGTAAGTACGTTTTTATACGATTGGCGTTTCAAAACTACAGATCTGAAAAGAATATTACAGTAGGCTATTCATCGCAGATGTTTTTGATTTTCGCCCCGCAACTTTCGCCCAAGTTTCTGTCGTCGGTTGATCTGACTCTGCGCGTTCACGTGTCACTGAGGATGCCCCTGGCTGTTCAGTGACTGGTTGTAGCGTTTGGGTAACTTCTTTTACTGTTTCCTTCATTTTTTTGTTTTTCTTTCTTTTGGCTCGCGCTATCTGCGGCGTTTTCTCTCGTTTATTCCCCAAAGATGGTGTGGCGTCTTCATTCTGAGACATTATTTCCGCTCGAAACTCTGCCAGTTTTATATCCATTAGGGCGGAAATACGTCGTACAAATAAATCTTTATCCTTTGTTGGTTCCCCAGTTTGTTGGTCCCTTTGACGGAGACTGTTTACCTCCGCAGTTAAACTTGACAATTCAGATTTGAGATTGGCAAGTTCCGAGCGAAGATCATCATTTTCCTTTTTTATCTTCTCTACATCTTGGTTGGAGCTTCTTTGTGCCAGCTCTGATGCCGCCGCGATCACTGAGCGAGCAGCTAGACGCAAGCTTTGTGCATGGGTGCCCCTCAAGTTGCGAGAACTATCTGCCACTGTTTCTATGGTTGACATAGACTCCAAAATACGAGTAATTATGTCAGCAGACTTGCAGCCCTTCACCTCGTTTTGCAAACTCTCAACAGTGGGCAGATCTCGTTTTGCCTTCATACTCGGTGCAGACCTGGGTCTGAAACCGCACAAAAATTTAACACATAGCTTTCTATACAAGCGCACGCATTAGCGACTTTTTTCAGTGACTGATTTTAAAAACGTAACTTGCTACATTTCAATCGCGGTTTGTAAAAGCGCGTTTTTTTTGTGTCCCATAGTAACAGTATGGTGGCGCACGCACGGGGGTTACCCGCGTTTGGTTTTTTATTCAGTCTCGACTGAGCGAGCGCAGAGTGCAGAGGATAGTCGCCGTTTGCGGTGCAGATTATGTCATGTCATCCGACTCAGAAACATCGTCTGTACTACTACTACGATAATTTGTCTAAAAATGTCCTTTCAAATGTCTTTGATCTGTTAATGGGTGTACCCAGTATCTATGGTGGCAGCGTTGTTTACGTTTTCTTTTTTCTATTTTGAAAACCAAAGCCGCAACACACGCTGCTCGCCAGAAATCCATAGTGGCACTGAAGTAAAATTAAGCAAAACACCCGCCGCAGTGCGTGTTTGTATGCGATTTTGCGTTTTCAGCTATTCCTAAACCGCTCGCCTATAATCGCAGTGCGTGCTAAGCCTTAAACTGAAAAACGCGTAAACCGATAACTCATAGATTTGAATTTTGGCGCCATTGCACGCGTTCCATTTTTCCAATAATCGGTACACATAATATAATATGATTATTACTCGATTATTAACATTTTATATTACTTTTTATGTTTGGAACGGATTATAATACGTAAAACGAAACTTAAGTACGCCAACTAAACGTCACTAAACGTCAATGAGTCTGTAATCTATGGCATATGTCTTATGAAATAGTCAAAAGTGGTGAAAATTTGCAATTTTCAAAAAATTATATCTCGAAAAGTATTAGAATTCGCAGTAAAATATTTTAGTGCAAGGCTTAACACATCAAGGTCTTTCTGTAAAAAAAATATGAACCTCCAACTCAGCGTCCGGTATACTAAAGCTGAGCCCGTATCTGTGTTGTTCAAAAGGTAATCACGATTGTTAATTTCTAAAACTAATATTTTGGCATTAAAAAAACAAAAATCATTTTAAAATGAACGAGATTGCAGTAAGGTATGCGCTAACATGGTAATTACTTAGTACTAGACGATACCCGCGACTTCGTCCGCGTGGATTAAGATTTTTGATTCCCGCGGAAACTCTTTAATTTTCCGGGCCTTTTCTATTCTATGGCCTTCCTCGGGATACAACCTACCCCTGTACCAAATTTCATGAAAATCGGTTGGACGGATGAGCCCGTGAAAGCGTAGCAGACAGACAGACACACTTTCGCATTTATAATATTTGCATACCTTTTCCGTGATATTAGCACAGAATAGGGAATAGTACCTACTTTGTAATATTAGTATGGTTTGTTTTAATTGCTCTTTTACGCTGGGTTACTTTTGTTTCTTCTGGGCAGAAGATTAGGAACGGCTTTTCGACTAGTGGCACATTTACTTGACGATTCTTAAATACGTAATGTGAAGGTTTATTTGAATAAAAAATCCATACTAGTATTTATGTATTATTATAAATGCGAAAGTGTGTATGTATGTCTGTCACGCTTTAACGGCCCATCTTTTACTCTCGTAGGCTACTTTTCTGAAGTTTTACCGGATATAATATTATACTCGTGTGGTTTTACTTCTGCCGTGTGTGAATTAACACACACTTTTTTTTATCTTTTCTGCTCTTATATTGTATCTAAATATTTAGATAGGTACTTATTGTAATTATATTTTAATAGTACTCATTACAAGATAATATAATCATCAATACATTAATTAATTTACATCATAATATATATTTTATATATGTAAAATAATTAATGTAAAATATTAAATAATAATAATTTAAATTAAAAAAAACTTTGTTACCAACACTTGCATAAACATAGACAATGTTTATGTCCAGTTGCTTCTACTTGACACGATCAGCAATTTTCAGGAATTATTTTTATGTCCAACTGTGGACGTCTATCGGTTGAAGACGACGACTGCATGTTCTACAATGTTCTCATCTAGCTAACGTTCTAACAGCAAGTACCTATTGCACTGAATATCAAGGTAGCTATTCTCGTTTCTATTCTTATTTCTAGGTCAAGGTAGGAAAACTGTCGATCGTTGCTGTCGAATAATTCGGTTTATCAACTGGATGATGCCTACAACTTTGTGTGCGTGGAGTTAGGTTTTAAAAATCTTGGGGGAATTCTTGGATAGAAGCAGGCGTTACTTTGCGGAAGTCCATGATAATAGATGTTGATTCGACAATCACTTTACAATCGTGCATTGTGGAGTCAACATCTCCTGAGGATGCTCCGGTGTCGGAGTGAAAGGTACGTTGAGAATACTTTGGAAGATTTGTGTGGCGAGGACTGTGTGGTGTTTTGCCAGTGTGAATTGCTTGCTGGCTTATTGTGTGACGAATATTGCAAGCTACATCCTGTACCACATAGATTTGTCTGCTTCTTGTTCGTTAATTACTTGGAGAACTCATTGATTTTCCTGGATGAAAGGTAACCTATATAACTCTCCAGATCATCAACTAGACCCATACAAAAATCAAATTGATTCGTTACTGTTTAATCGTTATTGCGACGTGATTGGAGGACAAACAAACACACTTTCAAATAACATTAGCACGGATATAAAATAACATTTTATTTTCATACTAGACTAGATGCCCGCGACTTCGTCCGCATGGATTAAGGTTTTTTTAATCCCGCGGGAACTCCTTAATTTTCCGGGATAAAAAGGAGCCTATGTCCTTCCCCGGGATATAACCTACCTCTGTACCAAATTTCAGTAAAATCGGTTTAAAAAGATGGGCCGGGAAAGCGTAGTAGACAGACAGACAGACACACCTTCGCATTTATAATATTAAGTATGGATAGTATGGATTAATATAATATCATGTTCTTATCTATTTGGGCCCGCGAATTACATAAATGTCGCAAGCAAATAGGGTAAAATTTTTATTTACACCTATTTTTTTTAACTCGATGGCAATTTAAAAATTACCTACCAGCTGATGCCCGCGACTTTGTCCGCTTGGAATAAGTTTTTCAATTCCCATGGGAACTCCTTAATTTTCCGGGATAAAAAGGAGCCAATTTCAATCTCCAGGTTCTTAACTATACCCTTGAAAAAAATAACGTCGACCCGTTGCTCTGTTGCGGAGTGATTAAAAAAACCAACAAACAAACACACTTTCACATTTATAATATTAGTATGATTACCAGATGATGCCCACAAGTCCTTCCGCATGGATCTGGAACTTTGGTTATCCGGGATAAAAAGCATGTCCTGTGACCTGTCCCGTATCTCCGTTCAAAATTTCGGCAAAATCGGTTGAAAAGATGGGCCGGGAAAGCGAAGCAGATAGACAGACAGGCACACTTTCACATTTAAGTATATTAATATTAGTATGGATAACATATTGTATATCATACCAAAAGTGTGTTTGTTTGTTGGTTTGTCCTTCAATCACGCCGCAACGGAGCTACAGATTGACGTGATTTTTTGCATGGGTATAGTTGAGGAGAGACATAGGCTACTTTTTATCCCGGAAAATTAAAAAGTTCCCGCGGGAACAACAAAAACTTAAACCACGCGGACGAAGTCGCGGGCATCAGCTAGCTAAACATGTATAATTCCTATGTAAATTTTAGTATAATTATTATGTTAGATTATGCAGTCCCTAGTGTTTATTTAGCTCTGTTATAATATGTTTATTTAGTTTTTATATAAAAGAACTAAATTAACACCAGGGACTGCAAAGGATAAACAAGTTCGGTAGTGATAAGGCCGCCTTTGGACCATAGCAGAATTGTTTCTCTTCTTGTATGTATGATTCATATTCAAATTTCTTTTAATACTAGCGCACGCCCGCGACTTCGTTCGCGTGGCTTAAGTTTTTTAATTCCCACAAACACTCCTTAATTTTCCGGGATTAAATAAATATGTCACTCTTCAGGTCCTCATCTGTACCAATGCAAAAAATCACGTCGAACTGTTACTCTGTTGCGGCATGATGGAAGGACAAACTCTATTTAACGTTCTTGGGGAACAAATTTTCAAAAACTGCGAAACATGTATTTTTTTATATTAAAACAGAAGCTCAAATACCAACTTTCATGGCTGTAATTTGACAAATGAAGGACTTTCATGCAAACTTTCAACCCCTATTTTACCCCTAAGTCAGAGTACAGTTCGCGCACGAGTTGAATGCAGAGCAAATGTATGGTGAAATATACATTTATTCTGCATTCAACTCACGCGCGAACTGTACCTATCTTTTGTTTATTTTAAACCTTTATAATTGTTATTTTAACCATCAACTAAACTGACAGTTATTATATTTCTCCAACTAAAATAAATAAGAAATTTAATAAATCTCGCACTTTTATTTACATGAAAAATATAGCGTGTGACGCGGAATGAAACACGCTACAACACACACACACGCATGTCAGTCTTCAGGTAATGCCACTTCACCGTCGCGGTCTTTCATCCCGCGTCACACAATAATTTACGATTATTTGTGAATATACAGTTACAATAAGATGTTAATTTTACAGAGGAATCATATGTATTCTGCCACAGCGTTGTGTACAATATTAACTACTACTACGCGACTTCGTCTGCGTTGTTTGAGGTTTTTTGGTTCCCGCGTGAACTCTTTAATTTTCCGGGATAAAAAGTAGCCTATATGCTATTCCAGACTATAATGTATATCTGTGCCAAATTTCAGCCAGATCCGTTCAGCCGTTGGGGCGTGATTGAGTAACAAACATCCATCCATTCAAACTGTATAATACTAGCCGATGCTCGCGACTTCGTTCGCGTGGTATAAGTTGGTTTCCCCACCGGCACTCCTTAATTTTCCGGGATAAAAAGTAGCCTATACCACTCTCCAGCTCTTCATCTACCCGTGCAAAATACCCATGGCTCTGTTGCGGCGTGATTGAAGGACCAACTCTATATTTCACCCCTTTGGTGGGAGAATTATCAAAAATGTGAAACACATATTTATTTTTTCTTAACCGGTAGCTCACAAACCAAGTTTCATGGCTATAACTTGAGAAATGAAGGAATTTCATATAAACTTCCAACCCCTATTTTACCCCTTCGGGTGGAATTTTGAAAAACTGTGACATACGTAGGTACTTCTTTATTTTTTACCGAAAGCCAAAATACCAAGTAAACCTTGTAAAATAGGTATCTTGAGAAATAAAAGCCATTTATGTCAACTTTCATCCTCTATTTCACCCCTTAGGGAGTCGAATTTTCAAAAACTGTGAAATGTGTATTTCTTAATTTTTAACCCGCAGCTCATATACCAAGTTTCATGGCTATAACTTGAGAAATAAAGGACTTTTATACAAACTTTCAACCCCTATTTTACCCTTTGGGGGTGGAATTTTGAAAATAATAATAATAATAATAAAGTTTTTTATTAAAGGCATAAAACCCACTTGTATGTATACATATTAACAATGTACCGTTAAAATATAAACCTAATAATAATAATAAAACAATTTAAAATAAAATAAAATAAAAATACAATCAAAACTTAAAACTATCTGGGAAGGTTAAAAAACTCTCCCCAGGTGTCATTGAAAAACAGCAGTATATATTCTTTGTCATCTTACTTTCTATTTCGTGTTTGATGAACAGATAGCCAATAAGTGAATATTGGACTAGGCATACCATCACACACCGTTTGTAAAATGGTATTTTGGGATTGCCTAATCCTCTCCCAGAAGGATGCCACTCGTGTTCTGATAACAGCATAAAAGTCAGGTACTCTCGATTCGGCAAACATACCCGAAGCACTACAGTACCTAGGCAAACCCATCAAGATGCGAAACGCATCATTATACTGCACGCGTATTGCAGTGTAGGACTTCCTCAGAAAATTCGTCCAAAGTTGGCAGGTATAGAAACACTGACAATACGCGTTGAACAGTACTTTCTTGACAGGCTTGCTACATTTTCCGAATCTGCGCGCTATCATGTTGCATCGAATTGAGAGCGCCCTCCTTTCCCTCTCAATATCACAGTCGTCCCTTAGGTGCTCAGTCAAAACATGTCCTAGATATTTAAATTTTGTTACAACCCGAACTGCTGATCCATACAGAAAAACTTCCGGCACCCTCTCCGGACCTTTGCCTGCGCGGAAAACTAGCATTTCGGACTTATTTACATTATATTTCAGCCCATGAGCATCAGCATAATGCTCACAGACTGAGAGCAACTTTCTAAGTCCTTTGATAGAAGGGCTGAGAACTACCATGTCGTCTGCGTAACTGAGGCTATTAAAGCATGTACTACCAATGTGACATCCTATTTTTGTAGCTCTCAGCTCCTCTATCAAGTCGTTTACATATATATTAAACAGGTCAGGAGAGGTAATACCACCTTGACGAACTCCGCAATCTAATTTATAACAATTAGATGTCGCGTCGCCCCATTTAACACTATTTATTTGATTTCCGTACCAATATCTCAACAGACCCACCAATTCATTGGGAACACGAGCTTGGTATAACTTCGCCCAGAGAATTTCATAATTCACTAGGTCGAATGCTTGGCTTAAATCCAGAAAACATGCGTAAACTGACGTTTGCCGACTAGTGTAATAGCTTACCGCATGTTTTAAGCTAATGACTGCTGTGTCCGCAGAGAGACCGGGCCGGAAACCAAATTGTGCGTCATCAATGACAACATTTTTCAGCAGATCGGGTTGAATCAAGCGTTCCAAAATTTTTCCGGTGATGGTGCCTAAAGAAATAGGTCGGTAATTATTAATTGAGCCCAAATCGCCGGTTTTATTTTTGACGATCGGGATTACCACCGTTTTCATGAGATCTTGAGGAAGATAAGAATATCTGACACACAAGTTGTATAAACTGCATAGCTTACTATGTAGTAACTCCCCTCCATATAGGACATGTTCAAGACTGAGCTCATCGTGGCCCGGGGACTTGCCTCTTTTCATTTCTCTAACAATTTTTGTCACTTGTACGGGGATAAATTGCACTGTTGGGTGGTCAAGTATACCTAAAGGACGACTGTTTGCAATCTCAGCATCAGAGTTCATTTGACGAGGCTGAATCTTGAACTTATCCGCAAACATGTTGGCTATCTGCTCATGACTTTGTACACCATTAACTTTCATGGGCAGACGAGGCTTAAAATTAAACTTCTTAGTTTCTTTCCAAAACTTAGGAAAATTACATTGTTTTCGATATGCAACTAGAATGTCAAGTTTTACAATTTCTTCATTTTGCTGACACCAGCGCAGTTTATTTTTAAAATATTTACGAGTACTTACCATTTCATCGTATATAGGGCCAGCGGAAGGTTTTCCAGCCATAACCCAAGTCTCAAAATGTAACCGATATATCTCATGGCTTTCCTGAACATGGAAATTCCAACCAACAACTTGCTTTCTATTCTTAGTACTTTTATTGCATCGCCCAGCTGACATCCTGGAACCTAGCTGCATAACGTGGACAATTTTGCTGTACAATTGGTCTATAAAAACTAAATGATCATTAATTATATCGCAATTATGATTATTGTCACAATTTTTACACCTAAAACTATCAATAATATCGACTAGATTCGTTACACAATAATTATAGTATTTGTCTGTCTGTTCGTGATTTCTTACACCCCAACGAATACCAGTTTTATCAACTTGGTTGTCGTCGGTGGAAACACCCTCTGTCACTTCATTTAAATTACATATGACTTGTAACGGAAAGTGGTCTGACCACGAGACGTCATATAAAACATTTACAGTCAGTATAGTTTCCCATGCCGCCACTGTAGTAATGCAGTGGTCTAACCACCGACGACTTCCATGCGCTTCACTTATAAAAGTGAACGTGTCTGAGTTAGTACCTAACTTTACACCGTCTGCCCATATCCACTGCTGCTCGTCACAAAAATGTTGTAATTCCATACCAAAATTAGCATTCGGATGCGCATTAAAATCACCTAAAACGTACACTGCTGCCACATCGTCGTTTTCTTCCGTAATGGCGCTTATCCTAGCCAAGCAGTCGGTAAAGTCTGGAAGGTTATCTATGTCATCGGTCGGCATGTAGACATTAAAAATTAAAAAAGATCTTAAGTTTAGTGTAATGCGAACCGCCATTATTCTATCTGTTGCACAGTTTAAAATCGAGACGTCTGTAAACCTTGTTTTTCTCCACATAATGGCAAGGCCACCATAAGGCCTTCCACGGAGTACACCAGTCGAGAGATCTACTGACGAACTTGCTGCGCAAGAAAAGTTTTCATCTATACTGTGTACAAAATCTAAGTCGTGGGGCAACAGCCATGTTTCCTGTAAGGCTACAATATCTGCGCCTCGACATAAATCGCGGATACATTGCACTGATCTCTTAATCGATTTACAATTAAAAGATATCATTGTAGTTTGTAGAAAAACTGTGGCACACGTATTTCTTTAGTTTTAACCAATAGCTCACATACCAAGTTTCTTGGCTATAAGTACCTTGAGAAATGAAGGACTTTCATACAAACTTCCAACCCCTATTTTCCCCCTTCGGGGGGTGGAATTTTGAAAAAACTGTGACCCACCTACTTCTTTATTTTTTACCGTAAGCCAAAATACCAAGTTTCGTTGATATAACTTGTAAAATATCTTGAGAAATGAAGGCCGTTTATACCAACTTTCATCCCCTTTGGGGGTCGAATTTTCAAAAACTGGGAAATACCTATTTTTTAATATTCAACTCGCAGCTCATATATCAAGTTTCATGGCCATAGCTTTCATACAATCTTTCAACCCCTATTTTACCACTTTAGGGGTTGAATTCTGAAAAACTCTGACACACGTAATTCTTTATTTTTTACCGAACGTCAAAATACTAAGTTTCGTTTATATAAGTTGAGAATATCTTGAGAAAAGAAGGACTTTCATGCAAACTCTCATCCCCTATTTCACCCCTTCGCGGGTAAAATTTTTAAAAACTGTGAAACACGTATTTCTTCATTTTCAACCAGTAGCTCGTATACCAAGTGTCATGGATATAATAATAATGTCCTCCCGACCGAATTTCGGCCACGGCGGCCTATCTCCAGAGAGATTAGCCATCTGCGCGGGAGATATTATAGTGCACAAGTGTGTGCGCATACACAGGTGCACTCTCTGTTCCTTTACTCTCATAGCCCGATGGGACGGAAAATCCGACACGACCGGAGAGAGATCAGGCGCAGGACCGACGGCTTTACGTGCTCTCCGAGGCACGGGGGTAAAACACCGCCAACTTCCTTACTTCGGGCTAGTACTGAGAATTTCTTGTCAGAAAACCCCAATACTTGCTATGGCCCGACCCGGGAATCGAACCCGGGACCTCGTCGGCCGCAGTCGAACATGCTAACCACTAGACCAACGAGGCAGTCATGGATATAACTGGAGAATGACGGACTTTCATACAAACTTTCACCCCTTATTTCACCCCCTTAGGGGTGGAATTTTGAAAAATCCTTCTTTAGTGAGCGCCTACGTCACAAAAAGAACCTACTGTCAAAATTTCAAGTTTCTAACCCCAACGGTTTAAGCTGTGCGTTGATTAGTTAACGATTTTATATATACCTGTATGAGATGAGATTAAGTAGCAATACAACTAAGTAGTAGGTACTACATTACGATCTAAGATATTAAATTTCCATTTCTCGATGTTTCTTCTTTTTACAGTGCTGTGATCAATCGGAACGATGACAGTGCGGGCTGTCCTCGAGCACCAAGCGAGCAAGTTGTGGCAGCAAGTATTCAGTGTCGTAGCTGTTCTCGTGCTTACCCAACCTGCTTGCTCTACTGCTTACTCGACTACTTACTCCTTTCCGAAGCAAGCTATTGTCAAACGTACGGATAAAACTTTATGCTAAGTATACAAATAGATGAAATTAAATTTAATGAATCAATTATAGGTACTTACCTATACATACATTTAAAAAAAATCAAATAAATAAAATATATTACTTCGTCCTCGTCCTTTGATTTTAAGGGAAATCTTGAATAGTCTGGGATAAAAATGTAGCCTATGTGTTAGTTATTCAGGGGACATACTGCCAAGTGCCAACGTTTAAAGCCATGTAGCCCAGTAATTTGGTGCTCATACTATCCTAAACTTCTTGTAAAACACCCACAATACAAATTTATTTGAACTGTGGAAGGTGAATTTAGGTTTTGGTTTGCGGCTCTCGTACGATGAAACTATTGATTTTACAAAAAAAGGTTAGTATATAAATTGTAGGAAATTTTGTAATGTAAAAAATAAAATGTTAATTATTTACATATCTATTATCATCGTAAAATCCGAAAAGAGTTATTGTTAAAAAAAAGATTTTTTGCGCCATTTTTCCAATATGGCGGCGCACCGCGCGAGCGGCGAACATACGATGTGGCAAAGTGAAAATTCGGAAAGAGCACGCTGAAATCTATAAAATACATCAATTTTCAAAACTCCCAAAAAAATTCCATGTATTGTAAGATAAGGTAATGGAGATATTTTCTAATCTACTTTCTGTCTTTATCTTTCTTCTCCGAACAGATCTGGAAGAATTCGATTTCATAGTAGTGGGTGCTGGGTCGGCTGGCAGCGTGGTTGCCGACCGACTCTCTGAGCGTAAGGACTTTAAAGTGCTGGCGATTGACGCAGGAGGTGACCCGCCCATCGAATCCATTGTAAGCTTCTTCCAAATACTATTCTTAAAGCGTCCCACATGAGGCCTATACCCAGCTGTGGACGCCTATCGGTTGACGATGACGTGAATGGCGGCCTCGCTCTGAAAAACACAATAGGTATTTGAACAAGGTGGACAAGCGAGGGAAACGCTGGAAGCAAGCGGTACAAGACCGTGTTTTGTGTAGATCCATGCAGGAGACCTTCGTTCAGCTGTGGAGGCATACCTATCGGATGAAACGACGATGGCGATAAAATGTCACTTGTCTAATCAGATACTATCGACCTTTGATCCAACCTTTTATTTTACATCCCAATTGTTGTGCAAAAGAAAAAAAACATATAATTCAATATAAATCTTGTATTCCAGGTGCCCAGTTTACTTGCCACCTTGCCGCACACAAAGTACGATTGGAACTTCACCTCTGTGAATGATAACTACACGGCGCAGTCTCACACGATCAAGGCGTTGAATCTGACGTGCGGTCGAGTCCTGGGCGGCGGCAGCAGTCTCAACTACATGATGTACGTGCGCGGCTGTCCCGGGGACTACGACTCCTGGGCACGAGCGGCTCAGGACGACACTTGGAGCTACAGGAACGTACTCCCTTACTTCATAAAAAGCGAAAGACTTGAAGACGCACTGATTCTTAATTCCCCTAACAGGATTTTCATGGTACTAAAGGATTTTTAGGAGTCACCAGAGAAAACAGAAAGGAGACGGCCAAGTATTTACAAGCTTTCAGGGAAGCTGGTAATGATATCAATTTGGACGTAAACGGTAGAAACAGTTTAGGTTATACCTTACCACTGTATACCATTGCGGATGGAATCAGGCAAACTACCGCATTCACTTTAGGAGATAACAAAGGCAGAACAAATCTGCATGTTTTAAAAAAATCATTTGTCGTTGAAATTCTGTTTGATAAGAACAATAATGCAATCGGAGTAAGGGTTATAACCGCTAATAATAGAGTACTTACTCTTTTAGCCAGAAAGGAAGTGGTGATATCTGCCGGGGCACTCAACACTCCCAAGCTGCTGATGCTCTCTGGTATTGGACCGAAAGAACATCTGGAATCCCTGAACATAAAAGTGAGGAGTGATCTCCCAGTCGGCATGAACTTGCAGGATCACGTTTTGATACCATTGGCCTTTAAAATGGAGAGATCCACCGCGCCACCGGAACCTCAGAGTCCTTACCAATTTCCTTACCCTGTTGTTGTAGGCTATTATACAGCTCTCGATAAATCGCGAACTTGCGCAGAGTGTCAAGTTTTCAATTTCCTCTTTCCAAATGATTCAGAAGCACCTTACCAATTGTGCACTTTCAACTTCGGATATAAAGAATCTCTTTGCCGCAAACTACTTGAAGCTGGTAAGGGTAGAAATATACTGTTTGCTCTTTTAACTCATCTACATCCCAGATCTAGAGGTCGAGTGACGTTGGGCAGTAGGAACCCTTACGATCCGCCGATTGTAAATATGAAGTCCCTATCTGATGAACGGGATACAGAAAATTTGGTGGCCTGCTTAGAAGATTACATCCAGGTTGCGAATACGAGTTATTTTAGGAGTGTTGGAGCAGAGATGGTGGATTTTGGTGTTGACAGATGCAAGGGTTTGCGGTTCGGCAGCAGACAGTACTGGCGTTGCTACGTTATATATATGGTGTCTACTTTTGTCCACTACGCCGGTACCAGTTCGTTGGGCGCTGTGGTGGACAGTGGCCTGCGCGTGCGCGGCGTGCGGCGCCTGCGCGTGGCCGACAACAGCGTCATGCCCACGCTCACCAGTGGGAACACCAACGCGCCAGCTATCATGATCGGCGAGAAGGCTGCAGACATGATTAAGATAGATCATCCAAACTGAACACAGTTAATCGTCATCTTCATTAACTCGACCTTCACCAGCACTTTACTGAGTATGATTCTCTCAATGATTATAGTCCACCATGCTGACCAAATGCGGATCGGAAATGCAGTATCACATTTTTTGTTTTCTTAGTTAGATATATATCTCTTTTGTTTATAGTAGCGATAATTATTAAAACTTTTATTTTATTTATTTTATTTTTATTATTTTTGTAAGTACAAAATATTGTCTTAAATCTAATTTTAAAAAAGTGGACAAAGGTAAAGCTTATCTCTAAAAAGAAATCTCTTCCAGCCTTCCTTGAAAGTGAGTAAGGTGAAATTGTTAAGTGGTATAGGTACAAAAATAAAAAATATTGGAATTTAAAAAAAATAGAAAATGTACAGTATTTACTTCAAAAATGTATATACTTGCTATAAAAGTTAATATAAGTATGTAGTTATACTACTTACACATACTAAAACATAATAATATATACAATACATAAACATATTATAAATACAAAATAAATACATTAATATAATATTTATAATATATACTATATAATACATACTATATAGTTCTACTTTTCATTGTATCAAAACCATTAATTTGGAAACGACCCTGACCGTCACTCTGACTTCGGAAAATTCGGTCGTCTGCGTTAGCGGCTAGGTACGCCTGCGTCAAAATCAACCGTAGAACAGGTTGTTCCTCCAACCTTGTTCCTCCTTCTCCGTTCTACCACAGAACAGCGAGAAACCGTCAGCGCTGGAATCATTGTGGTTGACGTCCAATCTGCTCCACGAAACGTTTTTGCTCGACGTTTCAGATACGAACCGCTACGAACAAGCTCCCAGCGCACGTGTTTTCTACCACATATAATTATATAACTTAAGCACCTTCAAGGCAAGAATGAATAGGTATCTTCGAGGCAAGCGCGTTCCAACCTAGACCTCATCATTGCTTTGCACTAAGCATGATTGTCTTCAAGCGCAAGCCTATCTCGCAATAAAAATTAAGTAAACCATCGGAGCGAAGTGGTTTACTCGATACAGGAATTTTTGACATAAGGAAATAGTGATTTAGCATAATATTATGCTATATCACTATTCACTGCCCCACTAGTTAGAAATTTCGCAAATAATATTAAATGGAAAGAAAATGAAATGAATATAAAAAGGAAGTGCTATTCGGGGTCCTAGTTCAAGCGAGAGTTGAATGCAGAGTAAATGTATGTGTCACCATAAATTTGCTCTGCATTCAACTCACGGGCGAACTATAGGTCAACAACTCATGTTTATTGACCATCGGTAAAAAAACTATCAAACTGAAACTTTTGACCACCTCCGTGGCGCAGTGTTGAGCGCTGTTGTCTTAACGTGCGGAGGTCCCGGGATCGATTCCCGGCAGGGTCAGGTAGGGAATTTATAATTTCTGATTTTTCCCTGGTCTGGCGTGGTGGGAGGCTTCGGCCGTGGCCAGTTACCACCCTACTGACAAATACGTGCCGCCAAGCGATTTAGCGTTCCGGTACGATGCCGTGTAGAAACCGAATAGAGGTATTTATATTATTGGGTTTAATATAACTGCCATGCCCCTAACAGGTTAGCCCGCTACCATCTTAGACTGCATCATCACTACAACATATAACCATCAGGTGAGATCGCAGTCAAGGGCTAACTTGTAGTGGATTAAAAAACACGTTACGGAAGAAACCAATTATTATTATAAAACAAGCTGTACTTCATCATCATCATCACTACAGCCTATTAACGTCCCACTGCTGGGCACAGGCCTCCACTCTCATAGGAGAGCGGGAATTAGAGCTTAGACCCACCACGCTGCTCCAATGCGGGTTGGCGGGCTTTAACGACTATTATCATGTTAGTGATAATAACCGGGACCGACGGCTTAACGTGCTCTCCGAGGCACGGGGGTGAAACACCGCCAACTTCCAACTCCGGGCTGGCACTGAGAATTTCTTAATTGAAAAACCCAATACCTAACTTTTATACCCGACCGGGAATCGAACCCAGGACCTCGTGATCCGCAGTCGACTATGCTAACCACTAGACCAACGATGCAGTCTTCGAAGCTGTACTTCGGCTCCAATTAATTATGATGGTGTGCATGGTGCCTTAGAAAACAATCAAAATGTTATTGGATAATGATAATAATAATATTAGGTCCTTACACATGAAATTGGCGCTTTGTCGTACTGGCCACTTTGATCTCAAATATCTCCTCATTGGTAAGGCACTCCAATTTCAAATTTATACAGCTATTTACTCTGCTTTTGTGTTTTGAAGTGAGGGATTCTAGAGTAGAATCCTGAGCGTAGCGAGGGATTCTTTAGTAGAATCCTGAACGTAGCGAAGGATTCAAAGTACGTCACCCGAGCCCAAAAATATTTTGCGCCCGAATGATACACTCTACTTTTCATCACCCTCTATGAGAAAATAAAACTAAAAATCCATCATACATTTACTATTTCGAATATGTGTCCAGTTTTACGTCGTTATTAGAACTGACTGTTGATTTTAGCATTGAGTAGGTACTCCAAAGAGTGGAAGGTTGTCAAGTCTTCTTTTTCGAATAGATGGGATGAAAAACTATTTTAATCCACTTGAAGCAAATTGGGAAAATGAAAAAGCTTAAAGGTGGGTACCTTCAGTGGTTAGAGGAAGCTCGCGAGGTGGTCCCATAAAAAATTCTGACTCCAAATCCTCAATCCTGATGCTGTAGGTGTACCATACTACATGAAATCCTTAAAATTAGTGAGTAGTGTATACGATACAACTCTGAGTCCCAACTCCTCAACCCTGATGCTGTAGGGTACAGAACTACAGAACTCCTTAAAAATAGCGATTTAGGATTTTTTATGGTAAATTAATAATGTAGGTGTCAAGCAACGACTTCATACTTAAACCCAATTTCCAACTCCTCAACAGTAATTAGAGTACACAAAAAACTAGAGTACACTAAAAAGTTTAAAATAAATATTATTTCCAGAAAACCGACTTCCAAAGCCACTGTAAAGTAAAAAATAATTTTGATTTCTACACACTATGTTGAAGTCGGGCGAGTATAATAGAGATAGGCATAGTTGACGCGTCAGGCTCGCCTACTTTAGCATAGTCACGTAGAAATCAAAATTATTTTTTACTTTACAGTGGCTTTGGAAGTCGGTTTTTTGAAAAGAATTTTTATTTAGTAAAGGGCTCAATGAACTACCTATGAGATGTCAAAAGTGCATGAATAGCAATGGTACATACTTTGATTAAATACATAATATATTTAAAAAAATCGACTTTATGTTCCGACCTTACAAAACGCCAATTTCATATGTAAGGACCTAATATTATGATTTATGATACTATTAAAATAAAAACTACAATATTTCAACACAGCATTTAATGCATTTTATTTGCGTTTATTTATTTGTGGACGTAATTTTTATCAACCAACTTTATCTCAATAACTTTATCTTAGTTGATAACATAATATATGACTTATTTTTACCTTAGTAATAAATACTCATTTTACCAAAAAATTATTGTGAGCCATTTTACCGCAGTTACTTGCCTCATCTGGTGACGGAAGTGTTGACTCATTTTTTGCGCAAAGGATCAGCCTGGCTGTCCAGCGCGCAAATGCAGCTAGCATTATTGCGACTCATGAATTCCATACGGGCATATACTTCATATAGAAATTATGTAAGGCCATGCTTACTTTATGTTATATTGTAAGTATAGTAATCTATACCTACTAATATTGGATTGTAATTGGATGGATTGATGGATGTTTGTAAATTGTTACTCAATCACGCCAGAACGGATCTGGATGAAATTTGGCATGCTTAAAGATTATGGCCTAGAATGACAAATGGCTACTTTTTATCCCGGAAATTTAAAGAATTCTCGCGGTAACCAAAAAACCTCAATCCACGCGGACGAAGTCGCGGGCATCAGCCTATTAGCTGTGCTATTAGATCAATAATTACGTATTTATGGCCTACCTACACGATTTACGGGAGGGGCTACGTTCACGTTTAAAAAGTGCGGAAGCCTACCGAGAAGTAAAAAGAAGAAGGTAATAAAATAACATTTATTTTATCTATTTAAAGAAATCAAAATATTTATGATGTTCGCCAGTAAATATATAATCTGGTATTGACACAACCGGGTGGTCCTCCTTAATCATGTCTGCAGCCTTTTCACCGATCATGATAGCTGGCGCGTTGGTGTTCCCACTGGTGAGCGTGGGCATGACGCTGTTGTCGGCCACGCGCAGGCGCCGCACGCCGCGCACGCGCAGCCCACTGTCCACCACAGCGCCCAACGAACTGGTACCGGCGTAGTGGAACATAGTAGACACCACGTTTAACGCGTAGCAACGCCAATACTCCCTGCTGCCAAAACGCAAGCCCTTGCAGCTATCAATTTCTAAATCAACTATCTCTGCTCCAACAGACCGGAAATAATTTGTATTCACAACCTGAACATAATCTTGCAAGTAGCGCGCGAAATCTTCTAAATCCCTATCATCAGAAAAAGTCCCTAAGCTCACAATGGGTGGGTCGTAAGGATTTTTGCTGCGCAACATCACACGACCTCTGGATTTGGGATGTAGGAAATTTATGTTTCCTAACATCATATTTCTACCTTTACCAGCTTCGAGTAGATGTCGGCATAAAGATTCTTTAAGTCCGATGTTAAATGTGCACAAATCGTATGGCATTTCAGAATCATTGGGAATTATGAAGTTAAAAGTTTGGTATTCTGCGCAGGAGAGAGATTTGTTAACCGTTGCATAACCCACTATAAGCGGAAGGGGGAATTGGTGGGGGTTGAGCGGTTCTGGCGGTGCGTTTGATCTCTCCATTTTGAAGGACACTAAGACCATGGGATGATCCTGCAAGTTCATGCCGACTGGGAGATCACTCCTCACTTTAATGTTCAGGGATTCCAGATGTTCTTTCGGACCGATGCCGGAGAGCATAAGAAGCTTGGGAGTGTTGAGTGCTCCGGCAGATATGATCACTTCCTTTCTGGCTAAGAGGGTTAGTACTCTACCATCGACCGTGATTGCCTTCACTCCGATCGCATTGTTGTTTTCATCAAACAGAATTTCGCTGACAAGTGTATTTTTCAAAACATGCAAATTTGTTTTTCCTTTGTTAACTCCTAAATTAGTGTATGCTGTTGTCTGTCTCAATCCATCTGCAATGGTGTACAGTGGCAAAGTATACCCCAGACTGTTTCTACCGTTTACGTCAAAATTAGTATCATGACCTGCTTCCCTGAAAGCATCTAAATACTTTGCCGTTTCCTTTCTGTTTTCTCTGGTGATTCCTAAAAATCCATGAGTACCATGGAATACGGCGTCATGGGAGTTCAACAGCCCTGCGTCTTCGAGTCTTTCGCTTTTTATGTAGTAAGGAAGCACATTCCGGTAGCTCCAAGTGTCGTCCTGAGCCGCTCGTGCCCAGGAGTCGTAGTCCCCGGGACAGCCGCGCACGTACATCATGTAGTTGAGACTGCTGCCGCCACCCAGGACTTGACCGCACGTCAGGTTCAACGCCTTGATCGTGTGTGACTGCGCCGTGTAGTTATCATTCACAGAGGTGAAGTTCCAATCGTACTTCGTGTACGGCAAGTAGGAAAACAGAGCTGGCATCTGAAAGAACATTAAAATTGTGATTAAAGTTTATAACTTTTAAAAGTAAAAACCTTGTCCATCTTAGACTGTATCATCACCTACAACTCAAAGAGATTGCAGGCAAGCGTCTACTTAAGTGTGGATTTTAAAAAAATGCTCTCGCGCTGCTATGCAGGACCCTGCACGGCCTTTTACGGAAGGTTCGATCCCCGTCAGGGTAAATTTAGAATTTATAGTTGCTAAATTTTCTCTGGTCTGGTCTCGAAGCTACTAGTCTTTTTTGTGATCGGCAAGGATGTGCCACCAAGCGATTTAGCGTCCCGGTATGATACTGCGTAGAAACCGATCCAAGAGATCCAAATAGGTTCCAGGCCACTACCATCTAAGACTGCATCATCACTTACAGGTGAGAGCCCAATCTCATTTCGTAGTATATACTGTATAATATCTTTATTAGCCAGAAATGGGTTGCCGTAGTAGGCGAACCTGTGTTACGTGTGTGTGTGTGTGTTTGTATGTACGGGCACCGTAGCCTTCCATCGGATCCTTCCAACTTTTGACCTAATACATAATGTATGGATGGATTTTAATTTGTACGTATTTATGTTCATTTGTATGTGTGTGTGTATGCGTGTGTGTATGCGTGGGTGTGTAGCAAATGTGACTGTATAAATTATGTTCGGGTGTGTTTATAAGTGTTAAATGAGTGCTTGAGCAAGGTAAGAAATAATTCACTTATTTTTTCACGTCAGCGATAATAAAAAAGGGATATTACCAAGGACTCTATGGGCGGGTCGCCTCCTGCATCGATCACCAACACCCTGTACTCCAGACACGCGGACAGTCTGTCCGCGACCACGCTGCCGGCCGACCCCGCGCCCACTACTATAAAGTCGAATTCTTCCAAATCTGTCGACAGAAATAGCAAAGAGTCGCCGGTAACTGTATACTGTCAGAAAAACTAGCACTAGCCCGGAGTTAGGAAGTTAGCGGTGTCTCGGAGAACACTGAACACGTTAAGTCGTTCGTCTTGCGCCTGATCTCTTTCCGGGAGTTTCTGATTTCTTTTGTCGGATTTTCATTCCCATCGGGCTGAGAATAAAAGAACAGAGAGCGTACCTGTATAGCGCACACACTTGTGCACTATAATGTTATCTCCCGCGCAGCTGGCTAATCTCTCTGGAGATAGGCCGCCGTGGCCGAAATTCAGTCCGGAGGACATTATTACTATAAGGCTTAAACCTGCCTCGTTAGTCTAGTTGTAGTTGGAACAGAGGTTTTCGTTGGATCTTTTTCTTTCTTTTTTATAAACAAATAACCTAGTGCTTGGCTGCAATCAGACCAGTAAATCTGAATCTTGCAGGAAGAGTTTTAAGATACCGTAGTTATTATCACCATCATGTCTTATTCCTTGTATACATGAGGTTCAGAAGATGTACTTTGTAGGTACCTATTTTGAATAAAGATGTTTTGAGTTTGAGTTTTGAGTTTGAGAAGAGATGTAGCATACATCAGCTTCCTACCTTGGACAACGGCTTGTTTCGGGAACAAGTAAGCAGTCAGCATGAGGGTGGCCACGACGCTCAACGCCTGCTGCATGCGGAGTATGGCTTGCACAGACATACTTCACTCTCGCATGAAAACCCCTGGAAAATGCACAAAAATTACAAAAGGCTGAATGTTGGCAACATTGGGTGACTCAGATTTCCCGTGCTAAATCCTTTCCTTACTAATATTATAAACGCGAAAGTTTGTATGTATGGATGTTTGTTACTCTTTCACGTCAAAACGGCTGAACGGATCTGGATGAAATTTGGTACAGAGACAGATTATAACCTGGAATAACACATAGGCTACTTTTTATCCCGCAAAATTAAGGATTTCCTGCGGGAACCAAAAAACCTTAACCCACGCGAACGTAAGTCGCGGACATCAGCTAGTACATAATAAATCTATCGAATCTAATGTTCTTTGATCCAAGCTATAGGTTTGATCAAGGAAAAAATGAAAAATTGACATATTTTTTGCAAAATCGTATAAAATGAAAGGCAAAGGCTTCCGGGTTCTAAATAATCTACCTATCTCAGCTCATCTTTGTCCAACATAACCATCAATAACAATAAGAAAAACTCTTTTTGTTTATTTGCGGAAAAGAGTGCTTTACCTGATCCACCAGAAAACAATTTGCCACATTTGTCTCCAACAACAGGTTCTTACTGATAGTCGATTACCTGACTACTTGAAAAGTGAACCAGTCGAGGAGACGAGAGGAAAAAACATACGACTAAAAGAATAGGAGTCGTGGTAGATTCTGACGACGAAAGTCAGTAATAAGTGGCACAAACTGTCCTACGTAAAATGCATCATTCCATTTCCATTTAAACCCACTCCCAAAAAAGGAGGAGGTTCTCAATTCGGCGCGCATATTTTTTTTTTTAATGTATGTCGGTGCATATCTCCGTGGTTTCTGAACCGATTTGAAAAAAAATTCTATCAGTCGTTAGAGTAAGCTCTCGATGTGGTCTCATAAAAAATTCTGACTCTAAATCCACAACCCTGACACTAAAAAATTAAAATTAAAAATTCTTTCCAAAAAACCGACTTCCAACGCCACTGTAAAGTATAAAATAATTTTGATTTCTACCCACTATGTCGAAGTCGGGCGAGTCTGATGCGTCAACTTTGCTTACAGTGGCGTTGGAAGTCGGTTTTTTGGAAAGAATTTTTATAAATTTCTAAAAATGAGTAATTTTCTCAAGTTTTCTAAGAAGTCTGATATTAAGTTTCTAATAAATGTAGAAATTGACATTCTGTTTCTTTTAGATTTTAAATGAATATATTGTGTTAATATAAATTTATTCACTCACCTGGTAAAAATCGTGAGTAAAATAGTTCTGCATAGGTACTCGTATTATGTAGAGCACGCGAGCACTGGTGTAACAAATAGTGGCGCGTGTACTGGACTGTTAAAGTCAGTCATTACAAATTTTCTTTCATCACAAATAATCAAACCGGATGAGCCAAACAGAACACTGATATTTTAGTAACACTATTTTCGATATCAAAATTAAACACAAACAACTTGTTATTTTATAATCATTTCTATAACAGATCGTAGCTAAATAAATAAGTTTTTACAACACATGGACCGAAAGCGAACGACCTCACTGAACTGATAATAAAGCTATTATTAGTTATGTACCCAAAATCACGATCTCCTCAAAATAAAAACAAAACAAAATATACATAAGTAGTAACATTAATACCTATAAGGCTATTTAGTTACGTAAAGTTTGCGTAAAGTATTATGTAGCTGATTCCCGCAACTTCGTCCGCGTAGATTGCGATGTTTTTGGTTCCCGCGGGAACTCTTTAATTTTCCGGGATATAAAGTTATAGCCTGTGATATTCCAGACCTACTACTCTACCTCTGTATAGCAATAAGACCGCCTTTGCACCCTTCTGTATTATCTTCTTACCTTTTTGTTTGTGATTATTTATTGAATTATTGATAGCCCTAACATGGGTGTGCATAAGATATAACTAGTTCGCCATCATTCGGAGTCCGCCATATTGGATTTAGAATGATGTCACTTACCTAACTATGCAAATTATCCCCAAAACAATCAAAGTAAACATGTAGCGGGCGCGGCGGCGCGTGGTGCACAAAATATGTATATTATAATAATAACGCTGCGGCGCGGCGCGGCGATGAGGGCTTCACTACACCTAATCACGTATTCCGTTTGGACGCACGGACGGACGATTATGTCAATTTGTTGGAATATTACCGAACAGAAATTAAACCCATGCCAATATTATTTCAACTACTATCCTGTACTCCTCCTACTATTTAGCCTCCTGAAAATCAGCGTTGCAGTATGTTAGGTAGGATCTCTCATGCTGTGGCACGGGCTGAGGAGGCAAGTGAATTGTTTGTTTTTAATTCCCGCGGAAACTCTTCAATTTTCCGGGATAAAAAGGGTCCTTCTCAGGGATGTAAGCTACTGTACCAAATTTCATAAATATCGGTACAGAAATTGGGCCGTGAAAGCGTAGCAGACAGACAGATACTCGGACACACTTTCGCATTTATAGTAGGTAGGTACCAAGATTTAGGATTGGTCTCCTATTAGTATGGATTTTTATGCAACTTTAAATGTGACAACAGCGACGCTGAATTTTTACGACTGTTTAGTTTTAGTTTTTATTTTATTTTTTAATCCTGTTTATATTTTTATCCTGTTCTAAGAAAAGCCCACAACTCAACCACTGAGCCAAAGTGTAATAGCACAGCGTAATATCAATAAAAAAGACAGACCCGGCTACCACAGCAGTTGTAGCATACTCTCGCCTAGACTTGAGAGAGGTAGGAAAAAGCATACTAAACTAATTTGACATTCTAGAGTGACAGAATTATGTATTGAAAATTCTGGCAGTTTCCTTCGTCACGTCCGTAGCGTTGCTCTGTCTAGTACTAAAGTAGATCATACCTTAACTAGATCAACTAGGAGATACCTTAACTACGGAGCGGTACTGCCTAATTTCTAGATGCCTCCATCGAACAACTGATAGGAAAAAACGTAAAATCTCCTAGTGTGGTAGTAGCAAGTGACGTTGTAATGTGTAATTTTACTAATAAATGGTGTGACATATTTCACGCTGCAACGGTTTGTTGATAAAATAGCTACGAGAAAGCCTTATCACAATAACTGTGCTTGGGCCGCTGGCGTGAGAAACTGAGTCGCAAAGTATCAAGCACTTTCAACTTTTCACTTAAGCATGAATTTTTATTGGAGAGCAAAATTCAATTTGTCTAAGAGTATCAAAGTACTTTTTGCGTTACAGGCTTAATGTTTTCTTTTTATTCTTTATGATTTTGAGCCGAATGGAATGGCGGGATGATCTACTGAACATTTCAACGATTTATTGTACTGAGTATACTTCTAGGTACTTAGTATCTCATATTTTTATTATTAAGTTACTTTCAAAAAACTGAAATAAGGCTATGTATCCATGCTAATATTATAAATTCGAATGCGTGCCTGTCTGTCTGTCTGTCCTTCTGTCTGTATGTCTGCTACGCTTTCACGGCCCATCAGTAGAACCGAATTTGGTGAAATTTGGTAGACGGATAGTTAGTAACTACTTTTTATCCCGAAAAAATAAAGAGTTCCTGCGGGAATCAAAATACCTTAACCCACGTGGAGGAAGTCGCGGGCATCAAGCGGGTAAGTGATAAGCAAGTATACTTACCTATTAACATCATCGACAACCCGTAGTCGGCTCACTTTTAAACACGAATATCCTTTTTAGAATGAGGAGGCCATAGTCCACCAAGTGTGGATACACTTCACACACTATTGGATTAAATAAATACCTGAACTCAGACAAAATCTAGTCGTGTATAAAATCCAGCGAGACTATCCATCGGATCAGCAGTTCAATCACTTGTACCGACGTTAGTTGGGAATGCAGTGTGCAGGTGCAAACGGTTGGTCTGTTTTCTTTGTGAAGAGCCATTAGCCGCTCCCGGGCGCATAAATATCCACGACTGCAGCAATAAAACTCCGGGAGGCTGCTGCGTCCGCTCCATTCCGGACTAATACGTCAAGCTTGCGTCTGCAGTGGTTTGGTTGAATATACTATACCTTACAACTGCCTCGTTGGTCTAGTGGTTAGCATGTTCGACTGCGGCAGACGAGGTCCCGGGTTCGAGTCCCGGGACCATAAAAAGTATTGGGTTTTTCTGACAAGAAACTCAGTACTCGCCCGAAGTTACGAAGTCAGCCTCGAGAGCACGTTAAGCCGTTGGTCCTCTAACCGGTCGTGTCTGATTTTCCGTCCCATCGGGCTTTGAGAGTAAAGGAACATAGATTGCTCCTGTGTATGCGCATACATTAGTGCGCGATATCTCCCGCGCAGATAGCGAATCTCTTTGGAGGTAAGCCGCCGTGGGAGAAATTCGATCGGGTTGGCATTATTATGTATTATATTACCTTTTACAATAACTTCCGTCCAAGCACTATAATTTAAGCACACACAAATATACAGCACGCGCGCGAAACCCTGAGTGAACTCGGTGGGAACGTCGTGCCGTGTACACCGTACACTTCTATTTATCGACAATTCAACGAATTTCAGGCTTTCGTGATAGACCTGCGATCAACGGAACAAGGTTCTCATCGCTAATCAATCGCTATAAAAAGAACTCAAGGCCATTAAATTACCAGGCCATAGACATAGTGAGTAATAGTCACAGGTAATAGTCAAAGTCTTACATTAAAAAAATTCTTTCCCAAAAACCGACTTCCAAGTTCCGCCCCTAAAAAAAAAAATTGAATTCTACACACTATGTTGAAGTCGGGCAAGCCTGACGCATCAACTTTGCCTATCTTTGTTATACTCGCCCGACTTCAACATAGTGTGTAGAAATCAAAATTATTTTTTTCCTTTTCAGTGGCTTTGGAAGTCGGTTTTTAGGAACCACTGAAAAAATAATTTTCTTAAAAATCATATCATACTAATATTATAAATGCGAAAGTCACTTTCTTGGTTTGTTGGTCTGTTGGTTTGTTGGTTTGTTGGTTTGTTGGTTTGTTGGTTTGTCCTTCAATCACGCCGCAACGGAGCAACGGATTGACGTGATTTTTGGCATGGGTATAGTTGAGGACCTGGAGAGTGACATAGGTTACTTTTTATCCCGGAAAATTAAGGAATTCCCGCGGGAATAACAAAAAACTTAAACCACGCGGACGAAGTCGCGGGCATCAGCTAGTTTATAATAATTTTTTTTTTTAAATACGCGCCGAATTGAGAACCTCCTCCTTTTTTGGAAGTCGGTTAAAGAAGGCCAAATAACAAACAACCATGGATCTAAATAAGTACAATAAGTAGTTGAACGTTTATTAGGCCCATGCAATGATGCAAATGATTTGACACTAATGATAGTTTCATGTTAATTTCTTAGAATTGTAAAACTTGCTCGTCATATTTTAAAACTTGTTATTTATTATTATTTTACCAACTTATTATGATTCCCACATCATTATTCGACCACTCAAGAACTATTAATACCTTATGCATGATGATTTTGCTCCTTTGTTTTTGGTTTGTTTACTATTTCCTTTACCAAGATCCGTTAAACCGAACCCTTTCACGCTTGCAAAAGTACGCGATAGATGAAGATAGTGCATCTTTTAACGAAAAAGTAGACGTTGAGAAACTGAAGCTAAAGTTGCAGAAAATAAATAATGATCAGAATATATCGAATACAGACAAACATGTTCCGATGGATGACGAAACACCAATACTGCTAGTTCAAGTACACAAAGACGTTCGACGTTTGCAGTTGCTAGTTTTATCTTTGTCAGAAGTTCGAGATGTACAGAATGTGTTATTGATTTTCTCTCACAGCTATTACCATGACACGATCAATCGTTTGATAGATGCCATAGATTTCTGCAAAGTGATGCAAATTTACTATCCCTTCTCCTTGCAACTTAATCCTAATAAGTTTCCTGGGATAGACGTCAACGATTGTTTGCCCGGAGTGAAGCTGGATGACCTCTGTGTTATCCGGGATGCGAGACTGACTGAGAGCAAGCAGCACTGGTGGTGGAAGGCTAACTTCATCTTCAGTAAAATGGCGTGGTCGCATAAGCATAAAGCTCCAGTAATTTTCCTCGAAGAAAACAACTATGTAGCGCCTGATTTGATGCACATGTTTCAGTATGCGCTGAAATCGTTTCAATACTTCCCTAAGGCATGTATGGCGAAATTTTGCGCACCTTTTTTACAAACCAACGTGTGAAGTAATGATGCGCATTTATTCTTTTTATTGTTCCCTCCTTCAAGAGGAAAAAGGGACCCTTTTAGGATCATTTCGTTATCCGTCTGTCTGTCAACCACCTTTTTTCGGGAACGCGTGGAGGTATCAAGTTGAAATTAATATCAAATTAATAGGTCTACGGTCCCTTGGAGCTGTAAAAAAAACAAACCTCTAAATATGAGTCAACGCAATCAAAAAATACAGCCGTTTTTGCCGCATATTTTGCAAATTTTTACACTCGCCTATAAATCAAAGCATATAGGGTACATCCTTGCTATTAAATCAAAGGGTAGGTAGGTAACGAAATCGTTAATAAGAGTTAGTGTCGAATTGTTTGTCAGTCGCTAGCAGTGCAGCGCCATACGTAATCCAGTTACTTACAGCTTAACAGCTAATTACGTGTTGTTAGGACATCTTTCTTGTTATTTACTAAAATAATTTATATTGTGTGGTGGTACGGACTACGGAACCCCTTTGTGTGCGAGTCTGAATCGCACTGCGCGAGTATTGAAAAAATAATTGCTGATTTGACCTGTCCAATACCCTAGTAAACAAAATAATACGTTTATTTCCAGTTCTGTTTTGTTTTTAACCACTACAAATTAGCCCTTGACTGCGATCTCACGTGATGGTAAGTAATGATGCAGTCTAAGATGGTAGCGGGCTAACCTGTTAGGGGCATTTCAGTTATATGTAACCCATACCCCTAATCGGTTTCTAAACGGCATCGTAACGGAACGCTAAATCGCTTGGCGGCACGTCTTTGCCGGTAGGATGTTAACTAGCCACGGCCGAAGCCTCCCACCAGGACAGACCAGGGAAAATTCAGAAATTATAAATTCCCAAATTGACCCTGCCGGGGATCGAACCCGGAACCTCCGCACGTAAGACAACAGCGCTCAACACTGCGCCACGGAGGTCGTCAAACTGTTGCGGCTGTTGACGGAACTAGTGGGAATTTGTACCTAATCTGAAGCATTTTGTTTTAGGTGGAAGTGATATCATTCGGAAGGCCGTTAACAAAAACCGTAGATATGAACTTATTGATTCTAGAGCCGTGGAGACCACCCTTCGATGTTGGCCTAGCATTCAATAAATCAACTTGGAACAAGATACTGTCATTCGCCGCTCAATTTTGCATGTACAACGACCAAAGCTGGAGCTATTCATTGTTTAATCTGTTCAAGAACTTCCCAAATGGCCATGCGAATATGATAGCATGTATGACCCCGAGAGTTTTGTCTACTAAAGAGTTTGTTAGCTCTAAAAACATGCTGCAGACATTCGACAAACAATTCAATCCATCAAAGTTGTTTCCTGAAAAAGTGAGCGCCGTTTTCTTGTTTGGTCGAGATGGGGTGGTGGAAAGGGCTGTCCAAGCCCCGAAGGTAGGGAACGGGGGTTGGAACGATCTAAGGGATCAGGTGCTTTGTTTGGACCCGCTTTTTAGCACCACGACTGAAGAAAAACGATACGATGAGGCTGAAGTTACCCATGTCTAGTTAATGTTGTTTTTATCCACTACAAGTTAGCCCTTGACTGCGATCTCACCTGGTGTTAAGTGATGATGCAGTCTGAGATAGGGTCATGGCAGATATGTTAATCCCATACCCGTAATCGGTTTCTATACGCGGCATCGTACCGGAACACTTTAATCGTTTGGCTGCACGTCTTTGCCGGTTGGGTGGTAACTAGCCGAAGCCTCCCACCAGGCTAGACGACCTCCCTGGCGCAATGGTAAGCTGTGGTTTTATCAGTTTCGCAAACTTATACCTACCTGTAAAAAAGTCCTAAAAGCTTCATTTTACCTATGCACAGACGCAGCAGTAAGAATGCCATAAACTCTACCAATCACAAAATGCGACTGTCGCAATGCATCATAATCACAAATTAATGCCGTTCTTGTACCTACTAAAGGTGTTATCTTTTCCTTTTAGTGCCCGTATAATGTATCTTTGAGAAGTTTTCTAATCTTTATAATAGATAAAAAACAATTAAGCTATACAACTTAAATAAACAATATTGCCGAAATGTATGTTCTCGCATCACATCAGAACGGCTGGCCCGATTTTGATGTGTGTTTGTGTGGGTCCCAGGATGATTGGACCCGGTAGGTGGCGCTGCAATCAGGTTCCTGGTTCAAGGCAGAACAACATCTGCCGGGTCCGCTAGTTATTATAGGTAATTAATTATACAATATACTGATTATGTAAACTACCTACCCGCTGTGTTTTGTTTGTAATCGCATCGGCCCCATCTTACCCTAGTTTCGCACGGGTGGGCTTTTCAACCCGCCGCGAACCACGGCCCGTACCTACCCCTAGTGAAACGGGGGGTATAAAAAGGATACCACCGTTCAGACTATATAGTTTGACGCTCAGAGTAAGCACACCTACTGCCCTTGCAATGGGAAAACAACAATAATTACATACAGGTACTCTGCCTCGCTCTACCTAGAGAAAGAGAGAGTATTTTAACACTTTTTTGTCACGTATGATTTTTCCAGGCCAGGGCTCCGCGTTTCATCCTGACAAAAACATTATTCTTAAAAACTGTTGTTTGAAAGAATCATGTCAGTCAGTCAGGACAAATCTTTTATTATTAATATGTTTAAATAATATTTTTTGAATTATTTCATTCGCGATTAGGTTGGGTAAGGATTTCAAACAAGTCTGTAAATACTAATAATAGTTAGGTACTAGAATATGCTAAATTTGACCGGACAGACATAGTCGCATCCATACTAATATTATAAATGCGAAAGTGTGTCTGTCTGTCTGTCTGCTACGCTTTCACGGCCTAACTACTCAACCGATTTTGATGAAATTTGGTACAGAGATAGTTTACATCCTGGGAAAGGACATAGGCTACTTTTTATCCCGGAAAATTGAAGGGTTCCTGCGGGAATCAAAAAAATGTACCTATCTGTTCAACCGATTTTGATGAAATTTGGTACAGGGATAGGTTGAATCCCGGGCAAGGACGTGGGCTACTTTTTATCCCAGAAAATTGAAGAGTTCCTGCGGGAATCGACAAAACTTGGTCCACGCGGACGAAGTCGCGGGAATCATCTAGTAGTTTATAAGGGTTGCAAACCTAACCTATTACGTACGCACCCTTAAAAATTGCCATAGGCCAGGGCTGCCACACTTGCACAATCGAGAAAGTTGGTAAAGCATCCGACCCTGAATTAAAAGTGAGAACAGATGGCTGTAAATCACCGGCGTCACGCAACTATCGCGTCGTATGAAGAGGGTGACGCAGGGAAACACGGCACGGGGTAATATAGCGCGTTTAATGCGACCCCGTGACGAGGGTCGACAATTTGCGCTCACCTGTCGGCTGTCACACTGACAGATGGCGCTAGGGCTGCTGCTTATGGGCTCTTAGATAGACTTAATCACACCAAAAACATTCTGTAAAAAAATAGCCAAGTCTCGAAGTTGATCGCATGTTTTTCAATATCTAGAGCGTGAAAAAATGTTAACCGTTGAATATTTTTTACACGTTAGTGCGTACAGGTCAACGGCCAAGTCACATAACATTAAATATAATAATAAAGAAATTGCAGTAAGGAACCTTAGACTTGGCTCAACTTTGTCTAGAGATTTCATTACTTTTTAGAGATAAACAAGCAGCTCCATCGAGACTTGGCTATTTTTTTACAGAATGTTTTTGGTGTGATTTCACTTCTTTTTGCAGCTGCCAAGACGTGGGCTGATTGACTTTTTAGATTTTCTTATAATACACAGTTTTTTTTCTTTTTAGTAGTAGTTTTTTAGTTTTAGCATAGCATATAGCATAGCATATAGCATAGCATATAGCATAGCATATAGCATAGCATATAGCATAGCATATAGCATAGCATATAGCATAGCATATAGCATAGCATATAGCATAGCATATAGCATAGCATATAGCATAGCATATAGCATAGCATATAGCATAGCATATAGCATAGCATATAGCATAGCATATAGCATTGCATATAGCATAGCATATAGTATAGCATATCGCATAGCATATAGCATAGCATATAGCATAGCATATAGCATAGCATATAGCATAGCATATAGCATAGCATATAGCATAGCATACAGCATAGCATATAACATAGCATATAGCATAGCATATGGCATAGCATATAGCATAGCATATAGCATAGCATATAGCATTGCATACATATAGCATACAGCATAGCATGAAGCAGTTTGGATGTGCTCTTACGGTTTCTCATCAGGGTCACCAGGTAGTCCAGATCTTCCATGATCCCAGTTTTGATTGTTTTTCCTCTATGTGGGCGTCAAACTCTACCAAATTTCAGCGCTCTAAGTACCAGTTCTATTTTGATGATTGGTGAGTCAGTGTCGAAAATGCGAAACTTTGCTTTCGCTTAACTTTGGAACTAAAAGATCTACCGACTTGAAATTTTGGATTTCAAGTGTGTGATTATAGCTTACTAGATGACGAAAATTTCAGCGTTCTAGTCCCATCCAGAGGTTCTCAAATAGGGGCCTGAAAATGCGGCGAAATGGTTCCAGAAAAAGTGGTACGGCAGTGTTGCTTCGCGCTCGACTTGGCGGGGGCACTGCCGTGCCCCCAGATATTATTTAGGTAGCTGGTTCAGTTTGCATCACAAAAGTTGAAGAAATTAAGTTCCAAATATGGCTGTCCTGCCACTCCTGCTAGGCCATGCGCAACTGTAACGGTGGGTATTGCGCACGTATGCCGTCGTACAATAGTTGTTAAACGCTTTGCACATTGTTATAAGTACAGAAATACCTAAAATAGAAGTCTCATGTAATACCGTGTGCGTAAGGTGCAGAAATCCTTTGTGGGGTCGAGTGTACGCTTTTATAACATGCTTAAGTAGTTGATAGTTCCAAAAGAGTTTCTGGATTTGCCATTGCATAAATTTAAAGATTGTGTTAAACAGCATTTATTAAGTCAAGTTTATTGTACTATTGACGATTTTCACCGCAAAGTTGCCTGGAAGTAACCGACTTCGCATCCAGCAGCCCACAGAACAGTGTACCTACCTACATACCTAATACTTGTTACGTATATTTGTATTGTTTACATATTATAACATTTTTCTGTTTATGAAAAGAGTTGAGTGAGTTGACAGATGAGTTTCTTGCCGGCTCTTCTCAGTTGAATGAACCGGTGTTCAAACACGAAACTAGCGACGGCCGAGCGACGGCGACAGCGCGGCGGGGCGATGAGATCCGAGAGCTAGCGACGAATTTCGGGAAGGCCCTTTAGGCAAACTGACATTGTGAAAAAATATAATTTCGTCACCTGGCGAATCCAGTTCTGTCATTCTGGTAGAGCGCGTGCGGTTATTTCTCTTCAAAAATATTTTATTAGAATTCCCAAAAATATACTGTTGGCAATCTGAAATTTTAATCACGTATTTATTGAGTAATTTCAATAATACCTGCAAATCGCCAGACAAATTTTGCGGTTTTAAATGAGAATAAAGTTTTCAAATTAGTACGACAAAATTGCGGCAAAATTTTTCGCCAGCTCGTGCCCGCACACGTCTTGACTTAGCTTAAGTGGCACAAGCTGTCCTGCATGAAATAAATAAATCATTTACTTATCATTTATCATCGGGCAGCCCTGCAGTTAACCGCTTGAATACCGACTTGACATGGATTTATTGTGTACCAAATAATTATAAATTAACCTCGTGTAGCGTATAGGTGAACCGTGAAGAGAATAAGCATAAAACAACGATTTACGCCTTTCACTTTATAATGAGCAAATCCGCAAGTAGGTATAGGTATTCCCGCAAACTTATCTGACCCGGTGACAGCGTCGATAGTAAAGTATATGAAAAAAATATAATTTAAAAAAACAAGACATTAAAATTTGTTCAAAGGTAATTTATTTAATATTAACCATAGTTATAGTTATTATTTAAAAACAGTAATATAATAATTTATTTCATTATGCTCTTATTTATATCCGTCCATCCAAACTTTCGCATTTATAATATTAGTCTTCGATTTAAATGATATTAGTATAGAAGTATTGATGTATTATTAGGATTTTTATCCCGGAAAATTGAAGAGTCCCCGCGGGAACCAAAAAACCTCAATCCACGCGGACGAAGTCGCGTGCATCAGCTAGTAGGCAATATTACTCAAAATGACAGTTTGATGTCACGTACCTTGATGTTTCTAAAACACATAACTCAATTAAACGAAAGTCAGCATTAATGAAACATTTATGGCTATAAAATTATCATTAAAATATTGACTTCTGATAATTCTAGTATGATCATTTTGGCTTTTAGGCCAATGAAATATAAATTCTTTAGTAATTAGTAGTACGTTACGTACTACGTTCAAAAATTATACTATAAATAGCTTGATTACCACTCAATTATAATAAAGACCTACTCGCGCACAAGGCGAAACACTAGTATCTAACACAATCGTAATTTTAAATATCAATACGGTTGGTTGTCCTTTGATAGCGCGGTGCACACGACTACTAGCGCCATCTAGTCTGTAAATAAAAATCACTTTCACAATTATAATGACACATCACACAATCACTCTGTTAATTTGCTATGTATGTATTAAAATGATAAAAGCCCGGAATCCAGTGCCGTCCAAAGTTGACCTGAGAACTCTCAATTTTCTGAAAGGCTGAGCCTGAAACTTGATCAATTATTTAAATTATATCCTGTACATGAATAACAAATTCCATCCATCCCATTTCTATTTTACCTTTTCTCTCAAAAGTTCTTGAGAAGTTAGTCTATCAACAATTGAACCTGTTCCTTAATAAACACTGTCTTCTCAGTCCATTGCAATCTGGATTTCGTCCTGGTCATAGTACGGTTACTGCACTGGTCAAGGTTACCGACGACATCCGTTGGGCAATGGACAATAAACAGCTCACAATTTTAACGTTGCTCGATTTTAGTAACGCATTTAATACCGTAGATTACGACATTTTGTTGAGTATGTTGCGTTCTTCTTTTAACATAGCTCCGTCGGTGATTGATTGGTTTCGGAGTTACCTCAATGGTCGTCGACAGCGCATCCGAATCGACGAGACCTTTTCGTCGTGGTGTAATGTGACGGCCGGGGTACCTCAGGGTGGCGTGTTGTCTCCTTTACTATTTGCTATTTTTATTACCTCTATTACTCCGTATATCTCTTCTCTCTACCATATGTATGCAGATGATATCCAAATTTATCGGTCTGCAACTCTGGAAGACCTTGGTTCAGCCATTACCGCTATTAATAACGACCTAGCTGCAATTGCTGAGTGGAGCAGACAATATGGACTTCGCGTGAATCCTGCAAAATCTCAGGCAATTATTATTGGCAGTCCAGGGTTTATTTCTAGAGTTAACTGGCAGAGCATTTCTCCGATTATGTTTGATGGCGTTGCTATATCATACTGCGCCTCTGCTAAAGATCTTGGTATTCATTTGGATTCGGAACTGACCTGGTCTGTGCAGATAAAGGAAATAAGCAGGAAAACGTTTGCTGTTATGAGCTCGTTACGTCGACTGCGTAACCTTTTGCCAATTCCTACCAAAATTATGTTGGCACAATCTCTCCTTCTCTCTATTCTCGATTATGCGGATGCAAGCTTTCTTAATTTGACCCAGGACCAACTTAATAAGCTTGAGCGACTTCAAAATATTGCTATTCGGTTCATATTTGGCTTACGCAAATATGACCACGTTTCTGAATTTCGTCAAAAGCTCAAGTGGCTCCCTATTCGCCGTTGCCGGGATATGCATGTCCTTTCTCTTCTGTACTGTGTTTTATTTCACCTTAAAACTCCTTCTTATCTTAAGGAGAAGTTTCAATTTCTTGGGGTGCAATCAGACATAAGATCTTGTCGAACACTTACCTTGAAAATGCCTGCACACAAAACAAAATTTTATCAAAATTCTTTTACCGTACAGGCAATTGAATTGTGGAATGCACTGCCATTGACAATTAGACAATCGAAATCTCTGGGTGTATTCAAGAACGCTCTAAAGACATATTTCCTTTCAAATTGAAGACGACTTTAGTTTATTATATATTATTCTATTGTATGTAAGTGTATGTATGTATGTATGTGTAATGTGTATGTATATATTATGTATATTTTAGTATATATTTAGATAAGTATATATATTTTAGTTTAAATAAAATACATCTATTTATATGTTATATTATGTAGTATTGTATTTGTGTATTGTATTATTTAATTAAGTAGAAATTTTGAGCCACCCGCATTCTGGTTTCCTAGTTCTTTCCTAATCTTAAGGTTGCCTGGAAGAAATCGCTGTTTAGCGATAAGGCCGCCTTTTGTACCTATCCTTCCTTTTTATTTCATTTCATGTTTTATTGTCTTTGTTTTTCTTGTGTGGTGCAAATAAAGAGTTAAATAATAATAATAATAAATTCTAAAATTAGATAAATAATATAAGGAAACGAAATAATTTAATTTTTAAAGAGCTGATGTCAATAGATGGCGCTCTGATGGCGATACCGTGAGGTCTCAGTTCGGGGCGAACCACTAGTTTATAATACACTAGCTGATGCCCGCGACTTCGTCCGCGTGGTTTAAGTTTTTTGTTATTCCCGCGGGAACTCCTTAATTTTCCGGGATAAAAAGTAGCCTATGTCACTCTCCAGGTCCTCAACTATACCCATGCCAAAAATCACGTCAATCCGTTGCTCCGTTGCGGCGTGATTGAAGGACAAACCAACAAACCAACAAACCAACAAACCAACAAACCAACAAACCAACAAACCAACAAACAAAGTGACTTTCGCATTTATAATATTAGTATGATGATGATGATGATTGCTTATGAATGAATTGGCTGTAAAATCTATCTCATTTCCGAATTTCAGTCATATCCGGTCAGTAAGTGCAGCGTAAAGTAGTATTTTTCGCGCGTGAATATCAATTTTTCAGTTTTCCCGCGAAAACCATGGATTTTTCCGGAATGAAAAGTAGCCTTTTTATTAACCCAGGATATTATCTATCTCCATTCCGAATTTCAGCCAAACCGGTCTTGACTTGCGTGAAGATTTATTTCCGCGTGAATTTTGGTTTTTAACTAATCCCACGGGAACCATGGATTTTCCCGGGATGAAAAGTAGCTTATGTGTTAACCCAAGATGCAATTTATCGCCATTCCAAATTTGAGCCAAATCGGTTCAGTAGTTGCGGCGTGAAGGAGTATCGAAGCTTGGTAAAATACGAACTTTGGAGCCCCGTTTCACCCCTTAAGGGGTTAATTTTGAAAAATCCTTTCTTAGTGCACCCCTAGACCTCATAATGAATCTGTGTGCCAAATTTGAAGTCTCTAGACCCAGGGGTTTGGGCTGTGCGTTGATATGTCAGTGAGAGCGTGAGTCAGTATCTTCTTTGATATACCATGAAATTTTCCGGGATGAAAAGTAGCCTATATATCAATCCAGGATAAAATCTATCTCCTTTCCGAATTTCAGTCATATCAGGTCAGTAAGTGCAGCGTAAAGTAGTATTTTTCACGCGTGAATATCAATTTTTCAGTTTTGCCGCAAAAACCATGGATTTTTCCGGGATGAAAAGTAGCTTTTTTATTAACCCAGGATATCATCTATGTCCATTCCAAATTTCAGCTAAATCGGTCTTGTACTTCCGGCGTGAAGATTTTTTTCCGCGTGAATTTCGGTTTTTAACTAATCCCACGGGAACCATGGATTTTCCCGGGATGAAAAGTAGCTTATGTGTTAACCAAAGATGCAATTTATCTCCATTCCAAATTTGAGCCAAATCGGTTCAGTAGTTGCGGCGTGAAGGAGTATTGAAGCTTGGTAAAATACGAACTTTGGAGCCCCGTTTCACCCCTTTAGGGGAGGAATTTTGAAAAATCCTTTCTTAGTGCACCCCTAGACCTCATAAGGAACCTGTGTGCCAAATTTGAAGTCTCTAGACCCAGCGGATTGGGCTGTGCGATGATATGTCAGTCAGTCAGTCAGTGTCTTCTTTTATATATTTAGATAGTACATACACAGATAATACGACTCAAAAAAAATTTCGTTCTTTGTCCTAAAGTTTATTTTATGATTTTTTGGTTAATTATGCACAAAAACGAAAAGAAAACTAGGGCTGGCAGACTAAAGCACTTAGGTAAAAAATTCAAACTTTTCAGGAACAACAAAAAACTAAATTAAAAAAAAAACATTTAAAGATTTCTTAAATTTTACTGTTTTATTTTTATGTACTAAATTAATACTAATATGCACTTACACGTCAATAAACACAATAATAACAAAAAGCTATTTCTGTGACTTATGTCAATAAAATATGTGACTTACGTAAATAATGCAATTTCTCAAGTCACTAACTGGTTTACTGTAAACAATTTACTTTTAAACGCAAAGAAAACCAAGTGCATTGAATTCGTATTGCTGATATAATTAAAATTATTAATAAATACGACTGCTCTGCCGTAGCCCGTAACTATCTACTACGTAACGATACCACAGTCATTAATTACGTATGGAATCTTATTCACATTTTTATTAAATGATATTTTTTTGGGAATCACTGGATAATAAACTATAGTGTTATATATTTTTAGAATCTACTCATCATTTTCTAGATGATGATTATATGTATAAGTAGTTATTCTTATTTTCGAAAAAAAAATCTACTTTAGTCTTTAATGCGGGATCACGGTCACCCCATAATTTTTTTTTAAATTTTACTAGCCTATGTCACCCGGAATAAGCTAGGGATTCTAACGATGCCTCATTTTTGCCTCAGAAGTTATGGTGGAATATACAAACTCATATACTTACATACATACATATGTGGCGGTCTTCGCAGTCCGCACATAATCCAATAGATGGCATTACTAGTACACGCACGCGACCACGAACAGCCCAACTCACGCTTACGAAGTTTTCTCTGAATTACGCTATATATACGACCTCCAAACATACATGAACCCTAAAAACAATATACCCCTTTTTTCAGGCAGTCGTATAAAAATAGAAGAGACCACTGTGTTCCTGGGGGTGACCTTAGAATTAGATTCAAAGCTTCAATGCTTACGCTGTCAGAAAAATTCGTCAGTTTACTGACGTTGAAACTGCAAAAACTGTGTAGGTATTTGGCTTACTTTCATAGTATTATGTCTTACGGAATCTTACTACTCGTCTTTGGCGGGGACACTCCCGTGTCCCCAGATGGGGTAAGGCGGCAGATATTTAAAAAAAAAATGTATTACAAAAAAGGGCAATACTTACGTGCAATTTATAATTTAAAACCGCGCGAATCCTTTATAGAGAAATTTAAGGAAATAGGTATTCTTACAGTAAGTCTTACAGCCTCGCAATATATTTATAGTAATTTGATCTTCGTAAAACAGCACATTCACAATTACAAAAAATATGCGATCTGCATGATAGGCAAACTTGAGGCCGTCATAAGCTCGTGACTCCATCGCTTCGCCTCAAGAAGGTCCAAAGGTCGTTCGTGGGAATGAGCATTCTATTTTATAACAAAATTCCACAACCTATCTTAAACTTGCCTCACAAGTTTAAGAAGTCCATTAAAAGTATGCTCCTGAAAAAAGCTTATTATACTGTTGAAGATTACGTAAATGACAAAGGAGCATGGATTTGACTCGCTCCAGCAATGCTAAGGACAGCTGTTACTTAAGTATTATACGAATTAATGAAATTGTAAATTGTAAATTATTTTTTTCAAAAGAGCAACCGCCGAGTTTCTTGCCGGTTCTTCTCGGTAGAAATGGCATTCTGAACCAGTGGTAGATTCACTCGACGATTCAAAAGTACTTGTAAAAGTTTATTTGAATAAAAATCATTTGAATTTTGGCCGCGCATCACGCTGAAACTACTGAACGAATTCAAACGAAACTTGGCACGATTTGAGCTCATACTACGAGGTAGGACATAGGATACTTTTTATCCCGAAATTCTACCCCCGAAGGGGTGAAATAGGGGTTGAGAGTTTGTATGAAAATCCTTAATTTCTCAAGTTATAGCCACGAAACAGCATTTGGGCTTTCGTTAAACTATGAAGAAGTACGTGTTTCACCACTAGAGGGGGATTATACCGTGGGATAGTAATATAGGCTACTATTTATCCCGGAAAATCTATAGGTACTTATAATAAAACTGTAACTGGAAAATTTCTGTACGTTTAATATATTCTGAAAATTTTAATCGAGGTATGCTTTACTATCGATACTGAGCCCAAAACAGATTTTTATTTAATTTTTGTCTGTCTGTCTGTCTGCATGGCCGCGCATCACGCGAAAACTAATGATCAGGATTTAAATGAAATTTCGTATAGCGGTAGCTGATACTCCGGGTCAATATATAGGATAGTTTTTATCCCGATAGAAAATAAGGTTCCCCCAGGATAGGGGATTTTTGTTGATAACTCAGTCAAACTCCATAACTCAGTCAAATCTGAACTGATTTGAATAAATCTTTCTTTATTAGAATTAAATTTTGGTCAAGATTTGATAAATATTATCAGAGATAGAGAACCAAACTCCTCAACAGAGAACAGCAATTCACTTGATTAGGTCTTAGGTAATAATATCTTTTTGGTGGCGTTTGAAGGAAACAAAATTAATTATAAAAAATTCCAAGAAAAAATCTGTCAACAGCTGACGGCTGACATAATTTACTGTTTACATTGGTACCTATTTCCATAATATTTCAATGCCATATTATGTTTGCCTGTGATATGTGGACTTAATTTCGTGTATTAAAAATAATGCCAAACAGTTTTTTTTCTTCTGAGGAACTAATTTTATTTTAGTGTATGGTGAAACAGAGAATTTGACAGTTCGAGAGAGTTCTTGGTTCTGTGAGCGCGCTATACCTACTTACGATCAAGCTGCTGCATTAAACAACACCATATTGATGCGTGTTGATGGGGACAATGTGCAGTGTAGCTCCATCAATCGGGCTGCGGATCAAGACGGCCACAGATTACCCCATAGAATTTTTGAATCTGCCCTCGGGCTTCCATCGCACACATTGAATTTAAAAGTTGGAGTGCCTATAATTCTGTTGTGAAACCTAAGTCCACCAAAATTATACAACGACACCCAACTAAAAGTGACGACTCTACAGCGCAACGTTATAGCGTTAGGCGGACGTGTTGACAGGGTGCGGAGTCGGACAACGCGTCTGTATTCCTCGAATACCTTTATAATCCTGTTTTAATGTTATAGTGAGGAGCAAGGCCTATTTTATTAACGCCACCGTATGCGCAAGAATAACGATCGCGAACGAAGTCGCAGGTACAGCTTGACTTGATCTTTTAATATTATAAATGCGAAAGTGTGTCTGTCTTTCTGTTATCTTTTCATGTCTCCAACCATACCACAGATTTAGCTTTCGTCGTTCGTTGAGACAGGCATAGATATCTAACCTACTTAGAGGTTATGAATTTCCGGAATAACAATTTAAAAATTGAATTTAATTAGATGAAATTAAATTATAATTAAAATGAATTTAAGTTCACTAAATAAGAAATTGTGGATGTATAGTTAAGTAAACATGAGCATCTGCTTTGTATCAAAAATTTTGTTATTGTGTTTATAATGTTCATATCGCTCATAGCAGTTATCTTTAGCATCAATAAACTTCAATCAAGTATATGTAAATCTTAACTTATTTCTTAATGTCTTGGTGTAAAATATGTTAATAGTTAATTCGGTTATGCACAATCCTACTAATCTTACTTCTTACCATCTTACTAATATTAGCAATGCAAAAGTGTATTTGTTTGTTGGTTTGTAGGTTTGTTGGTTTGTCCCTTAGGTAATCACGTCGCAACAGAGTAACGGATTGACTTGATTATCTGCATAGTTGAGGCCCTGGAGAATGACATAGGCTTCTTTTTATCCCGGAAAATCAAAGAGTTCCCGAGGGATTTTAAAAACTAAATCCACGCGGACGAAGTCGCGGTAATCATCAGCTAGTTAAAATATAAACCTTAAAACTAAGGATTTAAAGTTAAATTACGAATGTAATTAATTAATATTTAGGACCTTTTGTCTTCGTAACAACGCGAGCATGTCCGTTTTCGCGAGCATGACGGAGCGAGGTGTCGGTGACGCGAGTCCACAAATTTACCCCCTGCTAAAAAATGCTCAACGCGTCTAAAGAAGTTTTCACTTCAACAACGGTGTACCTACGCCTTTCATTTTATAATGATCAAATCCGCAAGTATAGTCCCACAAATTTATCCGATCCGGTGACAGTGTCGCTAGTAGTTATATAATATTGAAAAATAAAATATAATAGCTATTTATGCAACTGTATCGTAATGAGGGTCATTTTAATTCGAGTGCTGTTTTTTGATACGAGGCTTGCCGAGTATCAAAATAGGATAGTACGAGAATTAAAATGACTAATTACGTACAGTTGCATACAAGATTTTATCTACGACAAGGACGTCTTTATAATTTTTTACTTTATAAATTAATAAAAAAGTCAAATCAATCAAGTGCCAGAACCCAGAGCCGCTAAGCTATAGGTATCCTATTTATGAAGATAACCATATCGATACAGCTACGACTCATAACGATACAGCTCCCATACAACGAACTGTATCGTTATGAGAAGCAAACACGAAAGAGGGTTCAATTCGATATAGTTGTCAAATTCGAAATTGGAACTTTTCGATGCTGGAGTAGATAAAAAAAATATAAGACATAAAAATTAGTTCCAATTTTCGCCACCGGGTCAGATAAGTTTGACGGACTGTTGGGTAGGTACAGTACAGATTTTCAGGCAATACCGCCAGATACCTATGGTATCTACTTTCTACACAGACATATTAAATTCTACATCAATGGATAATGATCTAGCAGTATGGCCTTGGTAATATTGGTACGCTCGGAGTTTTTTTACGTGATGAAATAAGAAATTAGAGAAATAAGAATCAATTTTAAGAGATTTCCGATCGATACTATAGCTTGCCAATCAATTAATAGTCGCGTGATCGCGTCTCAAGTTAAAGCAAGGCGCGTCGCAATAGCATATTTTCGCGCGTAGTATACGTAACTACGTTGAATTCGACAGTTTGTACTTTGTCTGAGAGCTGCGCAAACAAGCACTCTCCCTGGGCTCAGAGACAACTATTAAATTATTTGGCGCTAAACAAGCGCTTACATTATCTCATAGACCTAAGCCTAGGTCATACACTTATGTAGGTAAACTAGGTAGTAAGTACTTAGGTACATAGAAATAAAAACCACAAGTACCATAGTCTTAGTCTAAAGACTACTTTTTCTTTTTCTTTTTTAAGAAAAGAGCAACTGCTGGGTTTCTTGCCGGCTCTTCTCAATAGAAACAGCTTCCCGAACCGGTGGCAGAGTGTTAACGTATCTTAGGTGACACAAGTGGTCCTACATGAAATAAATAAATCATTTATCTTAAACTGTCGTAACTCAGTTCAGTATACTATACAGGCATGCTTTTTTAAAGGTATTTAGTAATACATTAATAAACGTATAGTTATACCTAACAAAACAAAACTTATTGTCTTGGAAGTACTGATCGGAAGATGTATGATGTAGCTAACTCCTAATCTAGAACATTCTATAGAACCAAATATCTACAGTGCTGTGTTAACCATCAATTCAACAGATTTTGGTCGCCTTTATAATTTTGCACGGTAACGGCACGGCAGGGTATTTTTAACCGTAGCGATTTATTTACTGTGCGCATTATATTCTCGCTATGAGCACAGACATAATAAATCTGTGGTTAGGACTGTTAGGAGGCCCCAAAGAGCCATAAAGACGTGCCGAGCACAGAGTACTTTTTATATACGGGAATAGAGATCTATCTCGCCATAGAATAGTGGTAACAGCCTAGTGGCGCCATCTGTATTCGCCTTTTGGAACTTATCATACATATATAATACATACCTATTATAGTAATATTGACTGCATGTATAGCTACTTATTATACCTACCTATTACTTACGTTTTTATTTTCTGAAGGCGCCTGGTTCGCAGTCAATCCGCAATCCAGATTGACTGTGTACCGCGCGCCTATTTGACTGCTTCTTTAGCAGTGAAACGCAGGAACGGATTATGCATTCAGATTATTTATATTAAATGTTAATTTTTTTGTTCACAATTACATGTAACAATAAAATCTGAATACATACATTTTAAATAATACAATTTGTTGTCTTTTATACTTTATTTTCTACATACATTCGTTTTACTACGTCATATTACATACACCGCTTATATACATTAAAAGGTCCCTCGAGAAACGAAAGTCAAAACTATATTACTTTCTTTTGATATCAAAAGAAATTAATAATTTGAAACAATATATACTCTTACAAACTGTTATATTAGTAGATTTCTCAAAAATCAATGGATATTAATAAGATTTTGTATGGACTATGATGCTGATGATGACAATGACAAATACCAAATTACCTAGTAATAACTAGGGTCCCCTGAGAACAGGGGAGCTAGTTAATTTTTGTTAACCTTATGACACTTTTGGAAGCATTTCCTTGCCAATATTTGGTATTTGTCGTTGTCATCATCAACATATTTTAGTCCATACAAAATCTTATTAATAGACTTACAATAGTTGAAAATGAAGAAGCGGCAGACAGCATTAATTAAAAACTTGATTAAGTTATCCTTGTGGTTAGGACATGAAATTGTTGTGAAATCTACTAATATGTAAATAACAGTTTTTATATATTGCTTCAAATTATTAATTTCAAAATTTGTTTTTAATATAGATATTGCAACATCCTGTATATTGGATATTAAAGTTACAATTGAGTCACTAGGGCTGCAAAGCCAACGACGATCTCTATATTCCCTATATTTTATGTATTCAGTTTCTTGTGATGCCACTAATGCTTTCTTGCATGTTTCACATGACCTATATATCTTTTTTGCTTTTTTTATAAAATATCCACTTATGTATTGCAAAGGAGCCAATATTTTTGGATCACATTTCTTTTCCATTGGCTCCAGTTCAATACTTAAAATATCATTTAAAACAGTTTCACAATTAGAATCGTCGTCGGCTTTACTGTCTTCGTCTATCAGGGTAATTAATGCCTCTCCAAAATCACGCTCACAATTTCCCCCTGGAGTGTGGACACTGGTAAGGCTATTTATTAACAATGTGGTGAATGCTGATTCAAAACGCTCAGGCGTAGGGTTTGTGTTGCGGCAACCATGGGATCTTATAGACCCAAAAAAGTTCTCCAATGGGTCTTGATTAAAATGTCGCATCCACACTGAGGTAATCTTATGATCTGTTTCCAATTTTTTCATTAAAACCTCGATTCCTTCCAGTGTCCACACCCAATTAGTTAGGGTTGGCACACTTTCTTTTTTCCCAGTTTTATCTACAAATTTCATCGATTTTAAAATCTTTTTCCCCTCAGCCCATATCTTATTATGTACAGAAGTATGTGTTGCAGGACCCAAAAGTGGCTTTGCAAACCTATTCCTTTTTGCAAAGCTGCCGTTGACTGAATCAAACAGGTTATCAAAGAACAGAAGTAGATCTGCTGTTTCCTTACATTCTTCAGGAAGAATTTTCTTGTCTGAAACATAAATAAGGAATGGGTAAATTCTTCACATTCAAACTAAAAATCCATATTAATATTATAAAGTGTGTCTGTTTATCTTGCAACACTTTCACAGCTCATCTTTTCAATTGATTACGATGAAAATTAGTACAGAGAAAGGTTGCATCAGGAGAAAGATATAAATTACTAGATGATGCCTGCGACGCCTGTGGTTTTTTTTTGATTCCCACAGGAACTTTTATTCACAAATATCATTATATGGATTATGGACTATTTATGCCAGGAAATTGAAGAGACAACCTATCATTCCAACGCAAAATAAGAAAGAATAGACATAATAGAACAGGTACCTGCGAGGTATCCCATATTAGATGCAACAGTTGCACTAAATACTTGGCTTGCGTATTTTACTTTCATTTTCCCTATTTTTTGGGGAACAATATGGCTGTCAGTCAGTTTCGGAACAAGCCTCACGCCTTTGTAACCCGGATTTTCTTTGTGGAGTAACTCCAAATGTTGCCACTTTGCTACTTTCACTTCCCCATGCATTTCATATTGTAAGTTTTTAACTAATAAGTTATTTCTTATCCCCTTTAAAAGATGAGGGGGATCATAAAGGGGTACAATTTCCTCTGCATTAACTGTGAAAATATTATCTTTTGGAGTAACTCCTCTTCTTAAATAATCACCTCTTGCCTCATCAATGAGATATCTGTATGCTTGACGATTGTTGGTGCCTTGATCACACACAGTGGCAATCACTTTAAACCCAGCATCTTGCAAGCTTGCTATAATTTCTTTCACCTGCTTGGCAAGTTCTGGCCCCTTCGTTGCACCAGAGGAAAATGTGTAAGACACTGGCTGCTTATAATTTTTATGAAGTCCCCTGATCATAAAAACTTGGGCATGATTTGCGAAAATGGGCTGTATTTCACTTCCATTGGTCACAAAGCCAGTCACATTATCCTTTCGCTCATTATATGTGACATTCAGTTTTAGGGACATTTCATCAAAAATCAAAATACACAATTTTTCATTTGATTTCATTTCTGCTGATTTTGATTTTAGTTGTTCAAATATTTTTTTGTTAATACCAGGCTTGATATTAGCTCTGGTCAACAATTTGCTCAATGTTTGTGGGGCTGGCAAAGCTAAAAATTTTCTTAAAAATCTATAAGCCTTAGGGCTTTGTTTCATCAAAGATAAAGCAGTTATTTTTTCCTTAATGTCAAAGCGCCTCCCTTTAGCCTTTTTACCTTGCTCGCGAAACTGCATCATCATTAATATTTTTGCTGATGCTGGCATATTTTCCATCACTTTTACAAATGCTGGATTTGATGTTATTTTCTTTGCCAATTTTAGTTGGACAGCTTGCTTTGAGAGCTTATTCTTATATATACTTAGTTTTCTTTTCACAGACACCAATTTTTTGTATAAATCTTGTTCATTTTTCGTCATATTCACACGACGTGTTGTCACTTTATAAGAATTTTTCCTTGCTGTAACAGCTGAAAGTAAGATTATATCATAATTTAAAAAAGATAAAATAGTAAGTCTCTTTTTACCTCTTTTCCAGTATCTACTACTATGTCTTAGCTAATATTATTAATGCTAAAGTCTCTCTGTCTGTGTATTTGGGGAAGGGCTTTTATCCAAAAATCTTAATCCATGCAGACAAAATCTCAGGCATCATCAGGTATTACAAGTAATAGTAGACAATAAATATATTAAATAGATAATTTTGTTTGAATTTTTGTAGCAGTAACTCAAGTTATGCAATACCAATTAAGATGATATTTTATGTCTGCCTTTATATATTTTTAATTTTTTTAATAACCATCTAGTTAGTGTAATGGGCACTGACATTCTAATTAGATGTTAATAAATAAAATAAGATTTAAGACTTACCTTTCTGCTGATTTCTATAAATCTTTTCCTTAATATCTGGGATAGATTTGAGGTCTAGCATATACTTGGAGCTTGGTGCTGTAACAGTAAATTTCATTATGTAATAATAGTATAGAATAACATCAGCAGGGCAGGGATTGGCTGAATTTATGGTATTCTTGCTGCGTCAATGGATTTCATCTAATAGTGGAAGAGTGTTAACCAATAAGAAGTGATTGCGATGTATCAATGATTGATGCAAAAGATACGCGGTTGCCCTGCTGAAAAAAATTATGAAACCTATGACAATAGCAAGTACTCAATTATAATTAACTAGATGATTCCCGTGACTTCGTCAGCGTGGACTAAGTTTTGTGGGTCATAAAAGTGTAGCAAACAGACAGACAGACAGACCCACTTTTGCATTTATAATATTAGCATGATATTACATAGGGCTCTTAGTATATTTTTTACCCACCAATATTTTCTTTATCTTCGCTCAAGAGTTCATATTGCATTGGCGCTTCCGGCTCAATGGGTAAATTATCAGCTGAAAAAGAGAATAAAACAACAGACATTAAACCTAGTTAGACTCTTTCTATGTATACAGATGAATGTGTAAAATTACAAGATAGCCTAGATATTTATGAAGAACTTTTACAAAGAATTAGCTGATGCCCGCAACTTCATCTGCGTAAATCTGCAAATTTCATCAAAATCAGTTTAAAAGATGAACCATGAAAGTGTAACAGACAAATAGACACACTCTCGCATTTATAATTTAAGTATGGAGATGTGTATATTATGGTTTTTAAAGTGAAAAAAAAATTTACATTTAGTTGAAGATGATGGCCTGTTCAAAGACAAATTCTGTATGTTCCTTAATGGTTCCTCTGTTGAAATCGCAGAAGTATGATCTGTTGACACAGATGATACTAATGGCATATTCTCCAAGAGATTCTGTAATTGCCTAGACGGCGTCTGCACCATTGGGACAGAAGAATGCAGGTCTGAAAATACAAAATTAGCACAATATAACATATCACTATTTTAGACTACAAGGTAATTTTGTACATACTTTAAAAATCTATTGTTCAACTTACAATGCATGTTAATAGTAGGCACAGCTATGTTGCTGAGTCTATTAAATCGGCAATGATACTTTGCTTCAAAATGTAAACGACAAACTCTCCGATTCTTGTAAATGAATTCATTGGTTAGTTTCAAGATATCTCCACCAATGCTGTGGACCCAGATCATAAAACGATCTAAATCCTTTGCGGGATTTGGGAATTCATGCAAGACGTTTTCCGAACCTGAAATGTTTACAATTCTGTATGAGGAAACATGTTGCAGTTATAAAAAAATAAAGACAGTATTCAAAGATAAAAGTAAGTAGTATCGTTATCAAAATTGCGAGCGAATACAAACCTGCAGCTCCTGGACAGCCTGGGATACAGCACCTTTTGTAAGACATATTTAGTATACAAGTAAACAAAAACCACTGGAGTCCTATCTCAAAACACTGGAGTCTATATCTCAAAGCACTGAAGTCCTAACTAAAAATACTGGAGTCTTTATCTCAAAACACTGGAGTCCTGTCTCAAAGCACTAAGAGTCTCTGTCTCAATCTCAAAGCGTGGGTTCACTTGTTTGGAGGAGAATGCTCAACTCAACAAACGTAGCGTGAAAAGCACCACAAAACAAAATGAAAAGTATTAAACATAAAGCAATCAGAAAAACAACACAACCGGCAATGCAGAGGTTAATTTTCAAATTAATTTGACATTATTGCTAAACGATTAACGAATCCCTTGAGTAAATGTTGCCATAGTTATTTAGTGAATTTCTACCTAGCTAAAAATATAAAAATAAGTCATAAATAATTTTACTATTAGAATAGCATTTAAAAGAAAAAATGAAATCAAATAAAAATAATATGAAAGAGATAAGAAAGAACAAGAATTTATTTTAAGAAGATATTTGTGAGAACTAAACTACTGATATAGTAGTTATTTTTTTAGCACAATAGGTACGATAGCGCCATCTGTTATTGCCTTTTGTTACTAAACGAAAGGACTGTATAGACTGGTTTGTACTAAGATTGATGACCCTGGTGCCGAGTCTTTAGATAAAAGAGTACATAGGTTACGTATTTTGTTTTTGTTTTTTTTATTAACATAGATTAAGTTTAAATTGTCACTAACAAAATATGGCCTTTCAGTTTGTAAGAACTTGCCTGAAATAAAAGTTTTATTATTATTTTAAGTCTCCGATGGATACAGCTGGTTCGTACTTATAAGTTCGTACACCAGGATACATTTTGCCAAATGAGTTCCCGAGTTTGCAGCTGGTTCATAACTTCATAATAACTGGAATCCAGAGCAGCGGAAATTGTTAAAAAATATTATGACATAATCGTTCAGAAACTGCAAAACAAAGTACCCCTTGTTTACTATGTTGTCATCTATTTTTATCACGAAAATATTCCATGTTTATCATCACAAAGAATAGTGATTACGTACTAATAAAGCTATAATTTTTTTTTATGTGTTTGGAAAACTGTTGTTTTGCTCCGTCGTGTAAGATTGATGAATTGATATCTGTCAGCTGTGCGGAGGGAGGGCTATCAAACTGTCAGACTCTGGTGAAATGGTGAATAGCAAAGCACAGCGGTAGTGAGAATAATTTTCGATAAATATGTGTTTTTATTTCCAATTTCACACGCATAGGTAATCGCCGCGACTAGTTCTAGCTTTAAGGCAACATCGAGTCATCACCGGATCGCGTTTGGCAGTACAATGGGCTCGAGAGATAGGGACACAAAATCCCTTCACGACAAGTTGAAAGTGTTCTTCAAGAAGGGTGCTACGGGTGGGTATCGTGTTTTAGCGAGTCAAGGAGTCGCCGGTAAGGTGTAATATGTGGTTAATTGTGTGTTTTGTGTGGCACAGCGCCTGTTGCGGCGACTAGCGAGCTGGTGATTTCTCCGGAGCTCCGGCGGGAATTGGGGCCGGAATCCCCACTTCACCGTCGTCTGCGAGCTATCAAGGAGGTTGGGGAGAAGGTGCTGAACATTCGCGTTCAAGAAGTAAGTCATATTGTCTGGTAACCCTCTTCTATGTCATGGACAACCTTGGGTTCTCCATTGTATTTCTAACACCAGTGTATCATTCATTTAGTACTGTGTGGTCATTTTACAAGCATTATTAAAGGTTCACTAAAATATATATTTATTTAAAAACAACTATGAGTGAATAATACCATTTTACGAGCTTTATTGCAACTGTTGCTATGTAGTCAATCACAAGATTATTGTTTAGACTGGCCGTGCATTTTTCTCTTGATTGTTTAATACTTGTTGTGTAATATGATAATATGCATCCTGCATTGTTTTTATTGTATTTATTAATGTTCCTTTTTATTTTATTACACTGCTTGCTGACTCACACTGGTTTCACTTGTGTGTAATTTCTGAAAATTCTGTCTCAATGGGAGTGTATAATATTATAAATAAAAGCTACATGCAAAATGTTATGTTTGTAGACCCAGTGGTTTGAGCTGTTTATTGATAAGTCAGTCAGTTCCTTATTGATCAATTATTTTAAAACTAACTGATGCCTGTGACTTTGTATGTGTGGTTATAAGTTTTTTTATACCTGCAGGAATACCAAAATTTTCCAGTGTAAAAAGTAGCCTATGTCCGGTCCTCAGCTATACCCATGCCAATCACCTTGATCCGTTGCTCCATTGCAGCGTTATTGAAGGACAAACAAACACACTTTCTCATTAATAATATTAGTATGATTATAAAATTATATCTTGTGTCACGAATTCCCGTTAAGGTCTATATATTCCATGACTAGATACAACCTAAGACAGATTGACTAACTACGGATCTTTATTTGGAAGTTCATAAAACTACACGTGCGCATAGAACGGGCATATTTTTGGGTAGTAGCGAACAACTTCGCTACCCACAATGTACCTTAAAGAAATCCTGCAATAGCACACTAACACATGTGTTAAAGATTACTCTTAAAATGCATCAGAGATTAAATAATAAATAAATAATAAATTGGAACGATACAACAAAGGACTTACTGGCATTTCAGCTATCATCTCGCACACACTTTACTTTCCAACACCACGTCTCAACTCACCCTATACACAAAAGTATAACACTGTATATATTATGATATATAAGAATGTACACAGCACAGGCGTGCACCTCTGATGGCGAGCGATACTCAACTTTTTTGTTTACAGAATGACGCCCGTATTTATACACAATGTCTTTTTCGCCTACCCTCTACCAACTCTGAATTCATTAATAGTGCAATACCAACATGAAATCAGTATTGCCATTCTATAAATAATAAATAAATGTTGCCAGTCGAACACACGATCACGACATTCGGCCATCCGACATTGTGCAACCTCCCGGTGCACAACCACCAAACATTTGCTTTGCTAAGCTTAGTTCGCTTCACTCCTTGCAACAATCTGTAGTGTACAACAAAACATCTTCATCCATTCATACTTGCACGATGACATTTAGTTTTAGTAAATCACGACATTCGGGAGAATTAAAAAGGATAACAAAAAGGAAACCTACATTTTTTCAATTTAGTAATATCAAACTTAAAACCTCAAACCGATCTGAAATCCAAAACTATCGAGCTTTTGATCTTGAGATTTGTGAAGTGTGTGTGAAGTGCAATTAAACTGATTGATATCGCTGAGTCGAAATTTCACAACAGAAATAAAAATATCGCAATTTAAATCTAAAACTCATATAGAATAAAGTTAGGCAAATAAAGGATTAATTATCTAAAGCTGAATAAAAATCTAATCTGAAACTTAATCAAAGTCTGGAACAGTTACAGTCTAAAACATAATCTAAACAGTATGTTACATATACCGTAAGCAAAAGTCTAAAACTGAATTCAAATTTAATAAAATACCCAATATTTATTTTATTTCTTATACCGTTTCAGTTATTTATACCTTACAAGCATCTGACGCTGAATCTAAAGCTAAGTAAATATCTAAACCCTGATTACAATCTGTAACAGACCAACAGGTCCATCATCCTGAGCTCCACCTATCATGTGTCATACATGACGTGTCATGCCTGCTTTTTTTTAAAAACTTTATTGAAATCGAAAAATTTATCAGAACGTAAAGGAAAGCTGATTTTATTAAAATTTTAGGACTTGACAAGAAATAAGTATCACACACTACCCCAGAGTTCACAATAAAATCTACAACCGCATCCAATGCAAACATTAATCAGGATTACTAATCTATCAATTCTTCAATTCAGTTGGATCTGCTGTACCATTAACTAATCTTTACTAATCGTTTGAATCAAATTAAGTCTATGTTAAATTATCTGCTCTAAATTCCTGACATCGTATACCTGTTGGCGGTAGACTGTTCCCACTATGTTAAATTATGACTATTTTAAAATCTTTAACTATGTAACAGTCAACGTTTTTAATAAATGAAATGAAATTTTTCGTAGCTTATTCAAACATTTTAACAAATAGAGTTCAATTCTATTAAACACGCCTCAAAACACAAGTTGTTTTAGTTTATTCCCTTCTTTTCCTAACCTTTCCTTTCCGTGTTAACCTCTGAATAAACTCATCAAAAAGAGACAGCACCACAAAACTCAACCGAATCAGTTCAGGTTATGTTGTCCAAGACAATCTTTAACTTGTGAAATACTTAGAATCTTACCCAATGCTTTGAACTGGGTCAAATACCTGAACTTTGACTACAATCATCATTGAAAACCAAACAAAAAGTCCAAAACTAAACCTTAGTCCAAAACTAAATCTAACTCTTCATCAAAGGCTTCTTTGAAATGCAAAACTTTTGTATGAATTGAAGTAGAATCGGCTTGCAATTATTGTACAATACTAAATCGCTATCATATAATTATTTTAAATTAACTTTACTCAATAGCAATTTCAAATTAAAATACAAAATTCAAATTTTGCTGTAAATCCAAAGCTTGATACAAAACTAAATAATAAAAAAAACTAGATGAAAACCCCAAATTCAGAAATTTGAATTTAATACTCAAAACCACTTTTGTCTTTTTTTTTCAGAATCATTACCTCAACATATGAACAAAAATCAAACCAATTATAAATAAAAACGTTACTCCAAGTTATAATATATTACGTCAGTAACATAATATAGTATATATACTGAGTGTTTTATTCATTCTGCTTTTTAATACTTTTTGCTTTACATTTCTGCGTCTTTTAATAATTAAAGTAAGTATTTACAAATTAACTGACGGTTGTAGGCCGGAGCCGCTAGGTGAGGGTATACCTTCGTCACGAGCTTGCGGATCCACAACGCCCGTGCATCACACGACATTATTCAATAAATTTGAGAAAAACAATATGGAGATAAAATTAGAGTAAGCAAGCACGCACTAGTCACTCTCTAGAAAATATAATTTTTACATCATATTATACTCTCGAGATTTTGGACGGCAAAAGATAATTAATTGCGCGATTTCATTTTCAATTCAAATAATAGTCTGTTAAATTTTATCATCCAGTTCATTATTTCAAATCACTCAGATAAATATATAGAAAGAAAACCCAATGTGACTTCGAGAATGGCGCAATTTTACAATTTTATTACTTTATTAAACGGGCTTCTCGTGTCGTGACTGTAGTTTCTAGCAAGCTACTTAACTTCGAGCCTCAAATGTTCAGCCCTTATATTTATTTATTTATCTTTCTTTGTGATTAGTAAATGTTCCAAAAATTTTAATCTTTTTATTAAATTCAATTTAACATTTAATGAACTAACTTGGTCAAACTGAATCACTGGAATGCTAATTAGTATTGACGAAACACGTTTGAACTATTTTTGGAATTATTATTTTTGCGATATCTAGAATTTCAAAATTACTACAACCTTCACCGTTACAAGCTGAAGTATATATCCTTCCGTATTTAATTCTTAACGCATTCCGAACATCGGACCGCATTATGTTGAAAGCCATAAAATAGTGTAAACAAACGAGTGAAAGATCTATTAACAACAACAAACTTGGAACCTTTGTTTCAATTTACTTTATGCATTCCTTGCTTGTTAACTTTTTAAACTACTAAGCATAGTCTACAAGTGAGTCATATATTTGAGAAACACAAATCTTTCAAATATAACGAATGGGTGAGTGACCAACTGATAAGTTGAACCAATGACAATAAGGCTATTAAATGTATCATTTCCTAAACCACATCGACATCGATCTGGTACGTTATTATAAATAGTGTACATATAATAACTATGTTGTTGTATATCTTCAAATGAAGCGTACTCATATAATATCGATCTAATTTCAATTTGCAAGTTCGTTTGATCATCATAGTTTTTTTTGAAATAACTATAATTCATTCGTATTTCGGCGCATTCAGATTATATACATCCGAAACACGTCGAGGATCGGTCGCCTTACATCGGGATCACTAATTAATCCATTTTAAAGTCCATACAAATACAATCAATTTTTGCGGCTGTACCATTAGGTACAGTTATACTACTTGTAAAAATTGATATTAGTCGTTTAAAATAACCGAAATCTATCTAACATCATTCAAAAATTAAAAATGTAGAACTTTCCCTGATCAAAAACATTTAAAGGCACACAAGAACTATGAAAAATGAATAAAATGCCATGGTAGTTCTAGATAGAACGAGTTACTTGTACAGTAATCTACTAAAGCAGCTAATAATTCTGGACTAGAAAACTTGCTTTCATTATGTACATCCCTTTAGTTTGATATGTACGTAAAATTAAGTAAATAAAATACATTAGATCTTTCACGAACAGTTAGATAACATACTGTCAAAAACAGTAACACACTTGTTCACAACCTACCGGCTCATTAGGTCACAACTTATGGAAACACTTGTTCCACTCTAGTAACACACTTGGTTACATTCTATGGACTCACATGGCCCAAATGACATACATAGTCATTCTAAAATGGTGACTCACATGGCCACCTAGGTCACAACTTATGGAAACACTTGTTCCACTCTAGTAACACACTTGGTTACATTCTATGGACTCACATGGCCCAAATGACATACATAGTCATTCTAAAATGGTGACTCACATGGCCACCTTAAAATATCGACACACTTGGCCACTCTATAATAGTGAGTAGACACACTCATGACTACTCCAAACGTATACGAGCTCTCTGACCATCATTCAATATCTTTATTCTTACTCCCACAATACCAGCTACGCAAAATCGTCAATTTCAACTTGAAATCTAAGATATTCTAACGTCTCTATCTTGCATTCTTCCAAAATCCTTCATTATTAACCTCAATCACTGATAAATCTGTCAAGAGACACTAGGGCTTCCGTACATGAAAGCGGAACCCCTGATGTCAATCAACCTGTAATGCGATAGAAAGAGGTTCCCCTTTTTTTTTAAACTACAAATGATAATGATATCAGTAGCTGATATACAATACAGTACTAAAATACATATGCTGTGATAATAGCACATATTAAGAGTTGCAAATGGACTTGGTCAGTAAAACCACTATTATTCTTTCAGCATAGGTACAACTACCATCGAACAGATCACTAATAAAAGGGCAAATGATTTTAAGCAAGTGCTTAAATAAACTTATCATAAATTACATGTCTGGCCAATGTACTTCACTAATGTAATTTAAGTTCACTCGCGGCACTAATATAAATAGTTGCCCTGCCACTCAAAAAAAATTACTTTTTAAACACTACAAATTCCTAAGACACCTGTTTTGATCGAGTCTAGTACTACCAGACTAAACTATCTAGATCACATAAAATAAGTATACCAGTAAGTATACTTTTATATCGAGAATTTAAAACTAAATCATACTTTTATCGTATTTCTTATAAATCACACATGAAACTAATCAGAGTTCGATAAATTGCTTTGCATCCTAGTATTGACATGAGGGTATCTTATTTGACATATTCACTTCTCTTTTTTTTTATTACTATTATTCACTCCATGAATTCTCTTCGTGAATAACCAGTAATCTAATCTATGCCTGGTAAATAGAAATTTCAAATTAAAAACTAAATTAAAAATTAAAAACCTTGTAAAATCAAAATTCGAAACTTAAACAGTGCGTAAAAAAAAACTACAATCTCATTCAGTACACTAGTCTGAAGGCACGAGGCTGCTTTTAAATTCAATAATCATTTAACTACATTTACACTAAATAAAACTTTAGGTAACGTTCATCCAAAGTAATGGTCCAGAGAATAATTCACAAATACTTGAGTTAATTAGAACTGATAATTATTTACCTATTTCATATCTCTAGGAGTACCTCAGGTTAACCAGTAGTAATAACCAAGCTGTATGGTATCGCATTTAATCATCTAAAATGGCTGCTCAGACGGCCGGTGCTAGTGAAATTTATTTCAGTATGTCAACTCTCATACTGGCGAAATTCTCGCTTGACGCTTTATTTGTTGATTATAGCTAAATAACACAAAATTTCTTGGACTCATGTCCAGGACATGACATTTTTACATCATCTATCATAAATAAATACTATGGACACTATATTCAAAACTCAATTCACTGAAATTTCTATCGATGTGTTTTATCTAAACTAAATACCTTAGAATCAGAATTACTTCGACACTAAAGTAAACTGCTTACAAAATCGTAATTCGGGGATCATCCTCCTCGATGGAAGCCAGTCGCCAAGCTGGTTTGAGTTGGCAATTCATTCAGATGAGACTTCACAGTCTTAACGTCGTGATGACGTAATATTAAAGTTTACAGCAAACTCTTTTCCAATTTGTGGGTAACTAAATACGAAATATAAATGTAATTCAAATATTAATTGCCTTGATACAATGTCAATTATTATCGCACGAGATCGTAATGATCTCGATTTAACCTCTACTCAAATGGAATACAACATAATATTATAGCCAAAATAACAGATCTAAGAGTTCACCCAGAACTAATGTTATTCAATGTACCCACACAATAGGTGTCAAAACAGATTTAGCAATATCCAAAAGTTCTTTGCTGCACGTTATCTTTATAGCTTAACAAGAATGGATCTCAAGTACATGCTAACTTTGATTAAAGTAGTCAATCTCTTTTGAACTTAGTAAACGGAATACTCTTTGTTTAAAAGTTTTGCAGGTACGACACAGAGAATTGTGTCTACTTAGTGTATAACTACTTAGTGAACAATATTTTTCTCGTGTTAAAAAAATATTGTTTTCCTGGGTTCATTTTCACTTCTGAAGTTGTCACGAATTCCCGTTAAGGTCTATATATTCCATGACTAGATACAACCTAAGACAGATTGACTAACTACGGATCTTTATTTGGAAGTTCATAAAACTACACGTGCGCATAGAACGGGCATATTTTTGGGTAGTAGCGAACAACTTCGCTACCCACAATGTACCTTAAAGAAATCCTGCAATAGCACACTAACACATGTGTTAAAGATTACTCTTAAAATGCATCAGAGATTAAATAATAAATAAATAATAAATTGGAACGATACAACAAAGGACTTACTGGCATTTCAGCTATCATCTCGCACACACTTTACTTTCCAACACCACGTCTCAACTCACCCTATACACAAAAGTATAACACTGTATATATTATGATATATAAGAATGTACACAGCACAGGCGTGCACCTCTGATGGCGAGCGATACTCAACTTTTTTGTTTACAGAATGACGCCCGTATTTATACACAATGTCTTTTTCGCCTACCCTCTACCAACTCTGAATTCATTAATAGTGCAATACCAACATGAAATCAGTATTGCCATTCTATAAATAATAAATAAATGTTGCCAGTCGAACACACGATCACGACACTTGCATAACTAATTTGCCTTTACTTACACAAGTATTAAACTAATTGTAGGCATCAGAAGCTAAACCTTTAAATGTAATTGTAGTATTTTTTTGGATAATTAATAATTTATTTAATATTTACTATTACTATTCTTGCTGCTTGGTTAGCATAGTCGACTGCGGATCACGAGGTCCTGGGTTTGATTCCCGGTCGGGCCTTAAAAGTTAGGTATTGGGTTTTTCAATTAAGAAATTCTCAGTGCCAGCCCAGAGTTGGAAGTTGGCGGTGTGTCACCCCCGTGCCTCGGAGAGCACGTTAAGCCGTTGGTCCCGGTTATTATCACTGACATGATAATAGTCGTTAAAAGCCCGCCAACACGCATTGGAGCAGCGTGGTGGGTCTAAGCTCTAATTCCCGCTCTCCTATGAGAGTGGAGGCCTGTGCCCAGCAGTGGGACGTTAATACGCTGTAGTGATGATGATGATTCTTGCTACCCACTTGCACTTGCATATTTTTTATGTTTATTGCAATTTCTTGTAACTTATATAAAGTAACATGGTTCTTTATGTTTTGTTATACTTATTTAAAGAATAATTATTATTTTGAGTAATATATTTAACATGCTATAGTGTAACAAAGCTAATAATATTAATAGCAAGATAATACAATTTATAGTGTATCACCAGTGTAATGTTTTCAGTATTCCAATAATTGTCTTGTTTGGTATGGCAACAACTCTTCAAACAAAACTTCTTCTTGAAAATTGGTATTTAGTCAAAAAAAATTGAAAAGAAGGCTGTGAAAGAGTAGCAGACAGACAGCAGGCACTCTTTTGCATCTGTGCTATTATTATGGATTTTTATTATAATTTGTATATAATTAACAAGGCAAGTAACTTACATCACTAACATTTGAATTCAATATGCAACTTACAAGACTGTTTACATTACGTAAGTTACTCATATATGCGAGTTACGTGAGAAAAACTTACAAGTGTAATCATGGTCTAACAGTTAAATGTGACAGTGTGTTTATCTGTCTACTGCCTTTTCACGGCCCATCTATTCAAATATTTTTGACGAAATTTAGCACAGAGAAGGTTTCCATTCTGGGGAAGGGCTATTTCAACTAATCTTAATCCTTAACACACAAAATTGCATCATCTTGTTATATCTAAGTGAGTATTCAAAAGAAGTAAAATCAGGGTCATAATTGAGTTCTAATTTCTTATCCACTCACCCTAGCAAAGTTAGCAAAGTCCAACAATACAAAATCCACTGGCAGTAGTCTGCATAGCAAGCTTGAACTAAAAATAAAATCACAAATTCTGTATCGAACTGCAAAACCTGTGCTTAGTATGGAAGTTTGTATGAAACACTGGGGCTGATTCTGTAGTGCACAATCTCTAAACTAAACTAAAATGACAATATCAAAAATAATGCTAACCCTTTTATAATACTCCCTGCGGAAAAGGGACAGAACTAGATTCAAAGCTGTCATTTTAGTTTAGTTTAGAGATTGTGTTACATTATACAGAATTGGCCAAAATTACTTGTGAATATAAATTGTAACAAATGAAATTATGGCAAACTAGATATCTATGATAACATCCACACTCAGTGCACTTTTGTACTATAATTGATGTTTTAAATTAAAGTATACGTAAGAATGGCATCCTGAACCAGTGGTTGATTCACTTGGCATTTTAAAAGCATTTGTAAAAGTTTATGCGATTTAACTTTTAGGGTGGAGTCGAAAAAATATGGATATGCACCAGGGATCTGCTGGAAGATCAAAACACCGAGGCCCGCCACGCAGCGCTAGGGCTCCTGCGTTGCATCGTGGAGGGACAATCTGATCTGCTCATCATGCGCACTATACTGTTCCAATTCCTGCAGAGGACACATAGCAATCACCCCCCTGAGGATTACCAGCTGCGCTTCAAACTCCTATACGCACTGCTTAACACCGGCAAGGATATTAAGTGTCTTGAGGAAATGGTGAGTTTCTTTATTCACAAAATATATTATCGAAATCATATTTTGCAAAGGACTACATTTCATGACCTTATTAAAGTTAAATTCTGTCTGTTATTACATACTAAAATATATAAAATGAGATAATGAAATTTTTCTGCTGGAAAAGGCCTATATATAGAGGCTATACATATATAGTTTAAGCAGTTTTTTTAATTTAAAACGAATAACCAAATTATTATTTTTATGCCGATGTTCAAGTCTTTAACTTCAAAAACATAGACACTAAAAACTTTCATGTACGCTTCTGGCCCCCATTTCGCCACCTTTGGGGTGGATTTTCGTAAACAAGCTATAATACAGGTTTTTATTAATCAAAACTAATAACTTAAATGCAGATTTTCATGTCTTGTACTTCAAAAACATAGGATTTTCATGCAAATTGTCAACCCCCATTTCACCTGTTTAGGGGTGAATTTTTCTTGAAACCGTTTCTTAACTGATGTCTACCCCATAGAAGAAACCTACCTTCCAAATTTCAGCGAGAAATGAGTGGTATTCCGATTTTATATACAACAATATTCCAGATTGGCCCATTCCTTCTGGAATGGCTACCACAGCTGCAGGCCCCTGCACACATTCTGGAGTTTGTGAATCTTATCATCAATATAGTCAAGTTCAACGCCGCCTATTTGGAGGAAAACATTGTGCATGGAATTGTAGAGTAAGTACTTACATTTATTCCATAGCATAGAGGGTTAACCTGGTAGAGGTATGGCAGTTATATCCATACTTCCATACTTAATATTATAAATGCGAAAGTGTGTCTGTCTGTCTGTCTGTCTGTCTGTCTGCTACGCTTTCACGGCCCAACTACTCAACCGATTTTGATGAAATTTGGTACAGAGATAGGGTACATCCCGGGGAAGGACATAGGCTACATTTTATCCCGGAAAATTGAAGAGTTCCCGCGAGAATTAAAAAAAAACAATCCACGCGGACGAAGTCGCGGGCATCATCTAGTTAATCATAAATCCCTAATCAGTTTCTACATGGGATTCTACTAGCAATAACATTTCCATTTAGAAGTTTGAAAAGTTCTGACAAAAATAGTCTTGATATATTTATTTATTTTAAAAGTTTAAACTAATATGTTGATTTTTTTACGTTAAATTAATTATTTTATTTTTAAGACAATATTTATGTTTCCTAGTTGATAGTTGATAGTTTTTGATTATTAAAAGAAGATAATAAATGAAAAAAGAACAATACAGAGAAGAAATGGCGGATATCATACTTCATACTATTGGAAGGTCTTATTTTGGTTTGTTGATTTATTAGTTTGTTGGTTTGTCCTTCAATCACGCCGCAACAAAGCAACGGTTTGACGTGGTTTTTTTGCATGGATATAGTTGAGGACTTGGAGAGTTAAGGAGCTCCTATGGGAATCAAAAAACTTATTCCACGCGAACGAAGTCGCGGGCATCAGCTAGTGACAAATAAATTTTTCCTTCCAGCAACGCGTGTCACTTATGTGTATACTCGACGGACGCAGGCGTGGTGCAGGGCTGCCTCTCGCTGTTAGAAGCTGTGGTCTCTTACTCGCTGCTGCCGAGAGCTGCGCTCGCGACCTTTGTGGCAGCCCTGTGCAGGACTGTCATTATTGAAAACTACTGTCAGAACAGTTGGAAGGTCAGTTCTTTAATTTAAACTTATCTGGCTTGGTGGCCAAATTTGGAACTAATTTTTATGACTGTTTAGTTTTATGTTTTTATTTTATTTTTAATATTCGAACATGCTAACCACTAAACCAGCGAGGCAGTTAAAATTAACGTAATAATGTGAGCATGTATGTATGTATGTATGTATGTATGTATGTATGTATGTATGTATGTATGTATTGCAGCTGATGCGTTGCGTGGTGGGCGCGGACATGGGCCACGCGGCGCTGCAGCAGATGGTGGAGCTGGTGCACGCGGCGGGCGAGGCCGCGGCCGAGGACGACGAGAGCGCGGGGCTGGCGCGCGGCGCCGTGTTCTACATCAACATGGCGCTGTGGGGGCCGCGCCGCGTGCACACCCTGCACGTGTCCTATCTGGCGGTGCTGCCCGCGTTCCTGAAGGTGACAACCCTACAACACTATGCCCGCGTTTCTGAAGGTGACAACCCCAGAACCCTATGCCGGCGTTTCTGAAGGTGACAGCCCTACAACACTATGCCCGCATTTCTGAAGGTGACAACCCTACAACCCTATGTCCGCGTTTCTGAAGGTGATAGTGAATAGGCAACCTCTAGGCGAGCGCGCTGCATCACTACTTCCAGCAAGTTTGAAAACCTCCCTGGTGTAGTGTTGAGCGCTGCGGTGGTCCCTAGTTCGATCCCGACAGGGCCAATTTGGGAACTTATAATTTCTAAATGTCCCTCGTCTGGCTTCGGCCGATACGATGCCGTGTAGAAGCCGAATAGGGGTATGGCTTAATATAACTGCCATGCCCCTACCAGGTTAGACCGGTACTATCTTAGACTGCATCATCACTTGCCATGAGGCAAGATCGCAGTCAAGGGCTAACTTGGAGTGGAATAAAAAAAATGTTCACAACTTCTTAAGATAAAAAAAAGACGTGTGGCACTCGGAGACTGCCGCGGTAAAGCTATTGCATAGCATTTTTTATCAACTTACTATGACTACTTGTGTTGTTGACTTCAAGTCCGGGTGTCCAAGGGGAATCAAAAAACCTCAGAGGTTTTTACATTCCCTTTGGACACCCGGACTATTGAAAACATAATTTTTTAAAATTATTTCGCCTTTATATTTTCAACAACTTGAAGTCAACAACACAAGTAGTCATAGCAACCAAAGTGTTAGGTTTTTTTTCGTTACGGAATTTCTGGATTCGGTCTCCACGCTCAAGGCCCGCGATAGAAGCTATGCAATAGCTTAAAAATGAAAATGTCGTAAATATTTATGGATATGTCTTAAATAATCCTTATATCTTTTGCAGGCGCTGGCCGGTCGTCACCTGGTAGTAACCTACGAAGTGGTTGTAGCATTAGAGAGCTTAGTGGCGCGAGTGCCGATGGAACTGCATGAAGTCACGTGGGACATAGTACTGGATATCATCAGAGCTGTGCTGCAGCAAGACAGTGAGTACTAACTATTTAACCAAACAACTAATAATACCTAGTAAATAAGTAAATTAAATAATAAAAAACCGGTCGAGTGCAAGTCAGACTCACGCACAAAGGTTGCTGTACCAACACACAATATAAATCATAAGAAGTCCTCCGGGTTTACACGTAGATTTTGACGAGAGCTGACGATTGAAACTTGAATGAACGTCGTAGCTTCACCGAGTCGTAAGTTATAATCATCATAATCATAATCATAATCATATTTATTTTGCAAGAATATGGTACATGCAATATATAATTACATAGATGTTAAATTACAGCTATAGTCTACATATTCTGCCAAGCTTGGCGTGCAAAAATATTTTAAGTGTTTGATTAATATTATTAGACCGAAAGGACGGAAATACAAACTTTCAATTTCATTGCAACATGGAAACATAAAAATTCATTTTAACATGTCAAAAATAAATATAAGTAAAAAATGAAGTCACAATTGAAATTAATAATAAAAATAAAAAACCTAGAAGAATAATCAAATGTCATATGAATAAATTAAATGCGAAACAATTCAAATACCTAAAAATACAGAAAATAGGTCAGTTAAATTTCTCAGTCAAGTAGTCATTCAACTTATAATACATTTTGTCTAGAAGCATATCAAATAAAGCTTTCTTAAATCTCGCAAGAGGAAAATCTTTTATTGAATCAGGCAAGTGGTTATAAATCCGTACAGCCATGCAGTATGCATTTTTTTTTGTAACCGCTAGCTTCTGCATAGGAACGCATAACTTGTGTTTACGCTTGTTTCTAGCACTTCTCATTGTAATTTCGCTTTTAAATAGGTGTGGGTTTTTTTTAACAAACACACACATTTCGTAGATATACAAGCTAGGTAACGGCAATACTTTCAGAGATTTGAACAGTGGTCTACAGCTGTGAAACATATCTACGCCGTACAGAGCCCTGATGCATTTCTTTTGCACCTTAAATGCCCTTTCCCATTCTACAGAGTTACCCCATAGTATAATGCCATATCTCAAAATGGAAGATACATATCCATGGTATGCCATGAGAGCGGCCTCATGGGTTGTTGTTTGTTTAAGACGTTTTAGTACATATACAAATTTATCTAATCTATTACACACTGCTTGGATATGAGCTTTCCAGTCACAGTACCTGTCAATAGTTATGCCTAAGAATTTAGTTGATTCGACCTTATGAATTACATTTTGATTATATTTAATACTGTAATCAAAGCCACTACTGTTGTGTGTTAGGAATTGTATGTAATTAGTTTTTTCTAAGTTTATTTGCAGATTATTAGCATTTAGCCAGTCTATTACTTTCGCCAGAGAATTGTTAGTTTCTACTAAACTAAATGGAAATCTCGATTCGCAGCAGAATGACCTTTCAAATGGCGGGCTTCCCCCTCCGCCGCGCGCGATGAGTTACAGTCTGTAATAAATTCTTTGATTCTTTAGCTTTCCAGTGGTATAATTGAAATTTGGATGGGGATGATAGATATGCAGCTGCAGCACTAGACTGTATCCCCCGATTTTGTTATCAATCGTTTTTAGGGTTCCGTAGCCAAATTTGGCAAAAACGGAACCCTTATAGATTCGTCATGTCTGTCTGTCTGTCTGTCTGTCTGTCTGTCTGTCTGTCTGTCTGTCTGTCCGTATGTCACAGCCACTTTTTTCCGAAACTATAAGAACTGTACTGTTGAAACTTGGTAAGTAGATGTATTCTGTGAACCGCATTAAGATTTTCTTACAAAAATAGAAAAAAAACAATAAATTTCAGGGGTTCCCCATACTTAGAACTGAAACTCAAAAATTTTTTTTTCATCTAACCCATACGTGTTACGTATCTATGGATAGGTCTTCAAAAATGATATTGAGGTTTGTAATATCATTTTTTTCTAAACTGAATAGTTTGCGCGAGAGACACTTCCAGAGTGGTAAAATGTGTGTCCCCCCCTGTAACTTCTAAAATAAGAGAATGATAAAAATAAAAAAAAAATATGATGTACATTACCATGCAAACTTCCACCGAAAATTGGTTTGAACGAGATCTAGCAAGTAGTTTTTTTTTAATACGTCATAAAGCGTAAATCGCAACTTACCTTTCATTCAATCAACTCAAATATTTAAAATAAAAATATTTTTAATAATTTAAAAGTTACTACAGGTTTGTACGGAACCCTCGGTGCGCGAGTCCGACTCGCACTTGGCCGGTTTTTTTTTTTGAATTGCGTCCCTATGGAAGCAATTTTAAAAACGTTTTCACGTCAAAAAACAACATACAACATGCACTATGTTCGGCAGAAGCGTTCGACCCGCCGAACGAGCTGATCCACAACCGGGTGCACGCACTCATCACGTCTATAGAGCAACTGCACGAAGCCGGCCAGTATCTAGGCGACACCGAAGCCCTATTGGACCTCATCGATTCGTGCGGGCACGACCGACCGGTGAGAGGCCTGCTTTACTTGTAAACTCAAACTCAAGTCTTTTTATTCAAGTAGACTTTGATAAGTGCTTTTGAATCGCGTTGTGAATCTACCATTCAGATATAGACTGATTTTATATTCTGCTGCATCTATATCCATACTAATATTACAAATACTGTTACAATTTAATTTTAATTTATTTATTTATTTACGAAAGTGTGTCTGTCTGCTACGTATTCGCGGCCTATCTTTTCAACCGACTATGATGAAATTTGGTATTGAAATAAGGCTTAGTTCGTATCCCGGCGAAGGATATAGGACTTTTTCCAGAAAATTAAGGAGTTCCCGTAGGAAATAAAAAAACTTAAACCACGCGGATTTGCAATATTAGTATGATATAATATTGTTTGTTTATCAGGAAGCGTCAACGATGCGGCTAATAACAGAGAGGTTATCGGCCTTGGGCGGCGGGGACGCGGGCGCGGCGTTGCGGATAGCAGAGCGATACGTGCGGCTAGAGTCGCGCCTGACCGTGCGGTTACACGCGCTTTCCACACTAGTGACCTATATCAAGAGGCACAGGTAAGAAACAACGCTGAGAACGGGCCTATTGTTCATGCCATGTGAAATGAATCAATGAAATATTAGATTTACATCACTGTTGTCTAAAAGTAAAGTACGTCATTACATTCATAAGGCTTAGCGGGGTTGTAAAAGAAATTCATCACCCCCATCGGTTATTATGTGATTTGAAGTTAGAAGGTCCCGCATCCAAAGAAAATTCTGTTCATTCCAAAGTTCAAATCTGAGGTCCAAGTGTTGCTGTCTCACTTCATCGTATGACGGACGTCCCTCTCACTCGCGTTATTAGAATTTAGCTATCTCGCTTCGATGAGTGATGGCGTTCCTTTGACTCGCCAGAACCCGTGAAGCAAGCAGCAGAGACCAATTTGTATCGAATAAAAAAAATTATGAGACTCAAAATATAAGTTAAGGTTAACTTTAAACAGTACCCATGCGCATACACATTTCCTTAGTAAATTTCCTAAAGCTCTTTTTGTCGTATAACCAGACTGACGCACGGCGAGGAGCTATCGGAGCGCGTGGGCGGTACGGTTGCGGGCGCGTGCGCACTGGACGCGGACGTGTCCATCCGCGCTGCGGCCGCGAGGGCGTTACCTGACCTGGCCAAGATGTGCTCCTCGGATGCTTGTGTGGACCTCATCGATCAGCTCGAGAAGGTACAACCATAAACAGTAATTTAAAAAAAACTTTTTCATCCCACCATCTCGGAAAGAGTATTTTTAATCTTCGATATCTGAATGCAAAAGCCGTTATTATCCTCTTGAGGATAAAGTAAATTGAATTTAGAACATCGTCTGCACGTTAGTAAATATCACTCGTCTATGAAGTTTGTGAATTCAAAACATCATTAAAACCTATTTACTTCTACCTCTATGGTGCCGAATTTCCATCCAACCTTTTTTAATTTGTTAAAAACTCACACTCGTAACCTTCTTGGTGTACTTTTTTAATTTGCTTTGCGCGTGTTAAATTTTAAGTAAAGGCCAAAGTAATTAAAATCAAGCAAAGCATCTGCTGTATCATTTTAAACTTAGAATCCTAATCATCTAACTGGCTTCTATGATAATTTGGGAGCTAATAACCTAACCCTTATTTATATCTCAATAGCTAAAATTTAAATTAATTAGCAAAAGAGGGTAGGTAATAAATACAGAAGTAAAACCAACCAAGTCGAATAATAATTAATCATTTATTGAAGGATCTTAATACTTTAGTCTTATAGACCTATCTGTATTTTGTTGTATTTCTCGGCATAGGTCTATTTATGTTCAAAACGAATCTACCACCCGTTTCCAACGGTGTGTGGTTGTGTAGAAGAAAGGGCAAACAAACTACACAACACACATCTTTTAAAAGCATTACAACATTACATAATATCTAAAACATATTGGGTACACGATTATAACAAATAAGGCAAATGATTACATACAAGATAATTTACAATAGAATATAAGAATACTTAACTTTTGGACAGCCTGCCGCCGGTGTTTATGATGGCCGTCTCTGTTTCGAAGTCAGTATAATGAATCCTCCCCCTTCGGTGTAAGGCACTTTTATAAATTCTGCCATCATAAACAAGCGGAAGTGGACCGTCCCGCGATCTTAATATTATTCATTATTTATTTTAGGTTTGTTGACAAAAGGTATGTTGACACACCCAACTTAGAATAATAAAATCATTGATATGTCACGGTTTACATATTAGTAATTTACAATAATAATAAGAGACTTACATTGTCGGATTACATAATCTAAGATATTATTTCACATGATACCGATTGCCAACTGTATGTTGACGACAGCCTAGTATGATGACATTCTTAGTGTATTGACAGTAAGTATTTAATTTACAATAAATAATTTTAGTTAAATATATCGATAATTTATACAATATTATTTTCCATATTGTCTCATTCCTAGATACCAAATTAAACAAGAGTAAACACTAATGATTGTACATTATGGTATTGTATAATGACAGTAAGAAACTAAGAACATTGACATTGTATCATGTCGCGGAATAAGTATTCCGTTTAAGGTATTACTACAATAATATTTGACACGGCCAGACTGACAAGTACTTCGCTCCCGAAGTACATAGGGAAAGAGAGAGCGAGAGAAAAAAATAATATATATTATATAAGCACATTTGTCCCATTTGGGAATCATAACGTTTGTCTCACATGGGAATCCTAACATGTGTCTCGTATGGGAATCTTATCAACGTCCCCTACGGGATTTTTAGCATTTGTCTCATATGGGCATCTTATCAATTTCCCTTAAGGGAATTTTAGCATTTGTCTCACATGGGCATCTTATCAATGTCCCTTACGGGAATCTTAGTATTGGTCTCATATGGGCATCGTACCGATATCCCTTACGGGAATTTTAGCATTTGTCTCATATGGGCATCTTATCAATGTCCCTTACGGGAATCTTAGCATTTGTCTCATACGGGAATCTTAAGATATACTTCATACTTCATAGCCGAAAAAGAAAAAAAAAAAATAGATATTTTTTTGTTGCTCTCTGACTGAGCTCACTAGGATAGCAATGTGGATTATTAGTAACACATAATATAGCTGTTAAGTAGTAGATTAATAATGGTCGTTGTAAATATATATATTTTTTTTAAATTTTAAGTATAATTTTGTTAATAGGTATAAGATAGATTAGAGTACACTGCCGCATTAGGACTCCCCTGTAAGGACAATGCACATTATGGTATAATAATATATAATAATAATAATAACATTTGTCTTATGGGGGATTTTGTTGGGGATTTGCCCCGTATGAAAATCTTAACATTTGACCCATATGAGAATCTTAACATTTGACCCATATGAAAATTTTAACATTTGACCCATATGAGAATCTTAACATTTGAGCCATATGAGAATCTTAACATTTGACCCATATGAGAATCTTAACATTTGATCCATATGAGAATCTTAACATTTGACCCATATGAGAATCTTAACATTTTGTCCCATACGAGAATCTTAGAATTTGTGCCAATAACATCATTTAGCATAAACTATTAGTATGTTTTATTACCATTCGGCCATCTTGATAAGTACTTCGTTCCCGAAGTACATAGGAAAATAGAAAACTGCAGCCCGTGAAATTATACGGCAACAAAGTACCGGCACACAAAAAAAAAAAATTTATAAGATTGTGCTATTCGCACAACAAAATTCAATGATTCAATGTCAATGTTACTGTCATAAAAACTAGGGTAACTAGATATCAGAATAAAAATTAGAATACAATAATAAAATTTGTCCTATTTGTCAATCCAGCAATCGTACTGCATATAATATTATTATTTCATCATAGACCATAAAGATTATCTACAATGATCCTTCAAAAGAAGCATTTTGTTCCACCCACTCACCTGGCCAAATTCGAAGTTTTTCTTTTGCAACAATGATACTTCTCAAATTTCCTTCACCTCTTAAGGAGAATCTATCATTTGGTAAAACCTCTGCTATTTGGTACGGACCCTTATATTTTGGACTAAGTTTATCATTGCGTCGATGATCTTGGCGAACATAGACAGTGTCGCCTATTTCGAAACTTTTATTGTTTCGGCGGGTAGTATCAAAATGCTCCTTAAACTTACTAGCAACGTTTACAAGGCGCTGTCGAGCAATTTCACGATCACTCTGTATATCAATAGTTGGTTGTATAGACTCATGTACAACATCAGTCAGTCGAGCCTGTACGGAAGGCAGGTTACCCTCTTTACCAATTAATAGCCGGATTGGGGAAAACCCTGTACTTTGTTGAATAGTGGTGTTAAGAGATTCCTGTACCTTCCAAAGAACGTTCGGCCATTCTTCCTGACCACGAACCGTTGTGGTTAGCATATTTGTTATGGTAGCAACATATCTTTCGACTTGGCCATTGCTACGAGGTGTACCGGTAGCAATCATATGGTGTTCGATTTGTAATTCCCTAAACAAAGCTCTTACTTGGCTTGAAGAGAAATTTGTACCTCTATCGGTAATAATCAGCCTAGGTGTGCTAAAAAGTGTTACAACTTCTCTGAGGTTAAATACTAATTCTGGACCGCTCAGACTTTTTAGAGGTTTCATGATACAGAATTTAGTAAAACCGTCTATTACAATGAGGACATATTTATATCCATTACTAGACACCTTAAAGGGGCCGGTGCAATCCATATGCAAAGTATCAAAAGGGATAGACTTCGGTATCGGATGTAAGTACCCTTGTTTAGGTCCGGAATGGCTTTTTCGAGATACACAAATTAAACAATGCGATAGGTATTTTCTGACAAAGTTAGACATACTGGGAAACCAAAAATATTCTTGAATTTTATGAAGAGTTTTTTCGTACCCGACATGACAGTTATCATCATGATACAGTCGTAATATACTGAGCCGATAGCCTTTGGGAATATACAGTTTAGGTTTACTTCCTAAACTGGGTTTATAATGTAACAAATTGTTGATAACTACGTATCGGCTAGTGTCTACTTCATTACTATGGGATTCAAGTTGTGCAATGATAGTTTGAGTTTCATCGTCGTTACGTTGAGCGACCTGAAGCCATGACGGCGCAACATTTTCGTTATCATCATTAATCAGGTTAATTACCAAGGGGGTGGTTAATTTAGATTTAACTGGATTACGACTGAGGTAGTCTACATGTTTTACATATTTCCCTTTTTCATAGCAGATTGTGAATTGAAAATCCTGCATATAGGACCACCATCTTGCTAGACGTGGTGTAAGGTCCTTTTTTACTATTGTAGACTTGATGGCATTACAATCTGTCACAATGGTGAAAGGTACTCCCAACAAATACACTCGGAAATGTCTAAGGGCATTGTATATGGCTAATGTTTCTAAGTCATATGAACAGTATCTTGATTCGGCAGGGGAGGTTCGCTTACTGAAATATCCTATTATATGGATTTGATTGCCAGCTTTTTGCATCAGGATTGCACCGTAACCAATAGAGCTTGCATCAGTATGCAATTCGGTGGGTAAGTTGGGATCATATATAGCTAACAGTGGTTTTGATATTAAGTGTTGTATTACATAATCCCTAGCTTCTTCCTGCTCCTGACCCCATTCCCATTTCACATTACTTTTGGTTAGTTTAGTTATAGGAACTGTTCGTGAGGCGAAATTGGGAATAAATTTTCGAAAATAGCTGGCCAATCCCATAAATTGCCGAACTTCTCTAACATTACTAGGAGTGGGAGCATTTGTGAGAGCCGACACCTTATTGTGACTGGGCTGAACTCCTTCTTCGGAAATGTGTCTACCAAGGTATTCTATTTCTGTCACAAAAAATTTACATTTGGACAAATTAATGGTAAAACCTGCAGAACTTAAGGCCTCGAGGGTTTGTTCTAGGAAACTTAATCCCTCCGATTCAGTTTTAAAAGGAATTAGTAAATCGTCCATATACACTAACAGGAACTTTAAATACTGAACCGCTTTACATATAGCCCTCTGAAACACGGACGGTCCATTACAAATACCAAAAGGCATTTTTAGAAACTCATAATGGCCGTCCGGGGTTACAAAAGCCGTATACTTTATCGAGTCCTTAGCCATGGGGATTTGATGGAAACCATTTTTCATGTCAATAGATATAAAATACTTGGATTTTCCCAATTTGTCTATCTGGTCCTCAATGAGAGGGAGAGGGTACCTTTCTTTTTCAACTAATTTGTTTAGAGCTCTGAAATCAATGCACATTCGAACACTTTCCTCGATCCTTTTTTTTTACTAAAAGAATTGGACTTGCAAAAGAAGAGTCGCTTTCCCGAATTATATTTTTATGTAACAATTCTTTAACCATTTCTTTCACCCTCTCTCTCTCAACGGGGGCCAACCTATATGGACGATAATAAACAATGTCGTCCTTTTTAAGGCGTAAAGACATTTCACCGGTAGTAACAGTTCCTATATTATCAGGCGAAGGTAACACAGAGGGGAATTTTTTAAATATGTCTGTTATTTTAGTCTGTAAATCGACGTCTAAGTGACTTATTGAGCTACTCAAATTTTGTAAATTATTATCGGAGCAATGTTGGGACACCTGGTTGACTTCATTGTTTGACCGAGATAACGGAATACGCATCAATCTACATCCATTTGAATCTATCACAACAGCAATATCTGGATATTGAATTATATTTCTGCCAATTAGACAGTCGTAATGAAAGTCTTTTTCCCTCACCACATTAAATTCTATTTCTAAATTTACTTCATCAATTTTTACAGGGACTGTTACTTTAGCAATTACGTATAATTTTCCATTACCTATCCCTTCCAACAATGTAGAACAAGGATGCAGTGTACAGCCTAACCGTCTTGCAACAGAGTCTTTTATAATGCTACAATTTGCACCGGTATCAATAAGGGCCGCCACAGGCATGTCTTTAATAAAAACTTCAGTTAGCTTTAAGTTAGTTTTAGTAATACAATTGACATCGTTTGTTTTAGGAGGATTCTGCATATCATGTTGCTTTTTATAGCACATAGATTCATCATGATAAGGCTTGTGACAATAAGTACACGCAGGTAAGTGTGATGACAGTAAGGGGGAATTTGGTCGGGGGTTATTGGGATTTTGTGGCCTTAGATTATGAAAAAAATTATTCCCCTTTGAAAATCTGCGTTTAGGGCAATTGGTCCAGGTATGATTTCGGGTTTTACAAACATTACACCATTTAGTGTGTGTTTCCTCATATCTAGGTCTTTTTGTAAAGGAGCTAGTAGACTGCTGGTCTTTATCTGTGGTTTTATCAAAGGGGCGCTTTTTTGGTATTTTAGAATATGTAGTAAATAAGGATATTAATTCCGCGGTAGTTTCTACACGACTATTATGGGAAGCCATTCGTACATTTATGTCGGTTATTCCCCCACATACAAGCTCGACTAACTGTTGCTCAGTAAAAGCTACTTTAGTATTTTTTAACAGTCTAATTTTCTCTCTGGCGAATTCACAATAGGAGTCAGCCGTTTCCGACGTTAAAAGTACCGCTTTTGTTAATTTATCCGATAAGTTCCTTTTTTCAGGATACAAATCTATAATAGTTGACTTAAAATTTTCCCACGTTCTACCCTCATCGGGGTCCCATGTCTCGTACCACAATAGAGCAGAGCCCCTAAGGGCCTTACCTGCTTTAGCGACAGTTGTTACGCTAGTCCAGTTGAGGTCCACGGCAATCGAGTCGATGGCAGTAGTACACCAACTCTCGGCGCCTTTATCATTCTTGTCGGGATCGAAGGGTGGCAGTACCACATCGTCTCCCCGACGACTGCTGGTTACTGCATCCTTAATAGCCTTGAGTAATTCGACAACGACCGGATCCATCCTAAAACACACAATGATAAAAATACGATTAGTTTATGCTAAGACTCGTGGGGTAATCCCACTTCTGATGTTAAATTTTAAGTAAAGGCCAAAGTAATTAAAATCAAGCAAAGCATCTGCTGTATCATTTTAAACTTAGAATCCTAATCATCTAACTGGCTTCTATGATAATTTGGGAGCTAATAACCTAACCCTTATTTATATCTCAATAGCTAAAATTTAAATTAATTAGCAAAAGAGGGTAGGTAATAAATACAGAAGCAAAACCAACCAAGTCGAATAATAATTAATCATTTATTGAAGGATCTTAATACTTTAGTCTTATAGACCTATCTGTATTTTGTTGTATTTCTCGGCATAGGTCTATTTATGTTCAAAACGAATCTACCACCCGTTTCCAACGGTGTGTGGTTGTGTAGAAGAAAGGGCAAACAAACTACACAACACACATCTTTTAAAAGCATTACAACATTACATAATATCTAAAACATATTGGGTACACGATTATAACAAATAAGGCAAATGATTACATACAAGATAATTTACAATAGAATATAAGAATACTTAACTTTTGGACAGCCTGCCGCCGGTGTTTATGATGGCCGTCTCTGTTTCGAAGTCAGTACAATAATGAATCCTCCCCCTTCGGTGTAAGGCACTTTTATAAATTCTGCCATCATAAACAAGCGGAAGTGGACCGTCCCGCGATCTTAATATTATTCATTATTTATTTTAGGTTTGTTGACAAAAGGTATGTTGACACACCCAACTTAGAATAATAAAATCATTGATATGTCACGGTTTACATATTAGTAATTTACAATAATAATAAGAGACTTACATTGTCGGATTACATAATCTAAGATATTATTTCACATGATACCGATTGCCAACTGTATGTTGACGACAGCCTAGTATGATGACATTCTTAGTGTATTGACAGTAAGTATTTAATTTACAATAAATAATTTTAGTTAAATATATCGATAATTTATACAATATTATTTTCCATATTGTCTCATTCCTAGATACCAAATTAAACAAGAGTAAACACTAATGATTGTACATTATGGTATTGTATAATGACAGTAAGAAACTAAGAACATTGACATTGTATCATGTCGCGGAAAAAGTATTCCGTTTAAGGTATTACTACAATAATATTTGACACGCGCACCATTTTCTTTCACGTCATGTCATTTCCTCGCTGAGGTGGGATGAAAATTTACGTGTTGCACTCGAGTGAAAAGATTTTTCACCTCGTGCTCTTTTGATTCCCTCGCTGACGCTCAGGATTCCTTCGCTTGCTCGGTCACCAAAATTGAGCACGCGGTTAAAAAACAACTTTTCACTCTTGTATAACAAATAACTATTTTACTCTCAGTTGACTTTTACAAGTGATTTTGAATAGTCGAATGAATCTACTACTGGTTCGGAATGACATTCCTACCGAGAAGAGCCAGCAAGAAACTAGGTGGTTGCTCTTTTGAAAAAATTAATTTACAATTTCATCACTCCATACTAATATTATAAATCCGAAAGTGTGTCTGTCTATCTGCTACGCTTCCACGGCCCATCTTTTTAAGTAATTTGGTACTGGGATAGGTTGTATCCCGGAAAATTAAAGAGATCCCGCGGGAATTTTAAAACATGTTGGAAAAATTAATCTCATCGAACAAACCCTGACTTATGATGGGATCACATCTAAAATTTACTGTCTTATAGTTGAATAATGTGCCAAAATAATTTTGTACATTTTCAGTGACCTTTCTTTGAGTAACTATGCTATTCCAATACAAATGATCAAACATCCTGTTTATACTTACTACCTACTAGCTAATGCCCGCGACTCCTTCCGCGTGGAACACATTTTTTTAAATTCCCACAGGAACTCCGAAATTTTTCGGGATAAAAAGCCCACGTCACTCTCCAGGTCCTCAATTATATCAATGCAATAAATCGCGTCGATCCGTTGCTTCGTTGCAGCGTGATTGAAGGACAAACCAATCAACCAACAAACAAACACACTTTCGCATTTATAATATTAAATATGATTCTTTTCAGATTCTGAACCGCCCTTTCGACATGTACGTAACAGAAGTATCGATCCCCGCCGATGCGGACACCTCAGACTTGCGTCTAGCGGCCACCGGGCTATTGGAGCTGTTGCACGACAAATTGTTGCGTTCGCCGGCCACGCACGCCGCGCGAGCCTTCCTCGTGCTGCTCGAACACCTGGACCACCACTACCGAAGACCGGCGTTGTTGCACCACCATCCTGACATACGGCTCAAGGTATTTTTTATATATAAATAATAATTTAGCGGGTACCCGGTGTGTGCTACTACGCTAAAAAAAGGAAACAGGAACAAAAAAAAATTACAAAATAAACCTTAACACTAAAGCATTAAAAAAGTTTAATTTCGAATGTAGCATATTTCTATTTGTAGTCCTTTTGTCTTCGTAAAAAAAATCTTACTTTTTCGTTACGGACGTTCTTTGCCGGCTATTTTTATAGAACAAAGAATTAGAATAAATCACAGGCTAGCGTTTGAAATTTGCAGCCCATCTATTTGGGCCGCAAATTCTAGAATCTAAAACTCTAGAACGTAGTTTGCATTAGGGCTGACAAAAATGTATATGAATGTATATATGTCAGAAATTTAATAAAACATGTCATTTCAAATTTAACCTAATTTTAGGTATACAGAAAATTAGTAAATTTTTTTTAATTCACAGTTCATTGCGTTTTGTTATAACATCTTTCTTGTTATTTACTAAAATAATTTATGGTGTAATAATGTGGTGGTACAGAAGTCGGAACCCTTTGTGCGCGTGACCGTTTTTTTTTCTAATTAGCACTTATTACCCGCAGATACTGGACATGCTATTCGGTCTACGCGCGAACTCTCTGAACTGCGTGGGGTTTTGCTACGAGAACAACCAGCCGGTGCACGGCGCGGCGACGTCCCGCGCGCGGCCCGTCTGCTCGCCCTTCCTAGTGGCCGAACCGCCCGCCCCCCGGGGCACCCAGCCGGCCGCGCTGAAGGAACTACCACCGGTAAGTTTTTTTCCCATCAAACATAAAGCACCATTTAGCATGTCAGCTTTATTTTTTACCTAACTTAACTACCAATTTTCATCCAAATTGATTGAACAGATAGGCTGTTAAATCATTTGCCGATTCAAAAGCACCTATAGTCCGTCAACTTATCTGGCCCGGTCACCGGTGGTCATAATAAGAACTAATTTTTGAGCCTGTTAAGTTTTTCTTTTGGAACGAAAGTTCCTTATGGGATGATGCGGAGAGGTACCCTAGCCGGCAATAAACATCTGAAATTGAGTAAGATTTTTTTACGAAGACAAAATATAAATATACTACATTCGAAATTAAACTTTAATGCTTTAGTGTTAAGGTTTATATTTTAACTAGCTGATACCCGCGACTTCGTCCGCGTGGATTGAGGAGTTTTAGTTCCCGCGGGAACTCTTTAATTTTCCGGGATAAAAAGTACCCTATTATTTAATCCGGACTTCTAACTTTACGTCTGCAAAATTTCAAAGCAATCGGTTCAGTAGTTACGGCGTGAAAGCGGAACAAACATACAAACAAACTCACTTTCCCATTTATAATATTAGTATAAGGATTATTTCTAGCCAGCAAAAAACATCTGAAATTGAGTAAGATTTTTTTACGAAGACAAAATATAAATATACTACATTCGAAATTAAACTTTAATGCTTTAGTGTTAAGGTTTATATTTTAATTTTTTTTCGTAAAAATAGAACTTAAAATTAACATTTATGTAATAAGGAACTTCGTTCCTATCTGGTATCCCACGACACAACACGTTTTTTTATATGTTTTAAACACTAAGCCTTCGTGGTTTCAGGGCGCTTGCCTGATACCGGTGGGGCGCGCGGCGCGCGCGCTGACGGCGGCGCTGGCGGGCGAGGCGGAGTGGTCGGTGTTAGCGCACATATTGCGCGCGCTGCCGCCGCTGCTGCACGCGCGCGCGCTCGCCGTGGGCCGCCGCGCGCAGGACCTGGATCTGCTCGCCTCCACACTCTGTGCCATGGTGAGTACAGTTTTTTGAAGTGAAACTTCTTTGCCCGCGTTGAGAACTTTTTGGTAGGAGGTAAACTTGTGGTCGAACGAACGACACCGTTCTTCTAAAGACAAAAAGTCTTAAGCATAAATATAGTACATTCGTAATTAAACTTTAACGCCTTAGTTTTAAGGTTCATATATTATTATTTTAATTAAATAATTTAAAAAAACGTTTTCACTTCTATCGGCAGTCCGTATGACTGCCATAACAATTTTTTTATAAGTTTGTCATTGTATGTATCACTGCAGCCCATTAACGTCCCACTGCTGCATGGCGATTGTCTAAAACTGACAGCTACAGTGTAACGATCGCAATCACCTCTGATTGGTTAACACTCTTCCACTATTGGACGAAATTCAGCCAATCACTACAATTGAGACTGTAACGTGACTGATGTAGGTTTTACATAATCGCCCTGTTGGACACAGCCCTGTAATCTGGTCCGCTTCTGTCATAAGATTAACTAGCTGATGCCGACGACTTCATCCGCGTGGATTGAGGGTATGGTTCCATGGAAACTCTTTATTTTTCCGGGATGAATGGATGTTGAGCAATAAACATCCATCCAAACGTTCACATTATAATAGTATAGATGCGAAGGTTTGGATGGATGATGTATGGAACTGGATGAAATTTGGCACTGAGATAGATTATAGTCTGGAATAGACACATAAGCTACTTTTGGAACTAAAAAACTTCAATCCACGTCGACGAAGTCGCGGACATCAGCTAGTATGCTATATATATTTATTATATTAGTATAGGTGTGATATTATCACGTTTAGTAAAATTTCAATCGTTATTGTATCTATCCGTTAGGTGTCAGACCGTAATCTAGGCGTGCCAGAGTCGCTAAGGACAGGCGCGCCGGGTCGCAAGCTACTAGTATCGGAGCTGCACGCGGCGGCGTTGCCCGCGCTCGCTGCGCTCGCGTCCTACCACGCTTACCTCGAGCCGCAGACGCAACAGAAGATCGTCAGGTGTCTCCTCAAGTATGGGATGGGTACGTATATTTATTTATGTTTGTTCTTCGATTTAGACTTATAAAAGCGCTTATAAAAGTCAGTTCCTTTGGCCTGGTGGGAATCTTCGGCTGTGCCTAGTGCCTAGCCTAGACGTGCCGCCAAGCGATTTAGCGTTCCGGTATGATGCCGTGTAGAAACCGAATAGGGGTATGGGTATAATATGACTGCCATGCTCCTAACAGGTTAGCCCGCTATCATATTAGACTGCATCATCACTTACCATCAGGAAAGATGAGATCGCAGTCAAAGGATAACTTCTAGTGAATAAAAAAATTACCTATAGTCATACAAATATTATTTTTATAACATTGTATGTCATAAATATGTTATAATATTCTAAGAATTACGTAAAATCAACGATATCAATTTAGTAGTTCATTACAAAAATAACCCCATCGTGAATGTGTTGTTGGCCAGTGCTCCGGACGCCGCAGCCATTCATCAACGCTCTGACGATATTCACGCTGGAGACGCGCGACACGATGGTTAAGATGCTGCCCGAAGTTCTGCTGGACCTGTCCAAGATTTCCGACACCGAAGCCATCGCCAGTCCCATGCTGGAGTTCCTCTCGAGTAAGACCACTTCGTAAATATGTCGCTTCCCAGTCATTGAGTCACATTTTGAATGACTCGGAATAACATTGCATTAATCCAAAGAATATCATATTTGCCCAAAGAACCTCTGACGTGACGTGACAATTTCCCTTTAAAAAGCCTTATATTATAGTCTCACAAACTTATCTGAGCCGGTGACAGCGTCGCTAGTATATATATGAACAATAAAATAAAAACGAAACTAAACAGTCATAAGAATTAGTTCCAACTAGATGATTCCCGCGACTTCGTCCGCGTGGATTTATGTTTATTGATTCCCGCGGGAACTCTTCAATTTCCCGGGATAAAAAGTAGCCTTTGTCCTTTCCCGGTATACAACCTATCCCTGTACCAAATTTCATCAAAATCGGTTGAACAGATACATTTTTTTGATTTCCGAGGGAACTCTTCAATTTTCCGGGATAAAAAGTAGCCTATGTCCTTCCCTGGGATGTAATCTATCTCTGTATCAAATTTCATCAAAATCGGTTGAGTAGTTGGGCCGTGAAAGCGTAGCAGACAGACAGACAGACAGACACACTTTCGCATTTATAATATTAGTATGGAAGTATGGATTTTGGAGCTGAAGATATGATTGAGTTGTCATCGTCCGTATTGTCCACAGCGCTGACGCGGCTGCCGCGCGTGTTCGCATCGTTCGTGGAGGACCAGTATATGTCTGTGTTCGCGATACTGCTGCCCTACACCAACCCGTCGCGCTACAACCACTATGTCGTCTCGCTCGCACACCACGTCATCGCCGCCTGGTTCCTCAAGTGCCGACTGTCCTACCGGAGGAACTTCGTGCGGTTTATCATACACGTGAGTGAATACACGGCCATTTCTATTGAATTGCTGCTTTTTTTTATATAGCACATGCTGAGTGGAGACCATTTTGGGGATCAACGGCCGGTTTCTGAATTGAGAATTTCATGTTGAGCCTGTCTCAAAGACTACTTAAGGACTAATTAAGCAAATTTTTGTTTCTGAATTGATATTGGGCCGATTTCTGAATTAAGCATTCAAGCAAAAACAGCAAGTTCCAACTCTCAAACCTTACACAATATCAATTCAGAAACAAAAAAACTTGAGAGGTGTCAAGGGACACTCGTTTGGAACGAAGTACCAAAAGTTGTAACGACACTTTTCGCTGTAGTTGTAAGCCGTGCGGCGTGCGCGTGTTTCTCTGTGTAAATTTTATTACAATTCCTTCACTAATCAATCGAAAGAAACCTCGTTCCATCCGGGTGTCCAAAGTGGACATGTAACGGATGGAACGAATAACTAGCCCATGTAACTATTGAAAACATAATTCTTTAAAATTATTTCGTCTTTTTATTTTCAACACAAGGACAACATGCAAAGGATTACATGTTGCTATGACTACTTGTGTTGTTGACTTCAAGTTGTTGAAAATAAAAAGACGAAATAATTTTAAAGAATTAAAACCATGTAAAAGATTACTTAAATGACAAGGAAGCTTGGCAATGATTTGATCTATTGGCTCTGATAGTTCCTTAGTTAAGATGATTTGTGAAATGGTGATAATGAAAAAAAAAACCGGCTGAGTTTGTTGTGGGCTCTTCTCAGACCAGGGCGCGTTTGGAACCCTCGTAGCTTTATTTTTAAGATACCGTTACTGATTATCACCATTATATATTATAAAAAACTCGACGTAAATAAGTGTAGTATACCTACCTAAATTGAATAAACGTTATTTGACTTTGACTTTGACTTTGACAACCAAAAAGTGTCGTTACAACTTTTGGTCTTAATTTTTTCCGTCTAGCCCCCTTTCGTAACGCGCGATAAGGAACTTCTTTCCAAAATTTGCTTCATTAGTCCTGTAGTCTTTGAGACAGACTCAACATGAAATTCTCAATTCAGAAACCGGCCGCAAGACTCATTTCGCGATTTTTTTTTCTTTTCTTTATAAAGTCTGTTATTTCTTGTACTTGTATCCCCGAATAAGGATTGCTTTCTTTCTTTTGAAAACGGGGGTTATCAATTCGACACGTATGGTCCGTCAATTTCAAAGTTCAGTTTATATGAAAAAAAAGGCTAAGCAGGCATAAAAATTACTCCCAATTTTGGCCACCGGGCCAGCTAAGTTTGACGGGCATTAAGTAATATTATTGGAACTGCAAAATATTCACATAATATGATATTAATCTATAAAGGCTTCCAAACAAGTATACAAAATTTCATACGTATATATATGTTTGTCCGCGGATTTCTCTGAAACTATTAATCGGATTGTGACCGTTCTTTTTTTATTGGTTTTCAATTACTTCAACTTAGAGAACAGTGCAAGTTTCATCAGAATCGGTACCTTCGTTTTCAAGATATGGAATGTTAAGTGTGTTGTGAAATTGGTTTATCGTCCAATCTATTGGATTATCACTTGTCCTAAAAATAATAATAGATGATAGTCGCTTTGCCACTTTGCCAACGTGGTTGAAGGTTTTTTGATTCCGGCGGGATTTTTTTTTTATTTGCCTGGATAAAATATATTGTAGAGAAATATTGATTGATTGTAAAATATTGCAATGAAAAAACTAGAAGTTTAATTCGCTTCCGCCACAGAAGGCAAATCTATGTGGTACAGTGCGTAACTTGAACTTGCAGCTCGCGATACTCACCACACCACATACACCCTCCAAAATACCCTCAAATGAGGGAATCTCTTATAGCGAATTAAACTTCTAGTTTTTTCATTGATTGTAAACTTGTCCGGACAGGGTCTGCACAACTACATAATAATGCCGTTCGAGGAGCAACAGGCGTTCAAGAGCAACAACTACCCGCCCGGCAACAGCGCCGTCAACGAGGACTCCTCCAACCGACAGCGCAGCTCCAGTCTGGTGAGAAACCCCTTTTTTTTAAGTTAAACGTCCAAAAATGCTTTGCTTCTATTTGAAGTCAACTAACATCGTTATATATATGTGTAGGTACTAGATGGGCCCTTTCATAGAAAAAGTTGGGCGTCCGACTTGTGGTGTATGCCCCTCACCTGTATAAGCCTGTCCATGTCCCCGCCATAGCGCTGACCCGCTTTTCAGACTAGATGGCGTTGGTAAAATAAGTCCACATTCTTTGTTTGACAGGGCCCGTCTATGTAAATTGAGTTCATTGTCAACTAAGGGTTAGTTGCTTATCAGGTGGTCACAGTGAGCCAAGTCAAGAAACAGCGAAGCGTTTCAGTCAACAGGTTAGCCCGCTACCATCTTAGACTACATTATCAGGCGAGATCGCAGTCAAGGGCTTGTAGTGGAATAAAAAAAGCTTGTTTCAAATGTCAATACTAGCTTATGCCCGTGACTTCGTCCGCGTGGATTAGAATTTATTGATTCCCGTGAGAACTCTTGGATTTTCCGGGATGAAAAGCCGATGATGGCAAATTTCATCCAGATCCGTTCAGCCGTTCTGGCGTGATTGATTCATCAATCCAAACTTTCGCATTTATAATATGAGTATATAGATTCATACGTCCGTGGTGAAAGTTGAAATTTTCGTCACAAGTGAAGAAAACCTGACTTGTGCTACTATGATAGTTTTTGGCAAATTGTGTACTCAAGCGGCTTAACCTTACTCCACCTGATATGCAACTAGCCAGAAATTAATTATTCTCCGTATTTAAAATCAAACATTATGTGCGGCAGATGTTTTTTTACAAAAGTTTACTTAATAATTTGTTGTATAAAACGAATTTCTTGCTTTCTTGGATCGTTTTCAAATGAATAAGGTAAACATAGTCATACAAAATTTACGCGCTTCACACAAGGTGTTCTCGTCTGACGTGGGCGTGGTTTGTCCCGCAGAGTGGGGTATTCGAAAAGCTGCATAGCAATACGCTAAGTGACCCTTGTTGGCAGGGCTCCCGCGCGGTCTCGCGCGCGCCGCTGTCGGGCTCGCGCGGCGCCCCGGCCGCCTTCCACGTGGAGCTCACTGAGACCTGCGTGGATCTGCTGGCCCGGTACACCTTCACGCCTTGTAGCGTCAAGCCGCAGAGGTGGGTATCATTTCTTGCCAGGTTCTTACAGTTTCTCGGAAAAAGATACTCCGAAACTGTGGTAAATTCACTTGACTATTCAAAAGCAAAAAACCATTTCGATCTCAGTGTGAGATCTATAGAGCGAACTTTGACTTTCTGAGACTTAAGACATGGTTAAAACGAGACAGATTTATGTTACTCACATAAGTCCATCTCGTTTTAGCTCTGAGTAAAGTCTGAGCCAAGTCAAAGTACGCTCTATAGATCTCAGCATTATAATAAATAAAATAAATAACAGATAAATCAATTTATTTTCCAGAAATATTCCAAAAATTAATTATTCTAGCCCTTGACTGCGATCTTGCTAGATGGTACGGTTAGATTAGACACCGGGAATTACCTTTAAGGTTTTGATTTATTGGCGAGTGTCAACATGCAGCATAAACCGGCGTTGACTTAGCCTTTTACAGCTCCAAGGGACCGTAGACCTGAGTATGTATTTGATATTAATTTCAACTTGATACCTCCAGATACGTTCCCGAGAAAAAAGTGGTTGACAGACAGATAGACAACGAAATGATCCTATAAGGGTCCCTTTCCTCCCTCTCTTCATTCCTCATCCTTGGTTAAAAGTATATTTTACTGCTATCGACTGATGAATGGCTTATTGCGCAGAAGTGACACGGCAGAGTTCCTGTTCAACGGCGGCCAGTCCACGACGTGGCTGGTGGGGCACAAACTGGTCACCATTACTACGTCCGGCTGTTTGCAGAACTCCATCAAACAGGGCTTGTGCGAGAGGTGAACACTTCATTTTCGTTTAACATTAATTAGGTTTAGGAGGCAGTTTCATTGCATTTGGGACCTGTATAGTGTAATTCGGATTTTTTATTTTCCAAAGCATATTCAATAATATTTCAGATTTTCAAAACTTATTTTCATGGATAGTTTAATTTGGTCAGAAATATGCAAAACGTGAGTTTCATTTCAAATTATGATAAACTCTCTAAACTCTTCTATTTCATTGAACAATATTATTATGTTTTTTTTTTGAGTTTATTGGAGTTTACTCCTTATGACGACCTCCGTGGCGCAGCGTGTAGCGCTTAACGTGCGGAGGTTCCGGGTTCGATCCCCGGCAGGGTCAATTTGGGAATTAATATTTTCTGAATTTTCCCTGGTCTGGCCTGGTGGGAGGCTTCGGCCGTAGCTAGTTACCACCCTACCGGCAAAGACGTACCGCGAAGCGATTTAGCGTTCCAGTACGATGCCGTGTAGAAACCGAATAGGGGAATGGGTTTAATATGACTGCCATGCCCCTAACAGGTTCGCCCGCTACCATCTTAGACTGCATCATCACTTACCATCAGGTGAGATCGCAGTCAAGGGCTAACTTGTAGTGGATAAAAAAAACAATTTTCATATATAAGCCCGGGGTATGAAAATTTATGGGGAGTAAAATCAAACTTTCTTCGCTACGTTACGTTATGTTGTGTGTTTTCATGGTAACACTTTTCGTTCGTAAGGAGTAAACTCTAGTCGTGCGTCGGAGCTGACACACACAATATTTTTTCGGCGTCATTCAGTCGCTGATGCATCGAAAACTACTCCTAATTTAGTGTATTGACTTCGTTGGCAACCTGTCATTCATAATCTATCGACAGCTCTAAATTTAGTGCTCCTTTAAGCGGGGAGTTTTATGAAAGAGGATAGCAATATAAATAGAGTCATTTTAGTTTAGTTTAGAGATGTTGTACAACAGAATAATTGGTCTCGAAAACTAGCTAGAAAAGCTAGAATCCAGGGCAGTGAAGTGAATGACAAAAACTATGTTAAATTACGGTTGTCTGTTGCGTCTGTTTACGGACGATAGTTTTACGTGATAACTAGAAGTTGTCTCGCGCGCTCGCGTGACGGCGTTTCAGTAGCAGAACCATTGGAACTGCTAGCTCTGACGTCACGCGATCGTGCCTCTCTATCGCTCGTTCGGCGCTCTCGCTTGCACGCGCAGGCTCAGGCGGAACGTGACACTTTCTCGCGCGTGCAGCCGGTGTTCATCGATTTATAAGACGCTATCACGTCAAAATACTGCGTTTGCAGGTGCGCCACGCTCTGCCGCCAGCACGCGGAGAGCGCGGCGAGCCCGCTGCCCGCGCCCGCGCCGCCGCTGCCTAGCGACTTCGTGGATCCTCCCGCGCCTACGGTACTACCTAGTTTCCAGTCCGAACCGGGCTCCTAGTGGGAGATTTTTATTTATTTATTGAAGGGAAAACTTCTTTAGCCGCGTTGAGCACTTTTTGGTAGGGGGTAAACTTGTGGATCGCGTCACCGACACGCTCGCGTGACCGATATGCTCGCGAACAGCGACATGCTCGCGTTGTTACGAAGACAAAAGGTCGAAATTAAACTTTAATGCATTGGTGTTAAGGTTTATATTTAGTGTTTCGAAAAAAAAATTGTTTTCACTTCTATCGGCAGTACCTATGACTGTTTTTTTTTCATTTTTTAATTGCATTCGTGTACAATAGACAACTATACTAATATTATAAATGTGAAAGTTTGGATGGATGTCTTAAACTCAATCACGCCTAAACAGCTGAACGGATCTGGATGAAATTTGGCACAGATAGATTATAGTCTGGAACATAGGCTACTTTTTATCCCGAAAAATGTTACTTCCCGCGGGAACCAAAAAACCTCAATACACGCGGACTAAGTCGCTGGCATCAGCTAGTTTTGAATAAATATACATACTTTGAGTTTGAGTTTATTTTACCAAATAAATATTTACTTTACGTCGATTGGATAGCGAGTTGAATTTCGCAGTTGCAAGTCAACGACGGCGCCGAGTCCGCAGCGACGACAGCAAGCAACCATCTACAGGTGCACTCCAACCACGCGCCTGAAGTCAAACGGTAAGACGCACACACTGTCCGCGAAATAACACACAAACACACACACTCACAATATATAACACTCACCCATACTTAAGACATAATGGCAGAGAGTTATTGAAACACCCCGACTCCAAAGATTGAAAAAAATACGAGGATCTACCGTATTAAACATTTATTTAAAAAATCCGCCTTAAAAACTTCGGGTGATCTGAAATGCGATGTTATATACCCTGCGTCTTGAAAAGCACGTAAATGCGCCTAATCTTTTCCCGGTAGTGTCGGATGGCGTACCATTGGGATTATAGGAGTCAGGGAATAGAGGATACCTGTGTTAGCACACCCACACACTTGTGTCTCTAATATCTCAAAATGCTTAGATTCAATCATAGTCAACGTGCTTCATCAGTTGACGTAGTTAGTTCAAGTGTTACCAAAATCTTTCTGCTCTAAGCTTGGTATCACAACACATTCGCACGGGCCGCAGATTCTGTGCCCTGCTCCCTACCCAAGTTTGTAACGTTACATGTCTATTTTTTTTTCTTTCTGTAATCTTTAACGCTTTGGCGGAGAAAAAAAAAGTGAATAGTCTATGGTTAGCATTTTAAATAGCTTTCGCTTATGGAGTGTAGAGGTAAGGAGTAACATCTCTTATGGGAGAAAAGTTGAAGAAGTGTCCATAGGTTGCTGAAAATAACAGTTCAAAAACCTTCCACAGTGGCGCTGGTGTAGCAAAGGGTATGGTATGAATTCGACTATAGTCCGTCCATCGAAAGGAGACGTAAACTAACTTACTGCCAGGTCATTCGCTTGGTTTTGTAACCTTTTTTACTTACACTAATTTTTTAAATCTTTTAGTACTTATAATAAAACTGAACCAGGTCCAATTCTGTAAATTGACGATATTTAAAAGATTTTTTTGAAGGGCACTTTATATTCGCTACTGAAGTGAAAACTGTAATTTTTTTTCATTTTTGTCTATCTGTCTGTCTGTTTCTTGGCCGCGCATCACGCCGAAAGTACTGAATGGATTCAAATAAAACTTGCCATGATTTGAGTTCATACTACGAGGTAGGACCCCGAGCGCTTGCGGACACGAAATGAAATAGAATAAATAGCTACAAAATCAAATGGCCGTCCAAGTGTTTTCAAACCCATCTATAGCCTCGTTTGACCTTCGGCATTGTAACCGTGAACCGTGCGGCAGATAGCAAACAAGCAAGATAGAAAGAGATAGACTATATTTTGTTTGTTCCGTCGTCCCTACGAGTAAATGACCGACCATGTTTACGTCTGGTATCTCGTTTAGATGGATGGACTTTATAATAGACTAGCGGGCCCGGCAGACGTTGTCCTGCCCTAAACCTAGGACCCGAATGCAGCGCCCCCTACCGGGTCCAATTATGAATATAAACCAGCCCTGGACCCACTCAAACACACACAAAAAAATCCATCTAAATCGGCCCAGCCGTTCTCGAGTTTTAGCGAGACAAACGAACAGCAATAGAATGAGAATAGACACGAAACGTATGTAACTTGGCTAGGAGGGCAAGGACTCGTATTAAAGATGACATTTGGATACTAGACTTTTTAAATTACTTTAATCAAAAATAAACAACGAATTAAAGCTAAATATTAATGGAAAGACATAACTTTGTTCTCTTTGCAGACGATTGGCCAATTGCATGTTGGCAATGTGACTTAAGATAGAATAACCTTTTCACAAAAAAAGGGTTACGGAGCTTTGCTTTTCGCTTTGGCGTTTGTGGTACCTTCTGTCATAACTCATAACCTACTGTGATTGATATACTAACTGAATGCTTTATTTTCGTGCTGCAGGAAAGACTAACTCTGTATAAAGCATATCCGATAACAATATGGCTGTTATAAATAATATACAATCTAAAATGCTATGACAAAATTTATTGTGCGTATGTGCGCGCTTTTATGACGATATTCGTAAACGGACTATAAATCTTGCTGAACAACTTTAAGTTATTACCCAGCCAAAGAAATTTATATACCGGGTTGCACGATATAAGAAACTAATTATTACTTTATGGTCTTCACGGTTGCGCTTGAAATTGTTCAAAAACTAGCCCGTTTACGAATATGTTTCCACACAAATTCTAGCCGGTAATATCGAATGAGTTTTAAATTTAAATCGGACTAAGAATGTGTGGAGATCGTTTCCTAAGCTCTGAGTGTAATTTTTCAAGTTCACTGTGCGAAAATCTGCCAAAATTTTATGCAGATGCCAAATCACAACGTGTTTACGTCCATACTATTTGGAAAGTTACATTATAGCCTCTAATGCCGAGCTCTATAGGGCGTACTTTGATTTTACTCGAGACCCTACAAGACTGTTAAAACGAGACAACGTCGAGATAAATCAAGAGTGAATATACATCTTCTAGGCAAGCGCGCTCCCTCCACCTGAGGCTTGCCATCATTCCTCACATAAATCTGTCTCGCTTAAATTGTAATTAAAGTCTGAATAACTGATTGAGTAGCAGACTGATTTGAAACGAGGATATGGCAAACGTACAAAGGACTCCGATATTAAGCTTACACGTGAAATATGCAAAACTGGAGGACATAATATGCATAAGGTACGGTTAGATGGAGAAATCTACTCTGATGATGATGCTGATAGTCTTTGTAAAGTCAAAGTACGCTCGATACATCTCAGCCTGAGCGACTGGTGCCGGTGACATGGTGAAGTGAACTGGTGTACTTGTAGCTACAGCAAGTACTCGCTGCAACACAGCCGCTCCACGGAGACCTCCTGCTCCTCCCTGTCCATCTCAGAGCTGCAGCCGCCCTCCAGCGGACACACCACCAGGTCGGCCCCCAGCCCTCCTGCCCTGACTCCTTAGGCGTCAGACACGAAACTAGCGACGGCCGAGCGACGGCGACAGCGGGGTGATGTGGACCGAGAGCTGACGACGAATTTCGGGAAAGCCCTTTAGGCAAACTGAAATAATGTAATTTCGTCTATTGGCGAAATCTAAATCCTGCCAGTCTGGTAGAGCGTTTGCGGTTATTTCTCTTCAAACATATTTTATTAAAATTCTAAAAAAATATTCTTTTGGCAATCTGAAATTTTAATCACGTATTTATTGAGTAATTTCAATAATATAATTTTTGACGATCTCCGTGGCGCAGTGTGTAGCACTGTTGCCTTAACGTGCGTAGGTCCCGGGTTCGATCCCCGGCAGGGTCAATTTGGGAATTTATAATTTCTGAATTTTCCCTGGCCTGGTGGGAGGCTTCGGCCGTGGCTAGTTCCCACCCTACCGGCAAAGACGTGCCGCCAAGCGATTGACCGTTCCGGTACGATGCCGTTTAGAAACCGAATAGGGGTATGGGTTTAATATACCTGCCATGCCCCTAACAGGTTAACCCGCTACCATCTTAGACTGCATCATCACTTGCCATCAGGTGAGATCGCAGTCAAGGGCTAACTTGTAGTGGCAAATCGCCAGAAAAAATTTCCGGTCTTAAACAATTCCCAGGCGTGAATAGTTTTCAAATGAGTACGACAAAATTGCGGCGAAATTCGTCGCCAGCTCTTCGACTAATCGCATCGCCCCGCTGCTGCCGTCGCTTCCCCGTCGCTAATTTCGTGCCCGTACACTTAGTGCCAATCTGCCCCGAAGCCCTGGTTATACCCAGCATTCCCTCCTTCCTAAGATCTGCCCAAGAGCTGGTCGGTTCCGAAGTCCACCCGCTCTGACTACTATACCCCAGCATACCCTTCCTCCTTTGTAATACCTGTCCCAAAGTCCTGGCTACAGTCTATCCTTCCCTCCTTTCTGAAAATATCTTCACAAGTCCTGGTCAGCCCCGAAATCTTTCTGCCTTGACTCCTTTGACCCAGCAAACCCTGAGTACTCTCTGCCCTAAAGTCCTGGCTATAACACAGCATTGCCTCATTCCTAAGAATTTATATCCAGGTCCTGGTCATACCTAAGTATTTCCTCCTTAATACAGAACACAACGTGTGCCCCAAGCCCTTGCTATAACTCGGACCTTGTTAACTCTACCTGGATACTGACCAAAATGTCCGCCATAAATCCTAAACTCCTAAACTGCATTATGTATTCCTCAAATTGTTTGGCTTCTTTTTCACAAAATTTAAAACAAGTCTCACTTTTAAATCCTTTCAGAGTTGAAAGATTTTTCAACGGTAAGATCCCACGGGATTTTTTTGGATGCCATCAAATTCTATTTTTTTTTAAATTTCGTTTTCCGGCAAAAGAACATATTTCGGCAATACCAATTACCTTATATTCCAAATGTGTTATCTCCTTGAATCCAACAAATCCATCTCGTCCCACCCATCTCCCTCATTTATTCTCTACGTATGGCTTTGTCTGCCAATGTTTTGTTCTCGCTTTAAACGGGTTTACTGCTTACAAAAATACGCCCACTTGCACGATTGTTATTATATTATTGTGTTCCTATTAGATTCTTACTCTTGTTCCAAGACTGTACACAAACGCACAGTTTAGTCGTCATTATTAAATTCTCACGAGAGCCTCGAGTCTAAATTTTTAAGTAAACTATCCGTGTTAACCTGTCGATTTTTATAACTGAACATCAACATTTGTTGTTTCTCCACTGACGAATAATTTGTTAATGTGCAAAAAAGACATACTTTACAGACATTTTGTGGAGTTTTCTAGTCACTAGAGTATATATAATTTCCCGCCAACTTTTCTAAATTTGTCACCTCTTTAAAGGCAGATAACGGCAAATACGTTTGTTTACTTACCTTTTAGCCAAGGCTCAGATATGTATATTTCACACCAACTAATTTGGCGCTTCGTCGATGTATCTTTATGTTCGCAATAGTTGTTGTTACATGTTACTTTGTGACAGAAGTTCTACGTTACTTTCACTATAATAGCGCATTTATTTCAGACAAAATTCGGCGGAAAACAACAAGACAACGGACCCTATCATAGATGCTCTTACTCAGTTCACGCAGCGGTTTGAGAAAATATCCAAAGAAGTGGTAAGTTCCTTTTATGCCTTGTTTTAACTAGTCTTGAAACTTACCTCTCAAAGTAAAAATAAATCGTTTCGAAAAGCTGGTTATCAGATAATGCAGACAACTTGTCACTTACAATTTGTCCGGTCCCATTTCATTAGAAATTATCGTCAGTCAGAAAATATTCTGTCACAAAACTGTCAAAATCAGTTACAGATACAGCTCGCTAGAGAGTACGCGGTTGAAGGGCGATCGATGGGTATCGAGAGAAGATCGTAACAACGCGTACACACTAGAACTGGTTACTGTATCTGTCCGGTTACAGTTACAGCTCGCTGCTGATGTAGGCCAACGAGGCAGGCTCGTTGGTTTAGTGGTTAACATGTTCGACTGTCTTGGTCTCAGGAGGTACCGGGCTATAATGAAGTAATGGGTTTTTCTGACTAGAAATTCTCAGAACTAGTCCGGAGTTAGGAAGTTGGCGGTGTTTCACCCCCTGCCTCGGAGAACCTAAGCCGTCGGTCCCGGTTATTATCACTGACAAGATAATAGGGAATATGCATGATTTATTTTTATTTCTTAAATCAATCATTTACATCTTTATAACATAGTAAAAAATATAAATAGGTTTGAAAATAGTCAAATAATTACGTTAATTGGTGTTTCAAAGTTAAGTATAAATTTGAGCCGTTCAAAAGCCACCATTAATTGCGCGCTTTTGATGACGTCATTGGTTATGCCCCGTGTTTGTTTACTATAGCGATTCAGTTCAGTTACTTCATAATTATTATTTTCAGTTTTAATTGCTAAGTACACAAATTATGGAAGAAGTTAAAAAAACCTTCTTACAAGTATTGTATGGTACCGAAGTGCAAAAATACTACTCTTAGTACACCCGTTAGAGTGTATTTTCGTATTCCACGCGATGCGAAATTACGAGAAAAATGGTGCAAGATGATGAGAAGGGATAATCTAGCTCCATTATCGGTTGTATTTTGTTGTGAATATCATTTTAACGTAAGTACTCAATACTCAATCATTTATTCAATATAGGTACACTGTAGGTACACTTATTGACGTTAAAAATTACATAGAAAACATGATGGTGATAATCGGTTACGGTATCTTAAAACTAAAGCTACGAGGCTGCTATACTTATGTACCTACAGCTTAGTGTGAAATGTGAATTAGCTATTAAGCAGTAGAAGATTTGGTCTAAAACTTTGGTTTACAAAAGTTCATTAAAAATTTCTCAGAGCTTGCTTATTCCTATTGCAGTTTTACGAAATTAGTCTGGTATAAACTATAATCCAAACCCAAGTTATGAAGGGTTAAAAAAACGAAGAAGCGCTCCGAGAAAAGGTACCTAGGTTGTGCCCTTTCGCTTCGCTTAGCTCGTCTCGGCGGGGACACTCCCGTAAATTAGGAGTTTAGAAACAATTTTAATGACAAATGGTTATGTATAGGTTATGTTTAGTTGTAAGTATTATTTAAATATTTATGCATTAAAATCTATGTTATGGATTAAAATATACCATGTAACATAATAAATACCTTGCAGCTTTCACTCCTTTGATCTCTGCGCTCGTAAAATCGAAATTTGATGCAAAATATGCTGACATCATAAATGCATCTATTTTCGGTAGATTATCCGATTGTGCTTTGACAAAACTAGTTTCTGTCATCGTCCTAGATTGACTACAAATATATATAAACAAGTAATCACACAGGAATACAGTTTTAAACAATTTTTTCTCACAAACACTACTAACACAGTATGAATATCGACGCCGATAAATCCACTGACGTGACCATTTACGTCACATTTCGTTTCGACCAATGGTGACGCGTTTTGCAAGTTTGAATTTGCCTCCCTTATTTTTCACTTTCTATTTAATATTTTCTGGGTTTAAATAATAACTAAATAAAAAAATACCTTTTAAGTATAATGTAAAGACAATACAGAATCTAGAAAAAAATATTTGAGACAAATTTAAATTTTATGCATATTTCCTATTATTAAAGATAAGACGTTAATGGGCTGTAGCATGGCTGTAGCGGATGAGTACCCGGCTTTAGGGAGTGAAGTTGGGTGTTTGGTGTGTCAGGAGGACGAGAGCGCGGGCTGGTCGCGCGTGGGTGAGCTGACGGCGGCGGGCGCGTGCCCGTGCTGGTGCGCGCGCTGGGCCGAGCTGCACGTGCGCTCGCCCACCGGGGACGTGTCCTGGCTGCTGAGGATGCAGAACCATGTGAGTGGACAGACAAGCGTTGACATTTATTGAAGTGAAAACTTCTTTAGCCGCGTTGAGCACTTTTTGGTAGGGGTTAAAAATGTGGAAACGCGAGACCGACACCGTTCTCCTTAAGACAAAAGGTCTTATGTATAAATATAGTACATTCGTAATTAAACTTTAATGCCTTAGTTTTAAGGTTTATATTTAAAAGTGATGTGTAACCGTGACTGACACCTCGCGTTGTTACGAATACAAAAGGTCTTAAATATAAATATAGTACATTCGTAATTAAACATTAATGCCTTAGTTTTAAGGTTTATATTTTAAATATTGTTATTATACTTATTATATTATACTTTTTTTTTAAATATTAGTTTTCACTTCTATCGGCAGTCCCTACGACTGCCAATTTTTTTTATAATAATAATAAAAGTTTTTGAAGTGAAACTTCTTTAGAATCGTTGTGATTTGAAAATTCGAAAAAGAGACACCAAAAAGAGACAAATTTATTCATAATAGAATTTAGCTTGCGAGAGAATGAGTTAGAATACATGTTATATTTACTTATTTACATGTTATAGTTACTGAAGTACAAGGCAATGGAAAAACCGAGAAGGAGGCGATACAGAGACCCACATACAAAAAAAGCAAAGCTAGAAATAGCAATGATATAACATCATATATGCAACAACAGAACACAAGAGCCGGGACATCAAATAGTCATATCAAAGAAACTCCAAAAAACGCGTAGACGCAGCCCCTCAGCTGCCTCCTCCAAGCCGGCTGGTCCCCGAGGAGGAGTTAGACCATCACCCCCCAAACATAGTAGCTCATAATAACAATAAATATATCAAAGTAACCAGCAGAGATTCAAAATGTTGGTATATAGCAACCCTAAATGTGAGAACACTACTGTCTGATAACAGAATTACTGAACTTAGATATGCATTAGCAAAAATAAAATGGGATATCATCGGTATCTGTGAAGTCAGAAGAGATATTGAAGTTATCGAGGAATATGAAGACCACACATATGGAACGAAGGGAAAAAATGATGTCGGATTTCTAATTAAAAAGCTTCTTAGAAACAATATAAAAAGATTCAGAGCATTTTCGGACAGAGTAGCCTCATTAGATATAAAATCAGAGGATAACACCACATGGACATTCATACAAATCTATGCCCCTACGGAAATGTACACAAGCGATGAAATGGATGGTTTCTACCAACAAGTGGAAGCTGCTCTTGATGAGGCACAAAACAAGAACATTATTCTAATGGGCGACTTTAATGCGCAAATAGGAAAAATGCAAACAGGAGAAGAAAGAATTTTTGGAAAATTCTCCCACGGCAAAAGAAGCTGTCATGGGAAGAACCTCGTGGAATTCGCACTGGAAAAGAACTTTAAGTTTGTCAATAGTATGTTTAAAAGGAAACCGCATAAGAAGTGGACTTGGCACTCTCCAAATGGGCAAACCCTAAATGAGATTGACTATATTCTAACTAATCAACCAAATGACGTACTCGATTTTGACATCATTAGCAACTTGAACTTCAACACAGACCACCGTATGATAAGGTGTAAACTAAACCTGAGAACCCGTAAAAAGAGAATATTCGTGAATAGAACATCTCATATCGCGAGAAATCTCCCGGCAATATCTAGAGAGAGCGGAACTCAATGGGAACATAAACTTTTACACTCCCTACAAGTATCACCTGACATTCAGATACAGTACGATAATTTTGAAAAAGAAATTATAACAATTCTAAAACAGTTGCCGAAGGCTAAAACCAAAGATATAGAACTTATAAGCTCAGAAACACTGAAACTTCTAGAAGAAAGAATGCTTTTATACAAAGAAACAAGAAACAAGGAAGTTAAGATGAAAATAACAAACATTAGTAAGAAAATAAACCGAAATATAAGTACAGAAAAGAAAATCTATCGACAGAAGATGTTCACAAAATTTATTGAAAGAAAAGGCGCTCTGCAGAAAGCTCTAAAAGAGCTTAGAGAGAAATCAGTATGGACTGCTAATATAAAAAACAAAAGATGCAATATATTGACTACTCGTCAAGATATTATAGATGAAGCTACAAAATTTTATAAAGATCTATACTCGTCACACGAAGTACTGTCCCCACGCATTCAAAATAAACTCCAATACGCCGAGAATACGGAACCTCTACAAAGCATTCTAGGCTCGGAAATAGAACAAGCTATAAAGACGCAAAAGAACTATAAATCACCAGGAGAGGACAATGTTACAAATGAAGCACTAAAATCACTACTAGAGATTTTGCAGAGCCCCCTGGAGACATTATTTAACAACATTCTGAGGACTGGAATAACTCCTAAACAGTGGTCGAAATCGAAAATCATATTGTTACACAAGAAAGGCGACAGAAACGATTTAAACAACTACCGCCCAATAAGTTTAATGTCAAATATATATAAAATATTCTCAAAGATAATCTTGGGCAGAATTTTAAAAACGCTACAAGAGAACCAACCACCGGAACAAGCAGGTTTTCGCAAAAAATTCTCAACAATAGACCATCTCCAGTCAGTAACGCAAATAATAGAAAAGGCCAAGGAATATGACATAACCATGTATTTATGCTTTATAGATTTCACAAAAGCTTTTGACTCTCTTAGTCTTAATGCTATATGGCAAGCACTTCTACAACAAGGTGTTAGCAATACCTATGTTCGATTAATCCACAACATCTACTCCAAAGGCACGGCCAAGGTTAAACTGGAAAGGGAAGGAGAAGAGTTTCCCGTTAGAAAAGGAGTAAGGCAAGGAGACCCTTTATCACCCCAGATATTTGCCTCGGTACTAGAAGCCGTATTTCGACAACTAGACTGGACCAAGAAAGGGATCAGGGTTGACGGGAAATACCTAAGCCACCTGCGCTTCGCAGACGATATCGTAATTTTCTCAGAAAATGCAGAAGAGCTTGAAAATATGTTAAAAGAATTCGAGGCAGAAAGCAAACGCGTAGGATTGACGCTAAATGCCACAAAAACGAAGATACTAACAAACGGGATAGTTCAAGATGTCGTCGTGGAAAGCGGAAAAATCGAATACGTCAAAGAATACATATAACTCGGGCAACTAGTCTCTTTTGAAAACCAGTCAGGAAAAGAAATCCAAAGAAGAATTGCTCTGGCGTGGAACAAGTATTGGAGTCTGAAGGAAATCATGAAGAGCGAGGTCAGCCTTAACATTAAGAAAAAAGTCTACGAAACAATAATTATGCCATCGCTAACATACGGTTGTCAGACATGGGCAATAAGAAAAGAAGACGAAGCGAAAATAGCAATATGCCAAAGGAAAATGGAAAGAAGTATATTAGGAATAAAAATGAAAGATAGAGTCAGAAGCTGCGACATAAGAGAAAGGACAAAATTATATGACATAACAAAAAGAACAAGACTGATAAAATGGAAATGGGCAGGACATTTATGCAGGATGGACAATACAAGATGGGCTAAATGTCTCACAGAATGGATCCCAATAAACAGAAAGAGAAAGCAAGGACGACAAAGAAAAAGATGGAGGGACATCTTCAAAGAAATAGTTGGTACAAACTGGATGACAATGGCAAGGGATAGAGACGCGTGGAGACAAATGGGGGAGGCCTACGCCGAGGAGGCGACTTCTGCCACACAATGACGCACACAAAAAGAAAAATGTAATATAATAGAAATATAATAATATGTAATAATATGTAATTTAATGTAATAGAAAATATAAAGTAATGTAATAAAATAAAAATGTAAATGTAAATGCAATATAAGAAAAATGTAAATGTAATAAGTGGTAGTAGAAATAAAGGCTTTATTTATTTATTTATTTATTTACATGTTATATTTATAATTTATCCCATTCTCTCATAGGCTACTTTTCTGAAGTTTCACTTCTGCCGTGTGTGAATTGCACACATACACACACTTTTATTAAAGACAAAAGGACAATACACACAATACAATTATAAAATATTAATTATAAGTAGTATACAATAAAAGTGACTACTACCTAATTACCTATGCATAAAACTTATTAACTAACTGAGATTGTTAAAAAGCTCTTCCCAGGCGTCATGGTCGCAAAAACAACTACCTATATCTATTTCATATTGCTGTTGTGATGCACAGATAGCCAATAGGTAAAACAATCTTGAGGTTGCTGTTCTGAGATGTCCGGAGTCTCTCCTAAAGGGAAGCTACTCTTTTCCTCATTACAGCATAGAAATCAGGCACTCTCGACTCGGCGAACATACCCGATTTGAGCAATAACTTACAACAAGTAGTTCAGGGCGATTGTTCTACACATACAATTGTTTTGCTCGTGTTGAGAAATTCACTTCCACCTAAACATATGGAAGTCAATTTCTCAAATTAAGATGATTTGTCAATTCTAATGTATACTGATATTATTAAGAGGTAAACTTTGTGAGTTTGTGACGTTGTAGATCTTAGTAGTAGAATCTCTGGATCTACTGAACCGATTTTGAAAATTCTGGTACCAATAGAAAGCCACATTATTTGTGAGTGTCATAGGCTATAATTATTATATTAACCCGAAAAATTAGGGAGTTCCTGTGGGATATTAAAAAACTTACTTCACGCGGACGAAGTCGCGGGCATCTGCTAATGTGTGTATATGTGTAATGTGTGTCCCCGATCGACAGATGAGTTCGTCCCAGCTGCAGGAATGGCCGCTCCAAGACGTGCTAGCCTTACTGTCACCGCCGCTTAGTGCAGACCTGTCTAGTGGCATCGGGGATTCACGGCCAGACCTGGTAAGAAACCAATTAATATTTCGGACAGAAAAGCGCACTTTGGTCTTTATTACTACTCACTGTCTACTGTCACTAATTTTAAAATATTTAAAAAACAATGTTTCTTAATAAATACATTCTGATGCCTCTTAGATTGAAATTCTGGAAAGACCTTATGGAATGAATTGTGTTCCTCATCGCTAATCATCTAATTGCAAAAAATACAGTTTTTTTTTCTATCGTGAAACTAAAACGTTAAAAAAACTTGAAGAAAAAACACGTTCTTTTTCTGGAGCATTTTTTTTTTCCAAGAGTACAGAACTGAAAATTATTAGGGTACTTTTAATACTTAAGAGCCTATATTGAGTTTTTTTTTTGTTTTTTTAGCCTTTTTAACCTTTTTTGGTTGAATAGTACAAATTTTATATGAATATATTGGCAATATTCGAGTTGCGCACGGGGAAATCCCAGTTCGGTGTATGTTTGTTTGAACGCAGTTGGCGGAGCGCAGTTGAATACTTAATTCGATTTGTAATTTCAGTAAAATATAGGAAATTAGAAACATTTATTTCGCTATAAATTATTTTCCTGAAAAAAAAATAATGGTGCTTAGTGTTATTCATGTTACATCACTAGTAAACATATCATATTAATGGGCATTCCATCTCAGAATTTCTCAACTCCATAAAAAAATAGTTGTATTACATTTTTTTTGTATTCGTGTAGACGTCGGAAGGCTCGCCCCGTATGTCGCGGTCGGCTTCACAACGGTCTCACGCACCTGACTTGCACAAATCCAGGTAATTTATCTCAGTTTTTTATTTAAATTTTAGGTCGCCTTTTAGTTTAACTTCATCTTATTATGAATAGTTTAAATGTTGTCTTATCAACTTTAACATCATACACATCTCTTTCTCTCTCTCTGCGTCGTATTCTACATTGCTGGGGGTCATGACCCCTTTCCATTAATCACATAATAGTAGGGGTTTCCTTGGGATAATAATGCGGTGGGTTCCCAGGTCCATCCGCATACGATTTGACTAAGAGTACTATTTCAACTCTTATGTTTCTAACGATTATAATCAGATGTTACTGATAATAACCGGGACCGACGGCTTAACGTGCTCTCCGAGGCACGGAGGAAACGAAAACGTCAAATTCGTTAACCCATTCAGTTACCGACTTGGGTCAACGTTGCATTAACAATAGCAATCGACTGATATGCTTTGTCCCAACTAGGCCACTCGTCACTCATAAGTGACTGCAAAAAACATTTTTGGGTCTGTTCCGATATGCACTACGAGCACTGTAAGGTGTGACGTCAAGTTAGTATACTGTGAAGCCGTTCCTTTATTGTTAGCTATACTGGTAACTGTTTAAAACGGAACGCAGTCCAGCTGTTGATCACGTGATCAGGGCATTGAGAGCACCTTACCTCGAAAACGCCAGAGCTCACAGTACAAAAATGGCGACGATTTATGACGTCATATATTTCCCTAGGGTACTGCGGCAGTATACTGTCAGTCCATAACGGTACGAATTTCTCTCCAGTAAGAGCACTGAACAGTGCTCGCAGTATATGTCGGAACCATCGATATATATGTAGGTACTAGATGGAAGACAATTTACTTCATAGAAATACTTAAATACTTTAATTTCATAGAAAAAATTGAACGTCCAATCTTCTTAATCTTAATAGCACGCTCCTAACCTGTATAGCCCTGTCCTTGTCCCCGCCCTGGCGCTGTCCTGCTTTTCAGACTAGATGGCGTTAGTAAAATAGGTCCACATTCTTTGTTTGACACTTGACAGGGCCCGTCTATGTTAATTGAGGTCATTGGTCGGAACATACCCATTACCCAATGTGTAATTTTCCGTCCAGTTCGGACTCAGTAGTGGGCAGCGACAAGAGATCTCTCCAAGCGTCGCAGGCTGCGGCGAGCGCGCGCCTCGGCACGCAGCCAATCAACATCCCCGGCTCGCCGCAGCGGCAGAGCTCGTCCAGCACCACAGACGATGACGACATGCTGCTTATTGTGCCTGAGGTATGCTAGGGTACTGCTAGATTTGTTAGGGTTGAGGTATGTTAGGGCACTGCAGAGTAACCGACATAGCTTAAAGAGTCGCCAAGCTTAAGTGGCAATGGGCGGAGCACATAGTTCGTAGAACGGATAGGCGTTGGGGTCCCAAAGTGCTCGAAGAGCGGCTTCGCACCGGAAAGCGCAGCGTTGGACGACCTCCCACTAGGTGGACGGATGATCTCAAGCGTGCAGCTGGGAGCCGCTGGAAGCAAGCGGCACAAGACTGTGCTCTGTGGCGATCCATGCAGGAGACCTTCTTCCAGCAGTGGACGTCTATAGGTTGAGACGACGAGGTTTGTCAGCTTTGTTAAGTATAGTTTTAAGTTTTAATGTCCTGTGTCCCCCCAGTGGGGCAGAGAGCGTTTACATTGTTGCCCCATCTCGAGCGGTTAGAAGCTACACCCTTGACCACATCTCACGTAATGTCTATCCGCGCGACCTCCGCCAGAACCGTACGCCGCCAAATTTGTTTGCTTCGACCACGCTTTCTTTTTCCCTGAGGATTCCAGTCGAGTCGAGCTTGCTCCGCAATATTGTCTGGCTCTCTAGTCTCTGCGTAAATAAATAAGCCTTTTATTCGGATAACAGATAAACAAATATGTTTCTCACATTTCTGCATTGAGAGTATAAAAGATGGATGAGTGGTTTCTTGGCAAAAGATGATCAGGACTTAATGGTCTACTTGATGAACAGGAAAAAGATTCAAGATGGAGGAATTTATTTTTCCATTAGAAAATGTATGGTGAATATTGACGAGGCTACAATTTAGTGTTGAACTATGCAAGACTTTGATGCGGTTCCTTTTCAAAATTTGGTTTTAAAGAAGAACTCTCCATAATTTTTCGGAGAAAATAAATATACTTATGGAGAGCAATGATCATCGCGGGTTTGAAAGATGGATGAGGAGCACGGCCAGGGTATTAAAGATAGGATCCTCAAACAAAAAATACTCGAAACCTAATCCAATTGGCAGTGAGCTGAAAAAAAATCCAAAATGGTGGATTCAAGATGGCGGCCATACAAATTTCATAGGTGTCTATTTCAGAAAGTATACTAGATGGAAGAGTGGAAGTAGGAAATATGCATGACTTTGATATGGTTTTTTTACACGATTTGTTCTGTATGGAAGAATTGTCGGTTGGCCGTTAGGAAAGCCAAGATGGCGAAGTTCAATGGCACCCAAAGGTACCCGATCGTCAGCGGTATAATATTGATGTTAATCAACTAAGGAAGGTTTCTTTGTGTTTTTACTTCAACGGTCTCTTACGCTGTATGCATGTCTGGAAAGTTTTTTTACATTGAAAGGCCCTTTTAGATTCTTAGGAGGGTCTCTGTTTTATGTTTTCTTATGAGATTTTTTTTTACGTCTGTCGGACGCTTGGCACGCTGGCGCTTCCACTGTGCTCGCTAGCATAGCAGTGTGTTGTTTACTTCAGAACACGTAGGCAATAAACATTAGGACCTACGCTACACTAGGTCTGGTAGTATATAATATAGCTATTATAGTCTCTACGTAGAGTGTGGCAAATCCAGTCCAAAATTTTGATATTTTTAATTTTAATCGGTAGGGGTAAAGAAAAGTAATTTAATAAAACAAAAAACCCGACTATTTGGATACTAAAAAGTATAAAACAAAATATGAATTGAAGTATTTCATTGTTATCAATTTACATCGTATAAGATTAATAAAATTGATCAAGGTGCAGTCGCACGTTAAGGTTAACTTTTGGACGTGCGACTGCGCCTTGATAAATTTTATTAATATTATACGATGTAAATTGATAATAATGAAAGGGTAGTAATTAAACGAGCGAAAATAAATTTTAATTATAGGTGTCAAAAAACAGAATACAGCGTACTGAAATACTCAGTTAGCGACAGGCTGTGGGCGACTACAAATATTGAAAATGTCGACTTGAAAATATTAATATTTTTACTTGTACTTATTAAACAAAATAAATATTATGTAAACAATTAATAATTAGTAATGTTTTTGTATAAATTGTGAAAATATAATGAATTATTAAACTGACCGTTTTGAATAACTTTTCTATTTTTTTAAAAAGACAATTTTATGGCTCACATTATATTCAACATTATGTATAATATATTTTATATCAAGAATAATTTATTTGTCAAATTCGCGATTTTACAAAATGTCGGAACATTTTACAAACTTTAGTGTTTCTGAACATACATTTTTTTGAACTTAAGTTACGTATATTGACCCAATAGAACCTAAGTACCTGAAACCTGGAGAACCTGAGTAATTATGTCTAACCCTACCTAACCTAACATTTTCTCAAATATTGTACTTATTAAACAAGATTTAACGAGAGAGAGAATGTAATCGAATGCTTAGATTAATCGAATTTAAATTTAGAATAAGTAAATAAACTACTAATTGTAAACGACTAAGAGGCTCGACCCGTCACCCGAATGTGCATGAATGGAGAAGTTTACCATATATTTTTTTTAAATTTATTATGAAAATTAAGACAATATAAAACAAAAATATGAAAGAATCATTAAAATATCTCAACAAATGAAAAAGTTATGAAACTTTAAAGTTGCACATGCAAGACGGGAGACGTGACGTCATAATTCCCTATCAACCGACTTTATAAAGCCGAATAAAAGAAATAAATGGACTTAACGTGACTTATTTGAATTAAAAGCTCTTAATTTGTGTGTGAAGATAATTTTGAAGTATTAAATCTCGGCTAGGTATTAAAACTCACTCACAAAATTTCTCACTCGAGTAAGATACAGCAATCGGTGAACATTAAATAATTAAACTTTTAAATCGTAATTTCTCAGTCATTTATTGATAGATTTAAAAAAAATCACTGATTTATTAGTTTTTAACCGACTTCCAAAAAAGGAGGAGGTTCTAAATTCGGCGCGTATCTTTTTTTTTTTTTTAATGTATGTCGGTGCATATCTCCGTGGTTACTAAACCGATTTGAACAATTTTCATTGGTTAGAGGAAGCTCACAAGGTGGTCCCATAAAAAATTCTGACTCCAAATCCTCAATCCTGAAGCTGTAAGTGTACCGTACTACATGAAATCATCAAAACTAGAGAGTTAGGAAATTTTGATGGTGAATTCAAATAACAATATAGTAGGTATCAAGTCACGTGTATACGATACAACTCTGAGTCCCAACTCTTCAACCCTGATGCTGTAGGGTACAGAACTCCTTAAAAATTGCGATTTAAATTTTTGATGCTGCAGGGTACAGAACTTCTTAAACATAGTGGTTTAGGTTTTTTTTATGGTGAATTAATATTGTAGGTGTCAAGCAACGACTTCATACTTAAACCCAATTTCCAACTCCTCAACTCTGATGCTGCATGGTACTGCACTCCTAAGCCGTAGGGATTTAGATTTTAGAGTACACAAAAAAGTTAAAAATAAAAATTCTTTCAAAAAAACCGACTTCCAAAGCCACTGTAAAGTAAAAAATAATTTTGATTTCTACACACTATGTTGAAGTCGGGCGAGTATAACAAAGATAGGCATAGTTGACGCGTGAGGCTCGCCCGACTTCAACATAGTGTGTAGAAATCAAAATTATTTTTTACTTTACAGTGGCTTTGGAAGTCGGTTTTTTGGAAAGAATTTTTAATCTTTATTTTACTTCCGTTGTGTTAAATATGATATTCACAACACCATGAAACTTCTCCATTCACTCGAACTCCCGCGCTGCACAGCGTTGTCGCCACGTTGCCCCGCCCCCTAAGTTTGTACGAGACGAACTTATCTGTTCTGCTATTTTCAAAATAATAATATACTAAAATAGAAAAACAAATATCTCAAATAGTTTTACAGTACCTAACAATAGTAATAGAACATCATTAAAGTATATTTTTGAGGCACTCAATGTATTAACTCAAACCGGTTATAAAGTTACTTACTTAGTTTAGTAGTCGCTAACTCAGTATTTTTGTCGCTAGCTTTAGTATTTCATTCGGTCACTTACAGTGGTCAGTTAATTTTTTTGTTGCTCGATTAATAATATCCCATAATGAAATACTTTAATTCATGTCTTGTTCTATACTTTTTGGTACCCAAGCAGTCGGGTTTTTTGTTTTATTAAATTACTTTTTTATTATTTTTTACTGAAAATATCCATCAAAAGCATAATCCATCCCTACTAATATTATAAATGCGAAAGTGTGTCTGTCTGTCTGCTACGCTTCTACACATCTGGGTACTTATTTATCGCTGTTGTTTATTTAAGATATTGTTAAATAACTGTCGATAACGGAAGGCCAGTCGGTCTCCTGCTTATCGCACAGTAGCCAGTAGGACGCTACACGATACACGATGCGTGTTATATTTTTGTTGATATTTCTCCTCGCTGCGTCATTTGGTGAATTAGATTTTAATTCGAAGACTAGAAAATTCAGCATTGAACTTTTATATCAAACCGTGCAAGATTTAAATGATGATGTCGTGATATCACCTTATGGTATTTGGTGTTTGCTTATAAGCACGGCGTACGAGACTACTGGCGTCACCCGGGAGGAATTTTCGAAAGTGCTTTCACTGGCGGAGAACAGGAGTGAAGTCGTAAGCGATTATAAGAAGCTCAGAACAGTGTTGCGTGTGAATCAAAACGTGCCTGTACTACTCTTATTAATGAATTTTGTTTTTTACGATGAAAGTTTAAATGTTTATTCGGACAGTATTCGGAGTTTAGAAAGCGACTTTGGTTACGCCGTCCGGCGGATTTTTTTTCAAGAGCCGCAGCAGGCGTTGGATTCAGTGCAGAGCTTCTTGGGCCCGTACGGGCGTGTGCCTCTCATTAATATATTAAGTACTGAAGTCTTCGAAGATTCGACGATGATTATGTACAATTATTTTACATTTCAAGCAGAATGGTTGAACCCCTTTCATGTATTGAACATGACGCCAAATTATTATTATGAAGTTGGCGATTCGGCAGAAAAAGTCTACATGATGTATATGACAGCGTGGCTTCGATCCTCCGACTTGGAGTCGTTGCACGCTTCTGTGACGGAGTTGCCGTATCGAGGAGGCAAGTACTGCATGCTTCTTGTGCGACCTCACGCGGGATACGACATCGTTCAAGTGCTGAGGAATCTCAGAGAAGTGTCCCTGAAGGATGTGCTCGATACGCTGCAACGTGAGGCCGAAGAGTTCGGGAAGAGAGAGGTCGCGGTGAAGTTACCGAACTACAATATCAATTTTCAAGTCGTTTTGAACAGACCATTGATTAATATGGGGCTTTCTAATGCTTTCGATCGGAATTTGGCCAATTTCGACAACTTTGCTGAAGACAAAATTTATATTGGAGAAATTACCCAAAGGATTAACTTTATCCTCAGTCCGTTTGAGACAGTAGTACACGCTACTACCCCGACGTATCCTATCTTCCCAAGTACTCCAAAGCAAATACCAATAAAGGACCCTTTTATTTTATTTCTAGTGGAGAAAACTACGGCTACTGTACTCTTCGCTGGCTCTCATTCTAAGATATAAACTAGAAACCTCACTGCAGCGATTTCAATCATTATGATAGGACAAATAGTTTTGGAAATATGCCGGCTTATTTTGCGTATTTTTTTATTTTTTTGAAAAACTGTACATGTTTCTTGTGATTTACACGAAAAGTATAAGAGCTAGGAAAAAACGACAGGAACAAAATGAAAGTTCATAAAATAAAATTAAAGGTAGCTCAAGCCCAATTAAAATTAATATGAGGTTTAGGACGTTCAATTTCGTGAAACAAATTCAAACTTTATGTAGTAACGGAAAACACCAATATAGTACACTTACAATCCAGAATATTTTTACGAGGCGGCAATTTGCAAAACACCCTGTAAAATTTACATCGATAGTTTGTGTGTACTCTTCAGACAACAAGAAACATTTGCGTAGAAAAGGTGTTGAGATCGTACGAGACTTGAAGCAGCAGAAAGAGATTACGGGACAGAAATTTAAAGCGAAGAGAGAGCATTTACTGAAGGAAATTATGGAAACAAAAGCTAAAGTTGGGGAGAAAATAGAAGAAGTTGTTGAGAAAGACAATTTATTCACGGTGCCAAACATACTGTGTATGACACCATAGCCATCAATCAATCAATCGATCAATCAAATAATCTAATAAATATTATAAATGCGTTGCTTTTCGTACACTATACATGGATGTATATTCGAAATTATTAGTCCTATCTTTATGAACTAAATATTTTTAATAAGTGGTTAAATGGTGTTTATTTTCACTTCTGGGAGTATTTTGCCTAGCTCTAATAGTTTTCTAGAAATGACAGAAAACATATAAAATTTTGAAAAATATTGTTTTCATGACAGTTGTTCTATGACAGGAATATTTTCGAAATTATTAGTGCTATCAAAATGAACTAAGTACTATTTTGTCGGTAATTTAATTATGTTTCTTACTGCTTCAATCGGTTTTCCTAACACTGTTTTTTTTCGGAAATTAAAAACAGCGTGGGGGGGGGGGGGGGATAGGAAGCCCTCTCATAAAGTTTTATCTATATAGAAACTAATTTTAATACATAAGGATTGTTCTGTGGCATCTACTTTATTAAGATGCTTTTGTGCAAGGTCATGGCCTACTGAACAGTAAATAATATTTAGAGCGTTGGTAATCTTGTTTGTCTTTCCGATTAGAAGCTTCATTTATTTTATTTTATTTTATTTTATTTTATTTTATTTTATTTTATTTTATTTTATTGCAAAGGTACACAAAATAGGTTGCCACCAAAACATCGTCAAAATACAAGATTCAAAACAGGATTCAAGCAACAACCCTAAGGATGTGTACACAACATTATTATAACTAGAAAATACAACATACAATAAAATCACAATAATAGACATAGTTAACACTAATATTATTAAAATTACATTAAAATTAAAAATTAGACATTAGAGTGCAGTTTTAAAATATAAATATAAAATAATGAAACGTCTAAAAACAATTACAATCAAAACTTAAGACAAAATCATACTAATATTATAAATGCGAAAGTCACTTTGTTTGTTGGTTTGTTGGTTTTTCCTTCAATCACGTCGCAACGGAGCAACGGATCGACGTGATTTTTGGCATGGTTATAGTTGAGGAACTGGAGAGTGACATAGGCTACTTTTTATCCCGGAAAATTGAGGAGTTCCCGTGGGAATTTAAAAAAACTTATTCCATGCGGACAAAGTCGCGGGTATCGGCTAGTTTAAAATAATTACAGTAGTCAAGAGTAATAATAGTAATAAAAATATGCTAAATTATAAAGTCGGAAAAAAATTATGAATTTGTTTTTTAAATAGATGTAGAATGTTATTACTCCAGTAAATAAAGCCGTTTTTTTTGGTCAACCTTGCACTAAATTTCCGATCCTATTTTAATTTTTTTTTAGGTTAAGGGTCACTTACTGACCATAAAAACAAAATGCTGACAGATCCAGGTGGAGCTTTGATCGCAATCTTGAGGAAAAGTTTTTGGCCGATAATTCGGAAACTATCCACTTTAGGGCAAAAGTTATTAAGACCTTTTTTGTAGAGAATAAAATTTCGCATCTTTCATTTGCTGTACACTTTTTTGTAAAACTTACCGTTTACGATTTATGGCCCATTTAATGAACCGGTTTTTCGTTTTTGGCCAATAACTCTTAAAATATTGGATTAATCAATAAAATGCATCTGTTCATTTTTAAAGATCACTTTATCTCTACAACTTTTGTTTAAAACTTTGTTTTCTAAAGTCCATACTTTTTGTGTTATAAAACGTTTAATGTAGAAATGCCGGAGCTCGGCGGGTGACGCGGCAGCCCAACAGTGTGATCTGCGCAACCTAACCATAAAGTTAGCAGTTTTTTTGTGTGTGCCTTTCAAATTTTGTTATTCTGTCAAAAAAAATTAATTACCAAAGTGTATTAAAATGAACAATTGTTTTATTTGTGGTGGGTGGTTAGACGATGAAAATTCTGTATTCGTAAAAAAGAAACGGATACTAAGTCTGAGGAAAGCCAGCATTGAACGAGGTGAAAGTGAACATGAAAACATGTTAGAGAATCTTGAAACTTTACTTTACTAGATTACTCGAACATCTTAGAATAATACACACACAGACACACACACACATACACACGCACACACATACACACGCACACACAAAACTCACACAAATACGCTCGCATGCACGCACACAATACAATAATATATATATTGTATTTACCGTAAAGTTTCAAGATTCTCTAACATGTTTTTGTCGGATATACAAACTTATTTGTTTTGTATATATGAGCAAATTTGAATTTGAAAGGTAGTTTGTTTGGAATACGTTTTTTATTTTTGACTTTTAGTACAATGTGACACTCAATGTTGATACCGTAAATAGCGACAATAAACTGTATTTTCTCCAGCTAAAATCTGGTTTATCTTCACCTTCCAAAACTCTCCTACATTGGTTATGGGCCCAGGTTCGTGATACGAAAGGAGTAATCGTATGTAGAGGATAAAATCTGATTTTAAAGTCGATAAGAGACGGAGTAGCTGATCGAGTATCAAGTGCGATGTCGAACAACATGATGCGAATCGAGCCCTTGAACAAGGACAACTACGATAGTTGGAAAATACAGATACGAGCTATTTTAATTAAAAATGATGGTTGGAAGTACGTAAATGGTAAAGTACTGAAACCAGCTGAAGTTATAGAGGCTGAAAAATGGGAAGTAGAAGACGAGAAAGCTAAAGCGGACATAATTTTATCGATGAGTGGAAGCGAATTACGACATATTAGGAGCTGTAACACCTCGAGAGAAGTTTGGCTGAAGCTGGAGTCAATTTATGTTTCGAAAGGGCCTGCTAAGAAAGCGACACTTTTAAAACGGTTGATATTGCACAGGATGGCGGAAACAGGAAATGTTCACGAACATTTGAATATTTTTTTTGATGCTGTTGATAAGCTAGGAGATATGGGTATACAGATCAACGATGATTTGCTGTCTATAATGTTGCTGTACAGTTTACCCGGAAATTTCGAAAGCTTTAGATGTGCTATTGAGTCGAGAGACGAGTTGCCGAAACCAGAGGCATTAAAAATTAAAATATTGGAAGAGTACGAGTCGAGAGAGGCGAATAAAATTCAGAATGAAGGCGTTATGTATGCAAACGTGAATAAAAATTTCAAGAAAGGAAAGAGAGGCGCTAAAATGAGTACTAAGGCTAGAAAAACGGAAAAGAATGAAGGTTTTAAATACAAATGCTTTAAATGTCACGAACCATGTCAGATAAAGCATCTGATTGTAAAAAGAAAGTAGGTGAAAATGCCCTGAAGGCTGAAGAGACACATTGTGTAGATCAAACTCTAACTACTTTTAATGTTTCAGATTTAGAAGTTTCTAATCTGTAAATGTTCAAAAGTACGAATGGATTTTGGACAGTGGATGCACGTCTCACTTTTGTAATGATGCAAGTAAGTTCGGGGGCTCTTTGGCAATGATTAGCGGGGAACTAACTTTAGCTACGCATGTAAGTACTGTTATAAAAGGTAAGGGTACTGTAAGGTTGTCGGCATGTAACGATCACTCGGAGACCTCATTTGAATTACGTGATACGCTGTATGTCCCGGATTTAAGGACGAATTTGATTTCAGTAGCCAAGTTAACCAACGATGGTTTTGATGTTACATTTAAAAATGATGTAGCTCATGTTATTGGCAAGAAAGGTGAAATTGAATTGATAGCATGTCGTAGGGGTAATTTATATTGTGTAAATAGGTCTGAGTATTGTAATTTAAGTGATTCAAATGCTGATGTACGTTGTTGGCACGAGAGATTAGGACATTTGAACGGTAGAGATGTTACTAAGCTTTTAGGTAAAGTAGGTGTTAAATTTGACGTAACCGAAGTACGAAACTTACGAGATTGTGATATTTGTGCTAAAGGAAAGATGACCGCGTTACCTTTTTCTAAATCCGATGGGCCTTGCGCTGAGAAGTTGCACATAGTTAATTCTGATATTGTAGGGCCTATGAGATGTCAATCGATAGAAGGTGCAAAATATTGTATAACTTTTATTGATGATAGTACTCGTTGGTGTGTGGTATATTTTCTAAGGTCGAAAGATAAAGCCTTAGATGCTTTTAAGGCATATAAAAGTCACGTTGAAAACCTGACGGGACTAAAGATCAAATTTCTTCAAAGTGACAATGGAGGTGAATATTGTAATGCTGAATTTGATAATTTCTTAAAGGAGGCAGGCATCACGCGAAGACTGACAGTTGAACACCACAGCAGAATGGGATAGCTGAACGAATGAATCGAACCTTAGTGGAAATGGCGAGGTGTATGCTGTTGAGTTCAGATCTTTCCTCAGGTTTTTGGGCAGAAGCGGTGCATACAGCATGTCATCTCAGGAATCGTTGTCCTTCGAGTAGTCTACAAGGTGATATTCCTTATGAGAGGTGGCATAACAAGCCGGTGAAGATTGAATACCTTCGAAGATTTGTAAACAACGTGCATATTCTGGATAAAGATCCAAAGAAGGATAAGTTTGCTGCAAGAGGAATCGCAGGTATTTTTGTCGGGTACCCGGATAATGCAAAAGGATACAAAATATGGATTCCAGAGCAAAGAAAATTCATGATTGCGAGAGATGTTGAATTTCACAAAAGTGAAATCTCGAAGCAAGAACCGAGTCCGGTGAATTTCACGGAAGACAACGATAAAGATTTCATTGAAATTGAATTCTCAAGGCAAAATGTTCCAGTAACTGAAGAACATGGGGGTGAGAATGAGACAGACCGAGTAGAGACTAATGAAGAAATATGGAGTGAATGTCAAGAAAATCCTGGAGATGATCAAAATGATTATTCGTCAAGACCTGCAGAAGTTGAACAGGTGTCTGAAGAAATAGGTCGTGATGATCAACATAGGTTGATGAAGAGAGCTCCTGGTAGACCTAGGATTTTACGCACAGGTAGTGTAGGCCGTCCGAAGAAAATTTATCAAATGACTGAAGTTACACAACCGATCTTTTCTGCTGATGAAAATGAAGTTGAAGATTTTGCAGGTTCAGCTGAAATTACTTTGAAGAATGCTTTAAAAAGTAGTGATAAACCTGAATGGGAGGAAGCCATTTTATCTGAAATCAGAAGCCTAGTTCAGAAAGGTACATGGGAGATAATCAGAAGACCGCAAAATAGGAATGTTTGCCGTTATGTTTTGACATCGAACCAAAATGTCGACAAGTCTTGGAAGAAAAAGGCGAGGCTTGTAGCTCAAGGTTTTAGCCAGCGGTATGGAGTCGACTACGAGAAAACCTTTGCGCCTGTTGCTAGACTGGATACCGTTAGAATGTTGATGGCTCTCGCAGTTGAATTGAACTTGGAGATACACCAATTGGACATTAAAACTGCTTACTTAAATGGATCCCTGGACGAGGAAATATACATGGAGATACCAGAACTATTGAGAGAAAGTTTAGTCAAGCTTATGAATCGAGAGGGAGAAGATACAATGGTCAAAGAGCGCGCGCAGACCATGCTTGTAAAATTGGATAGTGGTTGCGATTCATGCTTATTGCGAAAATCATTATATGGTTTGAAGCAAGCTGGACGTCAATGGAATCTCAAACTTAACAAGAAGTTAACTGATATGGGGATGAAGCAGAGTCTGAATGAGCCGTGTCTATATTTTAGACAAAATGGGAATATTTATTTATTCGTATTAGTCTATGTCGACGATATTTTGGTCGCAAGTCAAGAAAGAAGTTTAATTACGAAGTTTAAAAATGAGTTGTCGAAAGAGTTCGATTTGAAAGACTATGGTATAGCAAAATATATGTTAGGCATAGATATTCTAAGAAATGACAATGTCATTATTTTGTGACAACAAAATTACATCGAAAGTTTATTAAAACGTTTTTGCATGGAAAATTGCAATAAATGTACAACTCCTATGGAGATACATTCCAAACGGAAAGGAGAAGAGAAATGCAGCAATGAGAGCGGCGAGGCATGATCTTATCGAGAGCTAATAGGTTGTTTGAATTATCTAGCGAATGCAACCAGACCAGATATCGCTAATGCAGTAAGTAAACTTAGCCAGAAAGTGATGAATCCTGAAAAATCCGATTGGATATCAGCGAAACGGATTTTACGTTATCTGAAGGGAACAATCCAATACAGTCTCGTGTACAAGAGAACTGGTGAATGTGTGCAGGGTTATTCAGATGCTGATTGGGGGAATTGTTTATTAGACAGACGATCTTATTCTGGTTATGCATTTATTTTAGGTGGTGGCTGTATATCGTGGCAGTCTCGAAAGCAGCGTAGCGTAGCTACTTCAACGTGCGTGGCAGAGTATGTCAGCTTGTCGGAGAGTATGAAAGAGGCTGTATATCTCAATAGCTTGTTGAAGGAACTAGGAATCATGAGGTACGCTCGAGTGATTGTTCATGTCGATAACCAAGGGGCTATATTTTTAGCTCAGGACTCAGTGTTTCATGCACGTAGCAAACACATCGATATTAGGTATCATTACGTGAGGGATGTTTTGAGGGACAAGAACGACATTGAGTTGAGACATGTACCCACTGAATCCATGTTAGCTGATGTGCTACTAAGCCATTATCTAGTGTTAAACACAATAAGTGTTTAGATGGTTTAGGTGTTAAGGCCAGCTGAGTTTTCTTTTGGATATCTTTAAATTTAAATTTATAGGGGCGTGTCGGATATACAAACTTATTTGTTTTGTATATATGAGTAAATTTGAATTTGAAAGGTAGTTTGTTTGGAATACGTTTTTTATTTTTGACTTTTAGTACAATGTGACACTCAATGTTGATACCGTAAATAGCGACAATAAACTGTATTTTCTCCAGCTAAAATCTGGTTTATCTTCACCTTCCAAAACTCTCCTACAGTTTTCATGTTCACTTTCACCTCGTTCAATGCTGGCTTTCCTCAGTCTTAGTATCCATTTCTTTTTTACGAATACAGAATTTTCATCGTCTAACCACCCACCACAAATAAAACATTTGTTCATTTTAATACACTTTGGTAATTAATTTTTTTTGACAGCATAACAAAATTTGAAAGGCACACACAAAAAAACTGCTAATTTTATGGTTAGGTTGCGCAGATCACACTGTTGGGCTGCCACGTCACCCGCCGAGCTCCGGCATTTCTACATTAAACGTTTTATAACACAAAAAGTATGGACTTTAGAAAAAAAAGTTTTAAACAAAAGTTGTAGAGAATAAAGTGATCTTTAAAAATGGATAGATGCATTTTATTGATTAATCCAATATTTTAAGAGTTATTGGCCAAAAACGAAAAACCAGTTCATTAAATGGGCCATAAATCGTAAACGGTAAGTTTTACAAAAAAGTGTACAGGAAATAAAAGATGCGAAATTTTATTCTCTACAAAAAAGGTCTTAATAACTTTTGCCCTAAAGTGGATAGTTTCCGAGATATCGGCCAAAAACTTTTCTTCAAGATTGCGATCGAAGCTCCACCTGGATCTGCCAGCATTTTGTGTTTTTATGGTCAGTAAGTGACCCTTAACCTAAAAAAAAATTAAAATTGGATCGGAACTTTTGTGCAAGGTTAAATGCTTTATTTACTGGAGTATATTGAAAATGTCAATATTACGGTTAATTAAATAAATCATTATATGATAAATAAATATATATTTTTATATAAGCTGTACTTATATAAAAATATATATTTATCTCCTTCATCATTGTGCAGTATAATTATACCTGTGTACAATAATATTTCATTATTAAAGAAAGTTGTTAGTTTCAAAAGATCAGTATTACTTTGCAAAAATATCAAATTGTATATATTATTATTATTATTATGATACTAGCGTAGCGGGCGGCGTATTAGTTTGTAAGAATTGCTGTAGGGAGCAAACTGAAAATCAGCGCTGGGTATTGCTGCCAATACCCAGCACAAGGCTGAGTTTGCGACCCATTGTGTTTTTGTTAGTCCTTAAGTTTTTTTAAAAAAAACCAATATTATAAAATTTTATTTGAGAACAAGAATGTAACGCAATAAAAACTTTATTTATATAGGCGGCACATACGAACAATGGGGTTGTAGAATGAAGTATTATTTAAAAGTTCCCATACCTTTTTAGAGTCCCCCGAGTATTTAAAAATTTTCGTTCTGTATTATTTTTCTCTCGCATCTTTAGTTATACGGTTACATAGATTTCTATATTTCAAGTAATTACTTCTATTAATACAATCGTTAGGATACTTTTTAAGCAGTCTATATCGTTTATTTCTTTTTTGAATACACTTAAGTAGTCCATCTGTAATCCAAGGCTTTAATTTAACTTTGGAACGAGGTATTCTTTTAAAAGTAGTGTTATTCCTAATATGCGTACTGAGTATGTTGATTAACATAGCATAACTTGAAAGGCTATGTCGACATCTGTATCCTTATAAACTACATCCCACGATTGACTGCTTATATCCTAAAAGAGCTGCTCGTAATCGATACATCGTTTCTGAAGAGGAGGGTTATGCCTTTCAGCATCAGAATTTTCATGATGTGAGTACACACTGCAAAGAGTAACATAGTGGTCGGTAATGTCAGTTTTTAACACAGCAAATTTAGCAGTCTTGTTTTTAGTTAGTCTTACCATGCTGTGATCAAGATTCATTTTTGGCATGGGTATAGTTGAGGACCTGGAGAGTGACATAGGGTACTTTTTATCCCGGAAAATTAGGGAGTTCCCGCGGGAATAACAAAAAAACTTAAACCACGCGATCGAAGTCGCGGGCATCAGCTAGTTCCCTGTAATGTTAATATTCGTGTCACACATTAATACTATATTTTTCGAACGATTTTCTTTAAACGAATCTGCTTTATTTTATGATCCAGAGAATCTAGGAAGTTCTCGATATTATTAGAAGAAGGCGATCTATACTGGGCAATTAAAGTAAGTTCATCATTTAAGTTTATTTGTAGGCAATTTGCTCCAAACACCTCTAACTCAGTACTGTTGTGAGCAATAGTATCCTTAATGAAAACCACTACACCATCATTTTGAACTGGATTTATCTTAGTGCACAGAGAAATGTAACCCGGCAAGCTGTGATTGGATATATGAATAAAATATCAAAATCTATTTTAAGAAGTTCCAATGAAACGATGGTTGAAGTTTTGTGAATACTTCTAATGTTTAATGAAATTATTTTAAGAGAATTGTTCACATTAATATACTCACTACATACACAAAAGTTATCTGTACTTATACAAAGGTCTGAATTCTGGTAATGATCTAATTCAGAAGAATATTTTTGTAAAATATTGAATTTTAATAAAAAAATAATATGCCATTATCGTATGCTTGACAACCCTAGATAGATAAATAGTTACAAGATGGTTGTTTTGTACATAATTCGTGTTATAACAAAATAGTAATATCAATAAAACGCTGTTGCACAGGTAATAATGTGTGTACGCACTTAGACTAAAATTATTTATTATTTAGGGTATGTAGAAATATTCCAAAACAATGCATGATAATATTGCTAGTCAGATGATTACGTTAATTTGTTCTTCTGATTTAATTATGATAGGTGTTGATTTATCTTGTTTCTTTACAAAGATTTTATTGTTCGAGTACCAACAATACCTATAATTATTCTTTTTCGCGGCTTGGTTACTCAAAGCGAGGAGACGCTTTGCAGTTTGCAGCGGGTATTAAATGCTCAGAAATAAAAAGCCTACGACTTTATGTTTAGATTTAAGTAGTCTGTTTGTAGTCTAGTGCTTTGATCCTTACACTTTTTATTAAACTCCTTTACTAAGCGCAATAACTCATTCCTTCTGAGGTTACTTTTGAAAATAACACCAATCGGACGCACTTTGTCTGGCATAGGTAGATTTACCCGTTCTGAAAAAGGTTTGATACTCGGAAAGGTCAAAGTTCATTCCCACTACAGTACAGATTTTTTCCATGATAATAAATTCTCATTGTCCGATTCGGGGACACCTCTTATTTCAACATTGCATGAGCTTCCTCTTATCTCGAGGTCTTCCAACTTGGCATCCAAGAAGGTCAATTTATTCCTAATGGCCTCGTTCTACTGTAAAAGCTGGTCACGCTGCTGCTCCAAGTCTTTAATGGCTTTATCCATGGTCTTCACCTTCCCAAGTAGGTATGGCCTCATTTTGGCCACTTAGGAAATTGATGGACTCTTAAATTTTTGAAGTTTTCTCAGTAAGAGTTTTATAATGGCCCTCCAACTTTATGCTGACTTCTTTTAAAATTTAGTTCTTAAAGCGGTCAAAACTGCCCTCGATATAATAACTGATCTATATATAATAACTGCTCTCTATATAATAACTGCTCTCTATATAAGTTTTTTTAAGTCCGAAGAGTTCGAGGAGCCCGTTGACGATGCAGATGCCTGCGCTGCTGGCTGTCTCACAGGGGTGTTGGCGTTGTCGCTGCGCCTCTCGCCCGCTCTGCATTGTGGACATTTCCATATGGCTTTATGTGCCTTTGACTCCTTTGCAAAGTTTTCCGGCGATATTCGCAAGCATTGGTAATGGTCATCGCACACTGTACAAGATTTAAGATCACTAGATTTAAGCAATTCTCACACGCAGAACAAGTCTTAGACTTTTCTTATAATACTAGCTGATGCCCGCGACTTCGTCCGCATGATATAAGTTTTTTGTTATTCCCGCGGGAACTCCTTAATTTTCCGGGATAAAAAGTAGCCTATGTCCTTCCCCGGGATACCACCTACCCCTGTACCAAATTTCATTAAAATCGGTTGAACCGAAAGCCTATGTCACTCCAGGTCCTCAACTATACAACAAAAAAAGAATTAGCGAAATTGGTCCAGCCGTTCACGCGTGATGCCGTGACCAAGGGAAATATTGATTCATTTTTATATATATAGATTTATTATACTTATGTTAAAGTTTACGGCGCTGCGAAAACGACGTATCACTTAATATGTATGTGATACGCTGGATAGTTTACTAAGTAAATACGTTGCAGCACGATGCGCCGATGTACGTAGGTCACAAGTAGGTATAACTTTGGATCGACTCGAGCGGCGGGAAGCGTGAGGCGGATCGCGGTGCGCGCGACCTCACTCACCGAGTGTGCGTACGTGACTGAAGACATTCACAAGATTAAGGCGGATCTACTGGTGCAAGTATTATCAGAATCGGTCCAGCCGTTTTGTTTGTAATGCGTTTCAAAGGAATACATTAAAAATGAACCTTTGAAACCTCGTAAATCCTAAATGATCATTAATGTTGAAAAAATGAAATGAAATGAAAAAATGAAAAAATGTTGAAAGGAACCTAACTATGATTTTACAAGACCTATTCATCGATACCCCACTTGCCTTAGTTTATTGACTTTTATTTTTAAATTTGTTACAATTCTGGCTTCTAGTGGGCGCCATTTTGTTATTTCTCAAATTTGGCTTCCACAGTGACCGTCTAATTATATATTCGGCATAAACTGGTGCAAGAATCATCAAAATCGGTCCACGCGTTTAGGCTGTAGCTGTCCTGCAAGGAACATACAAACATAATATTATATAGACTGATGCACTCATAACCCTGTGCGTTCCGCAGTCGGGTAAATAGTCTTAAAAAAATACTCATTAGTACTGCCATTTCAGTTTTTAAAAAAACACGATACCATAAACAATCATAAGCGATAATGAAGTTTGAATCTCAATTCATGTTTCATTATTACGAGTACTAGCTGTATCCCGCGACTTCGTCCGCGTGGATTGAAGTTTTAAGAACGAAAGTTCCTAATCGCGCGTTGGGAAAGGGGGCTAGACGGAAAAAATTAAGACCAAAAGTTGTAACGACACTCTCCAAAAGTTGTAACGACACTTTTTACCATTTTTTGATTGAGAAAATATATTGAAATTTGAGCAGTCCGCATATCGCCTCCGTGGCGCAATGGGCTGCGCGTTCGGCTGTTAACCGAAAGGTTGGTGGTTCGAGCCCACCCGGGGGCGCAACGTTTAGTTTTTTTTTAGGAAAAAAAAACAGAAATAGGAACCAGACCTGAAGCTCGTGGAAACCAGAAACCAGGTGAGCTCGAGGGAACTACTTACCCACCCGCTCCAAACTACCCGTGCTTGGGCTCATTCTACTCAGCTCGCCTGGCACTTACCAACCCCAACCCCCGGGAAAAACTACCCCACACCCCCCTCCAACCCCTGCACCCCCACTGCCATCTGAAGCAACTGAGTTCACGTGGGCTCTGTTGACAGAAGGGTAGTCCCCCTATATAACCCATTTGACACCAAAACCTTGGACTAACCAACCCACCCAAACAATTCGAATTATCTTTTTGACAAACGTTTACGATTACGATTTCCTTACACAATCGGGGGGCAGAACAAAAAACGAAAATTAAGGGGATAACTTTCGTGTGTCGCAGGGTAAATCCCGGCACCCGGTGCGTCGGTCGAACTCTTCGCCGGAGATGTCTTCATCATGGAAGGGTGCCGTGGCCCGGGATCCCTCGCTGCAGCTCCAGGACTGCGAGCTGACGGTGGATGTGGACGACCTCATACTGCTGCCCAGCTGCGAACCCACGTGCGTATACTGTATACCCCCTTTACAATCACAGGTAACCTTGCCACCCTATAGGTCCAACTCGTTGCCAGGGATGTATTGACCATGGAACAGAGTTGCGCCTTGAGAACTTTCGCTGTAGTTTCAGGACAGTGAGCTAAAAATCGACGAGGATGATCTTACACTACTGCCTAGTTGAGAATCCACGAGCGTATACTGTATAGCTCCACACGCAAAATTCAAAAGTTTTGGAACGAAGTTCCTTATCGCGCGTTACGAAAGGGGGCTAGACGGAAAAAATTAAGACCAAAAGTGTAACGTTGTGTTGTTAATTTCAAGTTGTTGAAAATAAAAAGACACTTTTTATGAAAAGATGATTTTGGTTGCTATGACTACTTGTGTTGTTGAGTTCAAGTTGTTGAAAATAAAAAGGCGAAATAATTTTAAAGAATTATGTTTACATATTTAGTTAGTTAGGCTAGTTATTCGTCCCATCTGGGTGTCTCTTGACACCTCACAAGTTTTTTTTATTTCAAATAAACTTTTTCAAGTGCTTTTGAATCGTCGGTTCGGAATGCCATTCCTACCGAGAAGAACCAGCAAGAAACTCTGTGGTTGCTCTTTTGAAAAAAATAGTTTACAATTTCATCAATACATAAGTAACTGCTGTCCTTAGCATTGCTAGAGCAGATCAAATCCATAACCAGAAAGACTCGTTATCCGATGCATTGGCTAAACTCTTCGCTGGAGATGTCCTCACCGCTAAAAGATGTCGGAATCTTATGCCCCCCTAATGGCCACACAAGCCGGTTGCAGTTTTCTAAGCACACGTACATTACTATTATATTTACTCCCCCTTTTCTAGCGTGTGTTAGTGATATCCCAATGCGAATGATTAGCGCCGCAACTTTTTTATTAGTTCCTATATTGGAAAGAGATTCCTTTTTCTTTTTATAAGTGGTAGTAATAAGGATGATGCCAACTCAATCAAATCAGCAACTCTTTCTCAAACTTAAAAACGCACTTCTTGTATGGAAGTTTGTATAAAATACGAGTACATAGCTGTGTCGTCATCAAATTTCAACGCACTTTTTTCATTTATCAATAGTTTAAAATTATTATCAAACTTAAAGCTAACAGAAGATGTTAATTTTAAGTCTTTTGGAAGACCCTCTATTGAATAAATAATCAGCAAGAATTAATTTATTTTTAAAAAGACATCATCCCTATTAGGTCCCGACGCAGAAATTAGGGTTTTATAACGATAATCTTTTTTAACCCCCAATGCAAAACGTTACAAGTTTAATGTGTGTATCTGTGTAACTGTCATCGTAGCTCCGAAACGGATGAACCAATTACGATTTAGTTTTTTGATTGAAAGGGTACTTGATCGAGACTGTTCTCAGCTATGACTCAGGAAGCTCGCGAGGTGGTCACATAAAACTCAATCCCCTCCAACTCCAAATCCTCAATCCTGACGCTGTAGGTATACCTACGACTCAAAACTAGGGAGTTAGGAAGTTTTGATGGTGAATTCATATAGTAGGTATAAAGTTACGTGTATATGATTCAACTCTGAGTCCCCAACTCCTCAACCCTGATGCTGCAGGGTACAGAACTACAGAACTCCTTAAAAATAGCGATTTAGGATTTTTTAATGGTGAATTCATATTGTAGGTTTCAAGTATCGACTTCATACTTAAACCCAAGTCCCAACTCCTCAACTCTGATGCTGCAGGGTACTGCACTCCTAAGCCGTGGGGATTAAGAGTACACTAAAAAGTAAAAAATAAAATTTTTTTCCAAAAAACCGACTTCCAAAGCCACTGTAAAGTAAAAAATAATTTTGATATCTTCACACTATGTTGAAGTCGGGCGAATATAACAAAGATAGGCAAAGTTGACGCGTCAGGCTCGCCCGACTTCAACATAGTGTGTAGAAATCAAAATTATTTTTTACTTTACAGTGGCTTTGGAAATCGGTTTTCTGGAAAGATTTTTTTTAATTAAACTCGATTGTGTATATGTCACCGTAAGATTGCAAAAACCGTTAGATTATAATCCAACTAGCGATATTGTAAACAGTCTTTCGACGGATTGTGAACCGTTCAATGTTCCGAGTGTCAATTTTTGAAATATTCATTGTATTTACGTTTTCTTGTCACTTTCTTGTAGGTTAGGTTATTGTTCGACATAAATGATCACTTAGGTTTTATCGGGTTAATATACCCAACAGATTAAAATCTACCGAAAAATAATGCGTTAAATTGTAATCTGTCGACAGTTAACAATATCGCTAGTTAGATTACAATCCAACGGCCTTTGCAATGTTACGGTGACATATATGTATTTTATAGTAGAGCTCAAACGAACAGACCGATTTAAACTCAGTGTTCATATAAGCGATATTGTCATCACTCAGGAGCGCGCCGATGGCGATGCACGCGTCAAAGAAGGCTAACAAGAAGAGCGACATGCGCGTGTCGTGCGAGGCCATACCGGAGGAGATGTGCGGCACCAGCCCGCAGCCGCAGCCGCACCCGCAACCGCACCCGCACCTCATGACATACAAGTCCGATCCTGGTAAGTTCCGCAATATATAGATGTCCACTGCGCTCTTTCATTCTCGAATCAGGATTTCAGGATAGCGGGTATTTTGAGTAAAAAACCAGCTATAATTAAATAAGTAAATAATTGCTGTCCTATTCTTACGCCTTCATAATTTTTAGTAGCAGTCAACGTGACGACATAATAATTGCTAATAATTATTTATAGTTTGTAAGTTTATAACGTCTTTGAGAGGTTATATCTAGTGAAAGGCCTGATGAATAGCGTCAGTTTTTATACTGTTTACATAGGTACTGCGCATACTTTAATACTGTTCAAGAATTAGCCTGCCTAGTTATGGTTTATTTTTGGTAACCGTCTTTGAGCGGCCATATCTAGTGAAAGGCCCATCCGCATGCGGGCAGACCTTCACTATCGTCATCAGTTGAGAACTCTACACCCACCTAATACTGAATCAGCCTTCCTGCCGATAGTTACCAAAAGAGCAGCTATCTCCTATAATAATTATGGTGGGGACGGAATTTCCGGGGATTGCCAAATTTTTGTTGCATATTATCACGATTCAAGTCAAATGACTTACCGTCCATTGCATTCACGGATAAAACTGATATAACGCAGGCACGTCCGGAGCGGAAAGTGAAGGAGAAGCGAACGCTGAAGCCAACAGCTCGACATCCACGACCGCACACCACCAGTTACAAAAGGTAATATATATAGATTGAGGTAAAATATACGACTAGACTAAACTAGTGGTTCGCCCTGAACTGAGACCTCGCGGTATCCATAAGATAGTTATTATTATTTGTAAGCACAAACGATAATTTTTTACAGAGCGCCATCTATTGACATCATTGTGAAGTTCTGTTAAAAATACTGAAGCTCATTAAAATTAAATAATTTCGTTTCCTTATAATATTTGTCTAATTTTAGTATTTGTTGTTTAAGTACAGGATATAATTCAAATAATTGATCAAGTGGCTCAGCCTTTCAGAAAATCGAGTTCTGTGGTCAACTTTGGACGTTAGAAAATCTCCACTTTGAAAGCGGCCCCCCGCAGTCAATTTTAGGGGAAAAATTAAAAAAAAAAATTTTTGGACTCTATTCCTAATTATCTTTAAAATGATATACCGCAACCCTATGTAACGCTATAAAAAATATTTTACTTCACATTCGCTTCTATGAGAGCCCCCTGAAATAAAGATTTTTATAACTTTTTAAGCCATATTCGGCTGGAGGCAATCGGTCTACATATTATATTTAAATTTCAAGTCATTACGTTCAGTAATTCAGAAGTTTTAAGGCTCTGACAGACGGACGGACGGACGGACTGACGGACAAGTGCAAATTCACTCAAGTAAAAACTGTCCAAGCTGTGTTTGACCGCATCACCCGTTACCGTGTGCCAACAGACGAGCAGCGACAGTCGCGTGGTGCTGCAGCCGCACGAGCACAGCGCGGCGCGCGCCGAGCGCAGCGAGCGCAATGATTTCGCGAGAGATGAACTGCCCCCACTGGCGAGGTCGAAGCGATCCAACACCATCTCTGTCATGAGCCCCACGAGGAGGAACCGGTCAGTTTTTAAGAAAGAAAAATAGTTTTTTTTTACGCCACTGAAAGTTGCCCTCAACTGGATCTTCATTGTGGTCATCATTCTTTGTGGAGCTATATTATACAATAATGTTTTCATATAACCTGCATTGAAAGTGCGAGTTTCAATGCCTTTTGAGCCACCCGAAACTAGTCCATTTCAGACAAATACGTCATTCAGCAAGTAGAAAACGATGATTTTCTACCTACTGAATGACTTAGCAGCCCTCCTTTCTATCCTGTCAGAGTATCTTTTGTTTATTTCAAATCTTTATAGTTGTCATCATAGCGATCAACTAAACTGACAGATATCATATTTCTAAGCAACAACCTAGCAACTAAAATAAATAAGAAATACTATTTTGTATTGGAATAATAATAACCTTGTCTAGTTTTTAAGGAGTATATTGTATTTTTACATATTGTTGTATTCACAATTTTAATAAAACTTGCACTTTTAATGCGGATTATATGAAAAATATAGTGTGTGACGCGGGATGAAACACGATTTCAGACAAGGGCGAAGGTGATCTCCCGAAGTCTTGTTTCATCCCTAGGCACACAAAATACTATTGAACCTCTTTAACATGGAGGTTACCCCCTTAGGGATATAAGGAACATCACGAGCGGCTCCAGCGGCGGCAGCGCGAGCGGCGCGGCGAGCGGCGGCGGCGGCGGCGGCGGCGGCGGCGGCGTGTCTCCGTCGTTCGTGTTCCTGCAGCTGTACCACAATATGAGCACCTACCCCATCTCACCCTCCGTGCCCGGTGAGTGACTACATTGCGACGCGACAAGAGCGGAGCGGACCCATTGCGGAGTCCGTTTAATTTAATTTAATTTTAATTTATTTGTTTACATCAGGCAACTAGGCCCATAGAAATAAATATATACATAATGGAACATATAACACAATAAAATAATATAAAGCGGCGCAGTATAGAAATCATCCTTTTTTATTTGAAAAAATTAAAAATAATTTAAAAATTCGTTTTCACTTCTATCGGTAGTCCCTATGACTGGCAATTTTTTATTTATTTATTTATACCATAATATGGTGTGTTCAGGCGAGGCGCCGGCGCCGCCCAGCGCGCTGAGCGAGCGGCCGCTGAAGGTGTCCGGGGAACACCACGAGAGGACCATCAAGAACCTGGACCTGGTGCCGCCCGTCGAGACGTACAAGGCAAGAGGATACGCTTAAACTCACTCATATTTTTTTATTCAAGTAAACTTATTAAAAATGCTTTTGAATCGTCGAGTGAATCTACCACTGGTTCGGAATAACATTCGTACCGAGAAGAACCAGCAAGAAACTCGGTGGTTGCTCTTTTTAAAAACTCATTTACAATTACATCAACATGTAGATACATAAGTAACCGCTGCCCTTAAAATTGCTGGAGCGAGTCAAAGTTTATTGGAAGATTAAACTCCCTTAAAAATTAATATTAGTGACTACATAACTATAAAAAATAATTATTAACATTTAAATTTTTTGGCCTCACCAACACTTGAATAATGTGTCCAAGCATTGGTGAGTCCAGCTTACTCGCAAACATATTCAGGATGCGGTTGGTAGATACTTGAGCGCAGCCTTGTCAGCAGTGATGACGACCTCTTGTGCATTATGGCAAAGAAGTCATCGGTCCGCTCATTTGCAAACATGGCCGACGCTGAACAAAACCGCGGCAAGCCCAACGGCAAATTCATTATTATATTTCACCCTCAGAGTGTCTATGGCCTTTTTCGAATAGTTTACCCACAGACTTCCCGAGTAAAGTTTTATGCTCTAAACAGTGGTAGTCGTTAAAGCCAACGCCAACCCGCATTGGAGCTGCGTGGTGGGTCTGAGCTCTAATTCCGTCTCTCCTGTGAGAGTGGAGGTCTGTGCCCAGCTGTGGGATGTTAATGTATATTTTTAATGTAATGTTCAGGTGGGAGTCCTATACGTGGGTCCGGGACAGCAAGACGATGAAGTTGCAATATTAAAAAACGAATACGGCAGCGTTAGGTGAGTATAATACGAATACTTCATATTTACATTACTTTGTTTTATAAGACTTGAAATAATATTAAAAAAAACTAATTAAAATATTCTTTACTAGCTGATGCCCGTGACTTCGTCCGCGTGGATTGGGGTTTTTTTAGGTTCCCGCGGGAACTCTTTAATTTTCTGGGATAAAAAATAGCCCATGTTATTCCGGACTATAGTTAATCTATCTCTGTGGCAACTTTCATCCAGATCCGTTTAGCCTTTCTGGCGTGTGATTGAGTAACAAACATTCATCCATCCATCCAAACTTTCACTTTTATAATATTAAGTATAGATTTCTATAATATTCCCTATCAACATCAGTCGGGATGATAAAGTCTCGAGTATCGAAATTCTATAATTTCGAAGTAAAATTAACCTCAACCAAGTTGTCATAAGTTTAGAATTCGTCTGTACATTTACGGCACCAGCTTTCCTAGCGGGAGTGCTGAAAAAACTACCCTATCACTATCCCCTTTGGGGTTATTTTATGCTGACTTTATAGTATTACAATGTATTATTAGACGACGATTACTCTTGTAAGTTTTTACGTAAGTAGGGCACTTCTTACGTAAGTAATTTCCATATCTATCATTTGTATATGTCACCGTAAGATTGCAAAAACCGTTAGATTGTAATCCAACTAGCGATATTGTAAACTGTCGACAGATTGTGAACCGTTCAATGTTCCGAGTGTTAATTTTTGAAATATTCATTGTGTTTACGTTTGCTTGTCTCTTTCTAGTAGGTTAGGTTAGGGTTCGACATAAACAATCAAGTAGCTTGGGTTTTATCGGGTTAATGTCTCTGAATAAGTTCAAAGTTAATGTAAACTCATTAAAAAATCTTATTACCATGTAAAGGATTACTTAAATGACAAGGAAGCTTGGCAATGATTTGATCTATTGGCTCTGATAGTTCCTTAGTTAAGATGATTTGTGAAATGGTGATAATGAAAAAAAAAACCCGGCTGAGTTTGTTGTGGGCTCTTCTCAGACCAGGGCGCGTTTGGAACCCTCGTAGCTTTAGTTTTAAGATACCGTTACTGATTATCACCATTATATATTATAAAAAAACTCGACGTCAAGTGTAGTATACCTACCTAAATTGAATAAACGTTATTTGACTTGACTTGACTAATATACCTAACAGATTACAATCTACCGAAAAATAATACGTTAAATTGTAATCTGTCGACAGTTTACAATATCGCTAGTGAGATTACGATCCAACGGCCTTTGCAATCTTACGGTGACATATACGAGACGAGACTTCCAAGACTGTTTACATTTCGTACTTTACATTTTGGACTCGAAAGCCACTCATATAAGCGACTTTCGTGAGTGAAACTTAACAATCGTAAGCGAACCCTGGCATTCATAATTAATTTCATGTCTCATTTTCGTCACAAAAAGTACCCTAACTTTTGCAACCCAAAATGTTTTTCATAAATGGTTAATTTGAACGTCAACCATAGGGCCCAATTAAGCAAATCTTAATCATTTGCCAGCTTAAAACATTTTTTTTTTAAATATTATTATTCATTTTATTTCAGGCAACGAGGCCCATATTATAAAATACATATTACTCAAACTGTTTAAGAAGTTCAATACATGCTTTTTGGTGCTTTTTGATGGCTCTATGAACTACAACAGGTCGTATCCGTTTGACAAACAATTATGATTTCATTACACAATCAGGGGGAAGGACCATCGATGGTGATATCAACCAAAGGTTTAAAGTTCGAAGGTGGTGTAAGGTTAGGTTATAAAATGTTCCTCATTTTTCGATCAGGTATATGGATTTCCTGCGGTTACTGGGGACTTTAGTGCCGTTAGAGGGCGCAGAGGAGCCAAATTTGTTCCTCAACTTGGAGAAAGGCGGCAAAGACGGCCGATACACATACGTGTGGAATGACGACATCATGCAGGTAATAGTTGATTCCATTCTCTTTGATACGGGAAATCAGCAAAATAACTCTTCTCAGACCAGGGCGCGTTTAGAACCCTCGTAGCTTTAGTTTTAAGATACCGTTGTTAATTATCACTATCACATCTTATATTTACCAATCTATGCCGTACTAATGTTATAAATGCGAAAGTGTGTCTGTCTGTCTGCTACGCTTTCACGACCCATCTGTTCAACCGATTTTGATGAAATTTGGTATAGAGGTAGGTTACATCCCGGGGAAGGACATAGGTTAATTTTCTATTCCGGAAAATTAAAGAGTTCCCGCGGGAATCAAAAAAACCTTAACCCACGCGGACGAAGACGCGGGCATCATCTAGTTACGAATAAAAATACTTTGAATTTGGGTTAGAAACAGGTTTTAGTAGGTACTTTTGAGGGCAACGTATTTGGAGGAAACATTCCATGGGTACTCTTACAAGCCAATCACGTACACTCACACAGATACTACATAGCTAAAACATATTCCCATAATGTATGCTATTACATCCAGAACCGGGGCTTAGTCAATTTTTTATTCGGGGCCCTTATTCATGAGCCTGTTCGTTACTGGTTCTTCTCGGTAGGAATGCCATTCCTACCCGGTTTATTTGAAAAAAAAAACATTTGAATTTGGAGCTCTAAAATAGCCTCCTCTCTTGCCACCAGGTGCTATTCCACGTGGCGACAGCGATGCCCAGCTCCGCCCGAGACCCGCACTGCAACGAGAAGCGGAAATACATCGGGAACGACTTCGTGTCCATTGTCTACAACGACTCGGGACACGACTTCAATATTCACACCATCAAGGTAACGATATATTCAATCTATGCCTATACGAATAGGTATGATGCCTATGTCAGATGCCGCAATAGGCTCGTGACTCCTTCGCTCCGCCTCAAGAAAGTCCGAAGGTCGTTTGTGGGAATGAGCATTCTATTATATAACAAAATTCCAAACCCTATGTTAAAATTGCCTTGACACAAGTTTAAGAGTAAAAGATAAGATTGAAAAGTTAAAATGATAAAAAAAACATGGATTTGACTCGCTCCAGCAATGCTAAGGACAGCGGTTACTTATATATCTACACATTGATGTAATCGTATATGATTTTTTCCCTCCTCCTCCTTTTATGTATTTAGATATATGTTTTCAGGGTCACTTCAACCTGTGTATAGTAGTAGTGGAGCCATTGGAGCACGGCATGAACCGAGTGACGCTAAAGACCAAAGACAAGGAGCGGTTGCGGGGCAAGTTCCTCGCGCACGTCGAGCCTCAGTGCGTGTCGGACTCCAACGTCGCGCTCCTGGCTCGCCAGCACGCGCTGCACGCGGCGGTAAGTGCGCCATGTTGGATTGCTGATGACGTCACACGACTGTTGACTACTTCCCGAGGCGTAAGAGATATTTATAGCTAATCGACGCCTGCGTCTAAGTTCTGCTTCTAATTTGTTAATATCTTTATAATGTCTTAAAAAACAGAGCTCGTTTTTTACCTGAACATACCTAGTGTTAAGGCCAGCCGGCTAGCTCAACGAAAGCAACCGGCCGCCGGCCCGGGGCCCATGGCGAGACGGCGACGCGGTCGTTGAGATAGAGCCTTTTCTAATTTGTGAACGACTTTCTACAGCTTGTGCTACCTGTGGTAGCTGGCTGCGTCGAGACGAGTCCTGAGGGAAGTTATGGTGTGGTGTAAGGTTATTTGTGAGTGTTTGTGAAAGGTGTGTAGTGTGATGACTCCCTCCAAGGACAGTAGGGCTGCAGGCCTCCTCTTCAAACAGGCTTCTCAACTGGTACCACTATTCCACTGTCTTCACACCTACGCTAACACTTAGTCCATCACTAAACACTAATTCTATACTAGGCACTTGGGTTAAGTACAATTATACCCTATCAAGAAGCACCTAAGTGTTCCATTAAGCACGTGGCCGTGACACCGGCAGCGTTATTCACGTGGAATTATAGCCACGGGGCTTTACAAAGACGTTCAACCGTCAAGCAGCCAGGCCAAGACGAATCACTGGCGAACAAACTGGCTATGCACTTGAAAAATAGTCCAATTTTCCCCGGTTGGCTGGAAAACCTCATCAGCCGGTCGAAACCGGAAATTTAGCAATTTTCTATTCACTTCTCGAAACGAACTTACAAAATCGTCAGCATGAAATCGTCAGCTGTCAAAATCCAAAGACAGCTACTTTAGACATTAACGTTTTATTTTATTTAGGTTTTTACGGCTCCGGACTCCAGGCTGTCCGCGGCACATTGAAAGTCACTTCGCGACCATAGTCGGGCGCGAACACCTAGTGATACTAATACCGACGACTGTGGACTTATCCCGGAGGGACGTCCCGGGTTCGATTCCCGGCAGGGTTAATTTAGGAAATTATAATTTCTGAATTTTCTTTGGTCTGGTGGGAGGCTTCGGTCGTGGCTAGTTACCACCCTACCGGATATACGTACCGTCAATCTATTAAGCGTTCCGGTACATTGCCGTATAGACACCGATAGGTTTATGGCTTTAATATAACTATCGTACCCCTTATAAGTTACCCCTATCATCATAGACTGCATCATCACTTACCAGTAGGTGAGATCGCAGTCAAGGGCTATTTTGTAGTGGATAAAAAGCTGTTATCTTAAATCGACAATTTATCTTTTACAGCTGGCATCCCAAATCTCCCAATCACTGAAGCCGGGTAGCGAGGCATACGCGTCTAACTCGTTAGAGCGACTGCGTATAATCAAGCGCCTCAGGGCTCGCGCTGAGGCGGAACGCCAGGCCGCCGCCTCGCGCGCGCCGGCGCCCTATGCCGCCGCGCCCGAGAGGCACCGCCGCGTCGCTATTGATGACTTCAACGACTACACCTAGAGTGACGACTTGGCGCCACGCTGCCGTGCGCTCGGGTGAACATCGGTCACTTCTTCACGTTCACTTAGAGATTGGCGATTACAACAACAACAACTTGGCTTCAACACAGCCGTGCACCAGGGTGACTACAAGATTTAGAAGCAGCTCAACCTTAAATTGACGAAATCAGTGATTACATTTAGAGTGACAACTTGACCATTACACAGCCGTGCACCCAAGTGACCACAAGATTATAGAAGTAGCTCATTACATCTACAAATCGACGTATAAATGGCTACGCCTAGAGTGACGACTTGGCTCTACACTGCCGTACACCCGGGTGGATACTTTTTGGTTTCTATGCACTCATATTTCAAGGATAACTGGAGATCAATGACTTAAGAACTCCTGATGATGATGATGATGATACAAATCGAAAAATACCTTGGTTGTACACAGCCGTGCACCCGGGTGGATACTTAGCAGTAATTTCTTAACGTTCACATAGAGATTGGTGATTCTAAACAATTGGCAGTATGCAGCCAGGGGACTGCAAGATTATTGCGGCTCATCCTAATATCTACAAATTGAGACATCTATATCTATATCTAGAGTGACTACTTGGAATTACAAAGCCGAGCGGGCGCACGGCGGACTACATCCATACACTTAAGAATTAAGTATCACATTTAATTCTGCACAACAGTGTTCCCAAGTGCTAACATCATCAGATACCATGCTTTAATTAATAAAGACTGTTACAGATAAAATGATAAACTTGACTTTACACTGCCGTGCACCCGGTTGAATACAATTGATCGGTCACTTCTTAATATTCATGCAAATAACAAATATAAATATGCAAAAAATAAGTGTTTAACTTAGCAACTTGGCAGTACATATCTGTGCTTGAAAGTGATACGATCTGAAACTTGTGTGTTTGTGCTTGAAATACTATAACTAGAGTGAGGACTTGGCACTACACAGCCGTGCACCCAGATGACTACAATACACTATTGCTTCAAAGACTAAAGTGTGAACAAAAGATTACCCAAAACTTTGTTTTCTGTTACTTTTAAATGAACTTTTTTTTTTTAAATAATGCCTGCATGCCATGATCTGACTTTTATCTTCTTTCATCAACAGAACTAATATGAAATAATTAATTGATTTGTTATCCTCGTCAGTTTCATCAAAATCTAGTCAGAAATAATATGAATAATGATATATATATTATTATTATTATTTAATAAATGATTTTGAACTTGAAATCGAAAATTTTAAAACTTATTGAATGTTACATGATTTTAATAAAAATATGTGAATGTAATTATTTGAACTCGTTCTAAGTGTCGTTATTCAAAAATGTTCTAGGATGCCCCGACTTGAAGGCAGCTAACTTAAACAAATAATAAATCATTAGATATGCCTGTATCTAATGATATTAATGACACCAATAAAAAGGCATTTTTCCGAACAGGCAAACAAATGACTCTTACCGCGACATTTTAAATCATGGACCTTAACAGCCTAATATTAGAGCTTAAGTTCGTTCATACATCCAATGGTTAATACATCGGTATTGAATGTAGTTGTTGAAAATGTAACTTTAAATCAATGTGGTTTGGGTACATTTTACTCTGGCGCCAAAGTGTTCCTACGCTCGAAAACGCTCATCTTCAGTGTGATTTAAAATGTCGTGGTAAGGGTACTTACTGATTGCCTTCTGTCGTGTCACAAGCACAACTCAGCAATGTGTGTACTCACTGTACGCCCCAAAAAAGTCATTAACCTAAAAACCATCAATCGACCTCTGGTGGGCATGAATATTGCAAAGTCTCACCCCATAAATAGACGTAGCGTAAAATAAGAAAAGACAAAGAGAAATAAGGACAATACTTGTATTCACCAACTCCTATTTAAAGGTCGTCGCTGACTTACTCACGCACCGATACATTCAGCTCGATTCGTAACGTTTTGTATGGACAAAAGCTGAATTAGTGTAATGAGTACATGCTAAATGACGGTTATAATATTATCTTTTGCCTACAGATAGAATAATAATCATTAAATTTCGGCCCAAGAGCTGTAACTGCATACAATATTTGCATCTTTTCAAAATCACGCCAAAAACTCGTTGCGTCATAAGTCAGTGTCGACGATAATTAATAATACATAAGTAAATAGTGGAACGACACAAAAGTATGTTTTACACTCAGAGTGTAATATAAGCTAGCTATAGAGCGCGCCTTAGAGTATGTGAATCGTATACACAGGCAATCATCATTACTGCCTCGTTGGTCTAGTGGTTAGCATAGTCGACTGCGGATCACGAGGTCCTGGGTTCGATTCCCGGTCGGGCATAAAAAGTTAGGTATTGGGTTTTTCAATTAAGAAATTCTCAGTGCCAGCCCGGAGTTGGAGGTTGGCGGTGTTTCACCCCCGTGCCTCGGAGAGCACGTTAAGCCGTCGGTCCCGGTTATTATCACTAACATGATAATAATCGTTAAAGCCCGCCAACCCGCATTGGAGTAGCGTGGTGGGTCTAAGCTCTAATTCGCGCTCTCCTATGAGAGTGGAGGCCTGTGCCCAACAGTGGGACGTTAATAGGCTGTAGTGGTGATGATGATGAGTCTGCGAAAACTTCATCGATAAAACTTGAGTCAACCGCGACATCAATTCGTCAGTATATTTATAGAATATCCTGCGTCACGGATTATGAAAAATTTGCATCAATCATTGCTACAAGTTTCAGTTAGTATTGGCTAAATATATCCAATATATATGGTATCCTTCCTGACAGTGCATTTTGACCAATAACAATAGAGAGGTGGCCAATCAGAAAGTCTATTGACTAAGTAAATCGTAATCATTAGAGAACTTTAAACAAATGGATACGTTTGTCAAACGGCTAAAACGAACTATTTTTAAACAATTCATACACTATGCATTTCGATTACTATATATATGTATGGACTCCTTATGGTCCGATAAACTTATCTGACCCGGTGACTGCGTCGCTAGTTATCTATGAAAAATAAAATAAAAACAAAAACTAAACAGGCATAAATATTAGTTCCCATTTTGGCCACCGGGACAGATAAGTTTGTGGGACTATAAACAGCTCGAAATAGCTGTATGACAAACTTAACTAAAGACGATTTTCCTACACAATCGCACTACACCGTAATAAGGCCATTTTATCGATAGTGTAAAAATAATCATCATTCATCAGTCAAAAATCAGCCTGATTATGATTGTCATAAAGGCTCCAGAGCAGTTAGAGCGTTCTATAGCTTGTTTATATTATCAAAGATTTTACACAATCCACTTGTAACATTTTCTACCTTTTGTGAGATGTGATAATAGGGTAGCAAATAAATAATTAAACAGTATCATAACTTACATGGTAATATAATATACACTGCGGGAGATTTTCTACTATGCTTCGCTTTACGAATCGATTTAAGGTTTTCATGAATATATGTAAAATATGTTTCTTTTGAGTCAAACAGTGCAATAGGGATGTTGCCAAACAAATCAGAAACTCTTTATCAATTCGTTTTACTTTGTTATTTTAATCGATAAATTAAAATGTTCATGAAACTTAGAACTAACCGAGGATGTAGATTTCGCGTCTTTTGGAAGAACCTCTATTTAATAATCGCTAAGTAATAATTTCTTTTTGAAGGCAACATTCTTATTCGTGGTCTAGGTGCCGCCAAGCGATTTTAGCGTTCCGGTACGATGCCGATTAGAGGTGTGGGTTCATAACTGCTATACCTCTCAGGTTAGCCCGCTACCATCTTAGACTGCATCATTATTTAGAAGAGAAATCGCAGTAAAGGTCTAACTTTTCATCGAATAAAATAAATATGTAGTAAGAATTGCACGCGCGACGATATGAGATATCAGTGTAGGAGATGCCTAACCGTCGGGGCACAGTCATTGGATTCAAATCGACAACTGCAACTAAGCCTTATTGTCTTTGGCATACGGTTGAAATTAGATTGAAAGAAAATTTAACACATATGAACCTTGCATCCATATTCTGTTTGTATTTAAACCTATTTAAGCCGTATGTTGAAGACAATAAAGCTGAGTTTCAGTTATCTAGAAACCATGAAATATGCGCTGACGGTGACTTCACACACGGCGATATTTTCACGCGCAGTTCAATGTAACTAAAACACGTTTCGCAAATCGCGAGTTGCTCGCGCGTGAAAATGTCGCCGTGTGTAAAGTCCCTTATAACTCGTGCCTGAAAAAAACTAATCGAAAAGAAGCAACGCTAATCATTTCGTCTCGCTCACCCACTGTACACAGGTGAAACGTGTAAGTGGGAGGGAATGCTTAACGCCGCCATTTTCGATTGGTTTTCATATTGGAGTTAATACGTTTGTTAAAATATAACTTGCCTCTCACACTCGCAGATCACACTGTATGTATAATAGGTAGACCCGACCAAGTGATCTGGGGCTTATTGCACTGGCAACTAATTACGTTAATTGATTATGTAAATGGATGTTTTAAGGAGTTATTGGTTACGATTAAATGTTTTCTATTCTATCGGAGTTGTCTATGGCTTTGTGGTTAGGCTGGGCGTATACTGGCATACCTGTACAATTCAGTAGAAACTATCACGATCTCATTTGGTATAGATTGCAACAATATGTTTTAAGCTTATGGCGGCACCCGACCCCTAAGTTTCTCTCTGTCTCGCACATACTAAAATTTTCAATGATTGTAGAAGTAAAAATCAACGAATGATTTGAACATGATTAAGGGCAACGACTGCTAATCTTAAACTCATAATAATCAATAAATCAACTCAAAAAATATCACAGCGGGGTCATTTTCTTGCTTCTACACGATGCCACGTCAGATCGGAATCTTGTTAAGCGATCACTACGTTACGGGCCGCCATATTTTGAAACATATTACTCGTAGGTGCCGTTTTACCAACAGAACAAAATAATTTAATTAATTCACTTTTCTAGGGTTTCACCTAAATATGCGTGGCGGTGCGTCTTTGCCGCTACGCGCTTACGAATATACTTCACTTTTTAAAATACCTATGAATTAATCTTTTAGCTTTACTTATTGCACGTTAATGTATCATCTGCAAACTTACCTACGCCTAGTGAGACCGCGACATCAAACCTTGGTAGGTAAAAAAATATCCAAATCGGTTCAGAAATATACGAGAAATCGGTGTAGATACATTTTAAAAAATACGCGAATTGAGAACTTCCTGCATTGGAAGTCGTTTATAATGTAAAAAAGATATCAGTGTAGGTATATAATTTGTCAGTTCACATTAAAATCAGTAGTACAGAATTGTATGTCAATATACGCCCAGCCTTATTATAATAATTGTATGTATTTAGGTTCGGAACTTGTTAGCGGGCCAGCTAGCTGGAACGTGCATGTTATAATGTTGCATATTGTGAAGGTGATAGGAACTAATTTTGCATGCACCACAGTCGTTGGGCCCTCGTGGCTGCGGCCACGCTTGATGGCTAGTGAGATGTACGCGTGGCCGCGCTTCATCCCTCCGGTTGAGGCATTTCGTGTTAAAATATTTTATGTAGCAATTTATTTCCTGACGAAAGATTTTGTAATCAAATAAATGATGGCTATTTTCACTATGTTTCATTTGTGGTTGTAATACCTACTCATTCCCTTTTGAAATGGAATTAATATTTAATATGAGCCTTGAAACTCAACTCATAAAAATATTTTAAAAAGATGATACTGGAGAGCACATTGGAAATATAAAAACTGACTACATCATGTTAAGAATACTTTAATTACAAATCAACTAGATGTAATGTTCTAATTTTCACACTGAAATCATTTTTCAATACTGAAAATGCTATCATCATACATTTCTTGCAATATAAATTGCAAGTCCTGTCTGTAGTATGAAATGATTTTATAATTCTACCTAAACCTAATCCTAAGCTTCCTTTTCCTCCAAATTCATCTTTCTCTTCCAACCTTTGACTTTGCCCCTCAACTCCCGAAGCCGCTTCATTTCCTCTTTGAAGTCCTGATGCTCGTCACGGAACAGACCATACTCGCGCAGCTTCAGCATTAGCTTGTCTGTTTCCACATGCCGAGGGTAGTAGTGGATGATCTAAAAATAAACAAATTAATAATAGTTCTAGCAAAATTCTCTGTCAATTTAATGGGCAATAGAAAATTAAAACTAGACCACTGCAGGGGCCGAATCCTCATTTCAAACCTGGGGCTCAAACAAAAACTCAACAAGTCTAGTCGTTAGGAGCATCAGTAAAAGCTATTATTGCTCAAATATAATAATAATCAAATCCAGGATCTCCCACTTATACCTATGGTCTTAAGTGATTCAGCAGTTACCATTAAAACTATAACAAAATAATCGCAAGTTTGGCTGTATCATGTGGTCCTCTTTTAATGCCTATAATGTTACCTCTTCATTGGTGTGCAGAGGTCGCGCTGAGAAGATCTTCACAACTTTCATTGACTTCGGATTGGTAGGAATCGCAACCTCGCTAAAGATCCTGTTGGATAACCTTTTCATTCGCTGCGCGTATTTTGTAGAGTTGTTTATAAGTTGCGAATATTTTACGAAATTCGTTGCCATTTTGTTAAAGGTGTTTAAAAGTTTTTATCTATTGTAGTATAATTAGTATTCTAAATCTAATCGTAGATTAACTAAAATCTACCATCTCATAGTAGATTTTTCATTTTTGTTTTGCCTTGACTTGTGACAGACTTGTGAGTTCATGAGTTGTGAGTTGTGACACAAGTGAGTAGTGACAACTACTGACAATACTGACATCGAAAGCATAGAAATATTTTACCTCAATGATCGAAAGCCGTCGAAGACACCGACATGGAAAAGGTCGAAGACACTACTAGAAGCTTTGACTAGAAGTCGTTTACAACATAAAAATTCTTTCCAAAAAACCGACTTCCAAAGCCACTGTAAAGTAAAAAATAATTTTGATTTCTACCCACTATGTTGAAGTCGGGCGAGCCTGACGCGTCAATTTTGCCTATCTTTGTTCTACTCGCCCGACTTCAACATAGTGTGTAGAAATCAAAATTATTTTTTACTATAAAGTGGCTTTGGAAGTCGGTTTTTTTGGAAAGAATTTTTATTTTTAACTTTTTAGTGTACTCTTAACCACGGCTTAGGAGTGCAGTACTCTGCAGCATCAGAGTGCAAACATACGCGCTGAATGGAGAACCTCCTCCTTTTTTGGAAGTCGGTTAAAAAATCTTTTCTAAAATAAAAGTTCTTTTTTATAATTTTATTAACTGGCTTTACGGCTCTGGGTTCAGGCCCTTCTGAGAATACAGTCGACACTCTTTGCCATTATCTCCTCCTCTTCTTCTTCTTCTTCTTCCTGCCCTTATCCCACGCTATGTAGGGTCGGCACAACATGTTCTCTTCTTCCACTCACTTCTGTTATCCGTCAACCTATCATTCAGCCCTTTTATACGCATATCCTCTTTCACACAATCCATCCATCTTTTCTTTGGTCTACCTCTACTCTTTTTCCTTCCACATGCATATCTATCATTCTTCTCGTAATAATATGCCTTTCTTCCCTCCGCATTACATGCCCATACCATGCTAGCCTATTACTCCTCATCTTTTCTATCATTGGGGGACGATGTCACTCGCATCCGTAGGATCACCACCTTTTCCTCGAAAAAGGCCCACCCTACACGTGTCCCCTGGGTGGTGCCAAATGAGCGACAATGCCGAGCAACAGGCGGCGGTTAAGTAACCTGTGCCCGGGCTCCCACAAGCCCTGAGGGACTAAATCCCCACTAAACAGCTGTGGCAGTAGCACCTTAGGAAAGTGCTACTAGAATCTTCCTACCCCACACTACACAGACACTAATACACACCTGCCATAGTACACCCCTCAGCCATACAGACAGATACACTACACCAAACAGACAGTAACACAACGCCGAACACGGGGCGGCGAAACCTAACCCGGCAAACGTGAGCATGCTTGCGACGGCCAGCAGGAGCCAGGAGGCGCTAAATTTCCCCCAAAAGTCTGCGTATAGCACCTTGGGAAAGTGCTATAGCTATGTTTCCCAACCCCCCTCTTTTATGATAATGTCGAGTAATGAGAAATGTGATTTGCCATGCGATCCGGCTAGCCCCCGGCGCTCACGGGTACCCGGGCCTGTGAGTGAGAAATTGGTTACCGAAGAGTACATGGGAGCGGCCGACCAGGCTCCTGTGTCAGTTAATACTACTGGCCCTACCAAAAAGCTTATACAGCAGGCTTTCCATCCAAGCCTCTTTGTTACTAGACCCAGATCTTCCTCAGTAGGGAACATCTCCACACCCATCAATCCAATGGATATAACACCTGTCCTAGAGGAAAAAAAAGCTGAAGACTCTGTATAGAATAAAGAGCAATTCCCCCCCTCATGGCAAAGAATACCAACTGAGCAAAACCCAAAAAGAAAAAATCAAAGCAGATATTTCCACAAATAAAGGCGTCCCTACCTCAAATCGTTTTAGTGGACTACTTAGAGACCTGACAGACGAACCAACAAATGAGACTCACAAAAAAATCATCAAGCCACCACCTATTATCCTCTATAAGGAATAGAAGATTTATCAAAATTAACAGACTTACTAAACAGCTCCATACCATTGTTAAGTACCTAATGACAGCTACACTTATAAAGTAATTAACAGAAACCAACTTAGGATCACTACTCAATTGAAGTATATAAAAGTGTAATTGAACTGATGCGAAAAAATAGCCTTATTGGCCATACTTTTACCCAGAAACAGAATAGGTGCTATAGAATAGTGGTAAAAAATCTACATCACACCACACCAACAGAGGCGATCATAGAAGAAATAGAAAAGTCTGGCAACAAAGTTAGGGGTGAAGTTATATGCGCAAAATCAAGAAAAAATAAGATGCCACTGAATATGTTCTTTGTTAACCTCGAACCCAGTGAGAACAACTCGAAAGTAAAAAATATTCAACACTAGAGTCAAGATTGAAGATCCAAAAAAAACAAATGAGATCCCACAATGCACTAGAATCTAGATCATAGATGTCAACAATATGGACAGTGGACCTTTGATTAGGTATATAGAGATGGATGTGTTACATTTTACTCAATTATAGTTATACGATGCATTTTGTTAATAAAACATGTACTACTATGTTTTGACTAGTCTTACTTATTGAAAGCTACGTTTTTAGAATGAGACAGGTGTATTATGTTATTGCGTGAACGTGTCAGGCAATTGTCATATGACGTCATCAAATTTTGCTATTGAAGCCAATTTTTATGTATAACTTTTTTATGGCGTCTGTATTGCTTTCGGTGTTTTGGTTGTGGCTAATTACCAGTTTTGTAAATATTTTCATACTATTTTTATGTGTTTTTGCTTAGTTTTGTGTAATCAACAATGGTGAAGTGCTCAGTTGTGGGGTGTCGTAATAATAGTATTGTAAAACGCCCAGGAATTTCATTTCGTAAGTGAGTAACATAGTTGTTTTTATTTTTCTTTTTGTGGCGAGTATTTTAAGTTATTTCAACTAATTATAGCTTAGTTTCTTCTTTACTGAATCCAAAACACGTCAATTTTTGCGCTATCCCTGAAAATTTGGTTTATTTCATTAGTTTTTGTTTGAGTGTTTATATAGTGTGGGGATTGTATTGTTTACAAATAAATTGAGTATCGATAAAATTAAAATTTCATATCACTCTTACTGTTTCTCACTCAGAGGGGTAGAGAGATGAAATTGAACAGTCAGCTTCTACTTATAATATTGCCAAACTCATTTTAGGCTGTAGCGATGATAATCTTGTGATTAAGACACCCGACCTCCGGGATGGTGCCTCGTATTCGAAAATTACAGTGTCTATTCAAGTGGTTTTTGGTCCCTTCATTGCAGTTATTATGTATCATTTTAACTAATTACTATTTTTGACTGCCTCGTTGGTCTAGTGGTGGTCTATGCTAATAGTCGACTGCGGATCATGAGGTCCTGGGTTCGATTCCCGGTCGGGCATAAAAGTTAGGTATTGGGTTTTTCAATTAAGAAATTCTCAGTGCCAAGCCGGAGTTTCATACAAAATTTCACCCCCTATTTCACCCCCTAGGAGTGTAATTTTGAAAAATCTTTCCTTATTGAGCGCCTACGTCACAAAAGGAACCTACTGTCAAAATTTCAAGTTGCTAACCCCAGCGGCTTAGGCTGTGCCTTGATCCCTTAACGATTTAGTATAGGTACTTTCACTCCACTCTTCCATTTAGTATAGGTACTTTCTGAAATAAACACCTCCATATATTTTTTCTCCGAAAAATTATGGAGAGTTCTTCTTTAAAAACAAATTTTGAAATAGAACCGCACCCGCCCGCGTAGACCGCGCGGCCCACTGTCTACTTACTTGCTCTCCTTCTATCCTGGTGTTTTCTGCCTACGTGTTCTGAAGTAAACAACACATTGCTATGCTAGCGAGCACAGTGGAAGTAGATACCTAAAAGGGCCTTTTAATGTAAATAAACTTTCCAGACATGCATACAGTGTAAGAGACTGTTGAAGTAAAAACACAAATAAACCTTCCTTAGTTGATTAATATCAATATCATACCACTGACGATCGGGTACCTTTGGGTGCCATTGAACTTCGCCATCTTGGCTTTCCTAACAGCAAACCGACAATTCTTCCATACAGAACAAATCTTGTAAAAAAACTGCATCAAAGTCTTGCATAGTTCTACACTTGTAAGCCTCTTCAATATTCGCCATACATTTTCTATGGAAAAATAAATTCCGCCATCTTGAATTTTTTCCTGTTCATCAAGTAGACCTTCATGTCCTGATCATCTTTTGCCACGAAACCACTCTTCCATCTTTTATACTCTCCGAGATAGACACCGACGAAATTTGTATGGCGACCATCTTAAATCCGCCATTTTGAATTTTTTTTCAGCACACTGTCAATTGGATGAAGTTTCGAGTTACATTTGGTCGAGCACACCCCACCTATCTTGAATACCCTGGCTGTGCTCTTCATCCGTCTTCGAAATCCTCAATCATCAGCTCTCTCCGTATTTTTCCTCCGAATGAATTTTTGTCTTCTATACGAAACGATGAGTAAAAAATTTTTTTTTCATACAAAATTTTTTCTTACAAAAAACCTCAATTCACGCGGACGGGGTCGCGGGCATCAGCTTGTTCATTATAAAATATGAATACTAGTGTATTTCAAAAATTATGTTTAATTATTTATTAATTATATTTTGTTAATTTTATATCGAGTATATACTTAAGTATCGACATAATCAAAGGTATCGATAATTTCAGCCCTAATGCCCGCATTAAGCTCGCCCATGCGCCATTTTAAGGTTATAGGAAGCTTCAATTTAAATATGTTAGGGCACATCCTTCTGTATATACCTAATCAAAGGTTAGTTAGCTGTCTGTGTATCTAGTCAGTTGCTACTTGACAGGAATTTGACATGGGTTCATAAGAGCTGGAGCCCAGGGCCCGTATTCTCTAACTCAGTGACTATCAAAAATGAAAGCAACTGACATATATGTAATATCCATTGAAGGTTTACTATGAAATAAAAAGTAACATTTCTTAGTAAACCTTCAATGGATATTACATAAATGTCAGTGGCTTTCATTTTTGATAGTCACTGAGTTAGAGAATACGGGCCCAGAGCCGTAAAGCCCGTTAATAAATTTAAAAAAAGTACTTTGTTTTTTAATCAACTGGTTATACGGATCTGGGATCCAGCCCTTCAAGGACTTGGACTTTTGAGTGATCCATAGATAATAGATATTTTATTAGTTTCAAAACAAACAATCAATACTTTGTCAATGCTTTGCCAAAATCTGATAATTATTAATTTAATTAATATTGAGGACCTCAATTTGAGGTCCGGTTACGGCGATACATCGCGGTTCGCCTGTTATTGCAAATAGCCAATAATTGTTTACGAATTGTTTACCTAAAGTTAACAAAACAAACTTATTGTTTACAAAATACAAATAGGCATCTCTCAACTCGGTCTAAATGGCCGAAACAACGGAAGAAATGCCGCTGATCGCCATCCAACCCGTAAGTTAGTCTTTCATTACTGTCATACCTACTGTTCGGCTGCATCATCTCTCACAATCTAATCACATTTTTCACAATCAGTATCATCATTATCAACTCATTAGGGCTTACTACTAAGGAGGAATTTCCTATCAGAATGAGAAGGGTTTGACCATAGTTCAGTGTTGTTGATATTTCAGGAGAAAATGTTCAACAGCTGGAAAGCTACAATAAAGGTTTGTGCTGTGATAGCACTTTGCTGTGCGGTGTATGGGTCCCTGCACATTTACATTAAGACATACATTATGAAGTGTAAGAGGCTTGAACAGATTGGTGTTATGGTAAGCATGATCTTCAAACTGACTTATTGACATCAATTTACAGCTTAATTAAACCACTGGATCTGGGAACTTGAAAATTTGCATAGTGTCACTTGGAATACAACGCCCCACACTTAATATTCCATTGAACTACTCATAATGGCCAACCGCAGCTTCTAAACCAAGAAAACCTGTATGGTAGAATGTCAACTTGTGCCGTGATGTGCAATAAAGTTGGCTGTGTTACAATTATCGATCGTTAGCTGCTCACTGACAATATAAGTTTACTGTATGTCATTAACAAATTCTAAACTGAATGACCAGAAGATTAAAAAAAAAAGATATGTGCCGAATCGAGAACCTCCTCCTTTTTTGGAAGTCGGTTACAAACAGATTACACTACTTATATCAATAGGTGGATGTGTGAACAACTTTTCTGACTTAGCTTATTTTAAACTAGATAATGCCTATGCCTAGCCTATGTCCTTCACTGGGATATAACCTATCCCTGTACCAAATTTCATCTAAATCGGTTGAACAGATGGGCTGTGAAAGTGCAGCAAACAGACACACACTTTCCCATTCACATCTATCTGCTACGCTAACAAGGCCCATCAATTCAACCGATTTTGATGAAAATAGGGGAAGGTTGTATCCTGGGGAAGGACATGGGCTACTTTTTATCCAAAAGTATAAAAAGATGCAGGCATCGTCTAGTTTATAATACTAGTATATTATTTTCAATATTACATACCTCTTGCAGCTTATGGAGACTGAGAAGATGATGCAGAGCCTGTATGCCATGGACCAGAATCTGGCAGCCGACCTGGAAGAGCTGAATGACTTCTACCTAGACTATTAATATTCACTGATAATACTTCTTATGGTAACGTGTAGGAATGATGGATGTATTGTAGTTAAATAACGTGTCATCCCAATTAAAATAAATATTCTAGTGTCCAAGACACAGATTTAGAAGCTACCAAAAATTAGATTTTAAGTTACTTCAAATTATTTATTTTAGTAGGTAATTTATGATAAATAAGATAATATGCCTAAAGGTGTGTAAGATTTATTGATATGATTGTTAGACTCATATATTTTGTTTTTTATTTGTGATATTTTTTGTCTGGTGGGAGGCTTTGGCCGTGGCTTGTAACCACCCTACAGGCAAAGATGTACCTCCAGGCGATATAGCATTCCAGTGCAATGCCCTATAGAAACAGACTAGGGGTATGGGTTGAATATAACTGCTATATCCCTAACAGTTTAGCCCGCTACCATTTTGGACTGCATCCTCACTTACCATCAGGTGAGGTCAACGGATAACTTAAAAAAAAATATCCTGAACTGCCTTCTGGAATTCACAGCAGTAGGAAAATGGTGCATTTAAGTTGATTGTAATTTGGATATAATAATATTATGTGCCAAATAAATTAAAACAATAGTTTAAATTTTTTTATTTTCACAAATGTGTAACTAAGCCTATTTTGATATGATATTGAATAGAATGATAATAAATTCAAGTTTCATAAATTCTTAACAAAATATTGAAGAAAATGTTTATAAATCGATATAAATAATTAATTTATCACAGTTAAACATATATTTTCTTTTTAAATATAATATTTTGTACTTATTAAACTTTTTTAAAAGGCAATTTTGATGAGATTTTATTATCCTATTAATTTACTTAAAATTATAATTACCTACCATTGTAGGACATTTAAAAAAAAAAAACTGGTAATAGCATCGATGGTAATAGCAAGAATTTGTTAAAGGCAAGTACTCCTACCAGTGGGATCATCAAAATATGTTGATTGTACAGCGCTCCACGCGGTCTATTACAATACTACTCGACTTAAGAAGGTGTTTTATCGCAGACGGTAACAAGTAAAATGTTAGCAAAATCGACGAGCAACATGTAGGTACATCAGGTGCACGCTATCGACGATTTAAAGTCATTTTGAACGAAACGAAGTCGTAAAACCAAAAGATGGCGTGAATTTTGGCGCGATGCCAACCCACTGAAATGCCGTGCCCATCATATTCCACAGCCTAGGGAATTTGGAGAATTTAACCGTGAGTACGAAAAACGTGCGCCATGATGATATCTATACCCAGCGTAATAGGGAAAGGTAACTGACTGACTGCAGAACTATCAACGTACAGCTCAAACCACTGGACGAATCGGGTTGAAATTTGGCATGACAGACTAATATGACGTAGACATCCGCTAAAAAAGGATTTTTGAAAATTCAACCCTTAAGGGGGTAAAATAAAGGTTTGAAATTTGTGTAGTCTAAGTGGACGAAGTCGCGGGCATAAGCTAGTGATGTAAGAAGTGCGAGAGGCCGTTGTCCAGCGCTTGGCACTCGGCGCGCTCGAGCACGGCGCCGGGCGAGCAGAGCCACGGGTCGCGCGTGTCTCGCTGCCAGGCGAGCAGGCGCGACCGAAGAGACGACTCCACGTCTTCGAGGGACGGCTTGCCTGGAATTAAGAGTGGTACTAATATTAAAATGACAGTAACGGTAGTCGGTAAGTGTGAATGAGACGTTGACGCAGTAGATAGCGCTGTGGTCTTTAGAAGTGGGAGGTCTCGGGTTCGAATTAAACCAGAGTCAATCTCTATTAAGTACCATGTCTAAATTGGTTCAGGCACTGAACCAAATTAGACATAAGACAGTCTGGAGGAAGTCTTACACACACACACACACACACACAATATAATTATTATTAATTGCTTGATGAATATTTGTTTGCCAATAAGTTGTCATGCCAATGACATCTAAGTACAGTCAAAAACAAAACTTTTTTAAAACTTAAAAAATATTGTATTATATTAGACATTTAAGGCAGGCGTGACAGGAATTACGAAATGCAAATAAAAAATATTATTCCTAGGGTTATAATTATTATAATATGTCTATTTTCCAAGGTAAAATAAATGAATAAAAATTATCTTATTCCTATTTCCTAGGTAAAATATAATAAGTCTAAGTTTTAGATAAAATCAACGAACTTTTTAGGAAAATATTAATTCAATATTACCATGCAAGTTCTTGAGTTCGTAGGGATCAGCGCGTATGTCGTAGAACTCCCACTGAGGGCGGTAGTAGTACTGCTTGAGCGTTTTGTACCACGGTAGGGGCTGCTTACTACGAGTGCGGTTTAAGATATCCTGCAAAATATATTCAAAACTATAATTTTTCATATAGAGGAATCTTTAAAGGCCTCTCGATGATACCTAGCTTCTACCGATGTTTTTTCTTTAAATTGGGAATCAAGATAATATTTTGTAGTCTAGTTATTTTTAGGGTATGCAAAAGAAAAACAAATTCTAAAAGCATTCTCAGAGGCACTTTAGGCATTCAAGAAGTTTTTCACTCGTACCCACATATAAATAAATACATACGCCGTGCATATCGCATCTCTTATGTGTAGGTACTTATTTAACTTTTCTTATAATTAAGGAAAAACTTAATTAACTTTTCGTATAATTAAGGAAAAATAGACTGTAAACGATTTTGTCACCAATCTGCTCTGCACTTAAGTCTTAACAAGTACAGTGTGAAAAAATAATCACGGAAGCGGAAGCGTATTAGAATATCGGTTACTTTTTCATGCCTCTACCGCAAAACTAATTTGATGAAATTAACTTAGATAGCATGGATTCTGTTGATTGGGATATAGTTAATTACTTTTATCCCGGCAAATCAGTGTTGTCAGCTAGCTGGTACGTGTATTGCGTACTAACATTATACACTGAAATCCAGGTATCTGCTACTAAATGTTCTTTAGTAGTAGATTCACTTGACGATTCACAAGCACTTGTCAAAGTCCCAGGTATTTTGGAAAGTACCTGGAAAGTAGGCGACACATACAGGTCCTGATCGATGGGGAAAGGCATGCCGTAGTTGAGGTTGTGTATCAGCTTGTAGCGGCGCGTGCGCACCGCGCGCATCGGGTAGTACATTGTGATCTCGTGGTGCGTTTGTGACGCGAATACTACCTCCTGGTCGTTAGGCTTCGGTTCTACAAATTTAAACGGCATATAAATTGTGTCTGGGAAGAAGTTTTTCTTTAATATTGTTTAATAATGGGTTCACTAATGTTTCGCAAAAAACATTTAACAAATGATCATTTCACAAACGTCGTATTCCGCAAACATATATTTCATTAAAAAATGATTTAACAAATACTCATTTCACAAATACCTACTTTACTTTGCAAACGTGCTGAATGTAAAAATGTCATTTACCAATTTATTATTTCATAAAATAATTCATTCTTCAAATTCGTAAGTAATTTCAAAAAATATTAAAATATAAATTGTTATTTGATGTTGAGAAGATGTAGTAAACCTAGGTTTACACGGGTTTACTTAGCCATAGCTTATCTTGCCATTAGCCATATTTTAGCTTGGGTTTACCCAAATGTTTTGGTTAAAGTTCGAATAATAAGTAAAATAAATTTTAATTCGGAATTTACCCATACCTACTCACCTAGGTCTACCAAACTCTGGCTGGATAATGTTAGGGATATGGGTTCTCTCCCTCTCTCTCTCACCACCTCCAAGGCCCGGTCGACGGAGCCCCGCTTCGCGGGGCTCCTTATTTCTGGGTGGTATAAAAAGGAAATAACCACCTAAACTATCCGAGTCGGAGTGCCCCCAGTCCCGAGCTCGCTTCGCTCGCTCTTGCATGAGCGGGAGTGGTGCCTAAAAAGGAAGTGGAGAAGCTAGGAAAACCATTCGACCTTCGTTCAGGACCTCCTTCGCTAGCTTCTGGCTACGCTCTTTACAAAAACACTCTAGGGATTGGACAGACAAGACTGTGTGGAGTCTGAGTGCTCAGATTTCGACCCAAGAATGTCAACTTTTTAAAACGGGCTACGCCAGAAGACTCTCACAGTATTTATCAAACAATTCATTTTATCAAAAAAGAAATATGCTTTACGTTGTTTTATTAAATAACACGATTTATAAATCAATTGTTTGTCTAATTATATTTTATGAAATGATAATTTGTCTGTTAATTGTTTTGTCAAGTGAATTATTTGTAGGAACAAAAGTTTTTAAACGATTAATATATAGTTAGCAAAATTATTGTGAGTAGTGTAGGTACCCGACTAAAACCTATAAAAGCGGGCAGGAACGTGTATAAAAAGCGCTCTCTGTATTACCGCGTGGTCATTCTTTATTCGCCTCTTGAGCTAGCATTTTGTCAGTTGTGAGACTCACAATGAGTCATAATTGTGGTTGGATTAGAGTGTGTTCCTTTTTGGTTATTTTATGTGTGATATGTTGTAATCGTTCACTAGAATAAATTGTGGTTTGTTATATTTGCTTAGTTTCACTTTACTCCACTTCTGTTTCCTAAATTCAGAAGTGGGATAAAGGACCGCTAAATAGGCCCACATACGAGATGAATCAAAAAGGAACATACCCAAATTTAAAGTGCTTAAAGTTGATCACGTGACCGATCAAGATATCTCTCGAAGGGTGACTCGCGTAATGTGCAGTGTTTATTTGTGTGCTAAAGTTGTGTTTTGTTTTCATGTGATTGGTAACGCTGGCTCGCGGAGCGTGGCCGAGCTGTGGTGTTGCACAGCTCGTGTGCTTCAGGCGCGTCACGAGTGCGCTTGGGTGTGCAACTGTGCATGCCACGTGGGCGCTCTGGGCGTTCACGAGGGCGATTCAGTCTGCGCGACACGCTGTCGTGCCGTGCCTCGGAGCCGCGGTGCTGCGCGCTTTCCTGTGTTACGCCTGGCATTTGCCTGGAATGGTGGTGAGGTGATGACACCATCGAGCCTCTGGTGATATGACGTAATATGCGACATCGGTAAGACCGTTTAATTTATTTGCTAAAGGATGTAATACCCACCAAGCGTAGCCACAAAGTAAATGAACAGTAATTCATGTTACTGAATTGACTGTTAATTGTGACCGCAATTGTATTTACGCGATTTCCATTTTATGATAATTTCCCACTAAATTAGAAAGCTGTGTTGGCTCAGTGGTTGTTATTGGCATAACGCATACATTTGAGTCCCTAAACCGCCCTGAATGCTAGTTTGTGAACAGTATAAAGTGTCTAGCAGAAACATCTTATTCAAAAGTAGAACCTTTGTGGGTACCGACCGGATACAAAAATATTTTTGTGAAAAAGAGGTGACTCATACCCTAAGTTTGAATACATAACTTGAAACCTCTAAGTTTGCTGAGTTTTGAGTCATAAAGAGTTTTGCTAAAAGATGCTGTACGGATAAATTGTTTTTGCGTAATTTAGTTTTTTTGTTTTTAAAATGAGGGTTGTTATTTAAAACTCTTGACCTAGTTACGATCGGATACCAATCATCCGCAATTTAGAAAGTTTTGTGCGTCAAATACGTAATAAATGCGTGACGGTCAAAAGTCAGATTATACCCACTTTACGATTCAATTGTTTTAAACATGCTGTGTTTATAAAAAGTGTCTCTTAATAACGCTCACTGTGTTTCGAATGATGCGATGCATTCGTGATGTTAGACAGCGGTTTAAGAAAACCTGTTAAACTCGCTAGTATCCCTTGGGGTTTGTTAATGCTTCTGTGATACTTTTACAAAGGAATAGTGCTTGTACACAAAACAATAATTGTTGAGGTCAGGTATGGACGAGCAAACATATTTATAGTTCTGATAAACGTTAACTTGAGTTTTACAGGTTATTTTCTTTAATATTACCGAACCAGGTTACGTAATTTGTTGTTGAATGTTGCATTCTATTTTGATTAGAGAAGTATTGTTTATCTACCCTCATGGATAGTTAAAGTTTGATTTCATACAAATCGATTACGAGTCTACATACCTACCTGTCAGAATCTTTTCTCGTTAGTAATTTTACATACGAGGCTTTTATAAACAAAATGGTTGTAATCCGCACTAAACAAGGATTACATAAAGTGCAATGAAGTTAAAATTCAGTTGTGAATGTATGAGGCACAGTGGCAGCTGGTTAGGACAATTGATCGTCGATGCTATGAATTGCTCGTAAAGGTACTCTGAACCTGTGATGGACATGACGTGTGTGCTGTGACCTACAGGTCACAGGTTCATTTTCTGTTCTATGTTCCTTTCGTCTTCGGCGCTCACCACGTGTGAGGCGTTCTGCTCGCGCTGGGCTGCGCGCCCGCATGCCGCGTGTGTGAAGTGCGTCACTACGCGTCTGCTGGTCGCGCAGGGCTGTGCGCTTGTCTAGTGCGCGTTGCTGCGCACTCGCCTGCCGCGCTGAGGCGCGATACTGCGCGTCTACTGGTCGCGCAGGGCTGCGCGCTCGCCTAGGGTGCGATGCTGCGCGCTCGCATGCCACGCTGTGAGGCGTGACACTGCGCGTCTACTGGTCGCGCAGGGCTGCGCGCTTGTATAGTGCGCGAGGCTGCTCGTTAGCCTACTCGATATGGTTGAACATAACTGGTATGAGTAAACTTTCCTCATTTTCTGTGTTCATCGATGATGATGTTTGATGTTTTGAATGTTCAAAGTTGTTTCGACATGGTACAACTGTGAGTTTGTACTATGGTTGAGCGACCTTTAGTGAGGGCTCTACCAGCTCTACCGATTCTTGTTGCTCTATGAGCTCTACTGACTCGTTGTGCTCTCCCAGCTCTACTGTCTCTTGTTTCTCTACGAGTTCTACTGTGTCTTGGTACTCTACCAGCGCTACTGTCTCTAGGAGTTCTACCGGCTCTATTGAGAGCTCCACAGGTTCTGTGAGTTCTATCGGCTTTGTATGTATGAGCTCTGCTGAAGCAGTCAAATAATTTTGTTGGTACCTGTGCTGGTACTGGTAACTGTGCTGGTAATGAACTTTTAAGTCAAGAGAGCTTGTGAAGGTAATTGACTATGCGTTGACTACCTGCTATGTATGGATAGTCACGATGATCACGTCGTTTCGTGATAACGATTTGGTTTTAATTTCTGTTACATGTTTGGCGCCATGGAGTGGTGCCCTGGATCGGGGCCCTGGAGGTGTGCCCTGGAGTGGTGCCTTGGAGCGGGGTCCTGGAGCGGTGCCTTGGAGTGGTACCTCGAAGTCGTGCTTAGGACTACGCGGCACGTTCTTCGGTGACAGACACTTTCAACTTAATTTGCATAAACATTGCCTATGGCTCTGCTTGTTGTCATCCAATTTAGTTACATGCTTTCTCTAGTAAAGTTAGGTTAGTCGTAAATCAGACGTTAGGTCAGTTCTTAGGTCAACCGTTAGGCTACTTATTAGTTCAGTTGTTAGGTCAAAATGTAAGCTTACATGTTAGGTTAGGTTACTTTAGGCTCTGTTAGGCTAGTGGATGACAGCGGACAGCGTTGTATGTAGTGGGCAGATTGAGAAGAAGGTTATGTCGGCAGACCTGCGAGGAGTGTAGCATAGCACTCTGTCAGGTGGGTGGTAGAATGGCTACCACCGACGGGGAGATGCACACGAATGTGTGTGTCAACCTCGGGTCAAGTATGAACCCGGTTCATTGTGAAAATCACAATGGTACCCATGGTCTTGGGTAGGTGCGTGAGCGCACTAAAGACTTCTGCAGTTCAGTACATGGTTCCTTGGAAAGGAGAATGGTGTCCCGAGAGTTGCACTGCATTTTTTTGAAAGTTAGATTCAACCGAACATTTTAATGTTTTCTTATGATTACAGTAGCACGTTTGATGTATTTGGGTGTGAGGTGAATTGCCTTGCTGGCCGAGCTGTGTGACTGGTGTGGCCCAGATGCAGAGTGCTCCCGAGGCTGGCGACCTAGAGTGGCTGGCTCCGAAAGTCGCGTCCCTTGGATGCGCATCAGGCTGTGTCCTGGCAGGCTTTGTCCTGGGAAGTCGCGTTCTCTGAATGCGCATCAGGCTGTGTCCTGGCAGGTTGTGTCCTGGGAAGTCGCGTTCTCTGAATGCGCATCAGGCTGTGTCCTGGCAGGTTTTGTCCTGGGAAGTCGCATTCTCTGAATGCGCATCAGGCTGTGTCCTGGCAGGTTTTGTCCTGGGAAGTCGCGTTCTCTGAATGCGCATCAGGCTCTGTCCTGGCACGTTTTTAACGTGGTGTGTGTGTGAACTTGCAAGTTCAGGTATGAGATTAACTGAGATGTAATGTCTGGAGAAGTATGCATACTTTTGAATGTGAAGCGTTTTATTTTGTGTAGCGAAAGTTGTTATTTTGAATGAGGGCCTCGTATGCGTGATGATTGTCAGAATAGGCAATAGCGTGCATCGTCATGAATAATCAACCATTTGTGTCTTATGCAGGTTCTGATGACAGTAACTGTGACGATGCGGGTGAATCTTTGGGTGCCCTCACTAGTTCAGGAGACACCGCAAGAGGGGGAGCTTATGAAGATGGCATACGCACACCAGCTCTTCCTGCTTCTGATGAAATTGTTTCCGGTGCAGCCGAGGGCGGCGCACAATCAGGATAGGCCGAGTTAGCAAAATTATTGTGAGTAGTGTAGGTACCCGACTAAAACCTATAAAAGCGGGCAGGAACGTGTATAAAAAGCGCTCTCTGTATTACCGCGTGGTCATTCTTTATTCGCCTCTTGAGCTAGCATTTTGTCAGTTGTGAGACTCACAATGAGTCATAATTGTGGTTGGATTAGAGTGTGTTCCTTTTTGGTTATTTTATGTGTGATATGTTGTAATCGTTCACTAGAATAAATTGTGGTTTGTTATATTTGCTTAGTTTCACTTTACTCCACTTCTGTTACCTAAATATATGATTCATAATTTTGGGAAACGTTGTTTGTGAAATGAAAATTTGTTATTTGTTTTTTGCCAAATGATTGGTCACCTTAATAATGTCATATTTATCTGCTACAGCGCGACATGGAATTCATGACTCGTGACCTCAGATAGGTTTTTTTTATTTCACTACAAGTTAGACCTTGACTGCGATCTCTCCTAATGGTAAGTGATGATGCAGTCTAAAATGGTAGCGGGCTAACATCTTAGGGGTATGGCAGTTAAATATTAAACCTATACCCTTAATTTGCTTCTACACGGCATCGTGCCGGAAAGTCGTCAAAGTAGTAGGTATGCGTTGTAAATCTGTAATAAGGTATCCTGGCTGCAGCAATTGTGCAATCAGGAGTGATTATGATCTTCACACTGTAGCTGTCAATCTTTGGGCCGCGACCCCTCGCTTCACCGGCTTGCCCCACTAGTAGGGCGAGGGCTCCTATTTATCTCTGGTCCCACTGCATATCGTTGGAATACAATAAAAAAATATGTCGTGACATTTATGGTCGATGCTTGTCATGCGTCTAACGAGTAACGATGCTTTTGTTACCAGATTTCGTTTTTTTCTAAGTTTGCGATTAAGGATGAACAAGACTCAGTTGCTCTTATTTTCTAAAAACACCATAATAAGCAAACTCACCGTTTTGCAAAATAGGCAATAAACTTTTGGGACTATCATTACCCCATATATCATTACTCAATTCATGTTCCTCCTTGATTCCGAACCAGTCCAGCACAGTAGGCATGATGTCCAACAAACTGACCATTGCCCCGGACGCCGCATTTCTTCTCGCGTTAGGGTCAGGGGAGGATATTATCAGAGGCTCCCGGAGACCAGGGTCGTAGAGGTTGGTACGACCAGATGGAAACGGTATGCCGTTGTCAGAGGTGTATATAACTAGCGTGTCGTCTTTATGACCGGCTGCTTCTAATTCTTTCAGTATAAGCGCCACACCTATCAAATCAAATAATCAAATAAATATTACAGCACTCATCCGCGAAATTCGGGAAAAGTGTTATAAATATGGCACCAAGAATTTATAATAAGTTACCAGGAGAGCTTGCAGACAGATCTCTCAGTACAAAATGCTATTATTCTATAAATGAGTACTTTGATGATAAATAATAAACCGATCAAATTGGAAATTTTCTTGACACTAGTTTTAGACTTAGTTGACTGTTGGTACATAATTTGACTGAACGCTTATATTATAATTAATTATTTTAATGTAAATTGTAAATTCTAACTATGATTATTGTAACTGTGTGTTTATGTACAAATTTTGCATGCCTTCTGCTAGGCGAAACATGTGACTATAACTTTGTAACATCTTATGTAAATTTATGTTTCTGCAAAATAAAGATATTGTATTGTATTGTATTATAAATGCGAAAGTTTGGATGGATGTCTGGATGGATGTATGGATGTATGGATGTTTGTTACTCAATCACGCCCCAACGTCTGAACGGATCTGGCTGAAATTTGGCATAGGGATAGATTATAGTCTGGAAGAGCACATAGGCTACTTTTTATCCCGGAAAATTAAAGAGTTCCCGCGGGAACCAAAAAAACCTCAAATGGATGTTTGTTACTCAATCACGCCAGAACGGCTGAAGGGATCTGGATGAAATTTGGCACAGAGATATATTATAGTCTGGAATAGCACATAGGCTTTTTATCCTGTAAAATTGAAGAGTTCCCGCGGGAATCAAACAAATGTATCTGTTCAACTGATTTTGATAAAATTTGGTACAGGGATAGGTTGTATCCCGGGGAAGGACGTAGGCTACTTTTTATCCCGGAAAATTAAGGAGTTCCAGCGGGAACGAACCACGCGGACGAAGTCGCGGGCATTCGCTAGTAAAAAATAAATGACATTTATTTCACATATTCTAGCTTGTATTTCATTCCACTTCAAGTAGTGGATTAATCGTGTTTATAATATTCGTACAAGTAATATAGTTCGATTACCTTGATCCAAACGCGACATGGTTGTATATTGCGCGGCGATATCTCTTCGAGCTGGTTCCGTGTCCTTTAAAATATCAAGTTATAGATTAGACTTTTATTCAAATTTGGCACTAGGTGCCTAAGGTGGAACTTATTTTGATATAGGTACAGATCTCATTTGCCTCTAAATTTCAACTGTAAATCTATAGGTTATAAGTTAGTAGACCATGCTTGAGCCAATTTACGGAGTCTTAGCATCATTCCAGAAGTAAGGTAGGTTATAGGTATTAATTTAACACTTTGAATTTTTATACTCTCATTTCAACTTGCACGAGTAAATTATAACAATGTGCGCAGATGCTTCAGGAGAGATTTAATCGACTTATTAGTTGATTATAAAAGTTTCTAAAGTCTTACGACAATAATCATTTGTCTGAACAAATTGTGTAATTGTTATTGCAACATATAGTGGCAATTCTAACAGAGTACAAATTTCCAAAAAGCCCTTGATGAAAATCGACCCTATGACCTCAAAGATTACTGGTGAGTATGATTGCTGATTTTAGGACGAACCTGCACATGGTACGGCAGCTGTACCTCATCCCACTGGTAGTACCACGGCTGCCAGTCAGGAATGAGCCCCGCACCGGGCTCGCCGGAGCCGAAGCGCTCACAGAACGGGCCCCACTCAGGGTGGCTGTGCCCACAGCGGTGGGGGTCGTGGAAGCCCACGTGCAGGAAGAAAGGCCTACAATATACAGTTGACACATTTCATTAGATTTTAGTACTTGGCTCACCTGGTGGTGAGTTGCAACTCGACCTTAGATGGAAGTGTCCTATCTTGGAAGAGGCTATGGAAGTTTAATTAAATGGATGCCCCTTATCGGTTCGCCAAATGAGAATTCCAGTTCGATCCCATATAATAAATAATAAAAATAAAATAAAATAGCTTTTATTATTCCTTACACACAATTACATAGTTGCGCAGCGCCTACACTACAGTTTATTTTACATTATAATTAAATAACAATTTATTCCTTAATAAGTATTTCTTAAGTAGGTAAGTACCTAGAACTAACATGCACATAGTAGATATTTAGTTTTAGCAAACAGTAGTTATCGAGTTCATCAGTACACACAGTGGATCCCATATATAAACCGTTAAAGGTTTAATTTAGCTGCCATACAGGGGTATGGCAGTCCAGGTTAGCCTACTTTTATCTTAGACATCATCATCAGTTCATCACTTACCATCCGGTGATTGCAAAAGAGTTACATGCAAAAGCTAACTTGATATCGAGTAAAAAGACAAATACAATTAAAAGATCGCCTTGTTTCTTACTTGTTTTGCTTGTTGGCTTCAACGAGAAACTCTCGGGCAAGGAGCTTCATGTATGTAATGTTACGTCCAACCTGGTTGATGTGATTGTTTTCCTCTGTTTGTTCAAAGTCAAAACGATACACCTCTTTAGGACCTACATGCTTCTTTCCAATTATTCCTAAGCCGAACAAAAAATTCAAGTTGTAAGCTGTTGTAAGAATCAACTCTTGTAGTTGATACACCTAGGCCTCATAAATATTCTTACCCGTGAAAACGCCATTATCTCGCAACTTATTCGGCAAGCTGGTGACATTGTCGAAAGAGTTGAAGTGGTGAACGCCGTGATGCAACCCGTACATCCCATTTTGATGGCTCGGAGTTCCAGTCAACAATGCCGCACGACTAAAAATTTTATTCCAATAAAAAGTTTATTAATCGGTTAAGGTTGTGAGTCATCAGTAGATACATGGTTTACGAGTACGACCCAATTTCATTCTAATTTAATTTTAAAATATGTATTAACTATGTATTAACTATGTAGACTAAGTGTGGATGAGTCTTACGCTTTATAATAAACTATATAATGCCCGCGACTTCTCCCGCGTGAATTAACATTTTACATTCCCTCGGGAACTCTTTTTTTCTGGGATAAAAGTAGCCCATGTCCTTCCTCTAGGGATACAACATATCCATGTACCACATTTCAACAAAATCGGCCGTGAAAGCGTAGCAGACAGACAGACGTACAGACACATTTTCGCAAAATTTATAATATTAGTATGGATAAACCCATTTTGCTGGTATGTATGTACATAACTTTTCGGTTGGAGTAGGTAGTAAGTACCTACCTACTCATGAATAGAGTTTTTCAGAGCCAATTTAAAACATAACTCAGCTTGGCATTGAACCTAGGTTCTTTAAAATATATTCTAAGGTTCTTTAAAATATATTCTAAAATTAAGTTAGGTATTACCTAGGAGAGCAACTGCTAACTGAGGTGAATGCATTGTTAAAGATGACACCGCTTTTCGCGAGTGCATCGATATTCGGAGTTTGGCAGATTTTATTTAAATAAGCACCAAGTTCAAAACCGCCATCGTCCGCTGAAAGAACAACCCAAATTGTTTAAATTAGTATCACACATTCCAGTACAGAAACTAATAAAAAAACCCCTACTTTACTTTTTAGTAGTTTTTTTGGTGACTGTACTTTCCGTTGTCGTTTGTCAACATTATTGTCAATTGTCATTCCTGTCATTCAGTCATAAATGTAAAAAGTAGACATAGGCGTTTTCAGTTATTTCGCATATCGGCTACATATCCGATATTAAGTTTTCATATCGATATGAAAAACGGTTTTCAGATATCGATATCAGTAGTACAGTTGAGCAAATAGGTACGAATGCGAACTAACGCAAACGCAAACTCACATTTACAGTTATGCAGTATATCGATGCAGGTCTTAGGTAGATATTTATAGTTAGTTATCAGTTTAGCTACTTGTATGACACTACAACTTTACTAAAAAACGCAAGGAATTCCTTTTACGTATGGCACGTGCCCCCAAGGTCAAGTGCAATTCAAAACTATCACAAAAAATACAAATCAAAATATTACGGCACGAAACAGCAACAGTTATTATTATTACAGACCTTTTATAAATGTATCCATATTGTAACAACTCAAATTCAACCTTATTACTTGGACGTGTAGTTTTATTTTGTAATAAAGTGTCTCACTAATATCGAGTAGCCGTAGCCGCCAAAACCGTGATCGTAAATATACAATAGAAACTAACTCTTATTGCTAGGGCAGTAAAATATATTAACCACGCAAACATGGCTTAAGTTATATTCTCATAACTCATATTCGCTTCATCTCTACTAGTAAACTTAGAAAGAGAGGTGAGGTAGCGAATATCGTTCATATCATATCCTTTGTGAAGTTTGCGTTTTGTTCGTACGTGTTCGCATCGTTCTCGCGCGCTAGTAGGTTTTGACTCGATAGTCGATACAGTTTTTGTGATATCGGTTTTTGTGATAAAGTTATCGATATGGTATGATATCTAACACATATCCGTTATGTTACGTTTTGGTATAACGAACTCATGTCTAGTAAAAAGGCCTTTGACCTACATGAAGTTCAAAAGGTTAGGTTGTTTTTTCACACTATGTACATTATTTTGAATTTGAAATAAAAGATCAAATACACAGAATATAATACTATACTACATAGTTACTTATTTGGAATTAGCACACTTACCTAGAAGTATTAGAACGTTACGTGCTTTATTAGATAGCACTGTGTCTCTGATAACAAAACTTAATAGAACCGCGATAACAACGCGTGGCGACCCTCCCATAACGATATTCGATTATCAAAACAACGCAAAGCAAAATTGCGATGCGGTTTTTTTTCTGACACTTGTGATTTTGTGTTGACGTGTCGAAATACGAACGAATTGTTTGTCGACTATTACTTATTACTTGCACAAGTGGCACTGTGGAATGAAAGTTTGAAAGATCGCTTGTGCTTGCCGGTGTTCTAATTATTGACCTCGTTTTTTTGCCTCCAAAATTTGAACTAAAGCTTATTAGTTTACAGCAGAGTGTTTAAAGTAATAAGTAAAATAAACAGGAGTGATGGCTGCTCGGAAGAATATTTTGTATTTATTCGACGTCGACGGCACGCTGACGAAACCCCGGCAGGTTATAACGGAGTCCTTGAAAAATTTCCTACTCGAAAAGGTAAAGCCAAAAGTATGTGTAGCCCTCGTCAGCGGGTCTGATTATGCCAAAATTGTCGAGCAAATGGGTGGCGAACATGTTACCAATCAGTTCGACTACGTTTTTTGCGAAAATGGCGTGATGGCGTACAAAAATGGAAAATTAATAAGTAACGAAAGTATTGTAGAGTACATTGGAGAGGAAACACTCCAGAAAGTTATCAACTTTGCACTGGGATACATGTCAAAGTTGCACCTACCGGCCAAAAGGGGTAACTTTGTTGAATTCCGCTCAAGTATGATCAACCTGTGCCCAGTTGGACGCTCCTGCAACCAAGCCGAACGAGAAGAGTTCTCCCGTTTTGATACAGAACATAACGTTCGAGCTAAATTTGTTGAAGAACTGAAAAAAGAATTTGCAGATTCAAATTTAAAATTTGCACTTGGTGGACAGATCAGTGTGGATGTCTTTCCCACTGGGTGGGACAAGACTTACTGTCTCAGACATGTGATCAAGGACAGTTTCTGGGAGATCCACTTCTTTGGAGATAAGACTACGCGTGGTGGTAATGACCATGAAATCTACAATGACTCTAAGACAATTGGTCACAAAGTTGGATGCCCAGAAGATACGCTAGAGGAAGTAAAGCAGTGCCTGGATATTGAATAATATTTTTTAAGTAATGAAATGTAGCAACTTTTAGCTTAACTATGCAGAAATTCTAGGACAAAGATAGTATTGTAATTTTGAAAAATATGTTTGTATACTACTACTAAACTACTTCAATAGGATTGTTCATAGTTAGAAATAACTACAACATAAGATTTCATGTACCATTTATTTATTATCATGTTTCATTTCCGTACAAGATACAAGAAATAAAAAAGTAGATTTAAAGATAACATTTTTGTGTACCTTCTATAGAAACAAAATACATTGTACCTAACAAAAACATAATGAGATGTACTTTGTACATTCTTATTTTACAGTTTACTTATCATTTTAAATTTGTAAATATTGATTTATATAAATACAACTATTCAAATATTTATATAAAAATATAATAAACATTACCATGTCCAGCAATTACACTAAATAACAATAACAACAGTTGTAAGCTGTCCCTCACAATCATGCAGTGCCTAAAAAAACATATTTTACTCTATAAATTGTTATGTATTAGAAAAGGACCAGCCTGACAGCAACAGCTGACTACTGGGGCCTTTCAATTTCATTTTGTATATAATGTGATTAGCTGTGTAACATTTTGTAACACAGTGGGCTAAAATTGTGGTAGAAGTTTTTGTTTCAAAAGCTTGTGATAATAAATAATTGTACTCAAAGATCTCAGCACTGCATGTTTGTGTGTGGATAAGTCATAAGTCATAACAATCATAATAATTATTTAAACAATAAATGTGTCAATGTCCCTTGTACTGTGGTTTCCTTTTCTCAATGAAGCTCAGCATCCCTTCCCGCCTGTCCTTTGTTGGGATGTTGAGCTCGTAGCACTTCTGCTCCACTTCATAGCCGTCCTGCAATTAATAATAATCCATACTAATATTATAAATGCGAAACTGTGTCTGTCAGTCTGTCTGCTACGCTTTCACGGCCCATCTGTTCAACCAATTCGGATGAAATTTGGTACAGGAGTAGATCGTATCCCGGGGAAGGGCATTAAAGAGTTCCCGCGGGAATCAAAATCTTAATCCACGCAGACAAAGTCGCGGGCATCATCTAGTGACTAGAAGATGTCCGCGACTTCGTCTGTGTGACTAGATTGTAGTCTCTTATACACCAGAAATCTTCATCCCTTGAAAGAAAATATTAAGGTTAGTATATATTAGGACAAGCCGCATTGCATCGGTTTGCAGTGCAAAAATCCATATATCCAAAATGTAAGGAAGATTGTAGATTTAGACTAAGAGATAACTGCACTTTTGGTAACGATCGCCAGAAATCGCTGATTCAGTATTAGATGGGTGAAGGTCTCTCTACTCATGACGATAGTGAAAGTTTGCCCGCATGCAAATGGGCCTTTCACTAGAAAAGGCCACTCAAAAACGGTTCATGGTTTCCAAAAATGAATCATAAAATAGAAAAGCTGATTCTTGTACAGTATTAAATTATGCACAGTACTTATGCAAACAGTACGAAAACTGACGCTATTGTCCGGGCCTTTCACTAGATATCACCTTTCAAAGACGTTATGAACATACATACTGTAAAAAAATATTAGCAATTCTTATGTCGTCACTCTGATTGCTATTAAAAACTATGAAGGTGCCTTCATAATTTTTGCTAATAAAAATTGCCTCTCCTTTTAACCATGTCTTAAGTCTGAGCAAAGTCAAAGTTCTCTCTATAGATCTCTCACTTAGAGAACATCTGGAGTCATTAGTCAGTGAAAATAAACCTTAATGCTGAGTTGCACTCCCTCGTTGATAGCTTGCTTAGCACATCGCAGCGCGATGGGAGCGTTGGATATGATCTCTCGCGCTATACTGATGGCTTTCTCGTATGCCGCAGTGTTGGTGCTGTTTTGTGAAACCATGTGATTCACCACTCCTTAAAGAAAAGATTGGGCTCTATGAACAATTTTGGACTTTGTCCATGTGGCGTTTAGACAATTACTGAAAGGATTTGAATGCCACTTGTATTGCCACTATTATAGCTAACACTTTGGATTTATATTAGACTACTTTTTAGTTTTTATCCTGAAAAAAAAATACGATATGTTCAGGATAGGGGATGAAAGTTTTAGTTGATGACTTCACAACTTAGTCAAATTGGAATGGATTATTAGTTAAAGTACTCTTACAATCTTTTGACATTTAAGCTATTTTCAAATATTGAAATTAAGTAAATATTTTGCACTTTAACCTTGAAAAATTATTGAACATATCATCATTGTCTGCAGCACTTTAACTTCAAAGAAAAATAGTATTGTTATCAATGCTAATACAACATAATATTATTGTGAAAACATTATTTGATAAGACTTGTGTAGTTGCTATGTAAATTATGCTCATGACAATCACTGTCAACAGACAATAGCATTATACAATAGTGATATTTTAGTTAATCCCCAAAAACATTTACTCAATTTGTTAAAGTTTATTCAAAAAAGTTTTAAATTACAGAAAAGATAGGTGATTATTATAGCCTCATCATCATCATCATCTTGTGGGATAACAGCCAAACACTATTATTGATGAACAACAGAAAGCAATACATACCAAGTTCCTTAGCTTCTTTCCCACTAACAACTCTGGAAGTAAAAATCAGTTCCTTGGCAATATTAGGGTGTATCACCCTGGGGAGACGCTGTGTGCCTCCTGCCCCTGGGATAAGGCCTCGTCCAGTCTCCACCAGTCCCAGCTTGGCTGTATCCGCAGCTACTCTTATATCACAGGCTAATGCTAGTTCAAGACCACCCCCTACTGCCACCCCTTCAATGGCTGCTATTGTTGGCATGGGCAGGTCTTCTATTTCAATGAATGTATTCCTCAGGGTTCTCACAAAGGTTGCCACCTCATCATCATTCATTTTGAATCTTTCTTTGAGGTTTGCTCCTGGGGAAATATTGTTTTTTTTTAAATCAGAAATTATAAATTCCCAAATTAACCCTACCGGGAATCGAACCCGGGTCCTCTCACTGTAAGACTACAGTGCTCACCACTGCGCCAGAAAGGTCGCAATCAACAAGAGTACTCTTATTTATGATTGTAGCATGTCAAATGATTTAAGAAGCCTTTAGCAAAATACAATACCAGTTATGTGTTAATGCAGCCAAATGTAACTATCCCATTTTACACACCTTATTGGTCTATCATAATTGTATTATTTCATGCATTTTAGGATGTTTTTGTCCTTTGTACTAAATTATTGTGAATATAATAATAGAAGTGTGGTCTCCACATCCATACTACTTAATATTATAAATGTGAAAGTGTATCTCCCTGTCTGCTACACTATAACAACCCATTCTTTCAGCCGATTTTGATGAAATTGAAGAAATTTTGATTTTTAAGGAATCAACATAGGTTGCATCTCTGGGAAGAACGTAAGCTATTATCAAGAAGTTCCGGCGGGAATAAAAATGACGAAGTCACAGGCATGAACTAGTTTACAATACTAGTTTATTTGACTATCGAGACTCAGGTATTATGAAAGATTTTATTCTGAACTTTTTTAATATAACCTATAAACCTAAGCATGACAACAATATCTTACCAGCACAAAATATGCCTTTGACCAAGCTGTGCAGTATAACCACCGAGATTTTAGTGTCCTCTCTAATAAGCTGGTTGACCTCCTTCATACTTTGTAACAGATCAAAACCCAATGCATTTTTTTCCTTAGGGCTGTTAAGACCATACACAGCAATTCCCTTGTCTTCTCCGCCAAGCTTGTGGAAAACCACCGGCCCAGAACTCTCCACTTGTGGTATTGTTGACAAACATCGCACCCCTTGTATTCTTACATGTTTCAATGCGCCTACTATTGAAATAATCATTTTTAAGCACTTTATAGTTTAAAATCTTGTGAGAGACGCTGACGAAATACGAGAGATTAATGAACTTGTGTTAAAATAGGTATATATATCTCTTATCAAAACTGATAAAGCTTGATTTATACAAGTGAAGAACAACCTTTCTTTGTGATAAAAACACTTCAAAAACCTATCGAACCCTTAAAAATTAATTACCTATATATACTGAGAGAGTCCATAATATAATAATTATTTTAAAACCTATAGAGAAAACGTTTTTATATAATTAGCACCGCAATATTGTTCATCAGAGACAAGTTAACCAGAGATTGTTCATGTTTGTTTGAATTTTCAATTTTGTATTTTGTTTGTTCTGACATGTTACTTGTCTCTGGTTCTGACGTTCTGTTTCCTGTTATATTACCTATGACGTGATGTATGACCATAATGTTATGGTCTACATCACCGGAAATGTGTATAATTGATTGCATTCGTTGTATAATTTGGCAAAATGGTTTTCTTTATTATCACAGACATGTCTGTGATAATAAAGAATAATATCACAGACATAATAAATCTGTGTATAATATATATATTATATGCCAAGTAGTACCTACATTGTCTTTAGTCGATAATCTATGTCATTGATTTTGACAGAAATAAATCTCTGGTTAACTTGTCTCTGATAAAAACAATCACAAGAACTTGTCTCTGATCACAATCCACAATTCACATTTCACAACTCACAAGTCGTAAATTGTGCTGTGCTGGCACAAACAAAAGCCACACACGAAACAACAACAACAACTCGCAAGCTAGGAGTATATGTGTTCTGTGCTCACAAGTTACTTGACAGTTGACTCTTCACACTTGTCTCTGGTCAGTGGTCACAAGCAGAGCCTGCAGAGGTCACAACAGCGTTGCCAGAAGGTTACTTTTGTAACCTTTTAGGTGATTTTTAGCTCCGTCAGGTTACTTCTAGGTTACACTGTTCAAAAGGGCTCTGGTTTAGTATATGTGCCGTGCAGTAGACAGTTCATTTTTTTTTTTGCAGAAAGGTATTAATGTAATAAACGTAACGCCAAAATATTTTCCGTCGAATCGTAATAGTTTTTGAGATTATTAATTTTTAAAATTTCGACATTTTGAGTTTAAGTTTCCCGAAATTCGTGCAAATCTCTACTTATTTGTGTGAGCCAGGGAATTAGGTAGGACTAGGGCAACCTACCTAGGCCACGCCCCCCCTCACTCCCCCTCCCCACTTATTTTTTTTAACTGCCCAGAAAGATGACCACCCAGAAATCTTTATAGTTGTGATAGAAGGCTGTGGTGAAACCAGAGTGGTTTAAGGTTTCAGTTTTTATTGGGCTAATATACCGAACTTAAGTAAAAAAATAATTTGTCAAAAGGCTAGGTTAGGTTAGGGTTGAATGTAAATACCGAGATAGTGCCCGGCCTGGGCCGGGCACTTAGGTTCTAATGGGGTTAATGTATCCAGCTTTGAGTTTGGGCTAGTAACAAATATTTTTGTGTCTCGATAAAAGTTTGCTTAAAATAAAGTTTGATAACCCTACTTTCATATACAAAAAGAATTTTTAATTTATTCCTCCCAGTTTTTGAGAAAAACAATTTTATGTAAAAGGTATGGTATATGGTAGAAGGCTCCAAAAATAACAACACTGCACAAACGCCTAAACGCAAGCTGCAACATAGATAAGTTTTAGCGCATACGGAGGAAATAATATACTATATCTCAACTCGACGTACAAGAAAACGGCATGGGATTAAAATATCTAAATTCGAATCACCTTTGCTGTCGAAAATAGCAAAAATGTCAGTAAGCAAAAACCACAGACAACTAACCTGCAAGTGTTGCAACTAGCACCGAGTTGAGTCGATTCTATCAAAATGGTAGACCCCCTCCCCCCTCCACTTTCCCCCCCTCCGCCGCGGCACATATACTAAACCACAACCTTCAAAAGTTTACTTTTAGGTGATTTTTCGGATCTTTTCGGATCTTGTAGAATTAATTCTTAATTTTTTGTATAAAACCAAAGTGAAACTGAAGCAAATTGAAACAACGCAAAACTTAAGTGCTCTGTGACTGTCATCTGTGGTTCTTATTGCAACTCATCACGTTGTTCTCAACTTCTTTTTACCCTCGACGAAGCGGAGACGGTATAATATGTGTTTGCCCTAAGAGGTTGTGTGTTTGTTTGTTTGTTTGTGCACTTTTTTGTCACCATTTTTCTCAAAAAGTACTGGGCCGATTGAGATGCGGTTTTTTGCATTAGATACGTATAGCTTGTGAGAAGGTTTTTAGATATATTTTAGGGCCATAGACAACCAAGCTGAGCTGTAGTCTATGATTTTAATATTTCAACATGTTACCATTTTTCACAAAAACTACTGGGCCGATTGAGATGCGGTTTTTTGCATTAGATGTGTATAGCTTGTGAGAAGGTTCTTAGATATATTTTAGGACCATAGACAACAAAGCTGAGCTGTAGTCTATGATCTTAATTTTTCTATGTGTTAAAAATTTTCACAAAAAGTACTGGGCCGATTGAGATGCGGTTTTTTGCATTAGATATGTTTAGCTTGTGAGAAGGTTCTTAGATATATTTTAGGACCATAGACAACAAAGCTGAGCTGTAGTCTATGATTTTATTTTTTCAATATTTACCATTTTTCACAAAAAGTACTGGGCCTATTGAGATGCGGTTTTTTGCATTAGATGTGTATAGCTTGTGAGAAGGTTCTTAAATAGGTAAAAATATAGACGTCCGGTACTTGCGTACGGGAGTGGGAAGGGGAGGGGGGGGAGGGGGAGGGGTAGAGGGGGTAGCCTACCCATTTCCCCCCCCGCGGAAATGAATAGTTTTCCAGTAATTATTTTTTTTGTAAAATCATAACCTCAAATTTTTTGGAAGGATTTTTGTATAAGGAGATCCCCCACCATATGGCGGAGGCCGGGTCGACGGAGCCCCGCTTCGCGGGGCTCCTTATTCTGGGACGTAAACAAACGAAATAACCACAGAAGAGGATGGCGGGGTCTTTCAGACCCCGCCATCCTCTTCTTAACCTAAACTATCCGAGTCGGAGTGCCCCCAAGTCCCGAGCTCGCTTAATTAATAGGGCCAAGGTTAAACGTAAAAACAATCAAAAGAGTCCAAAAACAAAGCAAAAGTCGTCGAGAAAAGAGGAAAAACACGGCACTATACACAGAGAACATTCGCGTGACCACTAGAGATTATAGAGAAACGGCAGGGCGACCGCGTAACTTTTGCGTCAATCATTGATACATCGCAATCACCTCTGATTGGTTAACACTCTTCCACTATTGGAGGAAAACCATTGACGCAGCAAGACTACCATAAATTCAGCCAATCAGAGGTGATTGCGATGTATCAATGATTGATGCAGAAGTTACGCGGTCGCCCTGCGGATTACGGAATGACGATTGACATTTGACATTGACGGACGACGGATGTCCACAAAATGGCCGTCAACAACGTTCCGTTTCACACTTTTTAGTCATTTTTGACATCTAACCATATAGATACTATGGCCAATTGACATACTTCCGTTCCTTTTTATGCAATTTTTAGTAAAATTTATTTTTATCGTAATTAATTCAAAACGTATTTGCTGCATCCAAAAATAGTGTAAAACGTTCGTTTAACCTTGGCAAGGCTCCTAAACTGAAAACATAATTAAAATCAAGTACCGGACGTCTATAGCCAACCCCTAAAATATATTTTAGGACCATAGACAACAAAGCTGAGCTGTAGTCTATGATCTTAATTTTTCAACCACTGTTACCATTTTTCACAAAAAGTACTGGGCCGATTGAGATGCGGTTTATTGCATTTAGGACTTCGTGCGATTACAAAACAGGAAACTGGTACCAAAATTTAAAAAAATCAGCGCCATTTTGAAATTCTTTGTTAATTGATCGATTTCGTTCAAAATCGATATTTAGGACTCCCTGGGGTTACAAAACAGGAAACTGTTACCAAACTTTAAAAAAACAGCGCCATTTTGAAATTCTTTGTTAATTAACCGATTTTGTTCAAAATCGATATTTAGGGCTTCGTGGGATTACAAAACAGGAAACTGGTACCAAAATTTTAAAAAAATCAGCGCCATTTTGAAATTCTTTGTTAATTGACCGATTTCGTTCAAAATCGATATTTAGGGCTCCCTGGGGTCACAAAACAGGAAACTGGTACCAAAATTTTAAAAAATCAGCGCCATTTTGAAGTTCTGTGTTAGTTGACCGATTTCGTTCAAAATCGATATTTAGGGCTCCCTGGGGTCACAAAACAGGAAACTGTTACCAAAATTTTAGAAAATCAGCGCCATTTTGAAATTCTTTGTTAATTGACCGATTTCGTTCAAAATCTATATTTAGGGCTCCCAGGGGTCACAAAACAGGAAACTGGTACCAAAATTTAAAAAAATCAGCGCCATTTTGAAATTCTTTGTTAATTGATCGATTTCGTTCAAAATCGATATTTAGGACTCCCTGGGGTTACAAAACAGGAAACTGTTACTTACCAAACTTTAAAAAAACAGCGCCATTTTGAAATTCTTTGTTAATTAACCGATTTTGTTCAAAATCGATATTTAGGGCTTCGTGGGATTACAAAACAGGAAACTGGTACCAAAATTAAAAAAAAAACAGCGCCATTTTGAAATTATTTGTTAATTGACCGATTTCGTTCAAAATCGATATTTAGGGCTCCCTAGGGTCACAAAACAGGAAACTGTTACCAAAATTTTAGAAAATCAGCGCCACTTTGAAATTCTTTGTTAATTGACCAATTTCGTTCAAAATCGATATTTAGGACTCCCTGGGGTTACGAAACAGGAAACTGTTACCAAAGTTTTAAAAAAATCAGCGCCATTTTTATTTATTTTGTTATGACCATAATAAATGAATTCAGTTTAGTACAGTAAAATCTGTACTACTTGTAAGTCTGACCACAACCCGTGAGCTGCTTTAGCAGCTCGCGCACAGGGCGAAATACTAGTTAGATATATTATATAGCTTGAGAGAAGGTTCTTAGATATATTTTAGGACCATAGACAACCAAGCTGAGCTGTCTCTATGATTTTAATATTTCGATATGTTACCATTTTTTACAAAAAGTACTGGGCCGATTGAAATGCGGTTTTTTTCATTAGATGTGTATAGCTTGTGAGAAGGTTCTTAGATATATTTTAGGACCATAGACAACAAAGCTGAGCTGTAGTCTATGATTTTATTTTTTCAATATGTTACCATTTTTCTCAAAAACTACTGTGCTGATTTAGATGCGGGCTTTTTGTTTTAGATATATTTAGCTTGTACCTAGATGCTGCCCAGGGTATCATGATGGAGTCAGGAGGCGATCATGGGAACTCCTTAAATTCTCATCGTATACCCGTCGCGTTTGGACTCTTTTGATTTGTCCATTTGAAAAGGGTTTGGCCATAGTCCACCACACTGGTCAAAAAAACTACTGAGCTGTCAAAGATGCAGTTTTGTGTTTTAGATATTATGTAATATATACGTTTGCTACGTTCTAATTGTTGTTTCAAAGTTATAAAGGTCAAAGGTATAATGGAGCTCTGCAGTTCGTCGTGGGTTTTTTTAAAATTTTTAATTTTATTACTTGTTAACACTCGTTTAGACTCAACCGGTCTCGACTCTCGACCGTCTCGTCAATTTTTTTGCTGACAAATTTGAGCCACCAAAAACGATGCTAAAATCTATATTGGTATATAAAAATGAATTTCACTTGGTCGGCATCACGCGTGAATGGTTGGACCAATTTCGCTAATTCTTTTTTGTTGTGATTGTTTGGACCCCGGGATGGTTTAATATACACAATTTGACCCGATAGGAGGCGCTGCAATCGGGTTCGAGGTTCAGGGCAGGACAAAGTCTGCCGGGCCCACTAGTAAAATATAACAAGGATGGGGAAGGCGAAGGTACTACCTTCATATTGTTTTTTTTTTTTTAGAAAGTATTGGTAAATGCTCAGGGTAAATGAATCCTGTATGGTTTTTGACAATCAATAGACTAGATAAATTTCGATCCATAATTCACTTACAACATTGATGTAGAATCTTAGTACAAATTTCATTTTTCTGTCTTTAATTTTAGGTGTTTTGAATAAGTATTATAGTATATTAAAAATACAACGACAACTTCATTATATTTGTGTAATACTTCATTATCCTTTATATTTGTGTAAGTTATTACAACCAACATCTATTCTATGAACTTATAATACATTTCTACTAGAAAAAAATGAAAGGTTACTTTTTACACTAAAAGGTTACTTTTTCATTTATTTTAGGTAACTTTTGGACATGACCGTGCTGGCAACACTGGGTCACAAGTGAAGGAGCGAACTAGCGATGTGTCGAGTTGTATTTTTTTTGACTCGAGTTACTCGAGTTCGTAAAGCCACTAACTCGAGTCGCAACCCGAGTTGACTCGACTCGTTGACTGTCTCCCGTCGGGCGTCGCGACTCGAGTCCAAGCCTCAAGGCAAGGCGCGGCAAGCGTGTGCCGTGTGCGGTGTGGCATGAATGGGAGCGACGAGTCGACTCGGTGTCTTTATAGCCGTAGCGGCTATAAAGACACCGAGTCGACTCGTTACAACAACAACCAATGTGGCGTAGCAGCGTAATAATTAAGATTTATGATTCAGTTCAGGCTTCCAGGATTACAGGTGCATAGTGAGACGGCATCTCAGAAAGGGTCACTTAAATGAAATCATATGGTTACAATTACAAAATCAAACCGTTTATTCTGACATTATTATTAGCTGGTAGGTTTTTACAAACTACTCTCGATAATCTATCTTTATGAAATTCGTATGGATGTATAATGTTATATCACTTTTATAATCTTTCTAATAGATATGCATAACAATAATATCTCTATAAATCAATTAAATATCAGTTTTAAAAATATCCAACAGAATCACGCACCAATTTACCGTAGCCCCAGCTCTAATCTGAATTAAACCAAATGGCGGCGGCCGACTCGCACAGCAACCACAGACTACATGACAATCATAGATTATACTATAACACCACAGATTTGTGCATAACACGGATAGCACGCAACGCAGAGCTATAATGTGGCATAGATTAATTATGTCGTGTTACAGTCGGCCATCCTCCATGAACGAGTCCCATCGTTCCTATTCACTAATCAAATCAAGCCATCATGAGTTTACAAAAAAAACATTCAAGTATTACCTATTCCTATTTTACTTATTTAGTGAAATTAAATGAAGATCTTTAAAATCCATAATTAATATCGACATCACCTACAGCGTTTATCAACAGCTACGCGGTGTCAAAGTTACATTCGCTTTGACAGTATCAATGCTGCATGTTTGGAGCCACTCATGGGCGGCGAGTTCATTACGCCAATCCTGCCCGACTCCAATCATACTCACTAAACCTATAGCCGTAAAGAGTCCAGGTTACTGCCTTCACCGGAACCCTATAACAGCTGCGATGCTCTAAGCCACTCATGGGCGGCGAGTTCATTACGCCAATCCTGCCCGACTTAGAACACCATCCCTAAACCTACTTTGTAGCCGTACAGAGTTCAGATTACTTCATTCACCTTCATTACCCTATACCCAGCTACCATATTTTAAATCATTTCATTTCACTAATCATACAAGGCATTGTATAAGTAAATCATCATAAGTTGCAATTCAAATCGAAATTTCCTCACTTTTACTCACTTAGTGTCGATTTCACAAACTCCGAATAACGCTCAACCTAACTATAGCCGTACACAGTTCAAGTTACTGCCTTTACCTGACCCTTAAAGACGGCTGCGATGATCTAAGCCACTCTTGGGCGGCGAGTTCATTACGCCAATCATGCCCGACTTAGAACACCCTCCCTAACTTTAACACTTTCCCTAACACCGAAGCATAGATTCAAGATACCACTCCGAAGCAACTCTGCTCTAGGTACCACCTCATGGCACCACTCCAGCGTATCACTCCAGGGCACCACTCCATGGCGACACACATGTAACATAACATAAAAACAAATGATTAACTAGAAATGTCATCGCTGCTATTCATCAATATTGGGGCACTACTCAGGGAGGTACTCATACATCCAAAGCCAATATAACTCACAAAGTCGGCTACAGAGCTGATATAACCTGTAAAGCTAGATATATAGAGCTATAGAGCTGGTAGAGCTCATAGAGTCAGTAGCGCTGGTAGAGCACACAAAGTCAGTAGAGTTCATAGAGCACGAAGAGTCGGTAGAGCTCATAGAGCACCAAGAGACAATAGAGTCCTCAATAAAGGTCTTTAAACTATGGTGCAAACTCAGATATGAAACAGTGAACATTTGACTATAATGACAGTTTTGTACTAACGCAGTTGTTTCCGTTCCTCAGTTTTTATGTAGGTATTCATGTTTATGTGAAAATAAATAAATCTATAAATTTGACTATGATAACACATTAGTCACTAAGTACGAAACAAGTCCGGAAAAAAGAGATACCACACTCAGAGAACAATCATTTCATAACACATCAGTGTGACCAATTCGTATTAGAATTCATTACTTCTAATAACTCAAGTGGGAAAATAAACAAACTTACTATCAACGTACGTAGGTAAGCCTCAAGCCACGTGGCTACCCGCCAAGGTAATGGGCACTAGGTACTTCTTACAAAAACCTCACAACTTGTTTTGTATTTCTATTAAGACTCATAATTTATTCATATCACTGTTAAGCTCCGTATCCAAATCGTAATTTAACTTTACTAAAAATATAGACGACCAATTGTCTAAAACAGTCACTAGCCCTCAAACATAACAACTCTAAAGTAATTAACAGCATTGCTGCCTGATATAATCCGCGCGATCCAAAACTATTATTGTTTTCACGCATGTAAAATCACTAACGAGTAAAAAGACAAAGTTTCGTCAGGTAGGTATGTCAACTCTTAATTGATTTGATTGAAATCAAACCTTAACTATTCACGAGGGTCGATAAACAATACTTCTGTGACTAATCAAAGCGGAATGAAACTTTCATGCTATTTAAATTACGTAATCAGGTTTGGTAACATTAAGCAAACCAATCAAAACCCAAGTTATGTTTAACTTCAAATATCTGCTCGTTTATACCTGACCATAACATTTTTTTAAATTAAAGTCGAGTAATTATTCGCAAAATTAACTATTCACAAACGCATTGATATCTCGGGAACACACAACCAACTTATTTTGAGACACTTTTTCTATTTAACACGCCATGTTTAAAACAATTGAATCTTCAACAATTCTATTACAGTTAACTTGTAATCCTGGCGACTATTGGGTTGCCAAGCATTTATTTCTGTTTTAAACACAAAATCTTTCAAAAGTACAATGCAAATGAATTCAATAGTTAGCTGGGCTAACTGATTTTACCAGACACGACAGTTAATCATTTTCAAAAATAAAAATTAGACAACAGTAGGTATGAAACTTCAGAATTGAGGTTGATTTGTATCCGGTCGTAACTAGGTCAAGAGTTTTAAATAACAACACTCATTTTAAAAACAAAAAAACTAAATTATGCAAAAACAATTTATCTGTACAGCATGTTTTAGCTTTTAGCAAAACGTTACTTTATTACTCAAAACTCAGCCAACTTAGAGGTTTCAAGTTATGCGCACTCAACTTAGGGTATGAGTCACTTTTTAATCACAAAAATATTGCTGTACCCGGTCGGTACCCTCAAAGGTTCTACTTTTGAACAAGATGATTCTGCTAGACACTTTATAGTGTTCACAAACTAGCATTCAGGGCAATTCAGGGATTCAAATGTATGTGTTATGCCAATCAAAACCACTGAGCCAACACAGCTCGCTAATTTACTGGGAAATTATCGTTATAAATGGAAATCGCGCCTAAATACTATTGCGGTGATTCGTTTGTACTAGTCTAAACCTTTTATGCACAATTTACAGTCAGATTCAGTAATGAATTACAGCTCATTTACTTTGTGGGGTACATCCTTTTACATAAATAAATTAAACGGTCTTACCGATGTCGCATATTACGTCATATCACCAGAGTCTCGATGGTGTCATCATCTCACAATCATGCCAGGCGAATGCCAGCCGCAACACGGGAAAGCGCGCAACAGCGCGGCGTCGAGGCGCGCGGCAAGGCACGACAGCGTGTCGCGCAGACCGATCCCTTGCTCCGCTCCGATCGCGCCCTCGTGGCATGCTGAGCCCCTCGTGAGGCGCCTGAAGTACGTGAGCTGTCTAACCTCACAGCGCGACCAGCCTCCGCAAGCCAGCGATATTGTTCACATGAAAACAAAACAAAGTTTAAGCACACAAAAGTACCCTCCGCACGTATGATTGCGTCATGGGGTTCGATTCCTGGAAATCCTGCCATAGTGCCACTTTCGAAAATCGATCAAGTGATCTACTTTATAGCAACTTTTAACTTTTCACAACTTTAGAAAAAAACATGTTTGTTCCTTTTTGGTTCATCATAATTAGCGGTCCTTTATCGATTTAAAGTGGGCAAAATTAAGTTCTATATCCCACTTCTGAGATGATACGGCATCTCAGAAAGGGTCACTTAAATGAAATCATATGGTTACAATTACAAAATCAAACCGTTTATTCTGACATTATTATTAGCTGGTAGGTTTTTACAAACTACTCTCGATAATCTATCTTTATGAAATTCGTATGGATGTATAATGTTATATCACTTTTATAATCTTTCTAATAGATATGCATAACAATAATATCTCTATAAATCAATTAAATATCAGTTTTAAAAATATCCAACAGAATCACGCACCAATTTACCGTAGCCCCAGCTCTAATCTGAATTAAACCAAATGGCGGCGGCCGACTCGCACAGCAACCACAGACTACATGACAATCATAGATTATACTATAACACCACAGATTTGTGCATAACACGGATAGCACGCAACGCAGAGCTATAATGTGGCATAGATTAATTATGTCGTGTTACAATAGGTATGTTATAAACGAAATATAGCAGGTATTTGTTACTAAAATATTTAATTATTGAAGTAGTAGGTACACTTAGAGGTATTAATGGCACCATTTTTCAATCTTTAAATTTAATAATTACCTATTTAGTTTAACTAGAACGTGTACAAATCTTAAAACTAATCAATATTACAGTCTTGGGTTTTATAATAATTTTTTTTTTAAATGATCAAATTAACATAATGAGTACTTATTCCCTATGGGAAACTTTGATAGGTACTTTTAATAGTACGGTTGTGTTAAAATTGACAAGCTCTATGTGCTTGTCAATCAAAACAAAACTAAAATTAAATTACGAATTAATCCGAACACTGCAAAGCGAGCTCCGAGTTAACAAGGCGCGCGCGGGAACGCGACTCGGTTATCGGAGATGCTCGGCAGACGGCAACTCGGCGCAGGCCGCAGCTCGACTCGAGACTATCGAGGTGATGCGTCATGCAATGCAAGTCGCGACCCGACTACGCGAGCCAGTGTTGCCGGCAGCTGATTTCAATTTGTTCCGATTTCGCACCTAAAAATTTCCGAAAAGTTCCGCCATGCTTTGAGATAGAAAATAAAGAATAAAATTAATAATTTACCTGTTCGACGAAATTTCGACTGGGACCCACAAATTTTAATTTAAGTCCATAATATCATCAAGGTCGAAGAAGACAAAGTAAAGACGAAGAAGTCCATTTAAAAAAAAAACTGAAAAAGAAAATTAAAATGAGCCATAAGCCAACTATGAAAAAATCTAGTTAGCTTGCTGGATAGATAAAGAACGTAGGTAGGTATATACGACATCAGTCCGGTGACCGGTCAATAGATAATACGGTCCGTTCCGGTCGTCAAAAAAGGATCTGTCTGACTATTATAGAACGTAGTGATTGTCTTTGATTAGGTAAATATATAATTATAGGAGGTGATTAAAGACTCTTTGCGTCAGACGGATTCCTCCAGTTCTTACTTCTTAGATATACAATTAGCCACAGACCAGTTAACCAGAGACAATTAACGTTTGTTGGTAAAATAGCCTTGTATCAAAGCCATATCAAAGCATTTATGGTGATTTTTAGTTGATTCTTTGACCTGTACTCTTGACGTAGCGCATAATAATCTCTAGCGACGCGCTTATTGCAAGCCATTTTAAAATGCTCAAAAGTTCCGAAAAGTTCCGAAAGAGTCAAGGTTCCGACAAAGTTCCACCAATGACTCAAAAGTTCCGAAATCAGAACAAAAGTTCCGCACTGGCAACGCTGACGCGAGCTGCGAATTCACGACGTGAGTACGAGTTGACTCGGGTTGTTAAAAACTGGACTCGAGTAGACTCGTTTACGATTTAACTCGAGTTACTCGAGTCAAGTAACTCGAGTCACACATCGCTAGAGCGAACTGTGAAGGAGCTACTGCTAACCTAAAACTGATATATTTTTATGCAATGGATGCTTCATCTATTCTAACAGAATTTACTTGTAATTTAGTCTAACTAGCAAGATTTTTGATTCATTTAAAAATGTCTCTAGATCCATACATATGTGACCTCGATCCTGATACCAATACGAGCCTCAAAGTATACCTTTTCAAAGATGTAAAAAATATAGAAACTATAAGGCAGAATGTTATCAAAGGTGTATGGAAGTGTGCTGTAATTAAACCCAGTTTAATTTTGGATATATTTCAAGTGGCCGTAGCAGCTAATCGCGCGGTTGTGTCTGAGAAAACACATAGTATGGTGACCAAGACTGTGTATTCGGAAATATTGTACAATTTATCACTTACGAAGAATATATCTCAGAGTTTAAGCAAGTATGGTATAGAAAAAGACAACAGCTTACTAGTCTGCTTCTTAGTGAACGATGATGATGATGTCAGTCAAGATATTGTTAAGGAAATAGATGGTGAGCAATGTCCGCTGAGTAGCTTGAGCAGTTTCACAAACTTGAGAGATCTAAAGACACTGTATAAATTGAACAATCTAAAAAGTGATGTGGATTTACTTGATATTATTGTTAGTAAAATGGTTACCAAGAATTTTATAAATCATTAGAATCTACTTATTATTATTATGTACCTACATAGGTATCTGAAATTGTACAATGATTTCCTGCAGCAATAATAATGAACATCTGTGAAATACCATCACCTTATGTTCGATAAAATCAAGCCAATGAGGATTAGAGGGAATCTTGATTCGCCATTCACATAACAGGAATAATCAATACTTAGATAGATTATGGAATTATTAGTTGTGATGAATTCTACTTGCTACAGACAGGTAAAGTTCCTGGAGAGGTTTCTTTTTCCTATAAAAAGTATTTGTTATCTCAAGAATAGTTAGAATGATGTAATGCAAAGTTACCTACTGTTTTTAATTATTATAGGAAGAAAGGAGGAATAACTTTTTCTTTAAGAATTAGATTTACTCACTAAGATTAAATTTAATAAAACAATTGAGTCTGTATCAAGTTTTATTTTAACAACAACAATATTATTATGTAAAATGTACAATTTAAGTTACATAATATGTAAAAGCGATGATGTAAATTATGCATCTAAAGACAAAAACACAATTTTTACATTTTACTTTCAAACACCTTTGCACTAAGTGCATCCAACTACCCTCACTTTGTTCACAAGTTTAGGATTCATCCAATTAAATCTTCTGTATTAGGACACGTTTGCCCAGCAGTGGGACATTGAACACAAAAATATTGAAGAATATACACTAAATTAAGTTTAACTTTGAAAGATAATTCTTAGTTTGTCAGTATTATATATCAAAATGTCATTAACATGAAAGTAAATTGATTGAACAAAACTTGTCTTTCAGAAATAAATGAGGAAGTTAGTTGCACTCATAATACACAAAATCACTACAGTTGTGTTGTTTGAGTCTTCATATTATAAAGTCACACTCTATAAATATGAAGTCTCATGCAATAGGCGCTATCTGAATGGTCAATCGTTTGCCCCAGATTTAGTTACAACACACAGCAATGTGTATGCAGCTTTATACATAACATGTCGTTCCGGTCATTTCGCCGATGTATAGCCGATCAGACTAAGTATAATATTTTGTTCATTCGACACCTTTGTATTCATATTTTATATAAAGTAAATAAATCGGTAAATGCTTTAACCTAATCCTACCCTACACTTAGCATTCACAATTGATTTCACTCGTTAGGCGTAAACCTAAATATAGGTCATTCACTGACTCGCACACTGTTCTAGTAAAGCACATTGCCTGCCATTCAAATGATGTCTTCAAGTTTTGAGTACAAGAGCCATCCAGTAAGGCATTCCGAACCACTGGTAGACTCAATTGATAATTGAAAAACACTTTCCGAAACAGTGGTAGATTCACTTGACGATTCAAAAGCACTTGTAAAGGTTTATTTGAATAAAAAGCATTTGAATTATGAATTTTACTCTCTAGGATAATAGAACCATAATTCGCTGCAGTCAATCACCTAAACTGCATCATGCGAAACTTCCAAGGCATAATGACAAAAATAGATGCATCAATTAATTAAGGGCAAAATCGTCAGCAAGCAAGCATATGTAGCGTACTAGCAAGCCTTGTCAATAAAAAATAATATAATATCTTCAATACATAAAGCCCACATTTGAATAACAAGATCTGTGCTGTGCTTGAGCCAGTAACGACTTGTAACTTCGACAGAACTTAAATTTATTTAAATCTATACAAACATAAGAACACAAAATCAGCTGTTTTGTTACGTAGTTTAAATCTTAAACAATAAAAATAATGGCATCTATTAACTATTGAGTTTTAGGAACTTTCTGATCACTAATCACGAACATTTCATTTGGAAACATAAAATAAATGTTACAAACTGTAAACTCAGGTGTGCGGACAGCTTAGAAATCATACAGTTGAGAAAATAAATTGTGAAAAAGAGTGGACGTAGAAAAACTACATCCTAATTAATGTGAGTGTCTTGCCTACTTATTAAACAAAGATAGTCGTTCAAGCTGGTTTAATTTGGCACAGCGTTAATATTTAGAGGGGTGGATAGATAAATTATTTATTGCCACACAAAACATTAAATATAGCGCGAATATTAAATAAAAAGCCCTTGGTGTTAGATGGTCATGATAACTCTGTTACCGTGATTCAAGATCGCGTGGCGACATCCAGTTTGTTCGGTGCAAGTCAATATAACATGGTGCAAAGTTACCCCGCGCCCCACCCGGTTAATGAGGCCAGACCTCGAAGCCCGTACCCCTGCTTGGCCCTCACGGGTCAACCGGGAAAGACCCCTGCGGTGACATCTACAGAACCTTCTTATTTGATTCATAAACCGCAACCTAGTGCTTGTATGTGCACCACAGATACGAGCGTGTCATGCTCTAAGCAAATAAAACATGACAAAACAGTCTGTAGTCTGTTTCCCAACTGTACGATTGCTATTCTGTGTTTTTGTACCCAAGTAAAAAAGGAAAAGGGGGTAATGCTAACACAAGCTGCCGTTGGAGTTAACCCTACAGTAGGTTATCGTAAATGTAGCGTAGCACCAGCTCGTTGAACACATTTTCGATGAGACGTGCTACCGTAAAAAGCTAACGTTTCGCCAAGTAGGTACCGCTTACAATGCTAAACATACTACGCGTGTCAACTAAGAAGACCATATCCATATGTATTTTCATTTTTGTTTTGCTTATTTTCTCAAACATTACTCAAATAAATTTTTTTGGTTTCCTTTAAAACATGTAACAGGTATGCAAATACCTTGCTGATGGTCTTCTTAATTGAAAAGCATAGTAACTCCTCTAGTATCCTGTTCGCAGTGTTAAAACCATCACCATTATCAGGTTCATAGATTAAGAATAATAATATGTACAAGCATTACCGGCAAACCCGTGCCGCTAAGCGGAACGCGTTAAGGCTTCTGGAATTTTTAAGGAACGGCATAACCGTTCCTGATAAGTTTCATGATGGTTTCAACAATAATATAGCCACATAAATAAATATGTACTTCGCATTAACTTAATTCCAATTATACATAGATTAAGTAGTGTTGTTCTAGCTTGTTCAAAGATTTCGATCAGACAGGTAGGTATATTAATTCTAGAGCGGTGTCTATAAAATTTTAGTTTTCTTGATTATAATGGCATCAAGACTCAGCACGCTCGGGAGTCCTAAAATGTTTTTGTTGGCGGGCGTGGCTTAGCCTGAATATAATGGCTATAATGTTTATATTATTAAAGTTAATGCGAAAGTAGACATTAACTACGATAACATGGCTCGCCCCTCCAAATTACTGTATCAATGTGTGTAGTCACGCCGCTAGTCGAGCGACAAATCCTTGGATTTATTTTTGTTTGACTAACGTCTCAGCACGCACGCGTGCGTTGTGTCTTGGTGACGCTTTGTAAATACTTTCACCAACGACCTCAATTTACATAGACGAGCCCTGTCAAACAAAGAATGTGGACTTATTTTATTAACGCCATCTAGTCTGAAAAGCGGGACAGTGCTATGGCGGGGACAAGGACAGGCTTATACAGGTGAGGATCACGCCCTACAAGTCGGAAACCCAACTTTTTTCTATGAAAGGGCCCATCTAGTACCTACATATACATCGATGACTTTCACAAATACATACTTTCAACCGTGTTGAAGCTTGGAGGGGTGCGCCAGGTCATCATAGTATATCTCAGTTGTGAGACCGAAGCTAAGCCTATAGTGTACGGAGACGCCAGCCGCCTGCGAACGAGTCCTATCAATATAATTAACACTAAATAACTCTTAATATTGCATTGTGGTATAACTTAAAACATAGCGACACTATGCACTAAACGTTACCTATGTCATTGTGTATTTTAAACAACTACTAGCTGATGCCCGCGACTTCGTCCGCGTGGTTTAAGTTTTTTGTTATTCCCGCGGGAACTCCTTAATTTTCCGTGATAAAAAGTAGCCTATGTCACTCTCCAGGTCCTCAACTATACCCATGCCAAAAATCACGTCAATCCGTTGCTCCGTTGCGGCGTGATTGAAGGACAAACCAACAAACCAACAAACAAAGTGACTTTCGCATTTATAATATTAAGTATGATAGCAGTGTTTCATGTTTGGGGCGGTATGTGGATATGTTAAACTAAATGAGATATATAGAAGATCTTTTTCGTTGAGTTACCCCTTTCCTCCCGTAGACAGTAGTGTAAGGAGCCGCTTCAATAAGGTATTTTAGCCCGGGAAATATATTTCAAATTCCATTAGAAAACAGAAAATTAAAATGTCTGTTCCACGTGTATAATTTAGAGCTTTCCTAAAGTCCCGCGGGAACTTTTTGATATTCCTATTCCTTCCCGTCTCCAGAATGTAAGCTATCTATCTTTTTCTGTTTATTGCTCTTGTTGTCTATATCATAGCAAGAGAAGATTGTAAGGGGAAAGCACTGAGACCTATTACACGAGTTTTAAACTTAACGTAGACATCTGACGTTAAACCTTTAAATGCTATTGTAAATTTTTGCGGACAATAAATGATTTATTTATTTATTTTTAATAATTTTTTTTCAACATCGGTTAAGCGGATTAGCTACGAAAACGTAACAAACATACTTTCGCATAATATATATTAGTATGCATACGTCAGCTTCAAATTAGTCAATACTTAGCTTTTAGTTTTTTTTAATTCGGTTTAACATACCGCCATACCTTACAAAATAACAAAACACCGTTTAGGCTAAGGTCCGAATTACATACTATATGTATATTTTATTGTATAGTCTACAATGTCCTGACTCCTGTATATACAGCGCTATGTTTGGCTAAATAACTTGCATTGATTTTTTCCTGTATCATTGTTACTGCCATTGACTGTAATATATCACAGTTAAGCAAACATACAGTTGGAATTTGGAAAGGTACTTGTGCAAAGCATTATACAAAACGTATCTTATACAAAAGTACCAGTTGCTTACATATCTATGAGCTTTTGCAATATATCTATGCAAAATTCATATTCTAAACATTTTCTATAGATAAATATTGGAAAAGCATTTGTAAGTAGAAATATCGTTATTCATGTTATGTCTAGACAATGATCGCCTGAGTTGACTGCACGTCAATTGTCCATGTTCAATTTGTCCATAAGTCATGACTTTTGTATATCACAACAAAATCTAATATACCGTCGTTTAATAGAGTCAATTACGTACGAGTCTCTGGTCAAGTACGTTGGCAAACTGTATATTTGATAAACTGCTTTATCACTTAAAATATTGATCAGAAATTAATACATCTTAGCTACATCATGGGTTTGTTCAGCTTATTAACAAAATACATCAAAATTGCACTTCAATCTAGAAATACATTAAAATATAAGTTTTCTAAGCATTGATGTCTTTTGAAAATCTTAAATGCATCATTATAAAATAAGGATTCAACAGTAAAAATAAAATACGGTGGAACCATTTTAAGAGTCAATTACAACTTTGTTCGGGTGACTACAGTATAATACTTTTATTGAACTTTTAGTTTGATCTTTGACTTTTTAGTTTTAAATGTTTGTTCTTTTTATTAGTTTGTACAATGTTTCTTGTAAACAAACGATTGAATTTAAAAAAAATGGACTGACTTTTGTAGAAATTATTCTTTAAGTTCACCATTGACGGAAAGTCATTTGACTTAAGCCAACTGGATGAACGATAAAATTTTCACCCACCCACGGCGTCAGTCCAAATGAGCCAGTCGCGCCAGTCAGTTGCGGATGGCTCGGACATGGCCATAGATGTTCATAGAGTGCGTTTTATACAAATGAATGAAACCATAATCTTTTTGGTTTCATGACATTTGACCGTGTGTGGCGCATCATAAATAATCCACGCGGATTGTAAGTGTCTGTGAAATCTTTAGGGAGGTTCCGTCGATCGATAAATTAAGTCGTTTGGATTGATGTCAACAGTGGGCAAAATTTTTGGCGGCCATGCATTTAAGTCAAATGACTTATCGTCAATGGCGAGCTTTAGAAGATTTATTTTAAATCAAAGCAGTAAACAATAAGAACGTTTTTTCATCAGCCGACACGATAACGATATATCGGCACCGACACACGAGACACGTTTACATTATCAACTTACATTACAGTGCCCCGATATCGGCTTCGATAATATTATGGGTCAATGACAAATCGCTCTGAGTAAGGTCTGCCGATATTTACTGTCAATTTTGTCAAAAGTGACCTTTTAAAATGGCCCAAAAATAGTAACCATGATTTCAGTATATTGGCTGACTCATATTTTGGGGTTGCATATGGCACTATGCAGTATGCACTTCGGTGGGTAGAAATATAACCCACTCGCTCCTATAACATAACTAAATGGTGTCTATGTATCGGTTGATTATATATTAGTATATTTATAGCTATAAATAATTATATTAATGTGTGTAGGTAAAAAGCGCTTAAAGTGCTTTAAGAGTTGCTATACTAAAGAAAAAAGAGCTTCGCTAACTTACATAATATTTTGAAGAAATTTTAAAAGCATAAAATTTGACATTGTTGTCTAGTTTTCCTTAGTGTATCCAAATTTAAAAAATAAGTTAATCGCAGAAACTAACTTCACCGTTGTCCTAGATGACGCGATGCGATACCATAGAAAATGACTTTACGTCTACGTTGATGCGTAGATACGTCTATCATTTTCTATTGCGTCGTATCGCGTCGCGTGGCGTCGCTTGTCGTTACCTAGGACAACAGGTGAGAGAAACGCGTAAGCGACGGCGCTTTGCTTGTCGCTTTAGTCGTTCTCGGGTTAGCTTATTCACTCGGATCACGATTGCATAGTTAGTTTGCGGTGAAGACGTCCAATGATCCGTGCGTAACAAGTGTCTTACACATTCCAGCAAGAAGCTTGCGTAACTTTTGGGTAAATTAATGAAAACAGACCGTATAAGTTTGAATCAAATAAGTATTGCGATCTAAACGTATGTTTAGAATGTTGCAAGTCAGTAACTAACGCACACACGCCCAACAACAATCGGTGCAAATGTTGTTATACCAATCTCTAACCAAATCGTCAAAATTACAAAATCGACAAACTAATGCACCATACAATATTAGAAAATGATTAAGTATTTAGATTGTGCATGATTGTTGTCAATACAATTATTAAATCAAATTATGTAGGTACTCATACTAAACTGAAAACTATATATACATCAACCGGTTTTAATTTGTTGTCCACATTATGGAGTAAAAAAAATCAGCCATTTTGATTTCACTCCCAATTAACTGCCAAAATTTCATCAATAAGAATAATTTAATTACCAAAGAAAACTTAATTATAACGTTTAAAAAATTTACCTTATTTATATAGGCACCTGGTTATTATTCAATTTAGCCAATTATTCTAACAAAGTATTATTATGGTTATGATATATAGTATTATTCGGTATATATTTTGTGGCTAGCTTTTTCGGGCGTGTGTGCGTACGCGTTAAGCTATTGCGTGCAGTGATGTGTGAGTGACTTATATGCTTATTGTAAATTAACAGTTGAGAGCGGGCTGCGCGAGATGCCTTCGGTTCCGCTTGGCTACTTGTACAATGTACAACCTGAAAGGTAAAATATTTGGATTAAATAAGCGATGAGACCTTTGTTTATATAGTGACAACTTCTCTCAGACTTATGACATGGTTAAAACTAGACCGAGCGAGGGTCACCGGCGCGCCTCCGCGACACTGTTGAGTCCCTGGCGGCCACGCGTGTACACACAAACACATGCAGGTACCTGTGTCCGTGTGTCGCTCACTGGTGGAAGGGCAGCGAGAGCGCGAGCCCGTAGAGCGAGGGTCACCGGCGCGCCTCCAACACGTACACCGACACTGTTGAGTCCCTGGCGGCCACGCGTGTACACACAAACACATGCAGGTACCTGTGTCCGTGTGTCGCTCACTGGTGGAAGGGCAGCGAGAGCGCGAGCCCGTAGAGCGAGGGTCACCGGCGCGCCTCCGACACGTACACCGACACTGTTGAGTCCCTGGCGGCCACGCGTGTACACACAAACACATGCAGGTACCTGTGTCCGTGTGTCGCTCACTGGTGGAAGGGCAGCGAGAGCGCGAGCCCGTAGAGCGAGGGTCACCGGCGCGCCTCCGACACGTACACCGACACTGTTGAGTCCCTGGCGGCCACGCGTGTACACACAAACACATGCAGGTACCTGTGTCCGTGTGTCGCTCACTGGTGGAAGGGCAGCGAGAGCGCGAGCCCGTAGAGCGAGGGTCACCGGCGCGCCTCCGACACGTACACCGACACTGTTGAGTCCCTGGCGGCCACGCGTGTACACACAAACACATGCAGGTACCTGTGTCCGTGTGTCGCTCACTGGTGGAAGGGCAGCGAGAGCGCGAGCCCGTAGAGCGAGGGTCACCGGCGCGCCTCCGACACGTACACCGACACTGTTGAGTCCCTGGCGGCCACGCGTGTACACACAAACACATGCAGGTACCTGTGTCCGTGTGTCGCTCACTGGTGGAAGGGCAGCGAGAGCGCGAGCCCGTAGAGCGAGGGTCACCGGCGCGCCTCCGACACGTACACCGACACTGTTGAGTCCCTGGCGGCCACGCGTGTACACACAAACACATGCAGGTACCTGTGTCCGTGTGTCGCTCACTGGTGGAAGGGCAGCGAGAGCGCGAGCCCGTAGAGCGAGGGTCACCGGCGCGCCTCCGACACGTACACCGACACTGTTGAGTCCCTGGCGGCCACGCGTGTACACACAAACACATGCAGGTACCTGTGTCCGTGTGTCGCTCACTGGTGGAAGGGCAGCGAGAGCGCGAGCCCGTAGAGCGAGGGTCACCGGCGCGCCTCCGACACGTACACCGACACTGTTGAGTCCCTGGCGGCCACGCGTGTACACACAAACACATGCAGGTACCTGTGTCCGTGTGTCGCTCACTGGTGGAAGGGCAGCGAGAGCGCGAGCCCGTAGAGCGAGGGTCACCGGCGCGCCTCCGACACGTACACCGACACTGTTGAGTCCCTGGCGGCCACGCGTGTACACACAAACACATGCAGGTACCTGTGTCCGTGTGTCGCTCACTGGTGGAAGGGCAGCGAGAGCGCGAGCCCGTAGAGCGAGGGTCACCGGCGCGCCTCCGACACGTACACCGACACTGTTGAGTCCCTGGCGGCCACGCGTGTACACACAAACACATGCAGGTACCTGTGTCCGTGTGTCGCTCACTGGTGGAAGGGCAGCGAGAGCGCGAGCCCGTAGAGCGAGGGTCACCGGCGCGCCTCCGACACGTACACCGACACTGTTGAGTCCCTGGCGGCCACGCGTGTACACACAAACACATGCAGGTACCTGTGTCCGTGTGTCGCTCACTGGTAGAAGGGCAGCGAGAGCGCGAGCCCGTAGAGCGAGGGTCACCGGCGCGCCTCCGACACGTACACCGACACTGTTGAGTCCCTGGCGGCCACGCGTGTACACACAAACACATGCAGGTACCTGTGTCCTTGTGTCGCTCACTGGTGGAAGGGCAGCGAGAGCGCGAGCCCGTAGAGCGAGGGTCACCGGCGCGCCTCCGACACGTACACCGACACTGTTGAGTCCCTGGCGGCCACGCGTGTACACACAAACACATGCAGGTACCTGTGTCCGTGTGTCGCTCACTGGTGGAAGGGCAGCGAGAGCGCGAGCCCGTAGAGCGAGGGTCACCGGCGCGCCTCCGACACGTACACCGACACTGTTGAGTCCCTGGCGGCCACGCGTGTACACACAAACACATGCAGGTACCTGTGTCCGTGTGTCGCTCACTGGTGGAAGGGCAGCGAGAGCGCGAGCCCGTAGAGCGAGGGTCACCGGCGCGCCTCCGACACGTACACCGACACTGTTGAGTCCCTGGCGGCCACGCGTGTACACACAAACACATGCAGGTACCTGTGTCCGTGTGTCGCTCACTGGTGGAAGGGCAGCGAGAGCGCGAGCCCGTAGAGCGAGGGTCACCGGCGCGCCTCCGCCACGTACACCGACACTGTTGAGTCCTTGGAGCCAACGCCCAGCGCGCATCTGTGACGGGCAAACGTTTTTCTAGGTCAAATTATATTTATACAATCGTGCATTGTCGAGTCAACAACTCCTGAAGATGCTCCGGTGTCGGAGAGAAACGTATGAAGAGAATAATTTAGAAGATGTGTGTGGTGTGGTGTTGTGCCGGTGCGAATTGCTGGCTTACTGGGCGGTGAATATCGCAAACTGCAAGTGCAAGATACACACTGTACCACATAGATTTATCTACTGGGGCGGATTATAGTGAATTAAACTTCTAGTTCCTTCGTTATCATGGACTTCCGCAAAGTACCACCCAATACATTGTTATTGGCCAATTTTGGCCATTGGCCAATAGCAATGTATTGGATAAAAGCAGGCGCAAACACTGGCCGCTCAAAGACCAAAAATGGTTACTAAAAATGAACCATAACCAGGAAGGCTGATTCTTGTACAGTATTAAAGTATGCATAGTACCTATGTAAACAGTATAAAAACTGACGCTATTCATCGGGCCGTGCACTAGATATCACCTCTCAAAGACGTGATAAACTTACAAACTATAAATAATTATTAGCAATTATTAGATCAAATATAATATGATGTGTCGTCACGTTGATTGCTAATAAAAAATAAGTAGGTGTAAAATTAATTGCTGTCCTATTCTTACGCTTACTAGTTATGGTTCATTTTTGGTAACCATAACACTGTAACATAACATTTAAGTGGCCATATCTAGTGAAAGGCCCATCCGCATGCGGACAGACCTTCACTATCGTCATCAGTAGAGAGACTTACACCCATCTAATACTGAATCAGCCTTCCTGGCGATAGTTATCAAAAGTGCAGCTATCTCTCATAATATGACGTGACCCGTGCAAAGCCGCCCGCGGCTAGTATGAAATAAACAAATAGAGTATTCATTGCGAGGCCCTCGGTACAAGAACATACCTGTACTCATCACAAGGCGCAGACGATTATGAATTGAGGTCAAACCTCTGTGGTTTTTTCAATGTGTACTTTATTATGTGTGTATTGTAAAATTTGTAATTTGATAAATAAATTTTAAAAAAAAACATCAAGTAGTATAACCTCAGCGGATGGAAGGCCAAACAGGAGACAGGTCCAATGCGAGCGCCCATGAATCCCTCGTGGAACTTGATCGTGTTGAGAGGCGCGCCCTTCAGGTCGTACACACTGATGCACTGGTTCACCGACCCACTGGAACAAATATACAGAATACAGATGATTCCTATGCCAAAATAGAAATTATTTCTTATTGATTATTTATTGTATTTATTTATTTAATGCCTCTAGAAAAAAATCTAAAATTACACTACAATTATGCATACCAAAGCACTAGAGTTACAGCTGCTGCTGGCAGCAGAGGGCTGACAAAAAGTTATATCAACAAAATTCATAAAATACTGATACCCTGATAATTTTATAATAGAGAAACTTATTATTAAATAGTCTTCCAAAAGACCTAAAATTCACATCCTCGATTAAAGTGTGTCACGATCGTTATAATGTATGTATTACCAGGCGAGCAGAGAGGCGCGGGGGTGCACGTCGAGCGCGGCCAGAGGCCCCGGCGCCCGCACCACCTCCACGGGGCTCAGTTTGCGCGTGTCGTAGATGCGGATCTCGCCCTCCGTGCTGCGACACAAACGCAATACTTAACACTGATCTAAAACATCTAGCTACGATAGTCAGCTCTTGAACATATTGTAGTAAATTTTAAATAAGCATATATATTAAAAGTCATTGTACTCATACTGTAGCTTAACTAACGTAAGCCATATGAATGAATACCTAACGAAATGTAAACGGTATTGTAAGATACGTACCGTATGCAAATGTTAGTTTATGTCACTTAAACGTAACTTACGTAAAAACTTAGTAATTGTGGCCTAATATTAAAACTTACAAGCGCAATGTATCATACAAGTGGTGCCATCTAAAGAGGCGATGCCGCGAGACCCGTCTGCTTGAAGAATAAAACTTACGAGCGCGATGTATCATACAAGTGGCGTCATCTAGTTGGTGAATTCAAAAGCATTTTGTAAAAGTTTATTTGGAAAAAGGAGGGGACCGTAGCCTTCAAGGCAGGCCCTAGCCAACACACGGCTCAAAGACAATCACCGGGGTACAATGTTACCCCGCGCCCCGCCCGGGTAATGAGGCCAGGCCTCGAAGCCCGGACCCCCGATTGGAGCTCACGGGCCCACCGGAGAAGACTCCTGCTACTTGGAAAAACAATTGAATTCGAATATTGGACGTGTGGCTTACCATCCAGTGACGAGCGTGTACAAGTCGTCTCTCGGCGCGGCGCACAGCACGGGCGCAGAGTGGTGGTGCAGCGTGGTGATCGCTGCGGACGTGCGCTCGTCCCACGCGCGCACCGACCCGTCGCCGAACCCGCACACCAGCCGCGCCGACCTGCCGCCGCGCCACAGGGATGTGGCGGCCGCCTCGCAACCTATGGACCACACGTTTTACCTACTAACTGAACGCAGATAAAATCATTTGAATTTGAATTTGAACCGGGGAAATTAGCAACAAAATTTTGTTTTCTTTTTGATATAGTTGTATAAGGTTTGGTTCACACCATACTACACCATACCTTAGCCCTGCTGAGTCTCAACGACTGAGGATTTAATGCAGGGGTCTCCATACAACAAACCGCCCTGTTTCCTAGACTATTTGTGTAGTGGAACTTACCGGTGGTTATTTCAGCCTGCAATAGCTCCGCGTGTGCGTCCCACAGTCTCACCGATGCGGACTGTCCCGCCAGCGCGAGCGAGCGGCGGCGCGCGCTCCAGCGCACTAGCGTGCCAGTGGGGGGCGGGTTACTGGCGCCAGCCGCTGCCAAATCACAAACAGTTCACGTGCATGGCCATTTCCTTTGAAGTAACACTTCTTTATACAAGACTTAAAGGATAACAGAGATGGTTTTTCCAAAATTCACTTTCAGCCGAATAGAACAGATGTTCCGAGACCGCCATTTTTTTATCTAGGTGTAATTAGTGGCATAGATTAATTTTTAAAATGCCCTATTAAATGTAATAAAAACAGATCAGGTGTTACTGTAACGTCAGACTTGGTGTTAGATTCGTATTTATGAATTCGATTTATTTGTTAAAACCTTTATAATTTTTCAATAACATTATCGTAAACATACTTTGTCATTACAATAACAGACACATCATAATAAAAAAATAGGACATCCACACTCTTTTGGTTATCCTTCAGACGCGAATAAAGCTTACACGCATGTTTTTTTTTAACTCGCGGTCAGTGTTACCTTGTACGAGCGCGATGTATCATACAGCTGGCGCCATCTAGTTGTCTATTGCAGTCATATTTTGAATTGAACCGCTTACATGCAACAATTTTTTAAACTCACGGTTAGTGTTGTCGTGCAGAGCTCGCGCGGAACCGCGCTCTTCTGGCGGCGCGAACTGCTCTGACACCAGCTGCGCCAAACCTGCGACAGTCAGCCCCATTACACTCCGTCAAACTTATCTGACGCGGTGACAGCGTCGCTAGTATGTATTGTGGCGGTCTTCGCAGTCCGCACATACTCCAATATGGCATTACTAGTACGATGCACGCGACCACGAAGAGCTCAACTCACGATTGCGAAGTTTTCTCTGAATTACGCTATATATACGACCTCCAAAGATGAACGGTCGGCCCAGTGGTCCCCGAGCACAACACCCGCTCGGAGGATGATCATCCTTTGTTACGGTCGAGCCATATCACCTATTCCCGTACAATATTTGAAATAAAATAAAACTAAACTAAACAGGCATTAAAATTAGTTCCAATTCTGGTCACCGGTTCAGATTAGTTAGACGGACTATACTCTTCGATAGGTGGATGGACATACTTCGAATCCATCGCCAACCGTCGTAAACAGCATGGTTTTGATTTACCCGACAGATCTACTCTTGGAGATAGGTTGTGCGAAGGTCTACTAAAGATAGGATGTGCAGAAGTATTCTTACTGTTGATGGGATGAGCGGAGGTATATTTGGGATTCGACGTCTACTGTGGTTTGGATTGTGCAGAAGCGTATTTACGTAGATAGGTTGTGCGGAAGTGAACTTACTGTAGCATTAATCGTGCGGAAGTATTCTCACTGTGGATAGGTTCTGCGGAAAAGTACTCTGTGTTGACGGGTTGTGCGGAAATGCACTTACGTAGATAGGTTGCGCGGGAGTGAACTTACTGAAGCGTAGAAAGATTATGCGGAAGCACACTCAGTGTGGATAAATTGTGCAGAATTGAACTTAATGCAGAATAGATAGCTTATGCGGCAGTATACTCACTGTAGATAGGTTGTGCGAAAGTGAACTTATTGAAGGTAAATACATAGATCATGCGGTAGTATACTCCCGTTACATAGGTTGTGCGGATATGAATTCACTGAAGCGTAGACAAATCATGCGGAAGTATTATTACAGTAGCTAGGTTGTGCGGAAGTATACTCACTGTAGATGGGTTGTGCGGAAGGCGGGCGGTAGTCCGGCGCGGGCCGCACGTCGAGCGCGCGCCACGCGGACACCAGCGCGGGCTCCGCACTGCTTCCCGAAGGCCTGTCACGTCATTTACAACTTTCTTACAATATTCAGTAACCTTCGTCCAAGCATATTATTTCTGTCATCATGCAATTATAAATGCAAAAGGGTGTGTGTTGCGGCGTGATTAAAGGACAAACACACACCCTTTTGCAAGGATCGACTTGATTTTTTGTATGGGTGACCTGGAATGACATAGATTACTTTTTCATCTCGGAAAATTAAAATTTATTTATTACTAGCTGATGCCCGCGACTTCGTCCGCGTGATTTAAGTTTTTTGTTATTCCCGCGGGAACTCCTTAATTTTCCGGGATAAAAAGTAGCCTATGTCACTCTCCAGGACCTCAACTATACCCATGCCAAAAATCACGTCAATCCGTTGCTCCTTTGCGGCTTGATTGAAGGACAAACCAACAAACCAACAAACAAAGTGACTTTCGCATTTATAATATTAGTATAGTATGATTTAAAGTGTTCCGGGATTTTTTAAATTTGATCCTTATCCGTCACCTAGTGTGGGTAAGGCCACAATAACACTTGAAAGTTCTTACGTATGTAACTTGTATAAATTATAACTAACGTTTGCACACGATACGCTACTTACAAAATTATTTACATTTCACAAGTCAACTTAGACAACAATCGTGATGTCGTGATGAAACATACAAGTGGCGCCATCTAGTTGGTGAATAGTAGAAGTGTCATTTAACATCCAGTGACGGGCGTGTACCAGTTTCTTGGCGTGGCGCACAGTAAATACAACATCTATGCTAATACTAATATTATAAATGCGAAAGTTTGGATGGATGTACAGATGGATGGATGATTTGTGGGGAGAACGGCTGAACTGATCTGGATGAAATTTGGCACAGAGATAGATTATAGTCTGGAATAACATAATAGGCTACTTTTTATCTCGAAAAATTAAAGAGTTCCCGTGAGAACCAAAAAACCTTAATCCACGCGGACGAAGTCGCGGTTATAAGCTAGTATATATTTTTAAAAAAAGACTAAAAATCCAAAAACTATAGTTCCAATTTTGGCCACCGGGCCAGATAAGTTTGTGGGACTGCACAAGCAAATCAATATACCTGTATATAGCGAGATGTCCCTGATGCGAGGCGACGGCCAGCAACGCGTGGTGATGCGCGTTGAGGTAGGCCAGCGAAGTGATGCGGCCCCACGAGCGACGCCACGCGCCAACACATAGCTTGGCTGCCGTGCCCCAGTCCCAGATCCTGAAATAACACCGTCCCTTCAATGGTTACACCGTAATTGGGTTGTTGAAAAAAAAAAATTGAAAGGTCATATTAATATAAGTTTTATAGCAAAACTATTTTAGTTATTTCTTCGCTATAATTTAAAAGTTATATCAAATTGAAAATAAAATTTGAATTCAGTACCGAAAATACGCCGAATAAACCCGAGCGCGTTGACACGCGCGTTAATGTTCGTGTTAATGTTAATTTCTATTCATTGTGGCACACAGCTGATCCAGTGTTAACACTGTACTATCGTGAAATTACTTTAACATTATGACGTCACAAACATGGCAACCGATCGTGGCGAGTTCGTAATCACGCGGCTCTTTTTAAAATTTTATCAATTTTTAATTGTTAAAAAGAATTAAGAGTTTCTCGCATCGCCTATTTATAGAATTAGTGTTAAAGTTTTAAAATACATAAAAAAATTGATATTTTTTAAAATTCAAAAACCCAATTGTTGTTATTATTTTTTTTGAGCATATCTGTAATTGGCCATATTATATCTGTGTTTTGGCGTCTAAAAAAAAACATCAACAAAGTGTCAAACATACCCAAAGTTCTCGCGCGACGCCAACGCGGCGTGCTGCTCGTACGGGTGGAACAACACGACGGCGGGCGGCAGCGGGCAGCGCGAGTGGAACGCGACCGTCTCCAACCGCGGCGGTCGAGAGCCTCGCAACGCTGTCGATAACAATTTGCTCTAGCATTACTCTTTTTAGGGTTCCGTACCTCAAAAGGAAAAAACGGAACCCTTATAGGATCACTTCGTTGTCCGTCCGTCTGTGTGTCAAGACCCTTTTTCTCAGGAACGCATGGAGGTATCAAGCTGAAATTATTCATATCACATACTCAGGTTCCTTGGAGCTGTGAAAAAATCAAGCTTCTAAGCCAACGCAATCAAAAGATACAGCCGTATAAGCTGCAAATTTTCGACACTCGCAAGGGAAACAAAACCTACAGGTTACTTCCCGTGAACTTAGAATCTTGAAATTTGTTAGGAAGTAACGTCTTATAGCACAGATAAAGGAAAAATTGCGAAAAGCATAATTTTTTAGTTATATCATTTAATAAAAATATTTTTAATAATTAGGGTTCCGTACCTTAAAAAAACTGAACCCTTATTGGATCATTTTGTTGTTCGTCCGTCTGTGTGTCAAGACCCTTTTTCTCAGGAACGCATGGAGGTATCAAGCTGAAATTCATATCAAATACTCAAGTATACTGTCCCTTGGAGCTGTGAAAAAATCAAACTTCTAAGCCAACACGATCAAAAAATACAGCCGTTTATGCTGCAAATTTTAAACTTACTACCTCTTTCCGCATGAACGCGTAGATGTATTAAATTGACATTAAAGTAGATAAGTGGAAAAAAAATATAACTTTTACTTATATACCTACAGGTTTTTACGGAACCCTCGGTGCGCGAGTCCGACTCGCACTTGGCCGGTTTTTTTATACCATAAAAATACGTAGATAAACAGAAACATAGTGGACAGGGTAGCACTTATCTCTATAAAAGATCTCTACCAGTGTAACCCATGGCAGGGGGAAACGTTGTGAAGGAAGAATAGGTATAACAAAATATTCATCGATTTATACATTTTTAAACTTACTTAAACATGCATATCAAAAATTCGCGGAACCGGCAGGATTTGAACCTGCGTCTCTCTGGGAATCGCGCCCTGAGCGCCTTTGACCGCTAGGCCACGGTTCACTTACCTACCAGTGCCGAAATTTGAGATATGCATCTGTAATCCAGTCTTCTAACGCGAAATTTCGGCACTGGTAGGTAAGTGAACCGTGGCCTAGCGGTCAAAGGCGCTCAGGGCGCGATTCCCAGAGAGACGCAGGTTCAAATCCTGCCGGTTCCGCGAATTTTTGATATGCATGTTTAAGTAAGTTTAGAACTATCCTCGTGTGTGAAGCACTGTAATAAAATTATAAAATTTATACATTTTTATTCAAATCAACTTTATAAGTGCTGCACTGGTTCGGAATAACCATTCCATATAATATGTATAATCATTAATCTTGACCAACTGCCTAAGGTTCATGCATTCATTCATTCATTCAACTACACGAATAGTTCATGTCATCATCCCCATTTTCAGTACCACCAAAGGAACAAATTCATGACTTCTGGCACGTGCGTTTTTCCTCTGCATATATTTTTTCATTTTGGGAAAGAGAAAAAAGGCTAATTGTCGTACACATTTTCCAGTGTAAACTAAATAACCGTAATATCTTTCTGCAGAGAGCATTAGAACCAGTGGCGAAACCTGTATAAATGTTAAAAAGCCCGGCTTGCCCAACAACACAAACACCCAAACATACAAACTCAATAATAGCTCTGTAATTAATCGATCCATTTAAATTACGTGTTTAAATTTCGCGCGTTCTACAATCAGTCAGTTCAATTACTGCCAAGCCGACCGTTGGGCGCCGAGCGCTTGCGAACGTTTTACGAACAACCTAGTGAGTGAGTGAGAGGAGCTGTGGTTTTGTGAGTGAGAGGGGCTGTGGCTTTGATTTTCATACATTTTGTCTGTATAATTCGCTATAAATTCCTATAACTAGTGGTTCGCCCCGAACTGAGACCTCGCGGTATCTATAAAACGAATAAACTTTTACAGAGCCCCATCTATTGACATAATTGTGAAGTTCTGTTAAACTGACTGAATGCTGAAGACCATTAAAAATTAAACAATTTCGTTTCCACATAATATTTATCTCTTAACATTAGCGCCATATATTGACACCATTGTGAGGTTCTGTTAAAAATACTAAATCTCATTAAAAATTAAATAATTTCGTTTCCTTATAATATTTATCTAATTTTAGTATTTGTTGTTCAAGTACAGGATATAATTCAAATAATTGATCAAGTTTCAGTCTTAGCCTTTCAGAAAATTGAGAGTTCTGAGGTCAACTTTGGACGTTAGAAAATCACCACTTTGAAAGCCCCCCATTTCGTCAATTTTAGGGGAAAAATTTAAACAAAAATATTTTTAGACTCTATTCCTAATTATCTTTAAAATGATATACCACAACCATATGTAACGCTATAAAAAATATTTTACTTCGCATTCGCTTCTATGAGAGCCCCCCTGAAATAAAGATTTTTATAACTTTTTAAGCCATATTTGGCGGGAGGCCATCGGTTTACATATTATATTTATATTTGAAGTAATTACGTTCAGTAATTCAGAAGTTATAAGGCTCTGACAGACAAACGGATAGGGTTGCTAACATTTCTTAAGCGAAATATAGTAATTTTCGGACTAAGCTATAAAAAAATATAGTACACTTCACAAAAATAGTATTTTATGGAATATTTTTGCGTACTATGTGCTTCTTCAACAGTATATACGCAGTACGCAGACCCGAAATACAGTACAATACCAATAATAATAGTATTATAGTATAGTTGGCAACCCAAGGACGGACAAGTGCAAATTCACTCAAGTAGACTCAGAGACCTTCGCTTCGCTTGGTTAAATAGTATAGCGCTGTCTATTGCAGTAATATGCTTGGATTATTTTTTTATGTCTGATTTAAGAAGTCCCACGATGCCTCTAAGGGAATCGTGATACGGATTAAACCTTCATAATTTAGTCGTTTGCTTGTTTTGTTGACAGTGTTTATTGAAATAACATTATTCTTGAATGAGTTAATTTTGTACAAAATGAGTTCAGATTTAATTAATATTGTTCTTTGCGACTATTTAAAGTGTGTGCAAATATTGATTGGCGAAAATAAGGTAAAATATATATAACTTTTGAACAGAAAAATAATTCTTGTAAATTCACTAAAAACTATGCTTGTTCTCATTAAGTCAATGTACTATATAGTTAGCAAAATTATTGTGAGTAGTGTAGGTACCCGACTAAAACCTATAAAAGCGGGCAGGAACGTGTATAAAAAGCGCTCTCTGTATTACCGCGTAGTCATTCTTTTGTCACCTTCCGAGCTGTAAACTGCGTTATTGTGAAACTCTTAATGAGTCATAATTGTGTTCAGATTTAAGTGTGTTCCTTTTTGGTTATTTTATGTGTGATATGTTGTAATCGTTCACTAGAATAAATTGTGGTTTGTTATATTTGCTTAGTTTCACTTTATCCCACTTCTGAATTTATTCAGAAGTGGAGTAAAGGACCGCTAAATAGGCCCACATACGAGATGAACCAAAAAGGAACATACCCAAATTTAAAGTGCTTAAAGTTGATCACGTGACCGATCAAGATATCTCTCGAAGGGTGACTCGCGTAATGTGCAGTGTTTATTTGTGTGCTAAAGTTGTGTTTTGTTTTCATGTGATTGGTAACGCTGGCTCGCGGAGTGTGGCCGAGCTGTGGTGTTGCACAGCTCGTGTGCTTGAGGCGCCTCACGAGTGCGCTTGGGTGTGCAACTGTGCATGCCACGTGGGCGCTCCGGGCAGCGTTCACGAGGGCAATTCAGTCTGCGCGACACGCTGTCGTGCCTTGCTGCGTGCCTCGTGCGTGTTACGCCTGGCATTTGCCTGGAATGGTGGTGAGGTGATGACACCATCGAGCCTCTGGTGATATGACGTAATATGCGACATCGGTAAGACCATTTAATTTATTTGCTTAAGGATGTAATACCCACCAAGCGTAGCCACAAAGTAAATGAACAGTAATTCATGTTACTGAATTGACTGTTAATTGTGTTAAGAAAAGGTTTAGACCCCAATTGTATTTACGCGATTTCCATTTTATGATAATTTCCCACTAAATTAGCAAGCTGTGTTGGCTCAGTGGTTGTTATTGGCATAACGCATACATTTGAGTCCCTAAACCGCCCTGAATGCTAGTTTGTGAACAGTTTAAAGGGTCTAGCCGAAACATCTCGTTCAAAAGTAGAACCTTTGTGGGTACCGACCGGGTACAAAAATATTTTTGTGAAAAAGAGGTGACTCATACCCTAAGTTTGAATACATAACTTGAAACCTCTAAGTTTGCTGAGTTTTGAACACATAAAGTAGTAATGTTTTGCTAAAGCATGATGTACGGATAAATTGTTTTTGCGTGATTTGGTTTTTTGTATTTAAAATGAGGGTTGTTATTTAAAACTCTTGACCTAGTTACGATCGGATACCAATCATCCGCAATTTAGAAAGTTTTGTGCGACAAATACGTAATAAATGCGTGATGGTTAAAAGTCAGATTATACCCACTTTACGATTCAATTGTTTTAAACATGCTGTGTTTATAAAAAGTGTCTCTTAATAACGCTCACTGTGTTTCGAATGATGCGATGCATTCGTGATGTTAGACAGCGGTTTAAGAAAACCTGTTAAACTCGCTAGTATCCCTTGGGGTTTGTTAATGCTTCTGTGATACTTTTACAAAGGAATAGTGCTTGTACACAAAACAATAATTGTTGAGGTCAGGTATGGACGAGCAAACATATTTATAGTTCTGATAAACGTTAAAATTAACTTGAGTTTTACAGGTTATTTTTTTTTTAATATTACCGAACCTGATTACGTAAAATATATACGCGCCGAATTGAGAACCTCCTCCTTTTTTGGAAGTCGGTTAATTAGATAGCAAGAAAGTTGCATTTCACTTTGATTAGAGAAGTTTTGTTTATCTACCCTCGTGGATAGTTAAAGTTTGATTTCATACAAATCGATTTTTTCTGTGATCGAAGTTACGAGTCTACATACCTACCTGTCCTGATAATATGAAACCGTTAAGGGGTTTTTGTGAAGTTAAATTGCTCGTTAAGGTTAATTTTCTGTGTGTTCTATGTTAATTTTGTCTTCGGCGCTCACCACATGTGAGGCGTTCTGGTCGCGCCGGGCTGCGCGCCCGCATGCCGCGTGTGTGAAGCGCGTCACTGCGCGTCTGCTGGTCGCGCAGGGCTGTGCGCTAGTCTAGTGCGCTGTGCTGCGCACTCGCCTGCCGCGCTTAAGGCGTGACACTGCGTGTCCACTGGTCGCGCAGGGATGCGCGCCCACCTAGTGCGCGATGCTGCGCGCTCCTGATTGCGCATGGCTGTGCGCTTGTCTAGTGCGCTGTGCTGCGCACTCGCCTGCCGCGCTTGAGGCGTGACACTGCGCGTCTACTGGTCGCGCAGGGCTGCGTGCTTGTATAGTGCGCGAGGCTGCTCGTTAGCCTACTCGATATGGTTGAACATAACTGGTATGAGTAAACTTTCTTCATTTTCTGTGTTCATCGATGATGATGTTTGATATTTTGAATGTTCAAAGTTGTTTCGACATGGTAAAACTGTGAGTTTGTACTATGGTTGAGCGACCTTTAGTGAGGGCTCTACCAGCTCTACCGACTCTTGTTGCTCTATGAGCTCAACTGACTCGTTATGCTCTACCAGCTCTACTGTTTCTTGTTTCTCTACGAGTTCTACTGTGTCTTGGTACTCTACCAGCGCTACTGTATCTTGGAGCTCTACCAGCTCTATTGAGAGCTCCACAGGTTCTGTGAGTTCTATCGGCTTTGTATGTATGAGCTCTGCTGAAGCAGTCAAATAATTTTGTTGGTACCTGTGCTGGTACTGGTAACTGTGCTGGTAATGAACTTTTAAGTCAGAGAGCTTGTGAAGGTAATTGACTATGCGTTGACTACCTGCTATGTATGGATAGCCACGATGATCACGTCGTTTCGTGATAACGATTTGGTTTTAATTTCTGTTACATGTTTGGCGCCATGGAGTGGTGCCCTAGATCGGGGCCCTGGAGGTGTGCCCTGGAGTGGTGCCTTGGAGCGGGGTCCTGGAGCGGTGCCTTGGAGTGGTACCTCGAAGTCGTGCTTCGGACTACGCGGCACGTTCTTCGGTGACAGACACTTTCAACTTAATTTGCATAAACATTGCCTATGGCTCTGCTTGTTGTCATCCAATTTAGTTACATGCTTTCTCTAGTAAAGTTAGGTTAGTCGTAAATCAGACGTTGGGTCAGTTGTTAGGTCAAACGTTAGGCTACTTATTAGTTCAGTTGTTAGGTCAAAATGTAAGCTTACATGTTAGGTTAGGTTACTTTAGGTTACTTTAGGCTAGTGGATGACAGCGGACAGCGTTGTATGTAGTGGGCAGATTGAGAAGAAGGTTATGTCGGCAGACCTGCGAGGAGTGTAGCATAGCACTCTGTCAGGTGGGTGGTAGAATGGCTACCACCGACAGGGAGATGCAGCACGAATGTGTGTGTCGACCTCGGGTCCGGTGTGGACCCGGTTCATTGTGAAAATCACAATGGTACCCATGGTTTTGGGTAGGTGCGTGAGCGCACTAAAGACTTCTGCAGCTCAGTACATGGTTCCTTGGAAAGGAGAATGGTGTCCCGAGAGTTGCGCTGCTTTTTTTGAAAGTTAGATTCAACCGAACATTTTAATGTTTTCTTATGATTACAGTAGCACGTTTGATGTATTTGGGTGTGAGGTGAATTGCCTTGCTGGTCGAGCTGTATGACTGGTGTTGCCCAGATGCAGCGTGCTTCCGAGGCTGGCGACCTGGAGTGGCTGGCTTCGAAAGTCGCGTCTCTTAGATGCGCATCAGGCTGTGTCCTGGCAGGCTGTGTCCTGGGAAGTCGCGTTCTCTGAATGCGCATCAGGCTGTGTCCTGGCAGGTTTTGTCCTGGGAAGTCGCGTTCTCTGAATGCGCATCAGGCTCTGTCCTGGCACGTTTTTAACGTGGTGTGTGTGTGAACTTGCAAGTTCAGGTATGAGATTAACTGAGATGTAATGTCTGGAGAAGTATGCATACTTTTGGATGTGAAGTGTTTTATTTTGTGTAGCGAAAGTTGTTATTTTGAATGAGGGCCTCGTATGCGTGATGAATGTCAGAATAGGCAATAGCGTGCGTCGTCATGAATAATCAACCATTTGTGTCTTATGCAGGTTCTGATGACAGTAACTGTGACGATGCGGGTGAATCTTTGGGTGCCCTCACTAGTTCAGGAGACACCGCAAGAGGGGGAGCTTATGAAGATGGCATACGCACACCAGCTCTTCCTGCTTCTGATGAAATTGTTTCCGGTGCAGCCGAGGGCGGCGCACAATCAGGATAGGCCGAGTTAGCAAAATTATTGTGAGTAGTGTAGGTACCCGACTAAAACCTATAAAAGCGGGCAGGAACGTGTATAAAAAGCGCTCTCTGTATTACCGCGTAGTCATTCTTTTGTCACCTTCCGAGCTGTAAACTGCGTTATTGTGAAACTCTTAATGAGTCATAATTGTGTTCAGATTTAAGTGTGTTTCTTTTTGGTTATTTTATGTGTGATATGTTGTAATCGTTCACTAGAATAAATTGTGGTTTGTTATATTTGCTTAGTTTCACTTTACTCCACTTCTGGTTACCTAAATATATAATAAGCTAATTTTAGTGTTGCATACTTTTTTTATTCGTACAGTAAGTCAATATACAGTCGTACCTACTGTATTCCAAGCTTCTTTTCGTTAAAAATGACGATATAGGTAAATAATTTTACAAGTGCTATAAAAATGCATCAAAATCCCCAAAAACATATGATTTCCGTTATTTATTTTTGTAATTTCGGAAAACAAAACAAAAATCAAATCATATAATTCGGACATACCTACAGTTCGCAAAATAAATGATATATGATTTATGATTCGCCCGCGAGTTGAATGCAGAGTAAATGTATGTGTCACCGTACGTCATGTAGGTAGGTCTGCATTCAACTCGCGCGCGAACTATAGATCACAATGGTAGTGTAGATACCATCGCTGACATTATTATCTTCATTTGGTCTAGTAGTTACTTATGCCTAGTAAGCACACAAACAAGCTTTGTTGAGCTCGTCAAGACAACTTAAGTAAAAGTAGACGGAACAATACGATGGGCAGCGGCAGGCTTGCCTACGTTTGAACCCTACGGCACGCCACTGATTAGAACCTCCTTTTTTTTAATTGGTCAATAAAAGGGATAGCATAATAGTCATGACATTTTAGTTTAGAGATTGTGCAAAACAGAATTGGTCAAATTGGCTTGTTCACCTTGGCGTATGCTCCTATTGAGGACTTACTCCACACACATTCAGTGCACATATGCACTGAAAATCAGCCAACATCATCCGCATCTATGTTGCCTGTCTGATACACGCAATTCGGGTAGCAAATGTCATCATCCTCTATTTCATCAGAGCATCACTTGTCTCACCTCTGGCCTCTCTCCGTATGCTCCTGTTCCTCGCGCGCCGCCACACGCGCTCGTGGTGCGCTCTGCTCTCGCAGTCGCCCCCCTCGCCCGCCGCGCTCCCCGCGCCGCCCTCCCCCTGCGGCCCGAGGCCAGTCGCGCTGAAGGGCCCGGCCGCGCCGCACGCGTCGCCGCGCGCGAACTGACACGTGGCCCATTCCACAAACTCCGTGCTCACGATCACCTTTTTTGCGGATTGACCTGATAAATAAGCATAGATTGAAAACTTTACATAACCCAAATGAAGTAATTTAACACATTTATTTACTATTGAGACAACCTCTCTGCAACGTTGGTAAACGCTATGGAATTACAAGTGCAAGGTCCCGGGTTTGATGGTTGATCCCCAGCAGAGTTAATGTAGGAATTTTCATTAAATTCCTGAAGTCTGACGACCTCCCTGGCGCAGTGGAATTTGGAAATTTATAATTTCTGAATTTTCTCTGGTCTGGCCTGGTGGGTGGGAGGCTTCGGCCGTAGCTAGTTACCGGCAAAGAAGTGCCGCCAAGCGATTTAGCGTTCCGGTACGATACCGTGTTAAAACCACTAAAGGGTGTGAGTTACATAATATAACTGCCATACCCCTAACAGGTTAACCTGCTACCATCTTGACTACATCATCATTTAACACCGGTGAGGTCGCAGTCAAGGGCTATTTGAATAAAAATTGAGCTCTAGAGTAAATAGAAGCATACTCACTTGAGGTAGAAGAAGTGGATTCCCGCTCGCGGTCTCTATGCGCTACGGAATCCTCCGATATTGTGTGCGGTAACCCTGATTTGCCGCGGCGGTGACCTGACAAATATTTTTTGGATGAATATTTTTTTTAAATTACGGCTTCTTAAATATTGTACACCCGATACAATTTGTTCCATGAAAAAAATAATCAAATGAATTAAGAAAGTAAAAACTAAAAAGCTCCATGATTGAATAGTAAAACGAGCACAAAGATCACTTTAAAGTTATTAAAAAAATCATGACATCAATCTGGTGTTTTCTTAAATCCTGAAATGTCGATCGTGATTAAGCCATATCTTGTACAACTGTACGTGTACACAATTTTCCCAATTTCTATAATCCATACTAATAGTGTCTTCTCTTGCACTTCACTAATAATGCTTTCACGGTCCATCTGTTCAGCCGATAAAGACTAAATTTGCTACAGAGACAGTTTGCATACCAGAGAAGAACAGTATGTTCTTTATCCCGGCAAATCAAAGAGCTCACGCGGGATTTTTCGAAATCCACGTTGAGTCGCATACTCTAATATTTGGGACCCTTAATTCTCGACGCAGAATGTGACGTTGATCTTTGTACCAGCTGTTTAAACCAAGTTTTCAAAACATTTTCGAGAATATTTTGTGTGTGTGTGTGTCCCACTCACCCATGTGCGGCAGCGTGCGCGAGTCGTGCGCGTGCAGCGCGGGGCGCGAGTTGGGGGAGGGGGGCAGGGAGTTGCTGTGCGAGCCCGTGTGCCTCTCCACCTCCCGGCCCACGCTGTCCACCTGGTGGGCGAAAACTGGCGTTAAATTGTGGACGAGTGCTAAATAGAGCTTTAATAAAAACGTCCTCGTATGTCTCAATCTCGTAAGAAAATAAAACACGAAAGTCCTAACATATTGATTTATTACAAAAAAATTATAGCCGATGTCACTCGGGATAATGTATACATTCTGATACATCCAGATCGGTTCAGGCATTTAGAAGTTATGGTGGCATAAAGAAACTCACATACATAAAATATGAACCCTGAAAACTTACCTCCTTGTAGGCAAGGCAGTCGTGTAAAAATAGTATCAACGTTCAAGACGTATACAGTGATATAGTTCTTGCAATTCACAAGTGCGCGTAGCTCATGTGTTGAAATCCTATCAGTATACATTTGTTTATGTGTAAATGTGTGCGTGTACGTGGTAGTGCGTATGACTGACGGCTCCGAGAGGCACACACAATTACGCAATGAGCATAACTACAAGTTAAGTTCACGCGCGCTCGTGAATTGCAATAAATATACCAACTTTAAATAAATTTATTTTTGAAGTAGGTAAGAAGTGTAACGTGGTACCTGATTAGAGATGTACGCGACGATGTCGGCCGCCATTTGCGCGAGCTGCGGGTGCGGCTCGCGCGCCATGGCGCACAGCGGGTTCCATAGATCCAGGAACACGGACCCGAAACCTGACCGCACACACACACACACGCTCTATCATCTGTTGTTTTTATTAACTAAGGACTTTTCCTTAAGGTGACTGACTGATCTATCAACCAACAACAACAACAAAAACAAATAATATTAAACCTCATCTCAATCCAATGGACGGATCGGGATGAATTTTGGCTATAATGACGTCGTAGGCATCCTAGCGGGGAAAGTAATAATAAAAAAAAATATTGTAATTATTCTTTTATGTGTAACGAGTTCTGTCCTTTATAATTAAAAAAAAACATTGCACCACAATTCACAAGCCAGCAGAACAGAACAGTAGACTGCGTACACGTAGTGTGTGACTGTGTGTTAGTAGACAACCTAGGTCTAAGTATTGTTGTGGAATCGTGAGTAAATCCTAAAGTGTGTGTCTCGCGATTCCTGTTTTATTTAGTGACTAGCTTATAGCTTATGCCCGCGACTACGTCCGCGTGGATTGAGGTTTTTTGGTTCCCGCGGGAACTCCTTAATTTTCCGGGATAAAAAGTAGCCTATGTGCTATTCCAGACTATATTCTACCTCTGTGCCAAATTTCAGCCAGATCCGTTCAGCCGTTGGCGCGTGATTGAGTAACAAACATCCATACATCCATCCATCCAAACTTTCGCATTTATAATATTTATTTGATTTGATTTGATATTTGATTTCCTTCCCGAGGTAGGGAACATAGAAGCGGATGGTCCCTTGCTCCTTAAGTGCCCTCTATCTTCCCCGCTACGTTACACATTCCATAGCAATAATTGTAATTGTAAATAATTTATTTGAATAGTTGTCAAATGTATGTGAAGTCGAAGTGAAATCCGCTCTCGGCCAGCGTAGTGGAGCACGACCAAACCTCGCTCATTCATAGAGTCTTGCTCGGTTTAGGGTTGAAATGACGACGACGACTCACCGATGGCGGGGCGGGAGATGGCGGGCGAGTGCGCGTGCGCGTGCGCGGCGGGGCGCGGCAGGGCGGCGCGCGCGCCCGCGTACGCCTCCAGGGCGGGGTCGATGCGGCCGCCGCGCTCCGGGTGGCCGCTGTCCCTGCGCACGCGTAGCGAGGGTTAAAACGCCTCAACACATCCTGAACATCTTTTATATACAATGAAGAAAAAGCCTGAAAGATTGAGACTTGACCTGCTTTACCTGTGTTTAGGTGTTATTTGTCGAATAATTATTCTAGATGTTCTAGATGGCGCTGTTTGTTTTTACCTCGCACTAGAAATCATGTTTGATAGTCATAGGGAGCTATCGAAAGAAATGAATTGAGTCTAATGTCAAATCGAGTTCCAGCCTTGAGTCTTATTCTACCTGTCTACAACCGTGTGATATAGTGAGTGTACAACCTGATTGGAGGAAGGGTGGATGTTTTTAGGCCGCTGGGTAACACCCCCAATGGAGTCGGTCATGCCTCCGAAGCTCCTGAGGTATCCAATGAGAATTTTCCCCAAAGAGAAAAAAAAACCGGCCAAGTGCGAGTCGGACTCGCGCACCGAGGGTTCCGTACAAACCTGTAGTAAGTTTTAAATTAAATATTTTTTTTTTAAATATTTGAGTTGATTGAATGAAAGGTAAATTGCGGTTTACGATTTATGACGTATTAAAAAAAAAACTACTTACTAGATCTCGTTCAAACCAATTTTCGGTGGAAGTTTGCATGGTAATGTACAACATATATTTTTTTTTGTTTTATCATTCTCTTATTTTAGAAGTTACGGGGGGGGGGGACACACATTTTATCACTTTGGAAGTGTCTCTCGCGCAAACTATTCAGTTTAGAAAAAAATGATATTACAAACCTCAATATCATTTTTGAAGACCTATCCATAGATACCCCACACCTATGGGTTAGATGAAAAAAAAATTTTTTGAGTTTCAGTTCTAAGTATGGGGAACCCCCAAAATTTATTGTTTTTTTTCTATTTTTGTAAGAAAATCTTAATGCGGTTTACAGAATACACCTACTTACCAAGTTTCAACAGTATAGCTCTTATAGTTTCGGAAAAAAGTGGCTGTGACATACGGACGGACAGACAGACAGACAGACAGACAGACAGACATGACGAATCTATAAGGGTTCCGTTTTTGCCAAATTTGGCTACGGAACCCTAAAAAGGAGTAGCGAGGGTTAAGAGAATAGGACTACTCAGGTTGTAGTCAACAGATAGATGCTCACTGCTGGACATAGGTCTCTTGCTGAGATTTCCACGTGCCTCAATCATGCTACGAGTTCATCATCATCACTACAGCCTATTAACGTCCCACTGCTGGGCACAGGCCTCCACTCTCATAGAAGAACTGGAATTAGAGCTTAGACCCACCACGCTGCTCCAATGCGGGTTGGCGGATGCTACGAGTTAGGTCGTTCTAAACAGAAAGATACTGCTGTACATATCTCTTGTAGAGATTTCCACAAGCCGTGGTCTTGCGCCGCCTTTATCCGTGGTTAGTTAACTAAATTAAACTAGTGGTTCGCCCCGAACTGAGACCTCGCGGCGCCATCTATTGACATCATTGTGAAGTTCTGTTGTAAATAATAGGCTCTATTATTATCTCTATTATCGGCATATTTATCTAATTTTAGTATTTGTTGTTCAAGTACAGGATATAATTCAAATAATTGAACAAGTTTCAGACTCAGCCTTTCAGAAAGTATTGTAATAGTTAACTTTGATCATTAGCGCCATCTATTGACACCATTGAAGTTCTGTCGTAAATACTAAGGCTCATTAAAAATTAAGGTTTGAAATAAAAAGGAATTTACAAAAAACAAAAAACCCGACTGCTTGGATACCAAAAAGTATAAAACAAGACATGAATTGAAGTAATTCATTATTATCAATTTAAATCGTAAAATATTAATAAAATGTATCAAGGCGCAGTCGCACGTGTAAATAATTTCGTTTCCATATAATATTTTTCTAATTTTAGTATTTGTTGTTCAAGTACAGGTATAAGTCAAATAATTGTTCAAGTTTCAGCATTTCAGAAAATTTAGAGTTCTGAGGTCAACTTTGGACGTTAGAAAATCTCCACTTTGAGAACCCCTCATTTCGTCAATTATAGGGGAAAAATTAAAAAAAAAATTTTTTGGACTCTATTCCTAATTATCTTTAAAATGATATACCGCAACCCTATGTAACGCTATAAACATATTTTTTCTTCATATTCGCTTCTATGAGAGCCCCCCTGAAATAAAGATTTTTATTACTTTTTAAGCCATATTCGGCTGGAGGCCATCGATTTATATATATAATTTTTAAATTTGAAGTAATTACGTTCAGTAATTCAGAAGTTATAAGGCTCTGACAGACGGACGGACGGACGGACGGACGGACAAGTGCAAATTTACTCAAGTAGACTCAGACCTTCGCTTCGCTCGGTCGATAAAATACCATAAAATTTAATTGAATCGCCATTTTTGAGCACATATACATATCCGAATGAACTCTGATTGCCGTGTACGGTGTACTGTTATTCTTGAATGTGACATGAATGCTGATGTCATTTTTCGCCCAACTAATGTCCCACATGCAAAATGGGATCTTATTCAATTTGCTGAAGATATAGGTTATGAAAAACAAAAAAACACTTGTATATAAATAAAGTACACGGATATTCCCTATAAGAATGTGTGGAAAATTCATTTTCGAAAGGGTTGTAATTGTACTGTACGAATAAGGATGTAAAGGTGTGCGAATAATAATCGATGGATCTCACCTGTTACTCCGTTTCATTCTTTCTTGTAAGTAAACAGCAATAAAATGCTGCTCAAATATCATCACGATCCACTGGAGTGCTAGAAAACGCAACAAGGAAATATAAGGCAAAGGGTGCAGCGCAATTTTGCATGATCAAATAGAACCAGAGCAAACTGAAAACCAGCGCAGAACAATTCAGTACACTAAGCCTTGCGGTTGTGGCGGCGGATTTGTATTTTAGAGCTAGGTACCGTCCACTGACGGCAGATCCGAGACACTATTGCGTTTCAATATACTCAGCGGACAGAATCAGAATCTGCTTTCTCCCTCTAATTTATATGCCAGAAGGGTGGATAATTTTTAGTGAAGACGCAGTAACAAAATAGCTTTAAGTTGTGTATGTCTCGTGACGCACTCACCGGCCAGTATCTCAGCGCGCACCAGCGGCGAGGCGTCCACTTGCAGACGTTCGGCCAACTTCTTGGCCACGAGTTGGTCGAGCGCGTTGGCGTGGTCCGTCCGTTGCGCGCCCTGTGCGCCCGCCGCTATGAACGTGGCCAGCGCGAATGTACACGCGGCGCGAACCTGGGGGAACAAACCGAGCTTCATTTACGCGCACGCTATACACGCCCACTGCAGCAGCGCCGGCGCCCCTCCCTCCTCGCACACGCCTCATACCTCAGGCCGCCGGTGCAGCAGCAGCGCAACGAGCTTCTCGTGCGCGCGGTCCCGCACGCCCACCCAGCGCGCCGCGTCCCAGCCGCGCCACAGCCTCCCCAGCGCTATACACGCCCACTGCAGCAGCGCCGCCTCCCCTCCCTCCTCGCACACGCCTCCCGCCTCCGCCCACTCGCGGAGCTTCTCCAGGCACGCGGAGATCATTGACCCCTGACACCAAAAAGACAAATCAGCGTTTCGGAGATACACATTTGCTATATAGAGCTTTGCTGGAGATACTTGCTCGGAAATGGCTTCATTGTTTAAAAAAAAAACCGGCCAAGTGCGAGTCGGACTCGTGCACCGAGGGTTCTGTACAAACCTGTAGGTATATAAGTAAAAGTTATAGTATTTTTATTCCACTTATCTATTTTAATTTCAATCTAATACCTCTACGCGTTCATGCGGAAAGTGGTAGTAAGTTTAAAATTATTAAAAATATTTTTACTATATGATGTAACTAAAAATTTATGCTTTTCGCAATTTTCTCCTTATCTGTGCTATAAGACGTTGCTTCGTACCAAATTTTAAGATTTTGAGTTCACGAGAAGTACCCTGTGGGTTTTGATTCCCTTGCGAGTGTCCAAAATTTGCATAAAAATATTTTTATGATATAATGTAATTTAAAATTTAGGCTTTTCGAAATTTTTCCTATATCTGTGCTATAAGACGTTGCTTGGTACTAAGTTTCAAGATTCTGAGTTCACGGGAAGTACCCTATAGGTTTTGATTCCCTTGCGAGTGTCGAAAATTTGTATAAAAATATTTTTATTACATGATGTAACTAAAAATTTTATGTTTTTCGCAATTCTTCCTATATCTGTTCTATAAGACGTTGCTTCGTACCAATTTTCAAGATTCTGAGTTCACGGGAAGTACCCTGTGGGTTTTGATTCACTTGCGAGTGTCGAAAATTTGCATAAAAATATTTTTATTATATGATGTAACTAAAAATGTATGTTTTTCGCAATTCTTCCTATATCTGTGCTATAAGACGTTGCTTCGTACCAAGTTTCAAGATTCTGAGTTCACGGGGAGTTCCCTGTAGGTTTTGATTCCCTTGCGAGTGTCGAAAATTTGCATTAAAATATTTTTATTATATGATGTAACTAAAAATTTATGTTTTTCGCAATTCTTCCTATATCTGTGCTATAAGACGTTGCTTCGTACCAAGTTTCAAGATTCTGAGTTCACGGGAAGTACCCTGTAGGTTTAGATTCCCTTGCGAGTGCAAGAAAATTCGAAAATTTGCAGCATAAACGGCTGTATCTTTTGATTGTGTTTGCATTGAAGTTTGATTTTTTCACAGCTTCAAGGGACCGTAGACCTGAGTATTTGATATGAACTTCAGCTCGATACCTCTATGCGTTCCTGAGAAAAAGGGCCTTGACACACAGACGGACGGACAACGAAGTGATCCTATAAGGAATCCGTTTTTTCCTTTTGAGGAACGGAACCCTAAAAACAATACGTACATTGGCTCTTTTATAGCTGCACGCCGGCAATTTCCAAAAATTGTTCAGAGGACGATAATACAAATTGCTGGACAGTTGCGAGGTATTTAAGGGGCACAACGATCAGTAATAAGGTGTTTTGTAATGTAAATTTCGTACATTGAGAATATTGAAGTCTTTGGTTAGTTGATCTGTTAGTCAATGCTTATCAGTCCTATCTGTCAGTTAATCTTAGAAAGAGAGGCTTGCGGCCAGCGGCATATTGTGAAGTACCAATATCAATCATGAGCAGCGACGGTAGAGAATTTAGTTCATTGAAAGGTTAGTAAAATTTTGCCGATGCATCGACAAAATTGCACTGATGATTACAGCACTTGATGTTAATTATAAGAAAATGACACATTGTTTAACACGGAAACTACATACTTAATCAATGCTATTTACGACATCTACAGCTAATTCTGATTTTTTTTTAAATATTTATAGCGAGCAAACGAGCAGGCGGGTCACCTGATGGTAAGTGATTACCGCCGCCCATGAACATTTGCAGCACCAGAGCAACCGCCAATGCGTTGCTGACTTTTGAGATATTTGTTTGTCCGCCATGAAGGAACACAGAAGATGGAAGCTGGTTCCATAATTTGCAGGTAAGTGGCAGAATTGACCTGGAATAACGGAAGGTGGAAGAAGGCCAGGCATCCAGGTGGTGAGGATGAAATTTGTTTCTGCGACGTATGGTGCGACTGGAGAACACGGAAGTTGGTATTAGATTGAATAACTCCTCAGAGCACTCCCCATTGTAGAGACGATAGAACACACAAAGAGAACTAACGTCTCTTCGGTGCTCTAAGGACTCCAGCGTGCAAGTAACTATGGGATTGTCTACGAGTCGAACTAGTACTACTGCCCGCCTTTGTATCCTCATTGAATGAATGAATGAATATACTTTTATTGTACACCACAAAGGAAAATAAACAATAGTAAATTTAGCTAAAAACAAAGTAAGTATACAATTTGGCGGCCTTATCGCTACACAGCGATCTCTTCCAGGCAACCAATGGTGTAAAAGGACATAGCTACAAACACAACCGGTAGATGGTGCAGAAATAAAAATATTTATATAAAGCTACAAATTATAATACGTATATATATATATATATATATAAAACATGAATATTCTGGGACTCAAAAGACGCAAGCATATCTGAGTAATGTGCCGGAATGCTTTGTGCGTTAATGTGAATAGCATTAAAGTTTTTCACGCAATCGGAGAAGTAAGAATCAAGAGTTGCATTGAGTGGAAGAGAAGCGGTTGTACTGTGGTAACTTAATTCTTGCGTGTTAGTTACACTATTTATAACTCAAGAACGGCTTTACCGATATGGCTGAAAATTGGTGAGGTGGTAGCTTAGAGCCAGGAGACGGACATAGGATACTATTTATTCCGTTCGACAGTGTTCCCGCGTGAGTTGACATAAAACATCAGTCACTATAAAACGTGGTATAATAAAAAAGAATCAGACTTGGAATAACAAAACACAAATGACAGCTATGTAATGGACGTATGGATGAGAATTTGATGATGATGATGATCCGATGATCCCAACCGATTTGCCGTTTGAATTTAAAAGACTTCAATTTCCGATCCGTCTTGCATTTGCCATGACCATCAACAAATCACATGGCCAATCCTTAAAAGTTTGTGGTTTGAATCTAGAACATCCATGTTTTTCCCATGGTCAATTATATGTGGCATGTTCACGGGTCGGAAGACCATCTGCGTTGTTTGTTTTTGCGCCTGATAAGAAAACAAAAAATGGCGTGTATCACAAGGTACTTAAGTGAAGAGCAACCTATGTACTGAAATGCAGAAACAATAATAAATGATTAATGTACTTCATTTTTTTTCTAAGAAAAAAATTAACTTACTAAATTCGAAAATCGGCTTATTTATTGCCGGAAAATCGGCTTATTTATTCGAAAATCGGCTTATTTTAAGGCGGAACAGAGTTCGCCGGGTCAGCTAGTAGTTATAATAAAATTAAATGGTTGATTTACCTGTAATGCTGCCTCTTGCCCCGCGGGGTGATTGTCCACTATTCCAGCCAAAACAAACGCTGCCAGTGTTCGATGTTTAGTCTACATAAATAAAAAAGTTTAATCAATTTGAGCTAAATAGAAAAATATATTCAATCGATACTTATAAATGCGAAAGTGTTCTTTCTGTCTGTCTTCAACCGATTTTGATGAAATTCTGTATAAAGATAGGTTACAACTTACATCCCGGGGAAGGACATAGGCTACTTTTTATCCCAGAAAGTTAGGGATTACCCGCGAGATAGGAGTTCCTTCGGGAATAAAGTATGTTAATCCACATGGACAAAGTCGCGGGCATTATCTAGTATTTTAGTATAGTCTTATATTTTTATGCGATACTTACCTCTACTGCGGGGTCTTGAAGTATGGACAGGAAATATTTGTGTCCTTTTGCATTCACTAGATCTACTTGGCAGCTCTGTGAATAAAATTCATTTCACTACTTATTAGAAAAACTTAACCCACAATCATAATTAACATCATAATCATAATTAACCATTAACATCTTCATAATCAACCGACAGAATTATTTCTAAAATTTTCTCTTGCATACTGCACAATCAGGTGCAGGTATTTGACAACTATTCATACAAATTATTTTTTTAATGTTTATTAAATAGAGGATCTTCCAAAAGTCCACGTCCCTTGTTAGTGTTATGTTCGAAAACCATTTTTAACCGACTTCAAAAAAGGAGGAGGTTCTCAATTCGTCGGAATCTTTTTTATTTTTATTTTTTATGTATGTTCCCCGATTACTCGAAGACGCCTGGACCGATTTTGAAAATTCTTTTTTTGTTTTAAAGGGTATACTTCAAAGGTGGTCCCATATAAATTTGGTGAAGATCTGATGAAGATCTTCGAAGACAGATAATGGAACTCCTCAACGGATAAGAGTACATTGCTCGCGATTAGTGTAATAGCTTAGTAAACAGTAGGTTTTTAGCCAGGCATTGCATATTTTTAACCGACTTCAAAAAAGGAGGAGATTCTCAATTCGTATGTATGTTCCCCGATTACTCGAAGACGTCTGGACCGATTTGGAAATTTCTTTTTTTTTTTGAAAGGGTATACTTTCCAGGTGGTCCCATGGTCATCAGGTCTGATGATGGAATCCTGGGGCAATCAAAGGAACTTAAATTTTATAAGGACACGAACCCAGATAGTTATTAGTTCAAGTTGGTAGTAACAGGTACAGTTTTGAAGTCGGTTTTTGTTTTAGATGAAAGCGAATAATTATAAACTATCGATTGAAGTAAAAAAGTGCGTCGAATTTTGAAGACATCACTGTTCAGTATTTCAAACATTCTAATTCCAAACGCGCGTTTTGACTTTTGCTAAAATACCCATTTCCAAAGATAAAAGTAAGGCGAAATAATTTTAAAACGAATACTGAAGCAAGGGAATTTGTGATGAATTTAATTGCCTGCACCTGCAATATTTAAGAACATCACATACGTAAGAAGAAGTCTTTAAGTGCTTATCCCGTCTGTTCTTGAACTGATTCACAGAGCTTGACATCACCACATCCTTGGGCAGTTTGTTCCACGTATGCACTACTCTAAGACGTGCCGCCAAGCGATTTAGCATTTCGGTACGATGCCGTGTAGAAACGAATAGGGGTATGGGTTTAATATAACTGCCATGTCCCTAACAGGTTAGCCTGCTACCATTTTAGACTGCATCATCACTTACCATCAGGTGAGATCGCAGTCAAGGGCTAACTTATTATGAATAAAAGTAAATAAATTGGCAGTCATAGGTACTGCCGATAGAAGTGAAAACGAATATTTAAATATTTTTTTTTAGTTAAAAGAAAATCAAATATAAACCTTAAAACTAAGGCATTAAAGTTTAATTACGAATGTACTATATTTATATTTAAGAACTTTTGTTTCCACTTCAAAAACTTTGTTGTGATGTGATAAATCAAATAAAATATATCAATTAGCTTCGCTCACCGGGTCGACGGCCACGATTTTCGCCCATATATAAACCATCGAGGCGCGCAGATCATTAGCGGAGGCCTGCAGTAGTTTGAGCATGTAGGGGAATATGCCCACTGCCAACACGGCGCGAACTGCCCACGCGCCGAGTGATAGGAACCGGCAGAGGATATGGAGCGCTCGGACGCGGTGCAAGGTCGAGAGCAACACCTGGAGCACCATCGGCAGCTGTTCCGGCGGAGGACGCTGCACTGACCCTGAACAACCAAGCCGGAAAATGGGCATTTGACTAATAGCAAAGTTTTTTTTAATGATTATCTAACTACTAGATGATGCCCACGACATCGTCCGCGTGAATTAAGTTTTTTGATTCCAGCTGGAACTCATTAATTTTCATAAAAAGTAGCCCATGTCTATCTCCAGGCACAACAACAACCTATCCCTGTCTCAAATTTCATCAAAATTGGTTGAACAGGCGAGCCGTGAAAGCGTAGCAGACAGATAGATACACTTTCCTATTTATGATATTATTATAGATATAAAAGGAAAAGGTGACTGACTGACTGATCTATCAACACACAGCTCAAACCACTGGACGGATCGGGGTGTTTGGCGCAAATGGCTTCAATATCGCAGACAAGGATTTTTGAAAATTCAAGACAATAGGGGTTTGAAATTTGTGTGAAAATCTAACTTAACGTGAGCGAAGCTTCGGAAAAAAGGCTAGTTTAAATATACAGCAATACTTACAGTTGCCCAGGTCAAGCCAAAGCTGGAAGGCAGTGAGCTGGTCGCTGAAGAATGGTGAATGATGGTAGTTGTGATGGTGTGGCCTGTCCAGTAACGCTGGCAACTGGGCCAGAGCCAGGTCCAGGGTGTGTTCCCACGCTGCCCACAGGGGGTGCCTCGCCAGAGACGGCAGGGCCGGTGAGGAAACTGGCGTGCAGTTGTACGACCTGTAAGACAATAGCATAATATATATAGATGTGCATAAATTCAAAAGTTTTTTATTCAAATAGACTTTTTACGAGTGCTTATGAATAGTCGAATGAATCTTCCACCATAGGATATAGAACGCTCTTCCGGCTTCCGTTTTTCCATCCGCGATGGTGTCTGTGATGGCAGTGAAGATCCAGACCTGCAGCCCTATTCTGTAACTCAGTGGCTATCAAAAAATAAAAGCCACTGACTTATGTTTTTTATCCAATGAAGGTTTGCTATGAAACATTATTTTATTTTTTCATAGTGGACCTTCAATGGACAAAAAAATTATGTCAGTGGCTTTCATTTTTCGATAGCCACTGAGTTACAGAATAGGGGGGCTGGTGGATGATGATCACCTCATGATCCTGTCAGCCAGCAGGAAGTTCCGGCAGAGGCTGGCCGTGAGCAGGTCAGCGCGGAACAGCTGCTGGAACAGCTCTGGAGGCAAGGAGCTCCAGGCGATGGTGTCTGTGATGGCAGTGAAGATCCAGTTCAGCTCACCCAGCATCGTGCGACGGTCGGTCACTTGGCCGGGAATCCTGCAATAAAAGTGAATCTTTTCATCCATGTCAATGTAGCGGGCAGCGGCGTCCACAGTATTGGAAGCTAGGGCGGGCATTGGTTAGCATACCTATTGAATCAGGCATTTATTTAACTGCCTCGTTGGTCTGGTGGTTAACATGTTCAACGGTTCGGGGTCGGGCATAAGTATTGGGTTTTTTCCTTAAAAAGTTCTCAGTACTACAGCACAGTACAGTTCCACCCCCGTGCCTCGGAGCAGCACGTTAAGCCATCGGACCCGCGCCTGATCTCTCTCCGACCGTGTCGGATTTTCCGTCCCATCGGGCTATGAGAGTAAAGGAACAGAGAGTGCACCTGTGTATGCACACACTTCTGCAGCACTATAATATTTCCCGCGCAGATGGCTAATCTCTCGTGAGATAGGCCGCCGTGGCCGAAATTCGGTCGGGAGGACATATTATTTATCATTCTAAATGTTGTACGCCAGAAATGGCTGAATGCGTGTCGATATGTTCACAACAAATGAATCATGTCAATGTAGTGGCGTCCACAGTATTGGAAGCCAGCCGCCAGGGTAGGCGTTGGTTAGGATATCAGGCAGGGCATGATGAAATTAAGCTTTGATACGATTAAGCTGCTCCAAATGTTTATACTCCACATCGGAGCATGAAGCTCCAAGCTTGATGGATGAGGTCAATGAGAAAACACATACTTGTCGATGAGGTCCACGAGGTCAGCCCTGGCGACACGCAGCCGGGTCCGCAGCACAAACCACTTAATGGCCATCTTGACAGGAGTAGTTAAGCAAGCCGTGAACAGATCAGCCGGTAGTTCGGGAGACATGGGCAGAGTCTGTCCGGCCGCGCACGCCGCTAGCTGTATGCAATTCTTGTACGATACCGCTGGTATGCTGTTAGCGTCTGCACCTTTTGAACTGGCTTGCATCTGTTGGGATAGTAAATTTATTTTTCTCCTACTTGTGCGGAAAATTGGTTTAATATTTTAAAAAAACGTACATTAGCGCCCTTCTGACCGCTAATATTCGAATAGGAAATCAGATCATTTCCATACGACACAAGATTTTTAGCGTGAATTAAGTAGAGTCAACGTCATGCATCGGTAATGTAGAAAAGCATTCTTAACAATTTCTTTCCTCGGAAATTCGAGAATTTAGACAAGTCTTAGCTTGCAAATCACTCGGGAAGTCCATGGCTAATGGCTATGCCTCGTCCTTCCAATATCATATGTCCGTGAATTGTTTTATTTCCGGCCTAGAAAGTAATGTACTATTATGTTAATAATATTTAGAGACTAAGTACCTTCTTTATAAATTTGCACGTCAGCAATGACGAAACATGTTTGTTCTTTAATTATTTTGTCATCTTAATTGTACAATGTTTCTTGCAAATAAACGATTGATTGATTGATTGATTGATTGATTGATTGATTGATTGATTGATTGTTATATGGAGTCTCTACTTGGAGGCAAAATAATAATGTAAGTGGGTCTTCAATTACAACGAGACCAATTTTACACAATCGCAACGAGAGAAGGTAAAACAGCTCTTAACTGTCGAGTTTTCTTAGTTTAGCGACCAGAACCCTAACAAACTATAGCGGCACAAACATTTTGAATGAATAGGTGATTTAGTTTCTTTATATCATCCTGCCTCATCTTAGTTTAGTGATATTCTGGATCATGAATAATGAAAATTCATGCTTTACTTTTGTTTTTGTAAAAATTAACTATATCTATTTAATAATATTATATAAGGAACTGAATAACCAATCTCTTTAAAGATTGCCTCTATTCAATGACCAAGACTTAATAACTAGTTTCATTTCTATCTTCCGCACCTATAAATTAAGATTTACAAATGATTTCCTCACCTCATAGTCCCTCTCGTGTTGTAAAGCAAACTGTTTGAAGTTCTCGACTATGACGCCCGCGTTGGAGCAATCGTACACGTAGAGCGAAGGTGCACCCATCCACGTTTGCAGATCGTACATCGACAGCGGGATGTATTGGGTGTATGACTGTAAAACATATCTGCTCTGTAAAATATGAAGTCTACAATTAAAACTAAAAATAGTTTTAACTCTAAAAAATTATCCTCCCATACGCATTTCGGCCACGGCGGCCAGTCTCCAGAGAGGTTAGCTATCTGAGTATCTGCGCGGGAGTTATTTAAGTGCACAATTAGTGTGTGCCCAAACACAGGTGCACTCTCTGGTCCTTTACTCTCATAAGCCCGATGGGACGGAAAATCCGACACGACCGGAGAGAGATCAGGCGCAGGACCGACGGCATAAGCACCCGACCGACCGACGGCACGTGCCTCAGAGAGCACGCTCTCTGAGGCACGTGGGTCAAACACCGCCAACTTCCAACTCCGGGCTAGTACTGAGAATTTCTTATCAAAAACCCCAATACTTGTTGTGACCCAATCCGGGACTCGAACCCGGGACCTCGTCAGCCACAGTCCAACATGCTAAGTGCTAACCACTAGACCAATGAGTGGTGAGGTGGAGTTTTAACTCTACAATTAATACCACGGGGCAAAATCAATCATGTAAACGAATATGGCGTCAGATCACGTGGTCATAATTGTCATTGGACATATTATAGTGAGAGAAACATTGACTGACTAGTTGTGAATTAACGATTGAATGATTTATTCTGAAATCGATTACCTTCCTTACTTCAGGAAATAAGACGGTGTGAGCGATTTGTAATAAACAACAGTGAAAATATTGTTAGCAAAGTTGAAATGTCGTGACTGCAGGTATGATTGATTTTGCCCCGTGGTATTGATTGTAGACATTTCCCAGCTTGGTCGACGCCCACACAAATGACAGACCCGGCTACCATGACAGAGGTACAGTAGTCTCGCCTAAGCTATGGTTGAGAGAGGTAGAAAACGGTCGGTACAGTTCTTAAGTCCTTACTAGGGTACGAAAAATTTTATCCTACAAACGCCGCGTCTTATTGCCGCTCTATGTTTGGACCCAACTTATTATGAACGTAGCATATAGTATGATGTAAAATTATATGGGCTATATCACGATTCAATTTGAGTTATTATTAATCTAAATACAATATTACCCTGTTGAAAACCCATATCTCTCCTTGAGAAGTAGGCTTGGGTACGCCGTGTCCGTTGTAGTGAAATAAAACGCGTTCTTCCTTCGCGTTCCTACGCAATGAACAGCAGAGCTTCTTTATCTGCAAAAAATATTTCAAATAATATGTTTGATAACTACCAAAACTCAGCTTTATTAACTTTAAGATAAGGTTGATATTCGTATACGGAAAACAACACAGAGGCCGCCACTTGCCAAAGCAAATAAAGCCGTTAATGTGCCTGTCCATTGAAGCGGAGCGGAGATGTGTTGGGCGGACCAATCGGATTCCTGACAGGTGCCTCGATAAATTTATCGCGTCACCTGTAAGAAATCTGTTTGGCACATCTCAGCTCTTCTTTAGTGGACGTGCAGCCTTATTTGTTAACAAAGAAGACGCCAGGGGGTTGAAACTGCCGTACAAATTCACGTGAACAAATATTGCGTAGAAAACACTGCCATCTGGTGATCTCGGAACAAAAACTCGTGAGCTATTTTTCTAGAGCGTACAATAGATGGCTTTTATTAGTAAAGATCTTAGAATCTAGAGCCCAAAAATTCCAAAAAAAAACTGTGACAGTTATCAGTTGTAATTGACTTGACAGTTTTTTCAAATATATTCCGTTCATAGATAATACACTATATACGTTGATGTGCTCTTGCTTGCGTTGTGTTGTGTTTGAAAATTCTGGATTATCTGCTTGTTTTGTTGTATCTTCTTTGAACGTTTGACTTCTTTTATGCCCTGGACCCGTGTTACCTGCCTTTGAAGATTGACTTGCTCTTGCTAACTGGACTTTGCCGCTGCCAACTTATCGACCCTGTTTTTCCCTGCCGGACTTTGTTTGCCGCAACGAACTTGGCTAAGATGCCGAGAAAATCAGCAAGAAAGTGTTATTTTGGATGTGCGACAAATTAAATGTATGTTCAGTCTTTGACTTAATTTAAAAAATCTTATTTTTTACGTGAAATAGGCTGTTTTTATGTAACAATAATATTAATGTTATCTACAATATTAGTAATGGAGCTTAAACGCAAGTAGCGTTTAAGCTCCATTTACTTTAGTTCTCTGGTAGATAATATTAAAATTAGTATTTGAAAAAATACTAATTTTTCAATTTGATCACAACTCATTATACACCAACTAGATGATGCCCCTGACTTCGTCTGTTTGGGTTTGGGTTTTTCATAATGATGCCTGCGGAAAAGGATAGCAATAGACCTGCAAAATAAGAGATTGTGTACAGCAGATTTAGCCACTTTTGATAAAAATCTATACTATTAAATCCAAACACTGGTTATTCACTCCAATAATATTTATTGCTTATTTTATATCACAAATACAGTGGCCATTTTTATACAATCATGAATAGGGTCCCAGACCAGTGTTGCCACACTACAAAAACCATAGTAGTGATACCATAATATACTGGATGTACTAGTGGTACTAATACTGGATGTGTGTATTTGTGTCTGCTACGCTTTCACGCCCCATATTTAACCAATTTTGACATTTGGTGCATTACTTTTTATTCCAGAGAATCTTGATCTACGCGGCCATCATCTAGAATCTATACTAATATTATAAAGGTGCAAGTTTGGATGGATGGTTGTATGAATGAATGGATGTTTGTTACTCGATCACGGCAAAACGGCTAAACGGATCTGGATGAAATTAGGTACAGAGATACATTAGGTATAGTCTGGGAAAACACAAAGGCTACTTTTTATCCCGAAAAATTAAAGAGTTCCCGCTGGAACCAAAAACCTAAATCCACGCGGACGAAGTCGCGGGCATCAGGTACTAGTTTCATAAGCATAGGATAGGTATTGAATTAGCTAATTATTGTATAAGCACTGGGAAGGTGTGTCATATCGTTGATCCGTGTCGGTGGCCTTGCTCTAAATGCGCGTAAATTGGGCATTGGCATGACAAAATTCTATGTGTCGTTACCGCATGCTTTTCGCACTTTAAATCGCATGATGATGAGACAGTATTAGTCATATGGCCATTTAGCATAGACGATGAGGTCAATTCATACGTACTTTTTCACCATCTCTGAACTAAACTAAACTGACAGGTCTATTTCTATTGCTATCCCTTTCTGAATACTTCCAGCGGGAAGGAGCAGCATTAGATTTAGAGCTGTCATTCAAGTCTATATTGTCACTCTCCAGGTCCCTAACTTTTATATTTTACTAGCTGATGCCCGCGACTTCGCCCGCGTGGATTGAGATTTTTTAACTCCCGCGGGATCTCTTATAATGCTCTTATGGCAAATTTCATGCAGATCCGTTCAGCCGTTCTGGCGTGATTGAGTAACAAACATCCATCCACCCATCCATTACTTTCGCATTAAAATATTAGTATAGATTCTGATGTAAAAACTCACGAGACGATCCGTTACTCTTTTGCGACGACTTCCCTAACACCTAGCACAGAGAAGAGCGCTGTTGTCTTATAAGCGGAAGGTCCCAGGTTCGATATTAAGAAGTATAAAACTAAAATAATTACATAATGGTACTGTAACGCATATACATGTCAGCGTAAGATTGCAAAAACCGTTAGATTGTAATCTAACTATAGCGAAATTATAAACTGTCGACAGATGGTAAACCGTTCAATGTTCTGAGTGGTAATTTTTGAAATATTCATTGTATTTACATTTTCTTGTCTCTTTCTTGTAGGTTAGGTTAGGGTTCGACATAAATTGGGACGACTCCTCCCGAACGTAGGTGGGCCAAGAGCCAGCTGTCGCCGCCTGTACACAGGGGTGGTGCGCTCGATGGCACTACACGGGGCGCCAATATGGGCGGATTCTCTGAACGCCCGCAATCAGACCCTGCTGCGGAGGCCGCAGCGTGTGATGGCGATCAGAGTAATACGCGGATATCGCATAATCTCCTGCGAGGCAGCGTGTGCTTTGGCCGGGACTCCTCCTTGGGACCTGGATGCGGAGGTATTAGCGGAGATGCATCAACAAAGGTTGCAGGCCCGCTCACGGGGGGAATACCTCACCTCCGCGGAAATCGAAGGCTGGCGGCGTACTGCGCAGGCCGAGCTCCTCCACCAATGGAGGGGGAGGCTCGCGTCACCCGGCGCAGGTCACTTGCCCGTGGCGGCGATCCAGCCCGTTCTCCAAGAATGGGTTGAGAGACCGCACGGTGAACTCACCTTCCATCTTGTGCAGGTCCTTTCGGGGCACGGTTGCTTTGGAAGGTACCTGTGCAGGATTGCGGGTAGAGAGCCCACGGAGGAGTGCCATGAGTGCGGTGGTGCTGTGGACACGGCACAGCACACTCTGGCTGAGTGCGCAGCGTGGGCGGAGCCACGAGAGGTACTCGTTGAGGTGGTGGGGCGGGACCTCTCGCTTCCGGCTGTGGTGAAAGCAATGGTGGGAAGCGAGAGCTCCTGGAATGCGATGGATTCCTTCTGCGAGAGCGTAATGTCGCAGAAGGAGTCAGCGGAGCGGATGAGAGAGGACGACGTGGGCTCTCATTCCATCCGACGTAGAAGAGGCGGACGCAGGCGTGCTGCCCATGATCGCCGCCTGCCCCCATGAGAAGGGCTTCCGAGCGACAGACATGGGGATTCTGTCGCTCATTAGGAAAATGGTCCTCGAGTCGGGAGGCACACGTTGGTGTTCCTGGTGTGCCTCAGACGGTGAGAAGGGAATATTGAAGTCCCGCGGAGAAGGGTTGATCAGACGACGCTGGTGGCTGGGTTGCGCGAATTCTCCGGTCCCTATTCAGCCAAAGCGTTGGGAGGAACACCGTGGGGTTTTAGTCGGTAAGAGTCCGACATAACCTTTGCATTTCCCTAGATGCAAGGGTATCCATGAGGATTTCCCACGAAAAAAACATAAATAACCAGGTAGATACCTAACAGATTACAATCTACCGAAAAATAATTCGTTAAATTGTAATCTGTCGACAGTTTACAATTTCGCTAGTGCGATTACAATCTAACTGTTTTTGCAATCTTATGGTAACAATATACCTACGTAACGTTTTTCGTCACATACGATTTTCCAGGTTCTAAAAAGCAACTCACGTCGTCCATAGTGGGGTCCAAGGATTGTTTGTATCTGGCGCGCGGCTGCCAACGCTCATATTGCGTCTGCAGCGCGTTCCCGATGCTTTCCAGTGCTTTGCTCGAGGACAGCGAGTTAGGGTCTGCGGATCAGTCGGAACAAATCATTATGAGACGGTTTCTGAGACAGCTATGCGGTGAGCAAGTGATGCTGCCTCGTTAGCGTAGTAGTTAGCATGTTCGACTGCAGCCGACGAGGTCCCGGGTCATAGTTAAGTATTGGGTTTTTCTGCCTAGGAATTAGGAAGTTGGCAGTGTTTCACCCCCGTGCCTCGGAGAGTACGATAAGCCGTCGGGTCCCGGTTATTATCACTAATATGATAAAAGTCGTCAAAGCCCGCCAACCCGCATTGGGCAGCGTGGTGGGTCTAAGCACTAATTCCCTCTCTCCTATGAGAGTGGAGGCCTGTTCCCATCAGTGGGACGTTAATGGGCTGTAGTAGTGGTTTTTGAGAAAGCTGTGCAGTGTGCGAGGGATGATGGTGTCTTAACTGTTAGTTAATTGAGTATTTGGCTACTAGTCAAATAAATTCTTTTTTAGTGATTATTAAATAGAGGATCTCCCGAAAGTCGTAATATCCATGTCCCCTGTTAGTTTTATGTTGAATAGCCATTTTAAACTGTAGATTAAAGAAAATAGTGCATTGAACTTTGATGATGTCACAATTCAGTATTTCATTCAAAATACCATACAAAGCACGCGTTTTAACATTACAGAAAAGTTGCTGATTGGATCACATACCCAACTGTCAGGAACAAACGCATCACTCCTTCTGAACTGCGAAGATATATCTTTAGAAGTATCTCAGTTAGGGTCAATTTTGCCAACTACAAGTTAAATTTCGACATTAATCCTATACAAAGTCTATCAAGACATCAAATTTATTCATAGGTTAAAACATCATCTGACAGTTGTAAATCTGGCACAGAGGAAATGAAAAGGCCAAAGAAAAGACTACCAAATTGGGTCACCCATCCAGTTGCCAACTTGGCTCAACATTGCTAAACAATCGCAATCGACTGATATGTGTTGTAACAACTAGGCTACCCGTCTCTGTCCCTTAAAATGCACATACTTAACTCTGAAAAGTTAGAGGTGAGGGAAGCGGGTTCAAACCCCTGACCAACCAGATAGAAATCCAGGCGTCTTAAACCTCTAGGCTAATGGATAGTGAAAAACTTACCAATCCAGCATTCGAGACGGGCACACGGCTGTGTCTTGATGACATCTGGTGGATCCACACCCACATTGAGGCATAGCACTAACGCCACACAGTGTGTTTTGTACTATGGACAAAACAAAACAAACAATTTTGTAATTTTTATTATATTGTTTCTTACACTAGGGAAGTTTACTAAGAATAGTTTAGAAACTTCCCTAGTGTGAGAAACACTGTAGTAAAAATTACAAAATTAGTAAAATGCAAATGTGTTATTTCTCAATTTATAAGAGTAGTACTACTATACTAGTTTTACTACTGGCATTGTCATGTGGACTGGATTGTAAAGATACATATATCTCAAATTGCGTCACTGACGGGTAAGTGAACCATGGTCTAGCGGTCATAGGCGTTCCAGGAATGATTCCTACAGAGAAGCAGGAGCGGAACAAATTCTGTTCCCCAATTTTATTTTATATGTTAGAAACAAACTATATAACAAACTCAATATTTTTTTTTCCATTGAAAATTCCAAACTTATAACAATATTTGTATCAATTTTCAACACCTTATAGATAACTAGATGATGCTCACGACTTCATCTTGTGATGACAAATAGTAGCCTATGTCCTTTCCCCAGGATTCCCCTGGGGAAGGACATAGGCTATATATATATCTATAAGGTGTTGAAAATTGATACAAATATTGTTATAAGTTTGGAATTTTCAATGGAAAAAAAAATATGGAGTTTGTTATATAGTTTGTTTCTAACATATAAAATAAAATTGGGGAACAGAATTTGTTCCGCTCCTGCTTCTCTGTAGGAATCATTCCTGGAACGCCTATGACCGCTAGACCATGGTTCACTTACCCGTCAGTGACGCAATTTGAGATATATGTATCTTTACAATCCAGTCCACATGACAATGCCAGTAGTAAAACTAGTATAGTAGTAGTACTCTTATAAATTGAGAAATAACACATTTGCATTTTACTAATTTTGTAATTTTTACTAAGAAAGATGACACCCTCTTTTTACCAAATATTTACTTCTTCTTCTTCTTATTGAGGTTTCAGTCCCTTACTTAGATAATATACACGACAAGATATAGCATGTAACGCACGAAAACGTCCTCAAAATCCTCTACCATATATGGTAGACGACTCTCTCGCCTACTTCAGTGGCACTTGACTCACTACGCAGTGAACGGCTCCCGCAAAAAAATCAAATATGCCGGTTTGTGCGGTCAAACTGTGCCGCAATTATCCGTCAAAGCTTAATACGAAGTCCAAGATCTCATATCATCAGTAAGTTTTTATATTTGCTTAAGATTTTTTAAGAAAACACGATTTTTAATTTCGATGTTTTTTAGGTACGACGAACTGACCGGTGTTGCCAACTAAGTATTGTGGTATTTTGCACATTATTGTGCAAAATAAATAATTTTGTTGTATGATACACGTTGACGTGTGTGAACATTAATAATAATATCACATCATCACACTAATATTGTGTGTGTGTATGTATGTTTGTTCCTCTTTCACGCAAAAACTAATGGACCGATTTGGCTGAAATTTGGAATGGAGATAGAGTATACCCTGGATTAAAACAGAGGCTACTTTTTATCACACTCACACGGAATATAGTAAATATCTGACATTATAGATTTGTATACTTTTACTTACTATATTTTGACCTTCAATAAAATATGTTTAAATAATAATTATTCTAAATAACTAGACATTAATGTGACAGATGCCGACCTATCTTTACTAATTGACCCTGAACATACAGATTATTTTGAGCAAATAATAGGATATATAGCGGGGTTTGTTGTTCGACGTATCTGCAAGCTATTTGCAAATAAGGTGCCACCATATTTGTAAATCCGATAACATCACTTTAGAAATCCATCCATACTAATATTATAAATGCGAAAGTGTGTCTGTCTGTGTCTGTCTGTCTGTCTGTCTGCTACGCTTTCACGGCCCATCTATTCGACCGATTTTGATGAAATTTGGTACAGGGATAGGTTGTATCCCGGGGAAGGACATAGGCTACTTTTTATCCCAGACAATTCAAAGGTTCCCGCGGGTATCAAAAAATGTATCTGTTCAACCGATTTTAATGAAATTTGGTACAGGGGTAGGTTATATCCCGGGAAAAGACATAGGCTACTTTTTATCCCGGAAAATTCAAGAGTTCCCGCGGGAATCGAAAAAACTTGGTCTACACGGGCGAAGTCTCGGGAATCATCTAGTTAAATATAAAAGGAAAGTTTTCCGAAAACAAACACAAACAGACGGGTTTTAATTTTTTTTAATTGTTTTTATAAGGCAGTAAAGAGTATTTTCAATGTTTTAGTTCTTTAGTTTTAGTATCATCAGACCCTAAATATCATCTGGGATCAGAGTACTTGTCAAGACGAATCAAACGAGCCCAAACTCGATAGAGTTACGTAGTTTCATTGCAGAGTTCCGTTAAGCACCTTTCAGCGCCATCGTCAGACCCTGGATATCATCTGCCACCAGAGAGCTTGTCTAGAGTTCACTTGAATCTCCAAGAGATATCACGAGAAAACGGGTAGACAAATTTTTAAGATTAATAATAAATTGTATATAAATTATATTTTGAGTTTTATTTTGATAAATTAAAAAATCACCACTGAGAATAAAAAATGGCAAATTATATAATATGATTACATGGTTATGATTGACATTTAGAATAATATATGTACATAGTCTTGCAAGAATATCGATTTTAAAGGATTTTGAATTCGTTGTTCTGCTCGGAACCTAGAAACTGATTGCAGCGTCACCTATCGGATTCAATTTTAATGAATCTATGCCCCCCAGGGACAAAAACAACCATAAAAATTTCGACAAAGTTTGTCCGTAATAAAAATAAATTATCCCAGAACCTGACTGCAGCGCCACCTACCGGGTCCAATTGTAGATAACTATCTTGGGACACCAATAAGCACACACTAAAAATTCCATCAGAATCAGTCCAGCCGATATTTAGATACTGAGATAAATAAATAATTAATATTCAATAATAAAGTAATTACTGATTAAGGTATTTTCCTTGTAAACTATTGATTTACATTAAACAAATAGTTTTACACACGCATTGAATAAATATAATCAATAAAAACATAATTTTATCCTAGGTACACTTTATTTAGAATTGATTTATCTACCAAATTGTGTAAACTTTTACGTTACTGGTATCCCTAGGTTGAGTTGAGGTTATAACCCCGCCCCCCGCTACACTCACACATAGACGTGGCGGGGCCGGCTTATCGTGCATTGTTTGTTTGCATTACTCTTTCTAGACGTATAAGAATTCATTGGTCCCTTATGTCCTGTATCACTGCGACCGTCTCTGATCTATTGTGATGAAATATTTACTTACATGTTCAATATTCATATTAATAGGAAGTACATAATTTTTATAGATCTTTTACGATTTTAGAATTAAATACAGAGAAAATCTAAAAAAATTCTAATCAAGTAGGCATATTATTCTATTGAAATTGTAAATATTATTTTATTGAAATTAGCAATGTTTACATGAGACTTATAAGCTGCGTTTGTATTACTCCAAATGATTCCACTGGCTAAAATATGTGAGTTCATCTCAATTACGAATTCTTATAGAGAATTTTAATTTCATATCAACACCAGTAAATAAATGGGAAGCTCATTCAATGAGTTGTAAAGTAGTTATCACCATGTGCGTTTGTTATTAAATTGGCCCAGTCGCCGAGCTACGGCCTACGCAGCAAGTCGCAATGTTTATCAAACAACCACACTCCACCTACCTTTTCCTTGACCCTCCAAGAGTACTCTACTCGTTCTTCCCCTTTTATAGGCTCCGAGTGCCTCGGCTTATTAAAACTTAGGGGCAAATCGTCTTCGAAGTCGGAGCAATCACTGTCAGGTTCACCACTGTCCTCTTCATCATTTACCGCGAGATAAGGAGGCATATCTGTCATTTTCACACAACACTTTAACACAATCCTATTTGTTCTCAACGTCTAATACATCCGAAGAATAAAGGAAAACATTTTAAAAACCTCGCATGCACAAATGCGCGTCCATTTCTGACCACATGGAAATAAACAAATTTTACCACAGACCACCGGGCACCAACCAGAAAAAACACAGACGAATGATGATCATATATATATATATATATATATATATATAAATTGATAATACCTATATATATATATATATATATAGGTATTATCAATTTTCATGTTTCATTTCACGAAATTCGAATGACATTTGGTGGCGCGAAAGCTAATGAAACCTTTGCCTTTGATTAAGTATATTGAGATGAAACCTTGATAATATTAAACTCTTTGGCTTAGCCCATAACTAACGTAAAATAAATAAATTAAAAAATAAACGACCAATCACTATGCTAAGAATGGCTGGAACACAGAGCCGTAAAGCGAGTTAATAAAAAAAAGATCCATTACCATCGTAGTAAATGTTCCTTGATGCTTTTTTATTCTTACTCTATGTTCCTTGATTACCACCTTTTTTTCTGGTCGGTGATTACCACCATAGAATAATATAACCCTATTACCACCATAGAATAATATAACCCTATTACCACTGACCCGTAGACAGAGAAAGAGATATACTGACTATTATTGGTTTATTTCTCTTATTTCCAGCATAGAGTAATTTAGCCTGAAAACCAGGTTTATTCTATCCTTTTCACTTGAGTGATTTTAATTAAGTTACTTCTTTACTATTTTGATCTAATTTCTAATAATTATCTTCTATTAATATAACCAAATCAGATGCTAATAAAAAGATGCCTATAAAAAGGAAGGAAAACAATATTGGGATATTCAGATTTATTATAGAAATTTCATATTAGTCTACCATTAAAATATTAGGTATTAAGGAAATAACATTTTGTAGCAAAATTGGATTATGTATAGTCGCAATGTTACAAGCAATGCTTTCAATGATTGGGTTATAAAAAAGCCCATAAACCTATTCATAGATGGGTACAAGTCTCACATGACTTACTCTCTGCTGCTTACCAGTGAGTTTTTTGATAGGAATTGTTAACCAGTTAATACGACACAATATCATTCAACTGGCTGACAACAGCGTGTTTAGGCAACTGAAGTAAAAGCTGGAAAGCACAGTTAAGAACTAGCAGTCTTGTACCGAAAATATAAACAAAGCAGTTTCAGAATATTTTTTTTGTAGAAATTCTAGTTCAAATAAAAAAACACAGTGCAGGCCAGAGATTTTGATGCAGCTTCGAAGTTTATGTCACTAATCAAAACAGACTTGGCCAGTCGCAATAGTGACACGATAATATATTTAGTTTAGATGAAATTGAAAAGCAAAGCTGTACTTAGCGTTCTTACTGAAGGACTCATTCTTGAAACAAATTCTACAGTCACTACAAACAATTAAAACTTTAATGAGCCTGAAATCGTGCAACAGGTATCTGCTTCTTGTTCCAGCTCGAATGATGCCATTTCTACGCCACAAGCCCTTGCTCCTTGTTGTAACCTAAATAATGACAGCATTGCCCACAAGCCCCTGCTTATTCACATTCCAGCTCGAACTTTGATATTTTGACAGTAAAAATAATTAGGACCGATGCTACAATTAATATTATACACACAAAATGAGATGTCTTTTGACGAGCGCCAAATGATAAAAGTGAAACTAAGACTACCAAGTGCAATTTCCTCACAAGCTTGAAGGAATAATATTTTTAGAAAAGCGATAGAGAAAATTTAGAATTGGAAGAACTCGAAAGCAGTCATTAAAAGCAAAAGGAGAAATATAGGAAAGGAAAAGAAAAAGAGAAGAGATGTAGAAAAAGAAGACTAATCAAAAAAGAAAATGAGAAGAAATGTAGGAAAAGAAGAACACCATCCATAATGTCCATAATATTCTATTTTCGATAAAAAAAATATTACTTTTTGCTATTATTTTTAAAATGAATATTGACTAATAATTCATAGAAAAAAAAAACGTGTTTTTAGGACGATTAATTGTAATTTTTATTTTCGACCTTAACTAATTAAAAGGAAAAATAATTAACGCCAATACCAAAGCACCATAACAACATATGATATCATGAACTTTATAAAATAAATTAGTTCATTAACTTGGGCCTTATCAGGTACTCTATTATTATTATTAATATTTAATTTAATATACACAGTCCTATCTACAAATAATTTTGAGCGGTTTGTCGGTCACATTTTAACAGCACTGCATACACTGCAATGGTCTTGATTAACTCCATCTGCCAAACATTCTATATGGAAGGAATGTCGACATTTATACACTATTAAGTCCGAAGCCTCCGACAGATCTCTTATTATAATACGTCCTTGGCACACACTGCAGAGAAAATCATCCGTAACAGATATTCCTCTTTGCTGGTTCACAATGAGTTTCTCTTGTAAATCAAAATAGTTTCTTAATGTTATAACTTTAAAAGCCTCATGCACAGACATTTGTAAATGGTAATCACACATCATTTTAGCAAGGGACTCCTTCAGATCTTTTATTTCACAACCAGACTGTATGTTTCGTATCAACATCCTAGGGTCCACATAATTGCCAATTCTTTTAAGCAGTAACGTAACACATTCTGGTTTGTCTATAGTATGTTTAATGAGATCCGTCCAGAGTTCCCTGTCATTGTGTTCTTGACAGAAATAAATTGCCTGGTTTATATCTTGCAGCTTTTCTATTATGATTTGTAAAGCCTCTCTTGTATTGCCTATTCTGCTGAGAAGGAAAACCATTTCCGGGTAATACCCATTGCTTTGGCAGATGTCTAAGGCTTCTTGTATAGGATAGTTATCACTGCACTTGAGAAAAACCAATAATTTCTTTCTATCATATTTTGCATACAGCCGAACAAGTTTCCCATGATAACGTCCATTAGACTCAACTTTACTGTATGCATCTAGATATTTAAACAAATATTCATCATTACTTTCAAGTTGTTTCTCCACAACTTCGACAGGAACCTTATCCCTGCCTTGAATGAGTATGGTGATAGCTCTATCAGCATCTAAAGTTATCAAATCAAGAATTTTGTCATATATCACATAAAACATTTTATATTCTGTTATTAATTTAAATACATCTTTGTGTTGTAGTTTTAAATAAGTTGTCAGTGCTTTGTCATATTTTTTCTGGTAGCAGTAAAGTAAAGCTAATGCTTCTAAATAAATGTTTTCAACCTTAGTATTCATCAAATGTTCTAAGACTTTGTCTACAATGACAGGAGTTCTATACAAAGCTGGACTCCATTCCTGAACAAGTCTTAAGAAACCTTTGGGGTCAGCTTTTAAGTACTCGCAAAGGATAAGTTCGTAAATCTGTGGACTCAAACATTGTTCAGGATTTCTAGGTACATAGGCACTAATAGCTCTTAGTTGCTTCACATCAACAAATTTTAAAATCTGAATTTCCCACATAACTTTATCATTTTTACATATTCTTGCACATAGAATAGCAGCTTCTTCATAGAGATGTTCTGCCATTAAATGATCCAAATACTGAACTCCCACGGTTACAATTGAATGTTTGGATGTTTTCCCTCCTACCTCTTCCAATACAGATATAGCTTTTTCGAATCTTCCTTCCTTAGTCAACCAGTTCACCCTGTCATCGATATCATAGGGGCTGGCTATCACAATATCCTTCGGGGAAACAATGAAAAATCTATTTTCTTCAATAAGCATATCTAAATAGTAGTCATTGCATGAATACTCTTCATAGCCTCTGATATTGAGGCTGTCAGTAGAAACTTCACAGAATTCACAGTCCTTATAGTCAGCTAGTAAAAGGACTGGTCTTTGGGCTTTTCCAGTTTCAGGATCGCTCTCTTTTGGAACACCAAGTAAAACTAATTGATCATCCAGTGGCCCTAGACCACTTATGTAATAATCTGTTTGGAATGTGTGAACTGGGTCTACAAGATATTCAGTCACATCGCGAGTTTGCAGTTCAATTTGGCTTCTTTTGCGTATAACACATATCCGTATGGTGTCCACCCAGCCAATCATGAGGGTCTTGGGTGCTGACCACAGAAGATTGCATCGGAAATCTTCTATGGAGCTGTTGGGACTTTTCTCCCATTGAATAAGTCCAAGGGAGCACCTAGCTACAAGGTCATATACTCTCACTCCTACCTCGCTGGCCCAAGCTACGAAGCGTTCGTGCCAGGAGATTGCTTGCACATAGCCTTCACATTCACACAGTACTGTACTTCTTAAACGGTTTAAGAATGTTTTCTCATACAGCATCAATTTGTTGTCACCTGAAATAGAGAATTGAAACTTATAAATATTTATATTGTAACTCACTGTTGCAGACTGTCTCAGGACTCTAAAAAGGAAAAACATTTCAGACCTTAATCCAGGCTCACTTAATAAGATTATTTCAATGCGAAAAGTCATTAAGCAAATGACAAAACCTTTCAACTATCTGCTCAAAGTCAGAAGAATGATTGCATGATATTGCACAGAGATTTTAATTGTAAATCATAAAACTGACAAAGAAAATTGTAATATGGGTTATGTATTCATAAGTTAAGTACACAAAATTATTAGCCCAACAAAGCTCATACCATGATTGACAAGGGCCACAACTCTCACCATCCTGCAATACAAGGCAGAGATATCAAAAACTATGTATCACCTAATACGCTTTTGTGAAGCTATAGAATTGCTTACAGCACCATTATTTCAATTCAAGTCATTTGGGTACGAATACTTCACCAATGATGCACGAAAAGAAAGAGACATGCTTTAGAGAGAGGTTCTAAGCATCCAGCTTTTAATTTAGATTATGTATAAATGGCAGGTTTTGTACTATTATTTATGACTGCGACTTAAACAAGCTTATAATATTACCTGTAAGGAACCTTCTACCAGATCCAGATTTAAAGTAATATGGGTCTAACGCCACAGACTTCACAACTCTGCCCAGAGTCAAGTTATGAGTATTATCATTAGTGTACAGCCCATACACCAGCACTTTTCCATCATCAGAACAGCTAGCGATGTAATCTCCATTGAGATCCACTGAGATCTTGTTCACAGCGATCGCGTGAGCTTGCAAATCCTTCTGGTTGTTGTCTTGCGATATAGGAACCGTGTTTCCTTCATGATCGAGCAAATGTATCACTCCCCACTGAGTCCCGAGACAGATAAACTTTGTATGTACACAGATGCAGCTCACTGCGTCTTTTAATAGTATATTTTGCACATCATTACCCATTCGATCATATTTCAATTTAGGTTCTTCGTTTGGTGATAGCGTGTCCGAATTCTCTACGTTCACGGCCATTGCCATAGTTATAGTGAACCATGTGAAGAATCACTATAACAAAATATGTGCACTAGTTTTAAATAAAATAATAATTTTCCTGCTTTTGTTATTACTCAAAAAGGAAGGAATTTAAAAAAATGATATCCAAAGAGAATATAATCACTACGTTGATATCTTTTTGTTTTTGTCAATAAAATCTGCAGCAGAGACAATATTGACATTTTTGACATTTCTTTTCAGAGACAAGTAACATATTTTCTTTTAATCAATTCAATTCAATTCTTGGTTTTATGGTTTCTTTTATTATCTGGCTTTACAGCTCTGGGTTCCAGCCTGATACAATGATTACACTTTTGAACTTTTTATTTTAGTTGCTATACCTACAGCTCAGCCTTCTAAATTTTTTGTACAAGTTACTGTAAGTAAGTAAGTAAATTAAGATAAGTTTTTGTACTGTGCTGCAGTTCATTAGAGTAGTATGGTATATAGGGTAGTATAGTAACCATATCCAATCGAACCAAAATCTATTTTTTTTAAGGCTGTACGGTATTGGATTTTTGCCTGTGTGTGTGTGTAAGAAATAAATTAAGCAAACCATAAACATATCCGCTTCCGCAAAACTTTGCGTGAGAATGAGGTGGGAATTTCAAAGTTCAAACCTGAAATTCGAAGCAGTAAAAACTTACTCGTACAAAATAAAATTACTTGTGTGAGAAAATGGATAGAAGAATAAGCGGCCACTTTGACCAACAAATGATTCTAAAATATGAACGATATTTATCTCCTCATGGACGAAAAGTAATATCAGCATTAGTGCATTTAAAAAAAGGTAATTTTCTTATTTCTAACAAATATTATAGTCGTAGACCTACCTAGTTTACCTAAATTATTGTATAGGTTTAAAACATGTCTATGTGAAATTTGTTTCTACGATATTTGGTGCGCGATTAGAATAAAATGGTTAGGTATTAAGTAGATAAAATAATTTCTCAGATCACATAATATTTCTCAGACATTAGCTATATATAGGTCGTTGTATCGCGATAAAATCACAAAGTGAACTGTCAACTGACATCGATATACATAATATTTATGTATACCTACTAATATCACTTATTTGTTTATAGAAAGAAAAAATAACTGTTTCAAGTCAATTTTAAATCCACCTTTGCATTCGCGTCATCCAAGCAGGATAGTTTTGAGGTAATGTTGTTCTGTAATCTATAATATTTTATGGCCTAAAATTAATAAGCTCCCTGGCGCAGTGGTGTACGCGCAGCGCTAGGGTTTGATAACCGACACGCTCAAAAGTCAAAGATCGTCTTTACCCCGCAGCGTTGCTCGGTCTAGACTCTAGATCGCGTCGCCGTCGGATGACTGGTAGAAAAGATATCTCCCTAGACTGTGCTTATCCATACTATAATACATATTACTATAAATGTGAAAGTGTGTCAGTCGCATCTGTTCAACCGAAATTTTGTTTTGATGAAATTTGGTATAAATAGGTAGGTAGGTTACATATCGGGGAAGGACATAGGCTAATTTTTGTCCCGGTTCCCGCGGATAAAAAAATCTTAATCCCGGACGAAGTCGCGGGTATCATCTATATTTTCATGTCAGTTTTTGAAATATTCTTTGTTCTTACGTTTTCTTGTCTCTTTCTTGTAGGTTAGGTTAGGGTTCGACATAAATAATCAAGTAGGGCACTTTAGGTCCTATCGGGTTAATAAACCTAACAGACTACAATCTACCGAAAAATAATCGGTTATATTGTAAACATTCGACAGTTTACAATTTCGCGAGTTAGATTATAATCTAACGGTTTTTACAATCTTACGGTGACATATATATAAAATTCAAAGTCCTGACTGACTGAGTGACTGACTGGCTTATATATCAACGCACAGCCTAAACCGCTGGTCCTAGAGACATGAAATTTGGAGAGTGTGTTCTTTGTGAAGACCAGGTATCCACTAAGAAAGGGTTATTCGAAATTCCACCCCCAAAGGGGTAAAATAGGGGTTGAGAGTTTGTATGGAAGTCTGTCGTTTTTCAAGTTATAGCCATGAAACTTGGTATATGAGCTGCGGGCTGATTTTGGCTTTCGGTAAAAATAAAGATATAGAAGTACGTTTTTCACAGCTTTTCAAAATTCTACCCTCAATGGTGTTAAATAGGGGTTGAAAGTTTGTATGAAAGTGCGTCGTTTTTCAAGCTGCTATAGCCATGAAACTTGGTATTTGGGCTTCCGCTAATGATGAAATACGGATTTTATAGTTTTTGAAATTTCTATTCAAATAGAGAGTTTGTCCTTCAATCACGCCGCAACAGAGCAACGGATTGACGAGATTTTTTACATGGGTATATTTGGGTACCTACTTGGAGAGTGACACAGGCTTCTTTTAAGCCCGGAAAATTAAGGCGTGCCTGTGGGAATTAAAAAACTTAAGTCACGCGAACGAAGTCGCGGGCGTCCTCTAGTCTAGTAATAAAATAAATGTGAAAATGTCTCTGTTTGGCTATCACAAGTTCACAACCTACTCCAACCGATGAAGACTTTTGGTATAGAGATTAGTATACCGGATATGGATATAGACATAGGCATAAGTTATTTTTTACCGGAAAATCTAAGTGCTCTCACGGTTTGAAACAACTTAGTCCACGGGGAGGAAGATGCGGGCGTCACCACTCACCTTGTTTTGTTATAATACATTTTCCTTAGTCTAAAATTAACATTAACATGTAGTAATTATAAAAATATTTTCAGTTTTAACAGTTCTGAAACTCCAAGAACACCAATATTTAACGATATAACTACCGAACCGCACAGTGAAATCTTGTTACCAGATAGTAATTATTTACAACACCAAAATAATAATAACCTTAGTGACATATCCATAGTATCTTCATCTAAAGATTTGTTAAAAACAGCTTTAAATAATGACATCGGTGTAACACAAGAATGTTCAAATGTTCTTAACTCTAATAAACAACTTATAATGCAAAATTCTTATCATAAAGAAAGTAAGAACGAAACATCTAATGATGTAACCTGGGATAATATGTTTGACACCGATATTTTACAATATTTGGAAGATACAGATAATAATACAAATAAAGAAGATGCTCCATCTAATAAGGTAACAGCTCTGGAATCTGTCAATAATAATGAATGTTCATCCAAACATGATTATACGAATATTAACGATGAAAATTTAACCGAAAAAGGAAAACGAAAATCAAAAAATACTAATGCATACGTTAATCAGGCAAAACTTGTTGCATCTAAGAAAAATAATCAAAAAATGAATTTCCGCAAAGAAAAATACACAACAACTGTGAAAAATTGGTTAAATGATCCTAGTTATATTGTGTCTGAAGAATATATTGACAGTCATCAAAACCAAGAGACTGAAAATTTTGATAAAATGATCATACCAGTAGAAGATCAGAAAAATAGGAAACCAAAAATTGATTTATCTATTAGGAAAGAAAAGAAGAACAAAAGGTCTATACAAGCACAACTCGCCAATAAAGATGGAATAATGAAATATAAAAAACCTAAGAAAAGTGTTGAAGATCAACTAACTACTGAAAATGATTATACAACTTCTGCAGATAGCAACAACAACAATGTTAATCTAGAAAAAGGATCTGTTAAAGTACCTTTATTTAAAGCAGTAACCAAACCTATAAAAGAACCTAATGTGAAGGAAATTAAAGAAAAAGAACTTAGATCTAAGGAAAAAACTCAACTTATAAGGGCACATCATGGTAAAGTAGTTAAAGAGAAAAAAGCTAAACCTAAATTTGTGGTGCCAATAAAATCACAGATACCAGTGGAGGATGTAATGTATAAAGTAGTGATTATAAATAATTTAATTGATATTTTTACAGTTATAAGTCATTTCGAAAATATTGAAGAAGAAGAAGGTTTAATGACCTTGGTTTACAGGTAAAAACAAAAAATTACACATAAAATAATATTGACTTTTCAACCGACTTCCAAAAAAGGAGGAGGTTCTCAATTCGGCGCGTATTTTTTTTTTAAATGTATGTCGGTGCATATCTCCGTGGTTACTGAACCGATTTGAAATTTTTCTATCAGTCGTTAGAGGAAGCTCTCAAGGCGGTCCCATAAAAAATTCTGACTCCATATCCTCAACCCTGACACTAAAAAGTTAAAAATAAAAATTATATAACAAGGATAGAACCCGCCCGACTTCAAAATAGTGGGTAGAAATCAAAATTATTTTGTACTTTACAGTGGCGTTGGAAGTCGGTTTTTTGGAAAGAATTTTTATGATCATTAATAATGGAACAGCTAAGAAAATGTTATTTGCATGCATTTATCGTCCGTTGCAGTTTGATCCAACTATATAATTATTTCTTTTTTTAATCTTTATCTTAAATTAAAAAAAATGTTAATTCGTGTGTCAATTCGTTAACCATTTAGTTAGCGTTATTATTCTTATTATTCCATCTAAAGTTATTGCAATGTTTCATCAATTTACAATATGAATCAACAGTAATGGCTATTGCCAGCTCAATAACCAGCACACCGACGACACTTGTTCTCCTGATGGGATCATGTTCTACTTCCAAGATACCTTTTATTACATAGAAGGTCAAGTGAATGGCATCACGTAAGTCGATTTCTTACAAGAATACATTTTATTTTTCATGGTATTTTTCAAGAAGCTTTATCATATTTGCCAATTTTTCAGAAATGCTCTCTATAGAATCTTATCAAATAATACAATTATTAGTTTCGATGCTAGAAGTTGCTTGGTGTATTTTATGAGTCAATACGACCTCAACCTAAATGGCTTCAATGTTATTGATACGAAGGTAAAATATCAGCTGTCCAAAACTTACTCTTATTTTTAACGTGATCAAAATTTATTACTTACTTGGAAATTGCTGTATATTTTGTTAGATCGGCGCTAGTCTAATAAACCCTGACGAGCCACCAGAGAATTTCTCCGAAATGCAGAAGCTAATCGGCTACAGTGCGAAATATACAATAGCCACAGAATGCACGTTACAGAAAGTGGCTTGGTACATGACCCTTCTCAAGGAATGCTCCTCAAAGCTGAAGAGTCTACTGTTGGAGCACGGACTTTGGAAGGTCTTTGTTGACATTGAAATGAAGATCCTACCAATTATATCAGGTCAGCTGATCTGAAGTGATTATTTCTATTGATGTCAGGTTTTAGTAGCCCAAATTTGCAGATAACTGAGCTTTGTTTGACATAAAATGCCTCAACCTGTAGGAACAACACGGTAAAGTCCCCCAAATTGGTTCTTTCATCCACCCGCGTTTGCTTTCAAGCTATACTAGAATTTTCTAGTCTTTGTTAATTTATTCTTTTAAACACTCCTGACTCACTAACTGCCATTTCATTTTGGTAGGTATGGAACACCGAGGTATATCCGTGGACATAACCAAACTAAAGTCCATGGAGGAAATTTTACTGACTCGTACAAAGGAAATTGAGATCCAGTGCCACAAAGCAGCCGGCAAGGTATTCCAAATAAACTCTGCGGTGCAAGTGCGAGCCTTGATCTATGATGAGTTGAAGCTTGATACCACGTCAAATATTAAGATAAGGGAGACAATTTGCCAGGGGGCTAAATCTACATCAGAGGCAATGGTAAGCAGCAAGACCCCAAGCACAAATTATGATTAAATTAGATTACAATAATTACCAGTCCTGCAGTAGTTCTTTCGATTAGGCCAGGGCTACTTTAGCTCAAGGCGTCCAAATACAATTCTTTCAAGGCGTCCAATATAATTCTTTCGAGTCTGCCACTTAAAGATTTGCTTGGTAACCTGTTTTTCTGCTCGTTCCTGTTGCAATAATACTTAATAGTTTAATATTTAATTGAAGTGTTGTCCATTCAATACCACAGCTGCGTTCCCTAATTACCGTACATCCGCTGCCAAAGCTGATCCTGGAATATCGTCACATGCACAAAGCTCATGCGACATTCCTCGCGGGAATTGCGCATCACGTCCGAGATGGAGTCGTTAAGCCTACTTGGTAAATTATCATTTTAATGCCATAAAAATTTAATAAATTATTTTCTTAGCTTCTCCTATGGTAGACTATTATACCTAAGTATCATTCTTCTTTCATGATAGATGATACCTGCCAAAGTGAACTCAAATATAAGCTTTCGGCTTTGCCAGTGAAACAAGAAGAAATGGCAGATTTGGTACAGGGTATTTAAACAGAGATTCATGTATATTTTATTTCCTTGACATTTGGCTAGTTCCCTCACCCACCACCCACTAGATTCGCTAGGGTGTAATTTCCGAAAATCTTTTTTAGGAGAACCAAAATTACAATCCGGGTAATTTTAAATCAAGAGTGAATATTAGGCATCTTCTAGGCAAGCGCGCCCCATCTTAGGCCGCATCATCACTTCCCATCAGGTGTGATTGTGGTCAAGCGTAAGCCTATAATGAATTTAAAAAAAAATATCAAGTTACTAGTGTCAGCTTTGTGTTTAAATTTGATTTGAATTTTTAGAAAATATTAAAGATTGATAATTTATTTACTGACGAAGGTTTAATTAGGCGGATATTTGACTCATTCGATGTATTTCACTCGGTTCGTTCTTTGGCGGGGATACGCCATATTGAAATAGTTTGCTTAAATACGAATACTTTGACGTTTTAAAGTTAGTCTCCTGCCGGCAGACTCAGCGATTATTTAATACTTTTGTGTTTAGATCGCAATTTGATTTAGAGCTTAGCAGTAGCAACTGCAGCCTGATCAAATGATTAATTTATTATTGTTGTGATGCTTTGGCCAAGTTTTATACTTAACTGTTTACATTAAATCTCTCGTGAAACCGCTACACGTTGTGACCATTCGCTCGTGCAAGTCTCAAAGAGAGTACAAACATATTTTAAAAGTAATTTTAATTATTTGCCCACTTCTGGAATTATGCTTACACTAGACCCAAAAATTCGAAAGATATCTGTCAGTCAGAGTTCATCCTTCAAACTGTCACTTTAAACAATCTGCTAGGGACCAGACAGCGGCGGCTACGGGCCGAATTGCGTCCAACAACCCAAACCTTCAAGCCATTCCTAAGATGCCGTTCAACCTGGTGCTATTCCCCGAACATGATGTTAAAGGTGAGTGGTAGGTACTGTTTAACATCATCGACGGCGAAACAGATCTTTTTTAGCACTTACCTGTTCCAAAAGATTCCTCTGTCTATTTCTATCACTTACGCTCGTTGTCCAACTCCATCATAAAATTGCGTCTTGGAGTAACGCACGTCTGCCACGTATGACTTACGAGTACCTTCTAGGCAAACGAACAAGTATCTAACTTCGCGGCTAGCGTACTCCAATCTTGGGCTAGTTTTAAGAGACGTGGATGATAATTTGGTATTTGACGATTTAATCAAATCAGCAACTCCAAACTTAAAAACGCGCCTCTACGGAAGTTTGTACATACAAGTAACTAGTTATGTATGTATAGTTACTTGTGACGTCATATTTTTTCTTTAATCTATACCTACTCTAAAAATAACCCTTGAAACAAACTTAGCGGCGTACGGTTCTGTCGGAGGTCGCGAGGATAGGGATGACGTGGGATGAGGTCAAGGGTGTAGCTTCTAACCGCTCGAGATGGCGCAACACTGTAGACGCCCTCTGCCCCACTGGGGGGGACATAGGACAATAAAACATACTTAAAAAAATACTTTAATACATCAAACTTAAAACTAACCGAGGATGTGAATTAGAAGACCCTCTATTTAATCGTCAGTAAGAAATAATTTATTTTTGACTTAGACATCATCCCTAGTAGGGTAATATTGGGAGTTCTGGCTCACATCTCTAGATTGAACGATCAATGCGCGATCGTTCAATCAATCAGAGATGTGATCCTGAACTCCCAATTTTACAACGTCGACACAATCATTGATTATTGATTTACGCTACAACTCTCAACACTCTTACACTGCTGAATCACTAATTTTTAATCGTTTAACAAATTACTTCAATTGCATCACTTGATGAACTCTAATATCTTTATAAGGCTTTTATGAAATTTATCAGATGGTTTTAGTAACAAATTAATCAGATGGTATCAAATCCACATACTTATTATTTATTCTTAATACGCGTGCGGTAACTTTAAGACCTTGATAATAAATTTTGGATTTCTTTGATATCAAAATACCATCGTATTCCTCATAGTTTAATATATTTACATAATGCAGCCCACATAAGTTCCATTTTACAATAATAACGTCAACTAAATCGTTAATTTTTAATATCATTTTTTCGTTGCTTTTTTATGATTACGAATTTGTCTTTTTTGGGAGGGCATGACTTGCTCTCAAATAAACTACAGACAAACTAATTAATATATCTAACACAAATGAAAACTGAATTTACAAGTCACGCTTGTATTACTAATCAACCTCTAACAATAGAACAGTAAACAAAAACTACTTTTTTATTACAAAACTTTATTATCGAGACACCATTTTTTTAAAACAAGCACGTTTGTTAATGCACATATTGAAGAATGATATATACAACTAAATACATCACTAGTTGTTTTGTACTGTTCATACAAACTTAATAAGCTAGGACAAGATTTATCTTCTAAATTATAAACATTATCACAGCCAAACATTTTCGATATCCACTGCGCTTTTTCTACGCCTTTAGCATAAACACATTTATTACTTAGATAGTTGATTACATATCCTTTGTAATTTAAGTATGGAATAAAACCTTCCTTCCAATGTATTCCTCTGTTTCTTTCTATCCAGCAAACTTGTTTTCTTTCTGTTTTCGTTAAATCATAAAATGGAAACGGTGGCTTTATTAAATAAGTCTGGATCTGATTATTACATAATATGGCTATTTCTTTTACTATAAAGTCATTCGAATCCGTCTTGAATCCTTGAACATCAATGATGACACTCATGATAACTTGCGAACTATATTACTCAAGGGTTTATATTCTACTAGACGATCGTTTATTATCAGACAATATGCTGATGTGTTATCCGGGATGTCTTGCGAACATTCAATTTCCAAACGTACGTCAACAGGTCCAGTCTTTAAATTCTCGTTTTGTCTTGAACAGTTAATTACAAACAGCGGTGCCTTTTCTTTAAACGTGGTCAGATCAAACAACGGATCTGCTGGAAGATTGTAATAAGACTGACGAAATTGAACGTACATTTCATATAATATACTGTATTTATCTTCATCAAATTTCAAATTAAGCGAATCGTATGGATAATATTGTGAATTTAAAAACAGCGCTACATTTGTTAATTTACAATGGTCGAATATAGAACTATCATTAACTTTACTGTTTTTTCTATTCGTTTGTAGACCAAAAATGACATATCGAGGCTTTTCTAGTTGAGAAGTAGTTTTAATTGACCATGAATGTTTCGTAGTTTTAGGAAGTAAAGGATATTCATACAAATCCCAATTTCTGAAAGCCATTTGAATAGGTTTATCTTTTTCTAAATACTTAAGTAGTGAAAGCCTTTCACGATCTGATACTTTTATATGTGGCACTCGCCATTGAATTTTTTGTATTTCTATCTGAATATTATCATCCTTATGAATTGTTACACTATTTAAATTACTGTTACTTCTATTCAATATCAGCTCATGTTTACAGTTTATAATTATTTTATTGTAATCTTCAGCAAATCCCATTATTTTATTTAACGGTATAACAGCATTAAAATATCCTTCTTTCATTTTAAAACCATCTATTTGCCAACCCCACAATGCTGCAACTTTGCTATCCCCCTTATTCATCGATACGTATGATTTTAATGTTGTGGTTATTCCAGGGTTTCTTATACGATCTATTTCAATACCATTCATCTCATACCTGATGTCTTGAAAAAGAAACAAAACAGGGTTATTAGTAAAGTTTACTGGTTTCTTTACTTCTTTTCCCGATTGATCTTTTCCAGTCACTGTGGCAAAGCCTTCAACATAAATTGAGCTGTTACACGGTAATATGTATATATCTTGCTGATGTATTGGAATGCGAATTTCATCATTTTCTTTAAAGCTATTATTGTATGGTTTATATGTGTGGATTTCATAACTTTCGATAGAATTATCGAATTCTGGGGTGTTGTTAATATTTAGAATATTCATACTTTGAATCCTAGTGATCGGAGAAAATCTTTGTTTCTTTTTGTGATGGTATTACGATTTGCTTTAATACGTGCACGCACTCTAGTAGTAGGCAAATGATTGATTCTTTTCACCTCACACCCAGGTGTTTTATTAAATATTATCATTGTGCTCTGCGTAAATGAAGTTTCAATTGAATATTTTCTTCTCTAAAATCAATGTTATTACCGTTTTCGTCAATAATTTTAACAGTTATGGATGATATATTATTCTTATTGACAGGAAGATAAATAATATTTTTTGGAATTTCTATATATCGATATCCAGGCGGAACGTTTGGAATAAATTCATAAATTATATGTGATGCATATCCATTGTTATATGATCCGAATATAAGATCACATTCGATCCTGATGACAGACAATGGAAGAATGTTAACTGAATTAACAGACTCATGCCATTTATTTGCTTCAAGTTTAACATTTGGGAAACCAAGTAACTGTCCTAAACTGTTTTCTACGTCAAAATGAACAGTTTTGGTACAAAAAAGCGAGCATGTTAAAGTATTATTATTTGGTTTTATTTTAATTTCACAGTTGTCTAATTTACTTGCAACATATTCTCTTATGTCATATAAATCATAAGTACCATAAGGAATTTTTAAACATTCACATTTATCACCATATGCAAATATGTTATTGGTGTGATTTATGTTTGGTATTGAATTCATAGCAGAAAAATGTAATAAACCACATTCGTATTCACCATCAAGAATAATAGGAGGTTGAAAAAATGATTCCAGCACGGATTTGTGTCCCGTAATAGTTATTGCTGCAGACATGATTGCAAACTAAATATCTTTCCATCTTACTGAACTATTTATATTTATTCTTCGTATTCCAAAAATTTCTTAAAAACTTTATACATAGATGACCACAGTTATAAGGATGGCTACCTTGAAAATTTTTGTAATTATAACTCATACCAGTTCCTAAATATTTAATTAACTCTTTAGGTGGTTTTAAATTTCCATAACTGTCAAAATACTGAACATCATTATAGACTTTTGCATAGGCTACCCAATGAGAGCCAGGATTTTTGGAGCTATCCAAATTAACGATACCACATTCTTTTTGAAAAGGATATTCTGGTATCTCATCTCTCATAAACACCCCTCGAAAATAAGGAATATCTCGCGAATGGTTAATGATATCGATATTGGTGAGCGCTCGTTTGGGCAGCCTTCGTCTTAGTTTTTTTCATTTGAAATGAAAATTCCTAAATTATTCCTATATGGTTTGATATGTAAACCTTTCCCTATATGGATAGCTTCCATTTTTTCATGATGTCTCTTTAACTCTGTAAAACGTTTTTTGGCGTCTTTCAAATCATTTATAACTTTAGCGATTCCTGCAGCACCACCAGCTAAGCTGCCTGCAGCGGACAATCCAGCAAAAATAGGTATCAAAGGAAGTACTCCACCAGTTTTTGGAATAGGTATGATTCGAGGTAGTTTTATTGATAAGTCTTTAGTCAATTCTTTAGCCGCTGCTATGGCTAATTCTATTGCCATTTTCTTACATTTGGGTTTTAATTTCTGCACATGCTTTTTCGCGTGAGCAACAACATGTTTAAAGTGTTTTTTCAAACCAGCGCCTGAGGCATATGTTTTTGGCGACACTTTTTTATGACTGCTCACTTTATTGCCAAACCCCGATCCTGTGTACAATTTAGCTATCATAGCTTTATTAACTAAATTTGCTGCTATCTTTTCTCCCAAAGTTGCGTCAGGCGCTGAAGCACGTTGTTTTGCCATTTTCATCAATATTTTATCAGCCTTATGACGATCACTTAATGAAGTTGACGAGTCGTATGCAATATCGTGTTGTTTACAATATTCATCCAATTTATTTATACCTTGATCTCCTCGTGCAAGCCTTTTATACAGTTTTGTGCCAGCCCCACAGTAATTATATCCAGGTAGATGAAGTTCAAATGGTAAATGATTTATAAACCAATTGAGAAGACTGCTCTCTTTCATTACTTTTAATACAATGAATGAAAAAACTATAATAACTCTTAAATAATAAATAGTAAAAAAATTAGGAATTGCTTAGTTATAAAATATTGGTTCTATCTATCCAACTGTTTTCACTCGATGGAAATCCTAACCACTTTACAAATATCTTGTTTCCTTTTCTCTTTAAAACTTTTTCAATAAGGTATATATTAGGATTTTCTGTTTTTTGGAGTTCTTCTTTATAAAATGAACCTAAAATTGGCTGATGTTTAGCATCTACTATTAGGTAAGTAACAGGATTCGTTTTCAGTACTTTTTCAATTTGGAATATTTCGGTTGACCAATTAGGAGTATAACCTTTTTCAAAAACACCTTTATACTTGCTAATACGTACAAAATCTCCAACTTTTAATTTACTTTTCTTAGGGAATTTTAATTGTTTTTCTACATTTATTCTTTGAAGTATAAGTTTCTTATTACTTTCATTAACTTCGTTAGGTGATAAACCAATCGTTCTATGCTTAGAGTTGTTATAATTTTCAACTATCTCTTCTAGAACACCTTTAGCCCAAGTGTAGTTCCCTTGTAAACTGAATTGTTTATACATTTTATTTTTCAAAGTTCTAATAAGTCTTTCAACTATAGAAGCTTTTTTAGTGGAATATGTAGAGTAATGATTAATGTTAAACTTTTCGACTATCTTCTTGAAATTATCGTTATAAAACTCAGTCCCAAAATCTGTTTGCAGGTTTTTTGGAATACGTCCTTTCTTTAATATAAATTCAAAAGCTTTAGACACTTGATCCTTATTTTTAAACTTTATTGGATATACCCAAGCATATTTTGAGAATGTATCAATTATTACTAAAATATATTTATAATTTGAATTTTGTTTCGAAAGAGATTTCATATCAATCAAGTCAGCTTGCCATAAATCGTCTATATCTCTCATGACAACACGTCGACGAGGAAAGTTTAATCTTGCATTTTTATGTATTTCATTTACGACGCTCTTTTTGCTCATGTTTTACTTTAGTAGCCTCAGCGATTTCGATTAAATTACTTATTTTAATATTTATTTCTGTAACCCACTGATTTATTGATGATATTTTTTTTGAAAGATTCTCCACCAAAACATCAACGTATTCTTTTGTAACACAATCGTTAGAATCAACTGGTTGTGCAAGATTTTTAACTATTTTATGCTGAGCATCCAAATTATTATTTGTACACTTCAAAGCACATTCTAATAACACTCCTTTCAGTCTTCGCATCTTATCAACATGATGTCCAAACTTATCAACTTTCATGTTCAACCTCCTTAGTAATACTGAACACCCTCCATAAATATGCTTTCTTTTATTCTTTTATTATACCCGCTTCTTTTAATTCTTCAATTATTGAAATAATTTCATTATCATGATTAGTGTTACCAGCATCTCTTGACGCAATAATCAACCGTAATCTTTCAATTAACTCATTAGGATCATCCCAATAGATAAGATCAGTATTAGTTTTGTATTTTTTTAAAACCGGTAGCCTTCCACCATATTTTACTTTGTTTGTTTCACCCGTATCCTTTTCATAAAATAATGGTTTGATAATTTGAGAATATTTTTTTCCTTTATCACCTTTAATTTGATTTGCAGGATTGTAATCCCTTTTATGAACACTAGTACTAATTAAGATATCCTTATATGTGATTTTATCACTTTCAGATATTATATTCAAGTTTGGTTTATTTCTTAATAAAAGTTCTATTAAACCAGGAGTAAGTTCATAACTTTTATCGCCAATAGTAATGATAGTTAATTTGTTCGAAGACATATCATCTACAGCTGAAAATTTGATCGGGGTATTTCCTATCATCATTTTTTTATTAATACAGCGTATCCCAAATGGTATAGATATATTTCTTTGCTCGCCAAACAGATCATCATTGTTTGCTCGTGTTTCAGAGAAGTTTACTTCATTATTTATAAATTCTAAAGGTTCAGAGATTTCCTCTTGGTTTTTCAGGTTTTCTTCAAAGTTATTATCGTTGTGAGTCATTGTAACAATATCATCATCTTGTTTTGAGCATGTATTCGGAATTTCAGGTGATTGATTATTTTCAACACTTGTATTGTTATAATTAGTTTCATGAAAATATTTGTTTGAAGCATTTTTGCTTAGTGTAACGATTGTTTTCAAAGGATCAGACAGTGGTTTAAATATTTTTTGCCGACTCAATTCCAATTCATCATCTTCATCACGCAATCTTTTTACTTTACTTTTAATAGCCTTAACTGATTTAACTAACTCTTTTTTTAAACTTGTTTCCATTTTTCAATTCTTTCACACAACCATTGAACTGCACAGTTATAATTAAAATGAAACTTATTTTAAAATACAGTCTGATTAAATCATTTTATTCAAAATTTACAAACACATCGAAAGATTTCCTATATCTACCATTATTTAATTCACAATCTTTATTAATTATTAAACATGTGTATGGATCTTTCCATATATCTGAACATAATTTTTTGAAGCCAAACCAAGTCATGTCAGAATTAACATGTTCGCTATATATGTGTTTCAAATTTATATCATCTTGTTTGAAAATTATTAAAAAATTTACGTTATCTCGAATTAATTGTTTTGGTATCTTAGAATATGTTTGAGTCAAATAAAAACAGTCAATGTTCTTATGTCTACCCATAGAAAAATAATCTCGTATATTTATTTGGTTCTCACAAGTGACATCATCAAAAATAAACACTGAATTTTTCAAGGCTTTAGTAGGAGGAATGACCTCTTTATCATTTTTAAACATAAATAGCTTGACCCCTGGAACCATGCTTAAAACTTTATCCAAAAAACAATATTTTGGTTGAAATGTTGTTTTAGAATAAAGGTAAACATTTTGAAACTTGAGTCCATTTTGATGTAGTAATAAGCTTAACATTGTATTTGTTTTGCCACAATTTGATGGTCCGCATATTATACAGCGAATTGTATCAGGCAACAGCGAACTATGCTTTTTTTGGATTGATGAGGCATCTATATTTAAATTGTTAATTTCTAATGTTACTGGTTGTTTGATCAACTTCATTGTTTTCTCTGTTAAAAAGTAAAATACTGTTATCTACACATTATATTTTTTGTATAATTTTACAACTAAGATGTGTTCAGAATATTTATAACCAATTTAAAGAAATGGCATCATACACGTGCAAACTCGGAATGCGTTGCTGTGTCACTAAAGATTTGTTTTCACTTTGCTCAAATTACATCATTTGAAATTATAGATATATTTAAGATTGCCGATACATGTTCGTTCTTGTTACAGCTCTGGAAAAAAACTTGGAACATGATGCTGTGTCGTTAGAATATGTTTTCGCTTTGCTCAAATTACATCCGTTTAAGATCGCAAGATAATTTTTCAAGATAATTTATTGAAGCTTCATTCCTGCTACAGCTCTCAAAGAAAACAGTACCTAGTACCCGTATTTGATATACATAATTATTCTTACAGCACATTTTATCATAATAAATATCGAGTTTTTTACTTGGTAAGTTTTTAAATTTAATTTATAACAATGTGTTGGTTTTAAATTAAGCAGGATTTTTTCATATTTATTTATTAATTATTTTTCTTTTTGTTTCAGAACGATGTCGAATCCTATCCTAACTGACGAAAATCTAACAAACCCTTTTTACTACGCGCAAGACGTAAATGGGTTCGTGGAAACTGAATTTCAGAAACTTTGTGAGGATTTAGCCCAAAAACAAGCAGCAGAACCAGTTCAAGTAACTAGTAAGGATATGAAAAAAAAGAAAAAATACAATTTATCATTATTGAAGCCTGTTCCACCCCCCACTTCTACATCAACATCCTATGTTATTCGTAAAGCAACTGGAAGAAGGCTCCATTTAATAAAAATAAATATTTATGGACTAAGCGGTGGAGAGCAAGATGAAAATATAAATAGTGATACTCCCAGTGTTAGTGCTCAGTATGTGGTCAAGGATAATTACGATGAAGTTATGGATGCTACAGAAAATCTGATTGGTAAAATAATGACAAAAATTACTCACTCCATATACATGTAAACAATTGTAATATGTATTTGTTTGTTTGTTATTATTATCATATTATTATTATTTTTAATAGTGTTTTCTAGAATAAGGAGCTGTAGCATGAATCAAATTATTTGTTAAATAAACATTATTTTAAGAATAAAACTATTTTTATTATTTCATTTCAAATATTTAATAATTAAAGATGCTATAATAACTCTGCTACCTAATATTAACATATTGCATGTAAATATTAGCGAGCACACTCACGTTTACTAAAACGTTTCAAGGGTTCGATTCCCTTTAGTTTTATTTAAGATTTTTAGTTTTTCGCACTGTAACTTCACTTCTATTTCTCTCGAGCAGTGTTAGGATATAATATTGGAATTGAAGGTCTATATATGAACAGATTTCTTAATGCTCCATCTTGAAACTATATATTTTCACCGTCTAGTATGATAAGATCACTCAAGTTAATGATCTTGATTAATATAAAAAATAAAAGGTGAAATAATAAAACAACAGTATGAATAGTAAATATTTATTTCAATATAAGATAACATATTTGTATGCATACATGAATAATCAAAAGTGTAAAAATTAGTGTACCTAACTACAAAATAGTACTATAATGACCCCATGGTATTGTCTTAAATTGCTTCTTTAAAATTTGTCTTTTATCGTCATCACCATTTAATACTAATTTATTAATTTTTTGAGTATATACATTATGATTTTTAGATCTAATAACACACATATTCTTTCTTAGAGATTGATTATAGTATAAAACGTTTTTATATTTATTTATATCCAACTTTTTGCTAACAGATGTTGCCACTCCTTTTACCTTTTTAATAGACATTTGTTGTGATTCAATACAATATAATTTTGCTCGTAAACCAACAAATTCAACAATAATATCTCCACCCATCTCATCTTTAAAAAACCCTGGAATTTTCATATTTGCTTGAGGGATATTATAAACATTCTTTTCGCTAAAATTGCTGGTATCGAAATACTTTATATTCTTTTTCATGTCAGAATAAAAATCATCAGTATATATGCGATATAGTAGACTATCAGTATCAGTATAACAAAGTTCAATATTTTCTTCGTATAATGGTTTCATTATAGAATAATGAAAGTTATATAAATGTGTTTTAGCTAGCTCTAAAACAGTAAACCCTACATAAATTGGTCTATCCAAAACTAATTTTGTTTGTTCTAATTGGATTGCAACCAAATTATCTGAAAATATCGATAAACATTTAAAGTTAGGCGCGCTTACATACTTTTCAGCGCCAATAATCCTATTGGTTTTATTATTCTTATCTGCCCATGTATTAACAAGTTTAACATTTACTTGTTTTCTTTTATTTTCTATTGTTTTACCAAAAATAGCATTGTTTTGTTTTTTGAAAAAGTCTTTTTCAAATTCAGACTCTGCTTTTTGCCTCAATGAGGTATTTAGTTCAATATATGGTTTCAAAAATTCTTTTTGTTCAAATGATAGAATCCTATGAATTTTTAACAATTTTAGACCGTTCTTAAGACATTCTTTTAAATGGATGTAATGAATAACGTAACAACATTTATCGTATAAATTTGCAATAAGCTTAGCATTTTTTTGACCAAAAGGTATAAATTTTTCAGCAGCAAATGGTAAATCTGAATGAGCATTGTGTATGTTAAAAGGATAACTGAGATCTACTTCGAGTATATAACCTATATCGCTATCAAGAGCAATAGAATCAATGTTAAAAGTTTCAATTTGGTCTTGGTTCAAAAATTTGAAGTTACTTATAGGAAGCTTCATCATCATTGCATAACCATACAGATTCACACAATCTAAATATATCAAAAAACAACTTGATCTGTTGATATCATAATCAGACATAAATTTATTGTTCGCTTTAGCATATCTTAAAGAACATTGAGCTAGACCACCTCGTATACCTTTTTCAATCATTTGATACATCTCTACATCAGATATAAGGTCTAACTTTATGTTAGTATACAAAAGCATTGCATCCCAACTTAAGGAAGGTGAAGAAACATAATAGCATGGATCTAACCTGTAAGTTGCTAAGCTAATTTTTCTGAATTTTTCAAAAATATCTGCTAGTAATAACACATCACATTTTAAATATAAATCTGTATATTCGCCTAAATTTTTTATTTTAAATATTTTCCAAACTTTCAAAGCATGTTCATAATCTTCTTCCGAAACATGTTCTGAAGTAAGTTTGTTAAAAAAATTTTTTCGATTTGGTAACTCAGTTTCATCATAACGTTTTAAAGAATCTATATAATCATAGCAGTACACACCCTTTCTACAAATCAAATCAAATAAACACGGATCGCTGTAATATCTACGCAAGTTTATAAAGTCGTCTGTATGTAAAGATCTAGCTAACTTATCTAAGCTACAGCTGAGAAAATTAAAAGAATCAATGAATTTAAGTTGAGCAGCAGTTTTTGAATCAACCGATACAAATTTTGTGAATGATATGTATTTTTCTTTATTTCTTGGAATAATATTTATACGACCATTAATACTCGCTAACTCTTTAATAAAAAGATGACAATCGTAATTACTTAAATTATGGAATATTATAGGTATAAAAGAACATTTCTTTACAGTCAAGTTGCAAATATTGTGAGCTGGTCCTCTATAATTCCCTGTAAAATGATCATGATCTGCTACAATCTTATCTGTAAATGTAAATTTTTGTTTACATATATGACAAACTTTCGCATTACTAAAACATTTCTTTTCATTTTCAGTGAGAGGTTTCATTGGATTATTTTCTAACAAAATTTTATGTAATCGTTTTACATCATTTGAAATTGTTTCTACAAATTTTTTAGCACATCTAGCTCCTTTGTATGAAACTAATTCGTTAATTTCAGGCATGGATTCGCAACATATATAGTACGCGAAGCATGTGGCTTCATGAATCTGTATGGTTTCAGTATGCTCAGATTTACTTTTATCAGAATATTCTCTCAATAAACTTTCAAAATCACCATAAATCACGATTGGTATTCTTTGCGTTCTTTCATAATTATCAAAATATAATTTACTATTTTTCTCTGGAAGAACAGTTTTAACTCTAGCACAATTATGTTTGCATAATTTTTCTTCTGAATTAAAATAAATGAAGCACTCCTCACATAAAAAAATTTTAGACTTGTTTTTAGTAAGTTGACTGTGAACCAACCGTTCAAAGTTTTTTATCAAACAAAAATGTCTTTTATTGTTTTTAGTAATGTAAAGCAAGTTAACATGCACCAGTTTACGCCTACTGGTTTTGTACAGAGGTCCATCAATATCACCATTTTTTTCTAAACTGTATATATTAACACTTATGTTAGAATTATTTTTTTCAAATAATGTGATATCCTCAAAAGATGGTGGAAACGACATACCATCTGTTTTTAAAACTTTTGAATAATGAGGATATGAAATAACTCTATTACAGTTCTTATTGGTTGGATACATATGTGCTAATATACTCCAAAGAAAACACTTATCATCATTATTTTTAACATTTACACAAGATTTAGTTTTCAGGATTTTTATTGGTAGTGGAATATAAGAGCCTGTTCTTAAAGGATTGTATTTACTAATGTTTACTTCTAAATTATTCAAAGAGTCAAAAGACCAGCCTGATTCTGAATGTTCAAACTCTGATAACTTATTAAGTAGACTTTTTACACTCTCTAAATATATTTTCTTTATGTTTGTGGATTGAAATACTTGTATATATTTAGTGTTAAATGATTTTAAAGATTTTTCATTATTTTTTGGTAATATGAAAGTCGCAAATAGTTCAAGATTTATTTTTAAAGCATTATGCTCGTCAAGACTTCTTTTTACTAAATTACATATCGTATTCACAACTTCAGATAAAAATTGTTCAGGCAGTAAACATTTTTTTGATGGGTATACACGATAGCTAATTATTCTGTTCTTAAAAGCAGTTGCAATTATTTGAACATTATCGAATTCTGTGCGAAGTAAACAATTAGATTTGTGAATATAACTTTTCTTGTGTGAAAAGTATTTTGACACAGTAATATTACAAATATCACAAAACATCATTATGAGATTCCTTTGTTTATATATATTTAGATGATTAATCAAAGTAATTATTATTTAAAATTAGTAAAATGCTGTTAAATGTTTATGCTGGATATAGCATGGGTTTAACACCTTTAAAATCTTCCTTAGCAGCTGCAACCAAACGGTTCGCTGCTTTCCAAATTTCTGAGTTGGTATCCATACTTGACTTGTAAGTAAAAAGAGCGTGACGCCATCGATTACCAGGGCTTATTTTTGATGCTTCGACAGCGTTATGGATGCGGAGTTCGATGTAATAATCCCCCTCAGTTATAAATTTTTGTTCTTGTTTGCGTTGGGTAGAATAACCTGACGCTATTTTCTTCGTGATAAAGTTTTTAAGTGGTTCAACCTTTTGCACCACTTCTTCTTCTTCTTCGTGCTAAAAAGGAAAATAATATTTTTAGTTAAAATATTAACTTCGGATTAATGCTGGGAATTTTTTGTTGAAAATCTCAGTAAGTAGGTATCTAACATTTTTTTCTGAAGATAAAAAATCATGCCTGAGGCTTTGTGTTCTATATTCAAGCTTGCTTATCTAATACAATACTTATAATACTTGAATAGTTAAACTGTCAACACTTCATATAATGTAAAAACAATAATTAATAGGTATCTTTATTCAACTATATTCTCAAAGACTTGACGCTTATATTAAAACATTTAATATTTCTTAATATTATACATATATTTACTGTAGAAATAAACTAAGTAAGTATAATAACTCACCTCAGAATCCCACGAAGGACGATCGACAACCTTAGTAGGCTTTTTCGGAAGTGCTTTCTTACGTTTCACAGGTGGATCCGGATCAGATTCCGTATCTGACTGATTTCTTTTTGATTTCTTTAATTTGAGTGTTTTACGCTTCGAAGTTGAAGCTATAGGTAACTCATCATCCGAATTAAAAGGATTATTACTGAAGTTGGAAGCCCTGTCATAGAAAGAACATATTTTTTAAATGTTGTTACATCAACACATTAACTACTTCTAGTTACTGATTTTTTAATAATATGCAATTAAAACATTAACGTTTCTTTGAAAATACGGTTACATAGAAAGATAATTTTAAACAATATTTATAAAAATATATTAAATTGAACAACTCTTTCATTAAAATATTTAAAAATAAAAAAATACATACATACTGGAGCTAAGTAACTGCACTGCTTATTTGAAACTTTAAAAAAACTTTTTAAGTGTTGAGCAAACGTTTACTCGTTTGAACGTTCCGAAAAGAAATGTGTAATGAAAAATGTACTTACAGAATTAGTGAGAAGCATCTTCTAATAGTCAATCAAGAAAGTCAAAAGTTCATAGTATTATCATAGAATAATAACTCTTAAATATAAAAGTAATTAGAATGATATTTATAGGTCTCTTATTACATACATACGGAAGATACTGTCTACATTGTTTAGGACTCCCTATTAGGAAACTGTAAATATGCAATCCTATACAAGACATTAGACACCAAAAAAGAATCACTTTTAGTTAACACATTACATAGCCCGACTTTGGTTTGCTATTATTTTTTATTACTCACTGTGTCTGTACATCATGCATATTTACTTACCTAAGCAGGTGGTAATGTTCATAGAAGTTGAAGTAATGAAATGCTAAAATATAATAATATTTCATTAGTAACTTACCAAAAGCGGATCGATTAATAATTTAATTTTTTTATCTCCTGTTTAAAGAATAAAAAAATACACACACACACACACACACACACACACACACACACACACACACACACACACACACACACACACACACACACACACACACACACACACCAATTGAGCGCTATATCATTCAATAACATAAAGTAGACAAGGTTTTTCGGGTAATATATAAATTCTTCTAATATAGTAATGGATGGGAATTTGGACAAAGCAATACTTAGGAATAGAGTTGCTATAAAACATTCCGAATCGATATCCTAATTAACTCTTCAATTCCCATGTCCAACTTATTAACATTTTTACCTTTCTTTTTAACTAAAATAGAATACGTACATTTGGTTAGGATAAAAAAAAATTAAAAGAAAAAATAAACCACCCCCCCTTTTTTTATGGGGGTGTCACCTACAGGTGACACTGGGAATTGTGTAAGGACACAGGATTCTAAGGGACACAGGATTTTTCTTATTCTCTTCGTAAAAATAAAACGGTTTTATATTAGTATTTATTTATGTGAAAAAATAATATGTAAGTATACACTTATTTATGAAAGCTGTACCAACATTTTAGGTGTAAGCCGATATTGCACTTGGCACACATTTTTCTAGTGCGTTGGTGACATAATCCGCATCTTCGTTGAGAGCAGTCGATTTGTGAGTGATCATTCGCACTTCCGGCACTCCCCACCTCTATAGACACTCTTATCTGCGTAGGAACGCCACATGCAGAATTGCGGGTTGGAAGGCTTGCCATTTGTTTGCAGATAGATAGTTGCCACATTTTGCAGGAAATCGCAGTAAGTCCAGTTGTTTTCTGACTGTCTTTTGATCAGCCATGCATTTTGGCAAGCTGCATCTAAGCCAAAAGCAAACAGAGGAAACCACCACTTTTTGCCACGAAGATCTACCCTCATGGAGTCAACGTTTTCATCAAAACGGTCCACCCCGCCCGTGTACTTGTTATACATTTTGATAACGGCTGGACAGTCCACTTGAATTTTAGTTCGCTTTTTATCTACAAATCCAATCCGATCCACTTTTGTGATAGGATCCAGGTCGTGGCAGTTAGATGCAATGGTAACGATGCTGTTGTCATGCCACTTAGCAGCAATAATTTCTTTAGAAGCTTTATGACAAAGCTTACCTCTTGGCTCTTTTTTCATGTCCTTTGAGTTTGGCAAGTTTGGTTTGACGGTTTTCCCGAACAGTACCAGTACCCCCAACATTCTGCTCTCGTAAAAACTTTAGCAGTAGTAATGGTTTCTCCAGAGACAGAAGGCCTGTTTTGTAATTCTACTTGAGATCGAAGCATGCGACTAGGCAAATGAAGAATATTAGCTTCGTTTTCATCCCCACTGTCTTCGTCAGTCACCACACCATTTTCAGGAGGAAATAAAATAATATCGCCTGGGTCATCCCCCGCCAGCAACTCCTCGGCAATCTCATCTAGCGTCAACTTGTAAGAACGTAAACAAGCCCTAAAACACCAACACCATATAGAGATAAGACCATTCATAAATATTCAACGTAACATAAACAATATTCTTGTTATTGCTTTGAATGCATTTAGAATAGGTAGAGTTCTTGTATTGCCCAGTGTCACTCTGAGGTGACACGGCATATTCTCAACGTTGTAGCAATGATACTATAAGCTATTATTATCACAAAATACGTTTTTATCATAGCTTATTTATTCATTTATTATATGTAATAGGAAAAAAAAACAATACTTACGGTCTGGGCATTTTTATTTCACTTTATATCGCAAGAAATGACACAAACTCAGAATGCTCCAATCACGCGCGAAACAACTGAATGAATTTGACAAATGACGTTTGGTGGGTGGTTACCAGAAAAAAGTAACGGAAAGTCCTACTAATTGGCTTGGCTACAATAGTGGCGGAATTAAAAAATAAAATGTCTTTATGGTAGAAAAAAAATATTAAACTTCTGTCACCTACAAGTGACACTGGGAATTGAAGAGTTAATTGCATTGGCTTGGATCTATCAAAATAATATCACTTAAGAATGTGCTAAATCATCCATTGAATCATCTTCCAACATGAGTTTGTAACAACCTGATCATTCTCTTGTTACTGTATATACCTATTATCGTTCAAACAGAATGATAAATAATAAAATCATATTTAAATTAGTTGAGACATTGCGAGTTCAGTTTCAATAACAGACTAAGCGATGATTTGCTGAACGATTGTAATCAAAGATTATGTCGACGTTGTAATATTGGGAGTTCAGGATCACATCTCTAGATAGAACGATCGCGTGTATTGATCGTTCAATCTAGAGATGTGAGCCAGAACTCCCAATATTACCCTACTATCCCTATTGTCGTCAAGATTAATAAAGTAAACATTGGATAATTCTTGGGAATTCTAACGAGTTGATGTTATCAGACAATCAGACCCTGAACTTCCGCTCCGTATACGTGGCAAGGGCTGGGCACACTTTACTGGCGGCAGACTTCAAGCACATCGAGTGCAGAGTCTTCGCCCACGCCGCGGCCGATTCAGGCTTGCTCTCTGCTTTGGAGAGACCTGATTTGTTCAGAGTGCTGGCTGCTAAGTGGTAAGCTCTAAGAATCAAATCCTATATTATTTATTTTTAGTTTAAAACTGCAGGTCATTCTTAAGCATTGCAGCTTAGCATTCGAAACATAGTGAATATTTTTACAGGGACTTAATATTACTCCAAGGGACTGTAGACCTAAGTATTCGATATTTATTAATTTCAACTTGAGACATCCACGCGTTCCCGGGAAAAAAGGTGGTTGACAGAGACCGACAACGAAGTGATTCGCCGTGGCGTGCCGCCAAGCGATTAACCGCAGGTACGATACCGTGTAGAAACCGATTAGGGGTATGGGTTTAATATAAGTGCCATATCCATATCAGGTTAGCCCGCTACCATCTTAGACTGCATCAGATGCTTTATACCATCAGGTGGGATCGCAGTCAAGGGCTAACTTGTAGTGGATAAAAAATAGTTATTTGTTATACAAGAGTGAAAAGTTGTTTTTTAACCGCGTGCTCAATTTTGATGACCGAGCAAGCGAAGGATTCTAAAAAATTAGAATCCTGAGCGTCAGCGAGGGAATCAAAAGAGCACGAGGTGAAAAATCTTTTCACTCGAGTGCAACACGTAACTTTTCATCCCACCTCAGCGAGGAAATGACATGACGTGAAAGAAAATGGTGCGCGCAAAGCAAATTAAAGAAGTAGGTACACCAAGAAGGTTACGAGTGTGAGTTTTTAACAAATTAAAAAACGTTGTATGGAAATTCGGCACCATAGAGGTAGAAGTAAATAGGTTTTAATGATGTTTTGAATTCACAAACTTCATAGACGAGTGATATTTACTAACGTGCACACGATGTTCTAAATTCAATTTACTTTATCCTCAAGAGGATAATAACGGCTTTTCCATTCAGATATCGAAGATTAAAAATACTCTTTCCGAGATGGTGGGATGAAAAAGGTATTATCTGGTTCCCAGGCTAAACAAGCCGGAGACCGCGGTGTCCCCGGAAGACCGCGAGCGCACCAAGCGCATCGTGTACGCGAGTCTGTACGGCGCGGGCACTCGCAAGCTCACGGAGATCCTCAACCTCGGCTACGATCAAGTGCTCTCCATCATGACCAGTTTCAACAGTTCAGTACTAATTTTTACACCTATAACAACACGCTGGTACTTGGTACGTCATGGTCCTGGAACAAATCCACCACCCATACCAAAAATGATTAGCGATGTCATTCTCCCGGACAGTTTCCCGCTAGATGGCGTTGTTAGGGCTTTTGACAGGTTTTTGATATTTTCGCAAAGTTCCTATGCACTGATTTTAAAACTGATTACACTTGCGCCAGTATATCAATGCGTATTATTTTATCACATCATTAGTTTAATTTAAAACGGAGCCATTTAGTCAAATAGTCCACTAATAAAAATCTGTCATATCGATTACTGTATTTATACGCAACCCCCACGCACACACTGACATCATGATTGCTATCCAAGTTCTGTGGTTCTAACATAAACTACGAAATGTTTACTATAAAATTGAACTAGATGGCATTTAAACAAAAACTGCCTAGTTTTGCTTAGTATTTTTTTTATTTAATTCGGATACAAGATAAACTTTGCTTTGACTGCAATCTCACATGGTTGATGGTGCCACCATGTGAGATGGTCGTAAGTGATGATGCAGTCTAAGATAGAAGCGGACTAACCTAGTAGGGATAATATGGCAGTTTTTATTAAACCCATACTTTATACCCCTTTGGTTACTACATGGCATCGTACCGGAACGCTAATCGCTTGGCGGCACGGCTTTGCCGGTAGGGTGTCTTTGCTGGGGACGGGTGACAATAATGCGGCTAGGGTTGCCAACTTTTTTGGAAAACAAGCTACTTCAAATTTCAATATACTTACTGAAAACGAACAATTGCCCAAATCTTGAAAACTATCGAAACTATTATAATAGTCAATAGTCAATAGTCAATATCATTTATTCAATATGGGTACACTGTAGGTACACTTATTGACGTTAAAAATTACTTACTTTAAAAAAACATGATGGTGATAATCGGTTACGGTATCTTAAAACTAAAGCTACGAGGGTTCCAAACGCGCCCTGGTATAAGAAGAGCTCACAACAAACTCAAATGAAACTTGCACTGTTATCTAAGTTGAATTAAATGTAAGCCAGTAAAAAACGATTGGTCGCATATTTTCGGAGAAATGCATGGACAAACATTATGTTTGGAAGCCCTAATAGATTGTCATTTATGTGAATATTTTGAAGTTCCAATAATATTACACACGGAATATTAAGCGTGTCGAATTGATAACCTCTTTTTGAAGTCAGTTAAAAATATTATTTTTTTTCTTCAAAAGTTGTGAAAATATAGTAGTTCCAGTACCATGGTTTTTTCCGGGATAAAAAGTTTCATAACAAATTTCAGCCAAATCGGTTCAATAGTAGTGGCGTAATTAAGCAACAAGTACTCATTAATGCGATTTAATTCGTAACTATCATTTCGGACAGAGTGCCGGCTTATAATTAAATTTTCGAGAGACCAAGAACCGGGTATGGGTGGCAAGTGGCAACCCTACTGATGCGGCGTGATTTACGCGCAAGAGCGAAAGAAATAATCACCGCGATATTATAGACCAAGAGGAAACGAAATGTTTTTATACGACTGCCTGAAAAAAGGAGTATATTGTATTCAGGGTTCACGTAGGTATGTATGTATGTATGTATGTATGTATGTATGTATGTATGTATGTATGTATGTATGTATGTATGTATGTATGTATGTATGTGAGTTTGTATATTCCATCATAACTTCTATACGCCTGAACCGATTTTGATAAATGCGGTATCGTTAGAATTCCTAGCTTATTCCGGGTGACATAGGCTAGTAAAATTTTAAAAATAAATGATGGGGTGACCATGGTCCCGCATTAAAGACTAAAATTGTTTTTTTTTTCGAAAATAAGATTAACTATATGATCATCATCTAGAAATTGATGAGTAGATTCCAAAAATATATAACACTATAGTTGGGGCGTTTTTTTTAACGTGTTAACTACATGATTTAAAATCGATGATTTTTTTTTACCATGTTTGTTATTTTATTGATAGATTTGTGTTTCCTACTTATTTATCTTTATGAGAAATAGCACTGATTATAAATATTATGTTAAATTATAGTAAAAATAATCATTTTAAAATGAATCGACGGAGAATTATTCCATTCAGAAACAGAACTTTATCTCACAAATGTACTTAAAAAAACCATTTTAAATAAGATTCACAGAAGTTTTTATTAGACTTACCAATCATGCCAATCAGAAAAATGGGACGGAAAACATAAAATAATAGAAACTCTATCAAAATTTGATAATTTTAGTTCTTTTGACTAACGTAATGACAATATAACACAATAATGACAAATTAATGTCATATTTTTCTATATTTCTTCTGAAATAGACAATCTTTTATGTTTTTGTTTTTGCGAGTTACGATAAAAAATATCTATTTCAATATAACATAACATACTTATATAAATGATAAATGGCCAATATTATAAGCATAAATGCAATATTTTTGAGAGGACAGTTTGTCAGTGGAACCTTGACAATTACTCAAAGGAAAAGTAAGGGCACTGATCACAATGTTAAGTGAATTATCACACTTTCTTACCATAAAATTATAATAGTCGTAGTAGGTACTTTTGGGTATTTTAAACTCTTTATTCTTTAATTTGTACTTAAAATATGTAAAATGACATCTAAAAAATATAAGTGCAACTTCCAACCAATTTATAGTATGTAAAATCACATTGTATGAATGATTGAGTAACAGTATATAAATGTATAAATGATTGATATCCATTGAGTAATAATTTGTACCATTAACTGACAATTTCGAAAGAGTTACTCAAAGGACCGTAACGAATTCACGGCAGCAATATTTTGTTGCATATGTATTTCAAGAATTTACGACCTTTACTAGAAAACAATACTACATTCAAGTAAAATATGAAGAAAACTTTGTTAAAAATGATGTATGAAATACATTAATTCAGTATTTACCTTCAAATGCCGCTTCTACTCAACGGATTGGTTATGACATAGCCGTCTCTATCCCCTGTGGAGATAGAGACGGCTATGAGATAGAGACGGCTATGGTTATGAGCATTCACTCAAAATTGACTCCTTAGGCGCCGATTGCAGGAAGACTGATTATTTAAATAACATGGTAGTAGTCTTACAGCAGTTAGTAATGTTGAAAGCAACTAATAAAATCTTCTGCAATAGTAGTAATTTTATAATTTCTGAGCAAAATAGCGCATGTTAATGGAAATTCTACATAGAGCCTTGAGACTTTTATTAATTAATTTAATTATATAAATTTATAATTTGTCAATTATACTCCATAACTCAGCCAAATCTGAACCGATTTACACAATTCGTTCTTTATTAGAAAGATTGTACTACTATTAAGTAAATTTTATGAAGACCTGACGAATAGTTCGGAGATGAAGTCCGGACGGATAACAGCCAATCAATACAAAATTAGGTTTTTAACCATTAAGTAAAGACACTAGGTACAAGTGCGAATCTGGGGTGGGTCACCTATTAATATTATTATAGAATAAAAATATGTGAGTATGGAAAAGTGACAAATTGCACATTTGTTAGTTTGTATTTCAATCGCGTCGCAACGAAGCAACGGATCAGCGTGATTATTTTCACGGCACGTATACCTATATTAAAAAATATGAAGAATAAGGTAGGCTTTTTTATCCCAGTAAATCAAAGACTTCCAACGGCATGTTTAAAAATTTAAATCCACACGGACGAAGTTGCTGGTATCAGCTAGTCTGTAATATCAGAATAGGTACATTTTATATTGAATTAGAATTAGAATTTTTATTTTGCAAGAATATTGATTCAATTTGGCAAATAAATAAAAGTTTCTGGTAAAAATATTGACTAACCAGTAAAATCATTCTGCAATCAGATTTTGATGGGTACTCAAATTAGCATTTTACGACTCATACCGAAGTTGAAGGATGATTTGATTAATTATCACCATCACATCTTATACTTTGTAAAATAGACGGTCAAAAAGTACTTTGCAGGTACCAATTTGAAGATATATGGTTTGACTTTGACTTTAATATCAAAATCGGTTGAAAAGATGGGCAGTTAAAGCGTGACAGACAGACAGACAGACACATTTTCTTATATATAATATTACTTAATATGGATGTACTTAAATACCTATTTACTCACTTGCAATAAATCTTCTCTAGTCTCAAATTCAGATACAATGACATTATTGCCATCGTAAACCCTTGTTAGCGATACAAGAATATAATAAAATACAAGAATATGCTTTACAATTAATTCAGTTTTTCAAAGAAATAGATAATATAAAGTTTGTTAACATCAGTTTACCAGTTATTTCACTCCAATCTATACATTTTTCATTCTTCTGTACAATACTTTTTAACTTCTGTATTTTTGGATTGGTAAACTTCGGAGATAAGCAAGTTCGACCGACTCGCACTTGGCCGTACACACACATTTCGTAATAAAAAATGTTGATGGATGGAATACATAGTTGAGGAATTCAGCTGGAAGACGATATTTTTTACACATTTTAAGTTCAAATTAATGTGTTGAGCAAGTTTCATGCCAGAAGCTAGGAGATTTTTGATGAATTTTCTGCAGGAATCGCAACCCTATTACGACCATATTAGACATAATAATAATGAATAATGTCCTCCCGACCGAATTTCGGCCACGGCGGCCAATCTCCTGAGAGATTAGCCATCTGCGCGGGAGATATTATGGTGCACAAGTGTGTGCGCAACCACAGGTGCACCCCGAGGCACAGGAGTGAAACACCGCCAACTTCCTAACTCCGGGTTAGTACTGAGAATTTCTTGTCAGAAAACCCCAATACTTGTTGTGACCCGACCTGGGACTCGAACCCGGGACCTCGTCGGCCGTAGTCGAACATGCTAACCACTACACCAACGAGGCAGTCATATATACTTATTAGACATAGGTACGGTACATATTGCATACATAACTCATGCAGATATTCAAAAAATAAAAACAGGAGGAAATGACCCGAAATTTGTGCCGCTGCCTCCCGGACTATAGAGGCCGCTTCGGCTAGCGATGCGCAATTTTGAATTCCATTCTAATTAGGTATCAAAATCAGTAGGTAACCAACTTGAATAATGCTCCACTACCTAATTTGAGTCGATTACCACCCACATAGTTAGTAGTTACTAGTTAGTACTAACGAATAAAACTCCATTTTGAAATTGAGTCCTAATAATTGCAGATTTATAAGGTTATATTTAAAAAAATACCTACAAATAAAAAGTTTCAATTAATTTAAACCTTATGAAACCATTTGACATTTTTGAAATTCAGTCTTATGAGTTATAATATAAGGTTGTCATTCCGATCGTACAACTGAAACCATAAGTTGCCCACAAATGTCTACATCAGCAGTTGTAGATTATTCGAATACCTAGCTATATTCGCAGTCGCGGATCGTACCACAGTTAGTATTGGTAGATAGTAGATACCAATACTGTGGTACTAGCTTCAGCCTTCGGCCGGCAGCGCGGGCAACTATAGGTATACTCGTGTGGCGCGGGCGGCGGCCGGCGCTTCTTTCGCGCGGCGTTGTCTTGTGTAGGTACCTACACCTACTTCTTGTTAGGTACCGGCTGCGAGGCGATTGTTTTTATCACACAATGCAAAAAAAGTATTGGTAAATCATACTAATATTATAAATGTGAAAGTGTGTTTGTTTGTTGGTTTGTCCTTCAATCACGCCGCAACGGAGCAACGGATTGACGTGATTTTTGGCATGGGCATAGTTGAGGGCCTGGAGAGTGACACGGGCTTACTTTTTATCCCGGAAAAATAAGGAGTTCCCGCGGGAATAACAAAAAACTCAAACCACGCGGACGAAGTCGCGGGCATCAGCTAGTAAGTAAATAATTATAAACTTAGATGAAAATATCAAATATTAAAATGGTTGTTACTTGTTTGGATATTTTTTATATATATTTTTATTCACGACACAATAATTAGGTAGGTACCTACATACTACTTAGGTACTGAACCGATTTGGCTGGAATTTGAAATAGAGACAGCTTTTACTCTGGATTAACATAATTATAGAGTATAGGCCATTTTTATCCCGGACAAATTAACAGTTCCCGGGGGATAGGTAGGTATGTAAGTACTAAAAAACTAAAATCCACGCGGGTAAACAGTAGGTCTATAGGTAAGCATAGGTATCATACTTTTAATATTACAAGGGGGAAAGTAAGTTTGTTCGTTACTCTTTCACGCAAAAACTACTGAACCAATTTGGCTGTTTGGAATGGAGATTAGCTTATAGCCTGACTTAGAACTTAGGCTACATTTTATTCACGCGGGCGAAGCCCTGGGCAAAAGCTAGTATGTATATACCTAAATTATAATCATACTTCATAGGTACCTACCAATATTATAAATGCGATACTGTTTGTTTGTTGGTTTGTTGGTTTGTCCTTCAATCAAGCCGCAACAGAGGTACGGATCGAGCTTAAGGTTATTTTTTGCATGGGAATAGTTGAGGACCTGGAGTTACATAGGCGCATTGGAATATTTACGTTTCCTATATTATGTTGCCAAATGTCTTGTTTATTTGGTTCATTTTGAACTCTACAAATCCTAAGTAGGTAAATAATCGCAATACACAATCCACGCAGGAACTACCGTCTACCTCCCTGCATGACGTGTCCCCGTGGTGCTAAACGAGCGAAATAAGCGTTCTTTAGAAACGCATAATAAACTGTATGTAAACGCCATACAATTAAATAAATCCACAATGCTCGTGCTTAGCTAGGGGAATACACGAGCGCGTGCGACGACCTAATATTTAATTTATGAATCTTATCTCACTCGTTCGTGTAAATTTCCACAATTCTCGTGCTTAGATATGAACCTTCATTCAACTTCCCTTATCCTATAAAATTTTATAGCATGTAACAGCGAAGTACTTTTTACAGTATAATGATAGATGGCGCTCAAATATATTTTTTTGACGCATTATTTAGGCGACACGGCGACATCTTTTAAGACGAATGTAAACCTCACACCTCACACATGCGTAAATGCGTAAATCTGACACTTTTTGAATGCCGATTATAAATTATAAATAATGTAAATATTTGCCTGACATGAAACTTGCGTCTGTAAAATGCCCTAAAGAAATCATAAAACAAATTAAAAAAATTAAAAAATGTATATTCTTCAAGAATAATCGAACAGAAAAATGTATGAAAGTCGACCTATGCATGTGCGCCTTAAAGTGAAAACTTCTTTAGCCGCGTTGAGCACTTTTTGGTAGGGGGTATCTACACTTGTGTATTCGCGTCACCATCACCGACACCGCGTTGTTACGGAGACAAAAGGTCTTAAATATAGGTAAATATACTACATTCGTAATTAAACTTTAATGACTTATTTTTAAGGTTTATATTTTAATTATTGTAATTATTTTTGACATCGTTGCTTGATAATAGACTAATAGGTGAAGCGTAGCGGAATATGGGGAACACCTTGGTTGTAGGTATCAGTTCCTCCATATCTTCCGCATCTTAATTAATGTGCAATTCTTACAATTTGGTTAAATGCTGAAGCTTTGGAAATTAACAATGCAATCCTAGTTAAATCCTAGTTGTCATGCTAACCAGGAACCTTTCCATCATTGAAGAGCTTCGGTAGGTCGGTAGTAGCGCAGTGCTCCAGGCAGGAAGGTCGCCTCACCACCGCCAGCGGAAGAGCCAGGACCTTCAAGAACATCACCAGCTCGGACTTCCAAGCCAAGTCCCATGCTGAGAGGCAGGCCGTCAATTTTATCATACAAGGTAAGGAGGGAAGTTCCCAAAAATTTTAGCAATTTTTGTGGAGTTGTCGACATATTTACTCTATCTATGTTGAAGATTATATAAACACTAGAGGACGCCCGTCACTTCGTTCGCGTGGCATAAGTTTTTTAATTCCCACAGGTATTCCTTAATTTTCCGGGATAAAAAGGACCCATGAAAACAAACACGTCGATCCGTTGCTCTGTTACGGCGTGATTGAAGTACTATTTAACTTCCTTTGGGATAGAATTTATAAAAACTGTGAATTATGTATTTCATAATTTAAACCGGTCGCGGTAGCCCAAATATCAAGTTTCATGGCTATAACTTGAAAAACGCCGGCCTTTTACACCAACTTACATCCCCTATTTTACCAGTTGGGGGTAGAATTTTGAAAAACTGTTACACACAGCACACTTACTTTTTTATATTATATCGAAAGCCAAAATACCAAGTTTCGTTGTTATACCTAACTTGAAAAATATCTTGATAAATGAAAGACATTCATCCCCTATTTCACCCCTTTGGGGGTCGAATTTAAAAAAATGGTGAAACACGTACTTCTGCATATCTAACTGAAAGCCCAAATGCTAAGTTTCATGGCTATAACTTGAGAAATGAAGGACTTTCATATAAACTTTCAACCCCTATTTCACCCCTTCGGGGGTAGAATTTTCTAAACCTGTGAACCACGTATTTCTTTATTTTTTACCAAAAGCTTATAATACCAAGTTTCATGGATATAACTTGAGAAATGACGGACTTTCATACAAACTTTCAACCCCTATTTCACCCCTTAGGGGTGGAATTTTGAAAAAACCTTCTTTAGTGAGCGCCTACGTCACAAAAGGAAGTTACTGTCAAAATTTCTAGTCTCTAACCCTAGCGGTTTAGGCTGTGCGTTGATATATAAGTCAGTCAGTCAGTCAGTCAGTCAGTCAGGACTTTGAATTTTATATATATAGATTATATAAATGATAAAATATCATGGATTTGACTCGCTCCAGCTATGCATAGGACTGCGGTTACTTATGTCATCTTATCTAAGTACACATTGAAGTAATTGTAAATTGTTCAAAAGAGCAACAACAGAGTTTCTTGCTGGTTCTTCTCGGTAGAAATGTTATTCCGAACCAGTGGTTCACTTGACGGACGATTTAAAAGCACTATTGATAAGTTTATTTGAATTTGAAGCAGGCGTTACTTTGCGGAAGTCCATGATAATGAAAGAAGTAGAACTTTAATTCTCCATAATCCGCCACAGTAAGTAAATCTGTGGTACAGTGTGTATATTGCGATATTCACCACACGATTTGTGATTTGAAGATCTGTACCACATTGATTTACTTCCTGTGGCGGATTATAGCGAATTAAAGTTCTACTTCTTTCATTAAAAAAAACGAGTTTGAGTTTAACATCCGCTGGGGCAGCGCTTTTCTGAATCTATCTCCATTCCAAATTTCAGCCAAATCTGTCTAGTAGTTCTTGCGTGAAAGAGTAACAAACATATACTTACACATACAAATAGTGTAATGCATCTTTGGTTTGACCAGGAACCGCAGCAGACCTGTGCAAAATAGCGATGGTTCTATCAGCTGATCGCTTGCTACAGTCCTCCCCGCGACAGGAAGCACACTTGCTATTGCAGATTCACGACGAGCTGGTGTGGGAAGTTCTGGACCAAGACCTGGATGCGGCTGCTGGTGATTGATCTTCTGTTCCTATTTTGTTGTTATCAAATTTTTAATTTCACTTATTCTCCTTTATTTGGTTTTACACTATATTTACCAATTTTTATAGTTTCTTTATCATTTTAATATTATAAATGCGAAAGTCAGTTTGTTTGTTGGTTTGTCCTTCAATCACGCTTCAACGGCGCAACGGATCGACGTGATTTTTGGTATGGGTATAGTTGAATACCTGGCGAGTGACATAGGCTACTTTTTATCCCGGAAAATTAAGTAGTTCCCGCGGGAATAACAAAAAACTTAAACCACGCGGACGAAGTCGCGGGCATCAGCTAGTTTTCCATATTTTAGCTATAAAGTAATTATTATATTACTAGCTGATGCCCGCGACTTCGTACGCGTGGATCGAGGTTTTGTTGTTCCAGCGGGAACTCTTGAATTTTCCGGGATAAAAAGTAGCCTATGTGTTAGTCTAGACTATAATCTATCTCGGTGCTAAATTTCATCCAGATCCGTTCAGCCGTTCTGGCGTGATTGAGTAACAAACATCCATTTGAGGTTTTTTGGTTCCCGCGGGAACTCCTTAATTTTCCGGGATAAAAAGTAGCCTATGTGCTATTCCAGACTATATTCTATCTCTGTGCCAAATTTCAGCCAGATCCGTTCAGCCGTTGGCGCGTGATTGAGTAACAAACATCCATACATCCATCCATCCAAACTTTCGCATTTATAATATTTATATTTGATTGATTTTACTGTTTTTTTTTGTCTCAGGTACAAATGCTAGGTACTGAAATGCATGTTATAAAACGCTAAAGTGTATCTGTCTGTTTTAAACCGATTTTGATGAAAGAGTGATTAAGAGTGGTTGCATTCCGTTAAATTAAATAGGATACATACTACTTATCCTGGAAAACTAAAAAGTTCCCACAGGTGTTTAAAATACCTTAACCACGTGGACGAAGTCGTGGGCGTCATCTAATATTATAGGATATTTTTTGTAATTTTTAGCAATCATCAAAAACGCAATGGAAAATTGCGGCCAAGTATTCGGTATGGCTCAAACTCTGCCTATAGCGATGTACAGAGGCTCCAACTGGGGAGAGATGGAGGAATACCTTCCTAAGCTATTAGTATAAGGCTTTTATAAAAAATTGTTACAGTTACTGCACAACATTAAATTGTAAGCAATTTTAAATCTTATTGTCCTAAATTTCCTAGCTAATTAAAAAAAAAATTGAATAAATGCAAATAATACTTTTATTTAATTTATATTTCATTTTATGAGAAAAATATCACACATACTTAAACGTATGAAAATTTTTTACAAAATTCATAAGTAAAATGTATGCCACAACAATACGATGTCATATTATACAAAATCTGACAAAAAAGTTTCGCTTCGACTTTATTTTTTAACAGGGGGCATACTACCATATCTTAAATCCGTATTGTTTTAATATGGTTGATGTTCGTGGTTTAGAATTATAATCCTTATTTTAGGAACTTCAAGGTTCGTGACATTTTAAACTGTCATTTTAAAATAATAGTGCTTTAAGAAATGATAGTAACCCCCAAGTTCAAGGTCAGCAGAACCAAAAAAGTGAAATATGTGACTGACTTTACAATTGTAAGCCTTACCTTATTAATTTAATGTAAAAGTATAAATTGAAATTACAAATTTATTTACTCGCAATCGTGGTTGAGCTGATAAATTCAAGGATACTCAAAGGATTTTTTTTTAAATATTCTTAGTCTAACTTGATTTTCAATTTTACAAAATAATTAATTAAATAAGTAATTTAAATATTTTTGTCCGAGATCAAAAAACGTCGTTTCAAATTGATTTTTTCTTAGGAGTGCATCCACATTATGACAATAATAAAGTTGATTATAAATATTTAGGAACACAATAGTGCTAAGTTTACTACAAAAACTTAAATTAATCTATAATACAACCTTCTTGAAAACTACAGTCTACAAAACGAAATAAACACTGAGTGCACAACTTCATTTTGAAAATAGGAAGTGTGATTAAATTATACAATAAATAAGTAATAGATAAACCACTTTAGGCCAAAATATACAATTTTATTTTTGGTACAGGATAAATGATATTTCACTAACATTAATTCATAGGAACAACTTATGTTTAAAAACTAAGCTTCAAAGAAACTTTAGTAGTGTAGTGCCTATACAATACAATGTAGGACTGGTCTTAGATCTGCAATCTGCAATTTTCTACAGTTAAAAAAAATAAGAAAAAAAATGCAGTTACTTAATCCGACTACTAATATTCGGTGGAAATTACCCAATTTTTATTCTATTACGCTTTTAAAACACTAGATTGTACTTACGTTTCCGATTTTGACTGAAAATAATGGGTGAAATTGGTACATCTGGTAAATTTTGGAATGGAAAAGGTATTGAAAAAGGTGACTTTTAGAAAACTGCTTGCAAAGTATGACTCAAATTAGTAAATTCTGTCATAGAACGGGGACCAAAAGGTTTTATCCTAGTCCCGCTTTTAAATTAGATGAGTTACTTGTAGCATTTAAAAACTAAAATACGCCAGCTGTGACTGACTTAATGAGGGCTACCGTTTTTATGCTCACTAGTTGGCGCCACTTGTGAGTAAGGTCTTTAAGTAAGGCTGTAAATTCGGTAAACAAGCATATTTCTGGAAAAAAAAACCCTTTTGTAAATAGTAAACCTACAGGAACCTGGGAAATAGTAACCTATGAATTAGCTGTTCTTTCAGTCCGCTTATTGTGGCGCCTCTTTTTCTTAGCTCCGCTTTCAAAGTACGAACACTGGCATTTATCGACACGTATCTTACATCTTCCATAGTTAATAGGTTATTGCCAAATATTCACAACATTATCTAAATAATTCGACTTACGATAAAAACCCAGTGTTAATTGACATTTCGGAGACCTCACTCTACACTAGCGCCCCTAGCGGCGAATTTAAACGCGGTAGCCCTCATTAACTTATATAATATACTGACGGTTTTGCCTTATATTTAGCTGGTTAAACCGAGTAGTCTAGTTTCATAATAATTTCATATGAATGGCAAGTAGAATATTTCATATTGTATGCCTAATGAAAACCATGATTTCCACCACCACCACCACTACAGCCCATTAACATCCCACAGCTGGGCACAGATCTCCACTCTCGTAGGAGAGCGGGAATTAGAGCTTAGACCCACCACGCTGCTCCAATGCGGGTTGGCGGGCTTTAACGATTATTATCATGTTAGTGATAATAACCGGGACCGACGGCTTAACGTGCTCTCCGAGGCACGGGGATGAAACACCTCCAACTTCCTAACTCCAGGCTAGTACTGAGAATTTCTAGTCAGAAAAACTCAATACTTAATTATGGCCCAACCCGGGACTCGAACCCAGGACCTCGTCGGCCGCAGGCGAACCTGCTAGTCCGTCAAACTTATTTGGCCCGGTGGCCAAAATCCATACTAATATTATAAATGCGAAAGTGTGTCTGTCTGTCTGTCCGTCTGTCTGCTACGCTTTCACGGCCCATCTGTTCAACAAAATTTTGACGAAATTTGATTTAGGGATGGTATGTATACCGGGGAAGGACATGGCCTACTTTTTATCCCGGAAAATTAAAGAGTTCCCGCGGGAATCAAAATCCCTAATCCACGCGGGCGAAGTCGTGGGCATCATCTAGTTGTATCTAATTTTTATTATTGATATTATCTACTGGCGACGCTGTCTCCGGGTCAGATAATAAGTTTGTGGGACTATACTGTGAAATATCACATAATACCTGAAATGTGACTATAATTTTCTGTGACAATATTTTTGCTTATTTATATTATTTTATTTATTTTCTATTTGATATTTCCTGACTAAGCAATCTCACTCAAAGTTACCTGTAAATAAGATTCTACCTCTCATCTGTCTAAAAACTAACATTTAAGTAAAATGGACCTTAGTGCCTTGTATTATAGCTTAAATTCGTCCATACATCTTGTAAAATTAACATCAGTGGTAATGTATTTTAGACTTTAAAATCAAAGGCATTAGGTCCATTTTACCTTGACGTTATTGTATTTGTTATGCAGAATGAGATGTAAAACCTCATACTAAATTTACTATAAGTAAAAATCATAGTTGTATTATACCCTGACACCTATCAGAGTGAACAGGCGTGTTGGTTTCACACTAATGCCCTCAAAGTGTACAGAGTTCAAGCCGTCTTTTTCGCTGTTCCTTTTAGATGTGTTTTCATTCATAATGTCGTACCGGGCAGAGTTCTTGGCTTCCTGCTTGTGGAGGAGCATCTTATAGCGTGACATGTAGTAGGGAAATCTGTAAAAAAAAAAAACAAAAATTATAAAAAAAGTTTGAAATTTCGGACATGACATCTTTCTTGCACAAACCTTTTGACGGCCTCCATGGCGCAGTGTTAAGCGCTGTTAACGTGGGAGGTCCCTGGTTCGATCCCTGGCAGTCAATTTTATAATTTCTGAAATTAAATCTTTTGAAATGTCAAGTGAATCTACCAGAGTGGTTCAGAAATCCATTACTGAGAAGAACCAGTAAGAAACACAGTGGTTGCTATTTTGAAAAAAAAACATATTCTTTATAATTAAAATTACAAATGCGAAAGTGTAACCGCATTTATCTGCTAAGCTTTCACGGCCCATTTATTCAACGGATTTTGATGAAATTTGGTACAGAGACAGATTGCATATCGGGGAAAAACATATTTATACCGAAAAAAAACCGGCCAAGTGCGAGTCGGACTCGCGCACCGAGGGTTCCGTACAAGCCTGTAGGTATATAAGTAAAAGTTATAGTATTTTTATTCCACTTATCTATTTTAATTTCAATTTAATACCTCTACGCGTTCATGCGGAAAGGGGTAGTAAGTTTAAAATTATTAAAATTATTTTTATTATAATATGATGTAACTAAAAATTTATGTTTTTCGCAATTCTTCCTATATCTGTGGTATAAGACGTTGCTTCGTACCAAGTTTCAAGATTCTGAGGTCACGGGAAGTACCCTGTAGGTTTTGATTCCCTTGCGAGTGTCGAAAATTTGCATAAAAATATTTTTATTATATGATGTTATTAAAATTTATGTTTTTAGCAATTCTTCCTATATCTGTGCTATAAGTCGTTGCTTCGTACCAAGTTTCAAGATTCTGAGTTCACGGGAACTACCCAGTAGGTTTTGATTCCCTTGCGAGTGCAAGAAAATTCGAAAATTTACAGCATAAACGGCTGTATCTTTTGATTGTGTTGGCTTTGAAGTTTTAATTTTTTCACAGCTCCAAGGGACAGTAGACCTGAGTATTTGATATGAATTTCAGCTTGATACCTCCATGCGTTCCTGAGAAAAAGGGTCTTGACACACAGACGGACGGACAACGAAGTGATCCTATAAGGGTTCCGTTTTTTCCTTTTGAGGTACGGAACCCTAAAAATCAAGGAGTTTCCGTGGATTTAAAAAAATTTAATCCACACAGACAAAGTTGTGGGCATAGTCTCCTAAAATCATAATTACCTCCAAATATTTAATTCATTTTCCATTATCCTGGCAGCAAAATCATCATCTTCACCGCCCCAGCCTTGAAACCGATTCGAAAAACCGTTCAACTTTTTATACTGATCAGAAGTTATAGCCAATACCCCTCCTACTAAAGTCTTGTAGATCAGGACAAACCTAAACTTGTCTATGCTAGCGCTCATATGCCTGGGCTGGTGCAGACATGCGTATAAGTTGCTTTCGTCGAGCGGTAACAAGTCTACGTCGTGAAGGATAAGGCAGTGGAAGTTTTCTGCGATTGCTTGCTTCGCTCCGATATTGTATAGCAGCCCTTTGTTCCATGGTTTATTGTCTTGCTGTTCGATGACGTAAATTCTGGAAAAGTATATACTCAAACTCAACTTATTTAAAACATGTATGACAAACAGGTGTCTCTTATGTTACGTCATGTTTTGACTCTACCACAGGTTCGGAAGCAGATATATCAAATCAAATAAAAAATCAAATGTTTTTTTATTCAAATAAACTTTTAAAAGTAATTTTGAATCATCAAGTACGTAACTTCGTACGTACGTACGTGACATCAACTATCATACTAATATTATAAATGCGAAAGTGTGTTTGTTTGTTAGTTTGTCCTTCAATCACGGCGCAACGATCGACGTGATTTTTGGCATGGGTATAGTTGAAGACTTGGCAGGAATAAAAAAAACTTGAACCACGCGGATAAAGCCGCGGGCATCAGCTAGTGTAACATACAAGGAGCTCCAACTTTGAAAATGAGTATCTATTAGGTATTTCATGTTCATGGCATGGGGGCTGCCGGGCGGTTGGTCCATAATTTAACCTTTTGTTTTCCACTCAACAGCAGAGTGTTATTAAAGTAATATTTTACAGTAATAAACTCTCTCTCTGCAATTATTATTCCTTACGATTGCGATGATTCCTTATTGCTGAGGGTCGTTACCCATTTCCATTAATCACATAATGGCAGGGGTTATCTTAGGATAATAATTAAGTGGGATACTAGGTCCTTCCGCATACAAGTCAACTTTAAGAGTACTATTTCAACTAACCGGGACCTACAGCTAGCATGCTCTCTGAGGTATGGAGTAAACAAAAAGGCCATATTCGGTTAACGACTTGGGTCACGTTGCTTAACAATTGCAATCGATTGATATGCATTGGCCACAACTAGGCCACTCGTCTCTCATTAATAAACTGACTATGGTAAACTTTGATTTTAAAGAAAGATAACCAATAGACTGAGGAAATAAACAGTTTAAAACATGAAACATCAAAAAAGTTATAAAAATATAGCACTTACTTGTAATGTATATTCTGTTTCCTCAAAAAATTGTGCATGTATGGAATAAAAATATCCAATTGGCTCTGCCTTTTTCGATACGTCACTAGTATGGCAACACTTATACTAGGATTGCAATCCTCAGGAGCATAACTGCCATTCATTATACCCTTAGGTATAAAATCATCAGACTTCTTTGTAGCCTCCCAAGTATGCAGTGACTTTGTACTTTGAAGTATTCGCTCATATTTACATTCAGGTTTTGATTTTTGTATCACTAATTTTGGGTTTACATGTTTAAACAAATATTTGGCCAAGTTCTCCTCTGCCAAATGATCATATTTGTAATATCCATATGCAGCAAAGAATTGTATTATTGCAATGAGAAGTAGAGTGATCCAGGCATATTTGGTTAGCTTTAATAGTAAAAGCCTCTGTATTGGTAACCATTTAGGCATTTGGATATATTATTTGTTTGTAATATTTAATCAGGTTGCTTCACATAATATTATTGTAAAATCTGAAATGAAAAAAATATTATAAGAACTTCATCAATACATTGTACTTTATTTATTAATAACTGGATGATGCCTGCGAGTTTGTCCACGTGGATTAAGTTTTTTAATTCTTAGGAAACTTCTTAATTTTCTGGGATAAAAATTGTAGTCTACATCCTTCCCCGGGATGTAACCTACTTCCATACCAAATTTAATCAAAATTGGTTAAAAAGATGGGCTGTTAAAGCGTAGCAGACACAGTTTTGCATTTATAATATTATTACTTAGTATGGTTTTTTTCTTGTATTAATACTACTTTTGTTAGAATTGACTGCACTTATCAGGGGTTATTGTGATCTTCACCCTAACACATCACAACTTTTAAATAAAAATAAATAAAAGTTAGAAACATGTCCTTCTGAACTGAGAACATTGTTTCTAAAGACAACACAGACTGTCTATCTTTTATCAAATAAATTAGCATACAAAGTACCAATTATTTCCAATTGAAATTATAAGAACAATGATCATCACAGTTCCAAGAGTAGTAAGGTTAACAATATGATTCAGGTATGCATTCAAATTTTAATTATATTAAACATATTAAACATTTTAACTACTGATGCCTGCAACTTCGTCTGCGTGGATTGAGGTGTTTGGTATAAATTTGGTATTTCCGGGTTAATGAGTAGTCTATATTTTAATGCAGGGTACTTATAATCTATCTCCATTCTAAATTATACAAACACACATACAAACTTTTGCCTTTATAATGAATACAGAATGCTAAGCCAAAGGCCATGATGGCTTCTAATTTATTAAAAAGTAGATGATTTGTCAAGTTTTTAAAAATCCCATGGGAGCAATAGAAGGATGGAGGACTATAATTCAATATAAATTTTCTGAAAAGAATCGGGCCATCCAGCTAGTCGGTTTTGTACAAGAAATAGAGACTAGAAGAAAACTAAATAAATATTTGCTATAACAACTTGTTTTTTTTTTAATTATGATTAGCAAACTAGTTGTCATCTGATTTGAAGTGATAATCACCTCCCAAGACCTTTCGCAGTAGATACCAGAAGAAATGAAGACCTGTGTTGTCAGGAATATGAGTAACTATTTAATAGCGCTAATAAGGGTTTTGTGGGCTAGCTTTCTGCTTTGCATATTGATTTGTTATTTAGTATTTTTTGGTTAGGGGTTGGCTATAGACATCCGGTACTCGCTTTCAGGGGTGGGGAGGGGTGGGGAGGGTGGGGAGGGAATAGAGGGTGCCCCCCCTCTTTGTTCCCCCCACCGGAAAGGCATAGTTTTTTTTTTATGAATTTTTAAAAATCTCATTTTGAGGTTATGTTTTCATACATTTACACCACAAAAATTAAGCTGCTCTATCAATTTTGGTCTAGTGATAATGTCAAAATCAAAATAACGAGTGAAACGGAACGCAAATCGTGTTGGCAGTGTTGAAATAAAACAATTATTTCAATAATTGTTTTATTTACATCATAACAGTCATAGAACCAAGTCCCCACATATCTTGAGTCATCATACGCGACTAAAACCTAAAGGTAGGTTAGGTTAGGTTAGAACATAAATATAACTGGTGGTGGTGGTGGCACTTAGGTTCTATTAGTTTGAAATGAAAAATTAAATTGTAGGGGTTCTAAGCACCCTCTAACCACTAGACTATGGAAAACCTAAAGGTAGGTTAGGTTAAGTTAGAACATAAATATAACGGCACTTAGGTTCTATTAATTGGAAGTTAAATTAGGTTGGGTTAGAACATAAATATTTTTATACACTTAGGTTCTTTGTAAATGTATGAAAATATAACCTCAAAATGAGATTTTTAAAAATTCATTAAAAAAAAATATGCATTTCCGGTGGGGGGAAAAAAGATGGGGGGCACCCTCCCCCCCTCCCCACCCATCCAACCCCTCCCCACCCCTGCACGCGTTGTAAATGTATGAAAACATAACCTCAAAATGAGATTTTTTAAAATTCATAAAAAAAAACTATGCATTTCCGGTGGGGGGAACAAAGAGGGGGGGTACCCTCTCCCCCCTCCCCCACCCTCCCCTCCCCTGAAAGCGAGTACCGGATGTCTATATAATACCCTTGGTTATGTATGGGAGATAAAAAATAACAAAAAAGGGCAGGCCCGAGCCGAGGCAGAGGAGAGAACAGAACAGGTGGAAGCTGGCTCCCTAATTTTCAGGTAGGGAGGTACGTAGCTTGAAGAACCTAATAATAACACTGTAGGTTGGTATCTAACAGTAAAACAGCCGTGAACATGTGAGTTTATTAGTAGAGATTAACTTACCTCAATAAATCAATGTAGTGTTGTATTCAAATAAGCTTACTAGCACCCCTAAGCACTCCAAACTCCAAAGTTCCAAACAATTTTTATGGACCAGATTAAATGACATGAATACACTGGTGCATTATTAGTTAGTGTGTAAGCCCAGCACAAAGCTTGCCTTGCCAGTGAAAATGAAACTATCAGAACATCTTTTTAAAATTATTGATAGCAGTTCAATATTAAGGTGGTTAACATCTTTTTTTTGATTGATTGAAATGATTGACATTGACTCAGACCGTTGACAATTAACTTGTCTCTGGTTGACAAGACCTGCAGGGCGACCGCGTATCTTTTGCATCAATCATTGATACATCGCAATCACCTCCGATTGGCTAAATTTATGGTATTCTTGCTGCGTCAATGGATTTCGTCCATTAGTGGAAGAGTGCTATCCAATCAGAGGTGATTGCGATGTATCAATGATTTATGCAAAGAGATACGCGGTCGCCCTGCTGTGTGTCTAAAGCGCCTTATACACGGTCCATCTTGCTGTACGTTAGCTTAAGGCCGCGGTGCTGGATGTAGCATACAGACTATCGTGCGCGCATGAAGCGTGAGCAGAATAAATCGAACGAATTGAGAGGACGTGTTTTAATTTATTTAAAATGCCACCTGTTTTATCAAAACGCCAAAAAATTTGAGTTCTTCTGGTCTTGTCAGCAGCGTGTACTCAAATAAATGTTAAAAAAAAACAAATACTTAAATAAATATAAAATAAAATCTTGAAAGTTGTAACGTTGTAAAAGCCGTTACATGTTTTAACGCATTGACTAAGACACATTATAATATTATGATAGCTAGGTAAATATATGTAGGCATAGACGCGTAATTCAGCGGGCAACTCGCGTCGCTGGACCGGTTCGTTTTGCGTGGCTGTCGCTTCAGGCTGGGAGGGCGCCTCCGCCGCGCGCGCCGGCCGTAGATTCGATTACTAGTTACTACGCGAGCCGAACTCAGTCAAAAATCTCATACGGAAGTGTCCATACGCTGGCTGGTCTGCCTAATTTTACTAACGACACTACATCGTGATATATTTTACTATCTTGTACACGGTATTCGTCTGAAGACCTCAGATAACATAATAAACCCCGTTTTACGGGGTTCCTCCTTCCTCCTTCGGGTTTCTCGTCGGTCTGCGCCTCGACCTCGCTTGGAGCTACGTGACTCGCCACTCCTGCGAGTTCCGTTCCGGTTGTGGCACTCTTCCACACCTGAGCTCTCTGGCCGCGCCACTTCTGCGGGTCAGAGTCTTCAAGCGCAGACGACCGAATTCCGCGGGCACAAACCCCGCGCCGCACACTACCTGGTGGAAGACCTCGCCGCGTGTCCCCCTACCAGCTGGACGACACTCCGCGGCATTGCAGGACAGTATTCGCCAACTACAGGCTGGGAAGTAAAATTATTGACGGGCCTCTCGTCCCACGACCTACTTGTTCTAACTACCTAAATAAACTCTTGTGTTGACTTGCTGAGTTTTACTTCACTCCTAACCAGCAACGTCACAAAGTGTTTCACGATCCATTTTGACATGCAGTCACCTTGCGAAACAAGCTCTAAATGTTAAATCTGCTGTACAGCAAGTCTATACACGATCAAGCACGCACGGCGCAGGACCGCTCTGACGTACATCCGCCATATTCACTGTCTATCTGCACGACGTTCGCGGTGGTGGGGGCGCTCGCTGGATGCAAAATTGGTCGTGCAAATCCAGCAAACAATTAATAATAATCATCGACGTACGGCAAGCCTATTCACAGTCGTTTTGAATCGTGCATCGTGCATGACCTTGGCGGGACGTACAGCAAGATGGATCGTGTATAAAGCGCTTAAGGTAACCTGACAGATTGTTTTTTTTTTAAGTTCAAGTTGTAGGCTTTCGCTTCCCTGGAATTCGGTATCTCATACTGCTAATTTTTTTTGTAAGTTGCTAGAAGTGGTATTTGAATTTCCCTAAAAGTATTTCCCCAAATCAAAAATAATGTTTTACAACCATGCAGCAAGGTGACCGCGTATCTTTTGCATCAATCATTGATACATCGCAATCACCTCCGATTGGCTGAATTTATGGTATTCTTGCTGCGTCAATGGATTTCGTCCAATAGTGGAAGAGTGTTTTAATTTGTGTGTGAATTAATTTTTATTTAGAACTGCCCCTTTCATTGATCACAAAAGTGTGTTGAAAATTTACTGAAACTACTCCTTACAAAAATCCAAGGTACTTATTTACCTATTTACATATTATTAAAAATCTATATATATATATATATATATATATATATATATATATAAAAATGAATCCCTATTTCCCTTGGTCACGGCATCACGCGTGAACAGCTGGACCAATTACGCTAATTCTTTTTTTGTTGTGTTTGTTTGGACCTGGAGAGTGACATAGGCTATTTTTTATCCCGGAAAATTAAGGAGTTCCCGCGGGAATAACAAAAAACTTCGTGGACGAAGTCGCGGGCATCAGCTAGTGTAAAATAATATTAGCATGTAGCTGTACCTACTCTGTTATTTTCTCATCCTTTTAAAACAAGTAAAATAGGTATGAGTATCATCCTTTTCATTGTTAGTAAATAGCTGTACCTATAAAAATAAATTGCATCTGCACTTTATTGATAAAATAGATGACCCTATCAGACATTCAGTTAGTAGCATTATTGCATTAGTTCAATGCAATAATATTATTATTATGTAGGCCACATCCTGACGATATAATCAAAACTAGAACAAACTAACAAAGCATACATTTTTATTTTACTTTGCAATGTACCTATTCTATCACAAGGATGTTATAATATGGTCTTATAATCCTAGATCTGTAATCTGTCGTTACGTAATAACACTACTTGTCTAAAGTTATATTTTTTTTATGATCATTTGCAAGAAAACAATATACCTAGGTATTAAGTAAATAATTGTTGATTACAAAGAACTCATTGAACTAGTACAGTTAATATACTGATTATTATGTTTAGCACAGGTCACTAGACTCTATTGTGGTACCTATGTAATAAATTAGATAGATAGATAGATAGGTAGATAAATTCTTTATTGCCACACATAACAAAGAAATAACTTAAAAATAAATAAAAACAGAAAATAACACGTGCGCAAGGGCGGTCTTATCACTAAAAGTGATCTCCTCCAGATAACCCATTTCTAAAGGAAAGGAGTTTCATTATTTTATTTTTTATTTCATTATGTTATCATTTTCTTTGAAAAGGAGCGGGAAAGAACAAACAATACATACATACATACATAAATGCATACTAATAATACATAAATAACTAAACATAAATATATATATACTAGTAGGGCGCGTGGGTGCGTGGCCCGCTAGAGCGGACCACGTAGTGGACCGTGCAGACCACTGTCTACTTACTTGCTCTCCTTCTATCCTAGTGTTTACTGCCTACGTGTTCTGAAGTAAACAACACACTGCTATGCTAGCGAGCACAGTGGAAGCGCCAGGGTGCCAAGCGTCCGACGTAAAAAAAAAACTCTTAAGAAAACATAAAACAGAGACCCCCCCTAAGAATCTAAAAGGGCCTTTTAATGTAAAATAACTTTCCAGACATGCATACAATCAATATTATACCGCTGACGATCGGGTGCCTTTGGGTGCCATTGAACTTCGCCATCTTGGCTTTCCTAAAGGCAAACCGACAATTCTTCCATACAAAACAAATCTTGTAAAAAAAACCATATTATTAAAGTCATGCATATTTCCTACTTCCACTATTCCATCTAGTATACTTTCTGAAATAGACACCTATGAAATTTTGGCCGTACTCCTCACCCATCTTTCAAACCCTCGATCATCATCGCTCACCATAAGTACTTATAGAGAGTTCTTCTTTAAGAACAAATTTTGAAAAGGAAGCGCAAAGTCTTGCATAGTTCAACACTAAATTGTAGCCTCTTCAATATTCGCCATACATTTTCTATGGAAAAATAAATTCCGACATCTTGAATTTTTTCCTGTTCATCAAGTAGACCTTCATGTCCTGATCATCTTTTGCCAAGAAACCACTCTTCCATCTTCTATACTCTCCGAGATAGACACCGACGTGTATGGCGGCCATCTTAAATCCGCCATTTTGAAATTTTTTTCAGCTCACTGTCAATTGGATAAAGTTTCGAATGACATTTGGTCGAGCACCTATCTTCAATACCCTGGCTGTGCTCTTCATCCGTCTTCGAAATCCTTATTAAATTATTATTATACTAAAAATGTAGTAAACAATTATCCATACCCCTAACACTTTTATTTCAGAGCTCCCTCAGATCAGGCATCTTACCTAAGATTTGGAAGCGATCCATTATTGTCCCTATTCATAAAAGCGGTGATAAACACAATATAAGGAATTATCGTGGGATCTCGAAATTGTCAGTCATCCCAAAATTGTTTGAAAAAATTGTGCATGATGCGTTATTCCCGGCAGTGCGACCTTTATTGACACCGTCTCAACATGGCTTTATTAATATGCGCTCCACGGAGACAAATCTTTGCGAAATGCTGGATACGATTTTAGATGCTATGGAAAATGGACTTCGCGTTGATGCCGTGTATACAGATTACTCTAAGGCGTTTGATAAAATTTCCCGTAACTTATTAATTGCTAAAATGAAAGCGTATTCACGGCGACCTCTTGAGATGGCTCACGTCGTATCTGCGTGAGAGAACCCAAGTGGTAACTGTCAAGGTTATACTACAACATTTCTACCAATAACTTCTGGCGTGCCACAGGGCTCCCACCTCGGCCCATTACTCTTTAATATAAGTAATTAAAACGGAAACAGATTGTTATGGCTTGCAGGAAGATTTAGACCGCATTACTGAATATTGCTCAAACAACGGTTTACACCTGAACGTTGACAAATGTTACACTGTCTCCTTTACAAGAAAGAGGACAGTGTCAACTCATAATTACTATTTATCGGGAAAAATACTCAGTAGAGTCGACGAGGTGAGAGACCTTGACGTGTTGTTGGATAAACAATTATATTTTGACTCACACATTAATAAAATTAAAAACAAAGCCTATAAGATGCTTGGGTTTGTCCTTCGCCAAACAACTGATTTTAAAAACCCAAAATCCCTTATTTTACTTTACAACTCCCTGGTAAGATCCCAGTTGGAACACGCTTCCACCGCTTGGAACCCACAGTATGCCTGTCACGTAGATATGATTGAGAGCATCCAGCGCAAATTTCTCAAATGCATTAACAAAAGATTTGGTTCCTCGGTTAACAGTTTAACTTCTTTGGAATTAAGACGAGAACATAAGGATCAAACCTTCTTATACAAATTGGTAAATGGAATGATAGATTCTCCTTACTTATTAAATAAGATTAAATATAGGGTACCTAAACTCTTACAGAGGAGTTGTCGGCAGCCGTACACATTTCATCTTTCACACGTAAACCGTAATTACTGCAGAAACAAATTTCTCCACAGGTCTTGCGACAGGTATAACAATAAATATCAACATATTGACATATTCTTTTATAAGTACGGGAGGTTTGCATCTGAAATCAGGAAATGTGTCTGATTCGTTTCGTGACTGCGGCTGCAAGCCTTACCTGCCTATAACTATTGTAACTATTGTATTCGGGCCAAAGTTAAATACTCATAATTATATCTACCCGATCGTCCCATGTAGGAATTAGTATTTATAATTTTTTTGTGAAAACTTCACTGGCTTAATGAAATTTCTAGATTAAGTTTAAAACTATGTAATATGTTTAGCTGTTTGTTATCTAAATAAATAAAATAAAAATAAAAAAAATATTCTATAGCATATTAGAAAGGTAATATTCCTTTACACGACTCTTAAAGATATTTAAAGAATTTGACTGCTTAATGTCGCTGGGCAATTCATTCTAAAGCAGTAAAGCCTTAACTGTGAATGAATTTCCATAAGCCCCTGTATGACTAGGAGGGACCTTTAACTTATTGTCGTTTTTCGACCGCAAACAAAAAGGTAAGTAGGTAACTACATCATAGCTGCCAAGAAAGGTGAATCGCTCTTTTTGATAAGGTGGCGTCTGAGGATAATATAAATTATAAATAGAGAAAGAGCGTGTAAATTTCTACGACATCGGCTTGGCAGCCATTTCAACTGAGCACGAAATTCGGACACATGATCATATTTCCGTAAAACGTATGTACATAAATTTTGCAATCTATCAAGCTCATTGAGCATGGTCTCTGATAAATCCAGATAACAAACATCAGCGTATTTTAAAATAGGTAACAGCAAAGTATTAGCCAAAAGGATTTTAGTTTTTACAGGTAAAAAATTCTTCCACCGTCCTAAGCACCCAACAGCAGCAAAAATCTTACGACTCAACTCCGATATTTGAGGAACCCATGACCTAGTATTATCAAGGATGAGACCACGATCTTTGACTGCACTACTCAGGAGAATAACTGTACCATCCAAGAGAACAGGTGGCATGGAATAATTTTAATGCAGATTAGTGGCACAGGTGCATACATTATTGAATAGCTTTGTTGTACCTGCCTGTTTTACTTAGCGGAATTATAATATCCTGATTTCTGAATACATATGTAATATTTGCTTACTATCTATATATATAAATGAATCCCAATTTCCCTTGGTCACGGCATCACGCGTGAACGGCTGGACCAATTTCGCTAATTCTTTTTTTGTTGTTTAAGTGAGGATCTGGAGAGTGACATAGGCTACTTTTTATTCCGGAAAATTAAAGAGTTCCGGCGGGAATAACAAAAAACTTAAACCACGCGGACGAAGTCGCGGGCATCAGCTAGTTACAAATAAAATAAATTGATTGCAGTTTATAATAATTAGAACGAGGTCAAAATATTGCGACGAAACAGGGAGAGCTAGTTTTATTTATATTGAAATAATGATAAAATCAATTAACAACATGCTATAAAAGCTTTGATAGGTACCTAAGTTTCATCGTTGTAGTATTCAGTATTAATAATAAATTACGGGCTATGTTTGTGTAATTTGTACAATATATTTTGATATTTTATTTTCCCTCAATATATATATTTGGTATATATGTCACCGTAAGATTGTAATCTAACGCTTTTTATCTCGTTAGATTGTAAACTGTCGACAGACTGTTCAATGTTCTGAGTGCCAATTTTTGAAATATTCATTGTATTCACGTTTTCTTGTCTCTTTCTTGTAGGTTAGGTTAAGGTTCGACACAAATAATTAAGTAGTGCCCTACCGAAAAATAATGCGTTAAATTGTAATCTTTCGACAGTTTGCAATTTCGCTTGATAGATTAAGATCTAACGGTTTTCACAATCTTACGGTGACATAATATACAATGGCTTTGATTTTTGAATCACGCGCCATCGCCGGTCGTCGCCCATCACTCGGACAAGCCTTGTCAAAGTCGCGTAAATAAACACAAACATTGTATTACTATTAATTTAATATTATTTCGACCTCTGATTTCGACAGGCATGTAAGAAACACGCGTCTTGTAAAATATAATTCGGTATAGAAATCATTAATTTATAACTTAATAAAATGTCCGAAAAGAAAATCTGGATACAAACAGAATTAACCTGTAAGCCGCTAGATACATTGGAGGAAGTTGCATCTTTTCTTCAAGATCCGCCAATCTGGAGGTCTTTGTGTAAAGAATTAAAGCCCCATAGCCAAAACGTAGTCAAGAATTGTGATATAAATAAGTTTTTCGGCGAGAATATACTGGAAACGCCGCAAACCTTCTGCCATTATGAGTCCGAATCGGAAGACGTCGAGCACCATGATCGGAAAAAGTTTCCAAAAACACTAGTTTGCCACGACATGGCCAACGGATACCATGACGATTGGTGAGTTTAAATTTTATTTTATTATTAGAAACAATACAAAAAATGATTGTTGTATGTATTTACATTTGACTTCTTTTTTTTTATAGAGTAATCTCCCTGGATTCCAGTTTATTCATTTCATACATTTAATGTTGCCAGCTTATAGTAGATTTCCCCATTTTGTGTCAGTTTTTTTTAATGTTTTTTGAACAAAATGCAATTTTCGTATTTTCGAATTCACGTCGTTGTGAGGCGTGATTCGTGAATGCGTAAGTTTGGATCCGTACTGGGGGGTACGGGTTTGTGTCGCTTTCCAGTTACGTCGACGGCACGGGCAACTACGATGCGTACACGTTTTACAACTGGGGCGCCATCGACATCTTCTGTTACTTCAGTCATCACTTCATCACTATACCACCGCTGGGTTGGATCAACGTGGGTCACGAGCATGGGGTCAAAGTTATTGGTAAATACTCTGCATGCTTCACTGATATACCTATTATGACCTAGCACCCAATATGAAAGCCGTGTGGTGTCGTTGGACACCCCGTTACCCCCCTGCCACACACTGCCCGAGAGGTATGGCGAGTAGCGTGGGAAGTAGGCAGAGACGTCGTGTGGCAGCGATACTCGCCATACCCACGCTACGCGCTACGTCCTCGCGCATCGCTCCCTGTTTTGTCGGTTTTTTGGGCGCGAGTCAAAGGACTGGCAATATCGCGAGAGTGAGCGAGACAGTGCGGAGCGTCGCGATTAATCGCGCGAGTAGAGCAGTGTGTGGCCACAGAGGGCAACTACGCGGCAGAGCGAGGACGTATTACGCGGCAGCGCGAGGAGCATAGTGTGGCGGAGGCATAAGATCATAAGTAAGTGTGCGTGCGTAAATTTTATTACAATTCCTTCACTAATTAATCGAAAGGAACTTCGTTCCATGCGGATGTCCATCGGGACACCTGGATGTAACGAATAACTAGCCTATGTAACTATTGAAAACATAATTCTTTAAAATTATTTCGCCTTTTTATTTTCAACAACTTTAAGTCAACAACACAAGTAGTCATAGTAACCAAAATTGAAAACATAATTCTTTAAAATTATTTCGCCTTTTTATTTTCAACAACTTGAAGTCAACAACACAAGTAGTCATAGCAACCAAAATCATCTTTTCATAAAAAGTGTCGTTACAACTTTTGGTCTTAATTTTTTCCGTCTAGCCCCCTTTCGTAACGCGCGATAAGGAACTTCTTTCCAAAAAACGGTTGCACTGAATTTGTGACGTTCATTTTATGACGCTAATGTCATCGCTTGCTTAAATACGATCAATCGAATTAAAACTTAGGGTAAGGGTACAACTATTCAACTGTTCGCGCTGTGTGTCATCAGGTACAGTGATAACAGAATGGGCGGAGGGTATAAAGCTGTGGGACAGGATTCTGTCGTCGGAGACGGAGAGCGAAAATTTCGCGAGCGCACTCGTGGCCATTGCCAGCACTCTGAAGCTCGACGGATGGCTGCTGAACGTGGAGAATAAGGTTATCCCACTTCTGATAGTTCCTTGAATCTGATCCTAGCATAGATCTTTTGTAGGATAATAATAAAAAAAATGTCCTCCCGACCGAACTTCACGGCGGTTAATCTCCACAGAGCCATCAGCGCGGGCGATTTTATAGTGCACAAGTGTGGTGTTTGCGCACAAACTTGTGCACCTGCACTCTCTGTTCCTTTACTCTCATAAGGCTATGAGAGTAAAAGAACAGAGCCTCCGCTCGTGGCTGATTTACGTTCTCTCCGAAGCACGGAGGTGAAAATACCGCCAATGTCCTAACTCTGCGGTGGTACATAGAATTTCTCGTCAGAAAACCCCAATACTTACTTAATTATAGCCCGACCGGGGACATATTCCATAATGTTTACAAAAAGGTTACAAGATGTTGATACACACTGAATAGATCTATTCAGTGTTGATACATATTGACGAGATTAAAGTAAGAGTAATCAATCTTAAACGAACTAATTTTGTTAGTTTTGTGGTTTTCTATTTGGCTCATAGGTATACCCCTTTTATGCTTGACTATGGACCTCAAACTAGGAGACCTATATCGTGAGGTCCGGATATAATAGGAGTTTCAATGCGATGTACTCGTCGGAGATCGATTACCATATACGATGAAAAGTTGCAAAAGTTATTAACAACTATGACAAAGCAATATTTAGGTAAGTACAATACAAAAATTAAAAATTGATTAGTGGACATACGATTATATGCTGGTAAATTACTGGTAGAAATAAACTTAATAATTCTGTAGGTACTAATATACTAATACTAATCTATATACTAATATTATAAAGAGGTAAAGTTTGTGAGTTTGTGACGTTGTAGGGGGTAATCTACTGAACCGATTTTCATAATTCTGGTACCAATAGAAAGCCACATTATTTGTGAGTGTCATAGGCTATAATATATTAACCCGAAAATTAGGGTGTTCCCGTGGGAATATAAAAAACTTATTTCACGCGGACGAAGTCGCGGGTATCTGCTAGTAATATATACCTAAGTAAATAGATAAATAAATAGAAACTTAAATCACCAATCCCCTCAGATAGCCAAGCCTCAAGAGTTGCTGCAGTTCGTCCGCGTGCTGCACGACGCTTTGCACCAGGAGCTGGAAGAGCCCGTGCTGATCTGGTATGACAGCGTCACTGTTGAGGGACACCTCAACTGGCAGAACGGACTCAACGAGAAGAACAAGTCAGTGAACACTTGTTCTTTATTCCACACCATTTCCACTAAGTAGCTGATGCCCGCCGCCGCGTATTCGTCCGCGTGGTTTAAGTTTTTGAAGTGAAAAATTCTTTAGCCGCGTTGAGCAGTTTTTGGTAGGGGGTAAAAATTTAGATTCGCGTGACCGTGACTGACATGCTCGCGAACATATAAATATATTACATTCGAAATTAAACTTTAATGTATTAAGGTTTATATTTTAATAATTTTAATTCAATTTTTAAAAAATCGTTTTCAGTTCTATCGGCAATTGCCAATTTTTTTAATTCCAGAACTCCGGAACTCCTTAATTTTCCAAGATCTCAACTATACCTATGCTAAAAATCAGGTCGATCCGTTGCGGCGTGATTGAAGGGCAAACCAACAAACTAACACACTTTCGCATTTATAATTTTTTATTCCACCATAACTTCTACAGTCGTACAAACTTATCCAACCCGACGACAGCTGTGTATATGAATAATAAAATTAAAATAACTAGTGGTTCGCCCTGAACTGAGACCTCGCGGTACGTCTAGGTGCGTGCTCATCTTTACGTTCATAGACATCAGTACTATCAGTAGACTATTTTTTTATTCCACGTATAAAATGGTGCTAACGTCTATTATTTTTAAGCACGATCGAATTAACTTTAACAAAGCGCCATCTATTGACATCATTGTGAAATTCTGTTAAAATTACTGAAGCTCATTAAAAATTAAATAATTTCGTTTCCTTATAATATTTATCTAATTTGTTGTTCAAGTACAGGATATAATTCAAATAATTGATCAAGTTTCAGGCTCAGCCTTTCAGAAAATTGAGAGTTCTGAGGTCAACTTTGGACGTTAGAAAATCTCCACTTTGAAAGCCCCCCATTTCGTCAATTTTAGGGGAAAAATTAAAAATAATTTTTTTTGGAATCGATTCCTAATTTTATCTTTACTTCGCATTCGATTCTATGAGAGCCCCCCTGAAATAAAGATTTTTATAACTTTTTAAGCCATATTTGGCTGGAGGTTTACATATTATATTTAAATTTGAAGTAATTACGTTCAGTAATTCAGAAGTTAGAAGGCTCTAACAGACAGCCGAACGGACGTAGATACAAGTGCAAATTCACTCAAGTAGACTCAGAGACCTTCGCTTCGCTCGGTCAAAAATACGCGCCGAATTGAGAACCTCCTAATTTTTTGGAAATCGGTTATCAAAAACTAAACAGGCATAAAAATGAGTTCCAATTTTGGCCACCGGGACAGATAAGTTTGTAGGACTATAAATGCCGGAACAGATTTGGATGTAGGTACGAGTATGGGGTATCGTTATAATCCTTACATCCTCCAAGTGACACTGGCTACAAATTTAATGGTAGGGCAGTCGTGTTTTTTATTATTTTAATTATATTCACTTATTTTAAAGCGCTTTTCATGCTGGGGCAGCATCCATATTGCATGTGAGTTCAGCCATCCCCGGATGAGTCAATTTGGAAATTCATAATTTCTGAATGTTCTCTGTCTGCCCCCCGTTTGTGGAAGGAAATCGTAATCATTCGAAACCCTAGTGGTGGAATGGAAGTGGAATAAAAGAAAATTGTTTGTCGTCCAGGGATTTCTTCAGCGTGGTGGACGGCTTCTTCACAAACTACTCGTGGTCGCAGAAAGACATAGAGTCCAGTGTTATGCACGCGGGCGATCGTATCACCGACCTGTATATCGGCATCGATGTGTGGGGGCGGAACTTCTACGGCGGCGGTCAGTTTAACACGCACGAAGTATGAACTTTTTTTTTTTTCTAGACTAACATTTCCCCGCGATTTCGTCGGCAAAATCGGACGTCGGTAAAGTCGGATGAAATAGTTTCGTTCACGTGGACAATACTGAATGCCTATTTTACCCCCTTAGGAGTTGAATTTTCAAAAATCCGTTCTTATCGGATGCTTACGTCCAAGTATCTGTATGCCAAACAGCCCCCGATCTGTCCAGTGGTTTAAGCTGTGCGTTGATAGATCAGTCAATCAGTCACCTTTTCCTTTTACATATTTAGGAGATGTTTGACTTTCGTTCACTCGTTGCATCTAGGTACTTAATATTTCTTGCCTTATTTGATTTCAGGCAATAAAGATGGCCTACGACCACGGATGTTCGCTGGCCATTTTCGCACAGGCCTGGACCCACGAAGCCATGAGCGAAGACCCCGAAGATATCAACTCAGTGGTCAATTCGAAAGATCTAGATACATACGAAAAATTTCTGCTCAGAGACAGAGCTTTTTGGTGCAGCATATGGCCCTACCTTTTCACAAAACTTCCAACTGAATTACCTTTTCAAACTTCGTTTTGTAGAGGGCAGGGGAAGAAGAGAAGATTATATGGAGAGGTAAAATATATCTGACTATCAGAAATTGTATGTGAGAAACTTTTTTATACACACTCTGTGAACATCAAAAGTGGACGTCAAATCCGATGATTTCTGCAGGGCGATTGTGTAAAATCTGCATCAATCATTGTGACAGTGTCAATTGTTTTGATTGTCTGAAGTTATGATATTTTTGCTGCGTCAATGGATTTGGTCCAATAGTGGAGGAGTGTTAACCAATCAGAGGTGATTGCGATCGTAACCCTGTAGCTGTCATTTTTGGTCAATCGCCCTGCTGACCATACGTTCTGTCAGTCTGCAGGTTCTTGTACAAATTATAGTCCCACCGACCTATCTGACCCGGTGACCCGAATTGGAACTAATTTTGTTTTTATTTTCTTTTAATATTAACTAGCGACGCTGTCACCGGGTCAGATAAGTTTGTGGGTCTATATAGTTATAATTATATACCCACAAACTATATAGTCATACATAGGTACATACAATCATAGACTTTTCTACCGTCATATAATACAAGGGAAAAGTGCCATCCGGCACTGTTTTTCTGGCAGATAATATCTGATAATTTGTAGTTGGCCACAGCCATTAATTTTTCACAATTTTGCAGGTCATATGTCCCGTGCCTTGGTACAATCTACGCCACATGCAGTATCAGCCAAATTCCGCTCTCGGACCACACGGCTACCTGCTGTCGACACAAGAAAATATCATGGGTCTATCACGCCTTGGTCTACTAAAAAATAAGGCGGGCATACTTCAATGCCGACGTTCTCTCGATGGAAGCAAACTAGATCTCGACGACCGGCAGGCCAGTGATGTCTCAATAACTGTGAAACAGGACAGCCTCACAATCGTAACACAGGAAGAGACGCGGACGGTTGAAATCACAAGCGACGAAACCAAAACTACTACAAAGAAGACCAAAATTATAGACATAATTCGCAACTTCTTCAGAGTGAAAACAACAAAAACTCAGACCAATATCCGGAAAAGAAAGAGATCGATGGACGAGGAAGACAGGCAGGAAACAACCACCAGAGAAAGTGAAGAAATTGAATCACGTTTGATGTCCGGGCGCTCTATGGTGCAAATGTCGGTTCGACTTGATTTGGGGGAAAAATCGGAACGAACTCGATACGCTTTGGCTTATGTATCTAGAGAACTTGAGTGTTTGGAGCCGTTCTTTGAGGACAGCTTCCAGGGCGGGTCCTGTCTTAAGATCAATCCTTCTGACGAGGTTTGCACGGAGCATCGCCTGTCTAGATTATTCCATTGTGATTTCTTCTGTGAAGACAGCTTGATTGCGTGCGTGGTTACGAAAAAAATTGAGGGTCATGAACATCAGTTCTTGAATGTCAAGCTTCACATAGAAGATAGTGGTGAAAGCTACAGAAAGATTGTACTGGTAGGTCGAGATATACCACACGGGAGGGAAGAAGCCTCGGCGGCTGAGATTATGAATTTATACCCCTTGAGCAATCCGAACGATCCAGAATTCAGGGATTTGCAGAAATACATGGTGCTGAACGAACCAGATTTCTATGTGTCAATAGCAAACGCATATGGATGGAAAGTAAGGTAAGTAATCATGTGTATGTCACCGTAAGATTGTAAAGACCGTAAGATTGTAATCTAACGGTTTTTTTCTCGATAGATTATAAACAGTCGAAAGATTGTGAACCGTTCAATGTTTTAAGTGTCAATTTTTGAAATATTCATTGTATTTAAGTTTTCTTGTCTCTTTCTTGTAGGTTAGGTTAGGGTTCGACATAAATAATTAAGTAGTGCACTTAGGTTCTATTGGGTTAATAAACCTTACAGATAACAATCTACCGAAAAATAATCCGTTATATTGTAATCATTCGACAGTTTACAATTTCGCGAGTTAGATTATAATCTAACGGTTTATACAATCTTACGGTGACATGTATAAACAACATAATGGGCTGAATAGATTTGACTTGAAGACAGAGAATTTGATGTTTTATTGAATTTCTTGCTTTCTTTTTATTTCCCTTCTCTCTCTTCTAAAGATCAGTTATCTTGTTAAAGAAAGATGTTTTAACAGTATAAACGTGTCGTTTTTTGAAACGTATTTTGAGGTTCTAGAAACAAGGCATTCATAAAACTTTATAAATATTGTCTAATTGTAAAGTATTACAATTTGTATTATATTTCAGATATTATCAAATAGACCTGCCTGGTTCCCGGGTGACGACTGTCAACGTCCAAACCGGACTTCCTGTGGGACCGATCCTTTTGGGGTATATCGGCTTTTGTGCAAGAAAACAGACAGAATCCAATCATGTTTTATGAGGTACTTTTTATACTTGTTTTGTTGGAAATATTAAGGTATAAGATTTCTTAAATATTAACGAGATTGTATACAGAGTGACCTTGTGAGTGACTGAAGTAGAGTTCGGTAAATTTAAGGCTTTAATATGGCACACGGTATTTTGTTGATTCTGTAAAAGCTTTTGATAGGGTATCACATTCATAAAAACAAATGAGTCTTGTAATTTACACTATATGAGTTCGTTGTAGGCTCTTCTCGGACCAGGGCGCGTTTGGAACCCGCATAGCTTTAGTTTTAAGATACCGTAACTGATTATCACTATAATTTTTTATAAGTTATTGGACTTCAATAAGTGCATAGTGTACCTAATTTGAACAAAAAAAAATGATTGATTGATCCATTGATATGTATGTTTTAAACTATTGGAATTATTTGTTATGGGCGGCAACTAAAAAAGTAATAACTTTTACCAAGGGGTTTTACAGGGTAGCTTATTGTGTCTTCTTTTATTGAACTAAAGTTTTGTGTTTTCTGTTCTAGGTTCGAAGAGGTTGGATTTGACATCCAAAGGTGCCAAGATATAATTATGTAAATAAGTTAATAATATAAATGATAAATAACAATTGTATATCATGTAAAATAAGAATTTATAAAATGTAATGTTTAATAAATAGTATTTTTCCATGTCAACGCTTTTATTTCTTTTTAAGTTTTGGTGTAAATTTCTTCTAAAGTCACGATTGTCAGAATATACAGTTGATAATTCCCAAAGAAGAAATAGGATTTCTAATTTCTACAGGACAATGAACAAATTCTTATGTGACTATGCCGACTTTCTCTAGCCATAGGTAGGTACTAGTCCTATCATATCAATATCATTTGTATACTCATGATTTAATTACAATATCAATTCAATTACAATTCGATCCCGCGTTCTATCAATTCCAGGGGTCAATTTGGAAATTTAAAAGTTAAGCTTAAATTCTGAACTCATAGGGTGTCGATTTGTTTGTCTGGCGCTACCGACGGACAAAAATTCGACACCCTATGAGTACGGAACCCTAATTAACGATTTTTGGATTTTTCCCTATAGGTAATACTTGTGCTGTGAGACTACAATGTCTCTTGCCAAATTTCTTGACTCTAGGTCAACGAGAAGTACCCTATAGGTTTTGATTTATTGGCGAGTGTCAAATTATACAAAACATTTAGGTACTTATGCGGCATATAAACGGCCGTATCTTTTGATTGCGTTGACTTAGAATTGAATTGAATTGATTTTTTTACAGTTCTAAGGGACTGTGGACCTAATTATTAGACAATAATAATTTCGACTTGATAAGTCCACGCGTTCCCGGGAAAAAGGTGGCTGACAGACAGACAGACGGACAACAAAGTGATCCTATAAAGGTTCCTTTTTTCCTCTTGAGATACGGAACTCTAAAACTATGGGAATTGATCGGTCTCGTGGGAGGCATTACATAAATAGGAGTATTTACATATTTATGTCGGTTAGAAATACTTAACCCTACACTAGGATTTCCCAAGTCGTTAACATATTATTGTGATCTTTGGTCATTTACCCTCTATAATTAATCGGCTTTTAATCTCCAATCATTTACCTACTTATTTGTGAATTATATCGATTAATTTTAATACCCATGACTCATTAAGTAAATAATACGCTAAGAAAAATGTAAACATTAAGATAGTATTAGTAGGTAAGTTAGATAAGTGATTAAACGCATTTAACTAGTGGATTCGTGCAGGCTTTTTACATTTTCTCTGAAAGGCAAAATACTATTCTTTGTGAAAACTGAATCAAAGCGAACATATTCTACACCATGTTCATCATAGAATGTAGATAGATAGATAAATTCTTTATTGCTACACAAACATCAATACTAATATTATAAGTTTTGATGGATGGATGGATGTATACTAATATTATAAGTTTTGATGGATGGATGGATGTATGGACGGATGGATGGATGTTTGTAACACATAACTAGGCTACTTTTTATCCCTCGCGTTAGTTTTATTCGTTCCCGCGGGAACCAATAAAACCTCAATCTACCTCAATCCAACCTCAAGTAGGTAAACACTCAAAAAGTACAGAAAACAAAGTGCGCAAGGGTGGTTATCACTAAATGTGATCTCCTCGAATCTTTAAAAATAATTAGAATTTAGATTTTGAATACATAGATACTGGCGACCCCACTTCACGCACAGATAAATTTGAAAAGCTATACAGTTCAACTACAAATCGTACGTGACTGTACTCTTCATAATCAAAGACTGTAGGTACTGTACTGAACGGTTCATAGAGACAACCTGGCCCGGCGGCGAAAATTGGAACTAATTTTTATGCCTGTTTAGTTTTTGTTTTTATTTTATTTTTAATATTGCCACCGAGGTCAGATAAATTTGTGGGACTATACTGTGTAGTGTCTAAGGCACGATGCGGCCACCCACCCACTTACCAGCTTGGTCCAACGCTCCTTAACCCGCACAATCTAGTTTTAGCGCCCTCGATTTGTACAGACATACTATCCTATTTAAGTATTTGCTATAGGTAACCTTAGAAAATGGAAAATGTGACCCCACAGTGATTATAATATTATCAGTCCATTTTCTGCAGAGGTCACATCCTATAAATATAAATAGAGCTGTTTTAAACTAATGCCTTGAAATAAGTCGTAGCTGTAGGACTTGTATTTTATGTACTTGCATGAAAATGGCTTTAAGCGTTGGGGGTTGGCCCCTGTGTTTTGAGTGGTTTGGCTTCACATACCTTCGAGAACATTATGAAATGACCTCTCTGGCATGCAGGTTAACTTCTAAATAACGTGCAAACTGCAACGCACGAATTAGATTAAAACCTTCTAAAATATATATACTCGTAGCAATATTATTGCAGTAGAATGTACTGTGTACTGTGGAAGAGTGAATAGGCATCTTCTCGGCAAGCGCGCTCTCTGAGGTTGCATCTCCATTTGTAAGCAAGTCTGATTGCAGCCACGCGCTAGCCTATATATTAAAAAAAGTGACTAGTAAAGGCTGCGAGGGCCCTGGTTCATATACTAAATTGAACCAAAAAAATATTTTAATAAAGTCAAGAAGTAGCAGTCCGGAAATGGTAAGGGTGGCTGGCGTTACAAAGCGCGTAAAGACGTCCGTCCAAGTGAAGGGTCTACTAACGCTGCAGCGTTTTCTTGGGACCCCAACGTCTATCAGTTCTTCGACATATTGCCACTTCAGTTTCCCAACCCTTTGAGCTATTATAGATACTTTAGTTTTTCTAAGGATCCCCTCATATCTGATTTGATCATGCGAAGAAAACCCTAGCACCTATATTTAAATAGCTGAGTGACTTTGAGCTCTCTGAGTAACAAGCACTTTTCGAAAACTTTGGTATTCAAGCACTGAGGAATTGTGGACGAGAACCTAGAAGGATGCTCAAATGCCATTTTCTAGCTCTAGTAAAATAGATTTTAATTAGATCGTTAATTATTAACGTCTCTCCGCCTGCTTGCAAAACTATAAGCGTTGCATTGTGCATTAGATAAGTATCATTAGCTATTATCACGGGTTCAACGACCGCTGTATGGAAAACAGTAATTATACCTACGACAAAGTAGTGACAAGTAGGTAGTATGTACTTGGTAGGACCGTAGATTTTCCTCGTTTTTATGAAATTATCTCTGGTAGTATTACATGAAGCTTAACCTTGAGTGATCGTGGATCTAGATAATATGCCACCGCGCGGATATAAAAAAATAAGATAAGGAATTTACATCTTCCATTGATATATTGATATATGTGATAAGGATAACTGACAAGATATCGCGAGTGAATTGTTTTTGATATCGGTCCAGATTTGAAGGAAGTGTGGATAAAAACGGTGTGTATTTTTAAGTAGGTACCTACTTTTAAGTTACGTAATGGAGTGAGTGGCTTTAGTACTTGTTTTTACATAAGTAGTCTACCTAATTTACAAGAATAAAGCTAGCTATTTATTTTAAATACCTATCTAACTTTCGGTAAGTATCTACTATGTTTTTCTATAAAGGATCATAGATAGGAATTTTAAGTTTAATTAAGTAATATCGTAGTTTGAAAACGAAATAGGCAAATCATTTGTAAGGCTCAAAAAGCCTACAATCCAAAGCCGTTTAAGAAGGCAATTAAAAAATAAGTAGGACGTATCCGACAAAATTATAAACGTGTGGGTAGATTAAAAATAACTGTCGTTTGTGAAAAACAAATTAATAGGCATATGATCTTAACGCTACGATAAACAAAATAATTATGAATTCTGTTAAATAAAAGTAACTAATAAACTAACGCAGTAAGTTTATGTATTTAAACGTTTAAAATTGAAAAAAGTGAAACTACTCAGGTATAGTGATAATACCTATTTGGATAATATTTATTATCTTCTTTCTGAATGAATAATGATACGTTTGTTATAATTTTGTTATTTAATTAAGCTTATTAGATGTAACCAAGTGTTCATAGAAGCCGGTGATCGTGCCAGTGATCGAATGAAGAATGACCACAGAATACATCCATATCCATATCTACTTAATATTATAAATGCGAAAGTGTGTCTGTCTGTCTGTCTGTCTGCTACGCTTTCACGGCCCAACTACTCAACCGATTTTGATGAAATTTGGTACAGAGATAGGTTACATAGGACATAGGCTACTTTTTATCCCGGAAAATTAAAGAGTTCCCGTGGGAGTCAAAAAACCTTAATCCACGCGGACGAAGTTGCGGGCATCATCTAGTAATATAATATATTTTAATGTAATATTCAGTAAAGTAAGTTGTTGGGGCGCTGGACGCAAAGTCGATTGCTTTCAATCAGCTAGTGACATAAAGAAATTCGTCAATTATTGTTTAATAGCCCCTCGACTCACTCATGATTTTTTTTGAAAGTTGCCGTTACGTCAAATCTAAAAGTTATTTTTGAACCATATTAAAAGCTAGATGATAGTTACTTATTTTTATTTATCAGTATTTGCCCCACCAAAGCTGAAGTTGGCTTACTCAATAATCACCAGGTGATGTTGGAGGCGACATGCGCAGGCGGCGGTGCTGCCGGGACGACGATCGCTGCTGCACTGCAGTTCTTCGCTGCGTCACAGTGTCTGTTGCAAGAGCCCTGGCCCCCGCAGGCTGATGTAGCAAGTTAGTTTTCTTTTTACGTTCATTCCGTCCTGGGGGGACTTGCCTCTCTATATGTGGACACACCTTAACAAAAACTTCCATCAGTTGCGAAAAACGATACTAATTACCAGCTTACAGCTGTTATGCTTATAGCTTATGGTTGTCCTCTTACCTGTTCTTCCAGATGGTTCCACTTTCGACTTCATAGTGGTGGGCGCAGGTACAGCCGGGTCCACACTCGCCGCGCGTCTGTCGGAGCTGCCTCACCACACTGTTCTGTTGCTGGAAGCTGGTGGTGACCCGCCACAAGAGAGCATCGTGAGTCCATGGCGTCATTATAAGATTAAACGATTGTAATATTGTGTTAACCACTACAGCCCATTAACGTCCCACTGCTGGGCACAGACCCCCACGGCACAGGCCCGCTCTAGAGCTTAGACCGACCACGCTGCTCCAATGTGGGTCGGCGAGCTTTAACGACTATTATCATGCTAGTGATAATAACCGGGAGCGACGACCGGGAATCTAATCCAGGACCTCGCGTGATCCGCAGTCGACCATGCTTATCGCAGGACCAACGATGTAGTCCGTGGGGACTCATTAGGGACTGCGTGGGGATATTGTGGTAAACAGTGCTGGAATATATCGACAGGAATGTTATCGAAAGTGTGTAAAGTCTGCCAATCAAACCTAACGAAACCCTTCTCACTCCGCAAGGAGACTCATATTCAGTAGCAAGCCGGTATAATGCGTTGAAATGATGAAGCAATGCTGGACCAACGATCTTAAAGTGACTTGAGGCGGAGGGCTGGTTGCGTGGCGCATTATTGAAAAGGCCAAAGTACAGCTGTGAAAGAAAACAGGCTGATGATGATGAGCGTCTTATAAATTGTGGGCCAGACCACAATTCTCATGAAAATCCATAAAGACGGTAGGACACGCATACTGAGCTAGTTTTCTCTCTCTGGAAAACAATACCTTAAGTTAGGGTGGTTTGGTAATAAAAGGATGCTGAATGCTAGTTTTTTTTAATTAAATTTATTCTCCTAAACTCTCCCTCTCTCTCTAAACCTCCTGGGTCCTTGTATGTCTCGAACTGACCGATAGTCCAAGAACATTCAAACTCTCTACTCTCTAGTATCAATTTCGAAGTAACAAACTCAATGCATTTACTTACAGATTCCAGCATTTAAAGACTCTATGAAGGGGAGCTTCTACGACTGGAATTTTACAACCATCAATGACTACTATTCAAGCCAAGCACTACAAGATGGCAGCCAAAGGCAGCCTCGCGGCAAAATGTTAGGAGGCAGTGGATCCATCAACGACATGATTTACGCTAGAGGATTCCCTGCAGACTATGATGAATGGGCTTCTAAAGCAGGGGAAGACTGGAGCTGGTCTAACGTTCTCAAATACTTCAAGAAATCTGAACATTTGACTGATGAAAGGATAACCATGATCCCGGATCTAGCAGAGTATCATGGCTTAGATGGAGAAATAGAGGTAACAGGCAAGAGTGAATCTACATTCACAATTGATAGATTCCTCGAAGGTTTTCAAGAACTGGGCTTTGAAATTGTCAATGATATGACGAATCCTAATGTTATAGGCGCTGGAAGATTTTCTCACACGTTGAGAGAAGGTAAAAGACACAGTTCTTTAACAGCTTTATTGAATAAAGCATCTAAAAGAGATAATATATTTGTTTTAAAAGATGCGCTAGTTACAAAAATATTAGTAGAAGATAATAAAGCCCATGGCGTTAAAGTATTATTAGGTGACGATGAGTTTCACTTCTATGCAGAGAAAGAGGTCATAGTAAGTGCAGGTACATTTAATACAGCTAAATTGTTACTTCTCTCTGGCATAGGACCAAAGAAGCATTTGAAAGAAGTAGGAATAAAATTAGTCAAAGATTTACCAGTAGGTGAAAACTTGCACGACCATATTATGGTGCTTACATATTTAGCTGCAGAAAATGGCACTTGTCACGTCGATGAGAGCACTAAGCATATCAACGCTATCAAATATCTTTACGATCGAAGCGGAACTCTAACTAAGTCCTCAGATTTAGGGGCATATATCTCTTTCAATAGTTTAGCTCCAAACGTACCAGATTTTGCAATTTATCCCACCTGTATGCCGTTAAATTCAAATTTTTATGATGCTTGCTCGAACATTCTGGGATTTAGGCATGAAATTTGCGAGAAAATAGATACAGTGAACAAAAACTATGAAATTTTATCATTGGCTGTTGTGAAATTGAAACCGAAATCAAGGGGTAAAGTTACCTTGAAATCAACTGATCCTTTAGATGTGCCCTTGATATATTCTGGGACTTTTAGTGATAGCAGCGATCTAATGAATTACCCGGAAGCTATACGAGTCGCTCATTCATTAGCTAACACTTCTTATTTTAGTTCTAAAGGCGCTTTTGTGCTAGATTTTGAATTGGAGGAGTGTAAAGGGTTGAGTGATAGGAATAAAAGGAAATGTATAGCTAAAGCGACTGCTATGTCAGCCTGGCACGCGGTTGGTACGGCAGCCATGGGAACCGTAGTGGATTCCAAGTTAAAAGTGAAAGGAATGCATGGCTTAAGAGTAGTTGATGCCAGTATAATGCCTAAAGTAGTTCGCGGTAATACGAACTCTCCTGTCGTTATGATTGCCGAAAAAGCTGCTGATTTTATTAAAGATAGCCTTGTTACTAATAATTAATTAATAGTGATTGATAGTTTCCTTTATGATAGCTTAGTATACGATTGTTACTAAGTTATCATAAAATGACTAATTGTTAAGTTACCAATTTAGATTTAGCTAATAATTGGGTTTACTAAATCGAATACCTGATCTAAAGATAATAGAATGTAATAAATACCCTTATGTTATGAACAAAATAATATTAATTGTTGATTATAATAATGTTAAATTAATTACTATTGAGGTACTTACATGTTGTGATATCAGGGTTGTATAATAAATAAGTTCCTAGTAGTTAGATTTTATTTTTACATTTTAATTTTTACCTAATTTTTAAAACTAAATTATGTATCATTATATAAAATCTGTGTCGCCGAATAAGACGTAATATAATAAGATGACTTAATTTAATGTTTTATTCTTTAACAAGCGAACATGTTAACGATGCGGTTATGCAATCGATATAGTGTGTTGACTTTTGTTTATTTTAGTAAACTGGTCTCATGGCGTATATCTGTTGTGGTCGGTTACAAGTTGCTACAGTAGTCACTTAAGAATTTTCAGGTTTTATAATAATTTATTGTACACTATTTGACATATTTACAAAGTTTATATAATATAATTTCGTTTTATAAAAGACAACAAAGTTAGATAATAAATATTAGATAATAAAGTACCTATTATATAAAATGAATGTTCTAGATACCTAATGACCTGTTTTAATCACAAATTCACAATGTTAGGGGTATGGCAGTTATATTAAACCTAAATCCATTCAACCACCATTGCCCATACCCCTTATCGGTTTCTACACAACAGCGTATCGGAACGATAAATCGCTTAGCGGCACGTCTTTGACACGGCCAAAACATCCCACCAGACAAATTCAGCGATTGTTAATTCCTAAATTGACCCTGCCGGGCAGGTTGTCCGCCATAACACTGTCTGTATGCGTCTGTGTCTGTCTGTCTGCTATGCTTTCACGGCCCATCTCTTCAACCGATTTTGATGAAAGGAGGAAGGACATAGGCAATTTTTTCCCGGAATATTAAAGACTTCCTGCGGGAATAGGAAAAGACGAAGTCGCGGACATCCATCTAGTAATATAAGTACATATAAACTAAAATATGTTAATAAGTAAACATTATGATGAGTGAATGCGGAAATGTCACTAGCATTAGGTAAGAAGAGGCTACACTTTCTCTGTTAGTCCTAGTGCCTTCAGAACGAGTTTGCGCTTCTCGAAAGTCGAAATACGAGTAGTTCATAGATTTCGAATATAGAAATATACTGTTTTAGTAATGCCTCAGATAAATTGTCTAATTCCCCTGTGTTGAGTCTCATAAGATTTAATTTAATTATTGTAAAACTGATACAAAAACCGGATGTTATCCTTCCATAAAATCTATTTAGGTAAATTAGGACTGAACTAAAATTGTCACTTAACTATTGGATCGAGTTCTATGGATTCGATATTAATTTCCCATATGATGTTATTAAGTCGTACACCAGTACTAAATTCATGGTAGATTTTTATATCGCAACATTTCCTTTAGAAATTGGCCTTATTTTTTAGCTAGACAATGATGTTAATTTTACTTTGAAGTTATAAGTGTTATTCGAAATCGATGAACTCAATCATACCTAAACTCAAGCTTATTTCATGTAGGACATACTGGTGTAACTTTAAATTCGTCTTGTTTTGACTCTACCACCGGTTCGGAAAGAATTTTCCGGGATAGCCTACGTCCTTCCTCGGAACCCAATCAATCTATACCGAATTCGGTCAAAATCCATACTTAATATTATAAATGCGAAGGTGTGTCTGTCTGTCGGTCTGTCTGCTACGCTTTCACGGCCAATCTATTCAACCGATTTTGATGAAATTTGGTACAGGGATAGGTTGTATCCCGGGGAAGGACATAGGCTACTTTTTATCCCGGAAAATTCAAAGGTTCCCGCGGGAATCAAAAAATTTATCTGTTCAATCGATTTTAATGAAATTTGGTAAAGGAGTAGGTTGTATCCCGGGGAAGGACATAGGCTACTTTTTATCCCGGATATTTAAGAGTTCCCGTGGAAATCGAAAAAAATTGGTCCACGCGGATTAAGTCGCGGGAATCATGTAGTTTGTTATAAAGAGAGGCCCAGAAACGCAATATACCTACACACACGCATTAAAGTATGATTCGAAATCTATCAAGGTTTTCGATAGGCGCAAACTTGTACTAACTCCACGGTAGTATGAGCTATGTAGCCGTGGGTATAAGCTATGCAACCAGCGGCGTCCACGCTCCGTGGTGTCAGTTTCACCCCCGGAAAGGAGACGCATCACCTTTGTGGCTAGACGTAACGTAACGTAAAACGTATACGTAACGCACGCGCCTGCGTAATGGATAGGGCTCTCGAGTTCGACAGACGACAAAAAATAGTTTATTAAAGTATTTTTTTGAAAAAAGTTTTTCGATGATTAATTATTGCACTTTGGGAGACTAAAAAGTTTAGCATTCGAAATGAAGAATTTATATTTTAACATAATATTTATACGACTGCCTGAAAAAAGGAGTATATTGTTTTAAGGGTTCATGTATGTATGTATGTATGTGAGTTTGTATATTCCACCATAACTTCTATACGCCTGAACCGATTTTGATAAATGAGGTATCGTTAGAATCCCTAGCTCATTCCGGGTGACACCATGGTCCCGCATTAAAGACCAAAGTTGAAAAAAAAAACGAAAATAAGATTAACTGTTTAATCATCATCTAGAACATGATGAGTAGATTCCAAAAATATATAACACTATGGTTCAATATCCAGTGATTCACAAAAAATATCATTTAATAAAAATGTAAATAAGATTCCAAATGACTGGTATCGTTACGTAGTAGCAGTGGTAGCCGTACTTCCATTCGAGGGGGATTTTTTATTACACGACTGCCCAAAAAAGAAGTGTTATGTTTTCAGGGTTCGTGTATGTATGTGCGTCCAAGGCAGAGCAGTCGTATTTTTTAATAATTTTAATTATATTCACTTGGTAAGTTAGAAATATTGCAATTTGTTTGCAAGGCTAAGCCTTCGAGAAAATCGCGTGGCAGGGGGACAAAATTGCTTAAAATATTTTTTATGGTTAGGGAATTAAATACCCCATGTACCTATTAAGAATTCCTTACTTAGCCAGTTTGTTAGGTTCTTTTTAGTTTACAGAAGCTTCAACTCAGGAATCGATTTGAACCAAGTGTGGCACTTTTGAGTACACTGAAGAAATTATGATATAAGTAATTATCCTGTAAAAACGAAGGATTTTCCAGGTATTTATAAAATAATTTATCAATAACTATAAAAGGCTTGGTCCTGAGTGACTGGCAAACAATCTACAGCCCAAAGTGCTGAACGTAGAAATTTTAAATTTTTAGAGAATATTCCTTGAGCACCTTTGAAGGAATTTTCGTAATTTTTTCGTAATTCCTGGATCCCCAATTAGGTTAAATAGGCGTTTCAAGTTATATTCATGAAACTTAGTTGAGCTTTCGGTGAAAAATGAAGAATTTTATGTTTCCACAGTTTTTATAAATGTATTTTTTGAGAACCTAATTCCACGTGGACGAAGTCGCGGACAAACGTAGTACTACTTAATGCAGAAAAAGTCGCGGGAAAAAGTCGCGGGAAAAAGCTCGTTTTATTATGTAACTTTTTAGATAAACAGCTAGAGATATTTATGATTTTTTCTACCCCTCCACATTTGGGCAGGTGCAACGAGGGTTCTTAGGGAAGTTCCCCTGTCTCGAGTTACCACTTCCGGTGACCGTTAGCACCGGAAGTGGCTATGCAGATGCCGAAACTTGGCCGAGGGAAGATTCTAATTTTAAAATTCTATTTTAGTAATATGGATAGAAGTGAAAATATTGTATTAACATTAAATTACATCATAGTAATAGGCACACAGGTTGTTTATATAACACCAGCCATCATATAATAAATGCGAAGGTGTCTTTGTGCGTTGATTGTTCCCTCAATCATGTTGTAACGAAGCAAATATGGGCGTACTTTCTTGCATACATATTATACTTAGTTAAAGACCCAGTGTCCTTCCTCGGGATGCAATTCTATGTAACAAATTTCATTAAAATCAATTTATAAGATAGGCCGTGATAGCGTACTGCGTAGGTAGCAGACAGACAGAGAGACACACTTTTTTGTATTGATATTATTAATATGGAAGTATTGATACTCAATTTATTTAGGTAATTCATTAAGAACTTTAGGGTGTTTCTGTTTTGACGCTACCAGTTCGGAAAGAAAATTCTACTGAAAGGAACCGGCAAGAAACTCAGCAATTGCTCTTATCAAAAACTTAGGTAGGTATACTACTGAGTTGGATTCTAATGTTTACGTAAAAAACGAAACGAAACGGTACGGGGCGAAACGTGCGTCGAGATTTAGTATAAAAGTCTTGTGTGGTGGTGCATGTGAGTGGTGGTGGCATTGCTTGCTTGGGAACTTAGCTTTCTTGCTTGGTTGGGAAGGTAAACGGTGCTTCTCTTGTAACTGCATGCTTGACCATACAGATTTTTTTCTGTTGGCGGATTATAGCAAAATAATTGTATTCTTTTCTTGCTAAGTCATGAACTTCCGCAAAGTAACGCCTGATTCCATCCAATATTTAAAAGATTACTTGTTTAAAATAATAGATTTGTAGTGTGTAGAGTAGGTACTTACCTACCTATTTGTTAATGCAACATTTTTGCAAGCAGATATAGGAGGTGATTCCAAAGAACGTGAAATGCCGGAGATAGCTCGGACGCTTTCTCCACAAGTCACAACGATACGTAGGTACCTGTTGCCGATACGATACGGTTATAGCAATGTTGCCGGGTGTGGAAACAACAGTTTGCAGGTTCACTCGGATTCATTACCAGATGCATCGATTTTCTGGTCTTAAACAGTCAAATTGAAATACTTATAATACTAATATTATAAATGCGAAAGTGTGTTTGTTTGTCCTTCAATCACGCCGCAACGGAGCAACGGATCGACGTGATTATTGGCATGGATATAGTTGAAAACCTGGAGAGTGACATAGGCTACTTTTATCCCGGAAAATTAAGGACTTCCCGCGGAAATAAAAAAACTTAAGCCATGAGGACGACAGCCAGTATTATATAATCGAAAACATCAATGATCACATCAAATTGCCACTACTCATATAACTAGTACTTAAAGCTTATCGCAACTAATTATCACGGGTGACCTCTCAGAATGAGACGATTTTCGGACTCAGTCCACCACACTCGATAAGTGCGGACTGGTACAAGGACTTAGCACACGTTTGAGACATGCATGTCTCGCCAGGATGTTTGCCTAAAGCATTTAATACATGATATATTTATGCTAATAAATTCCTCGAATATCTTCTTATTCCGAGATACCAGTAAGAGAGCTTGCATGTTTCATTCAAGTAAATAGAAGAAATATCCAGAACAGGTATTTGTAAGGAGTAGGAGAGGTATTTGTAAAGACTTAAAAGTGCAAAGGAGCAACTGCTGAGTTTCTTGCCGGCTCTTCTCAGCAGAACCTTCTTTCCGAAACGGTGGTAGAGTCAAAACATGACGTAACATAAGATAGACCTGTATATCCTACTCCTAAATGTTATAATTAAAATGAAGTTGAGTTTGAGTTCCCGAATAGTTTCGCCGTGGACTATGTAGCTTATCTACCTATGTGTGGTGTTATCATAGGAAACCGCATTACAGATTAAAAATGGTTTCATCGTAACGAGTAAGAAAAAGAAAAAAGGAACTCAAAAATTTACCTAGGAAATTAATGCCTAAATCAATAATTCTAGAGATAGTAAAAAAAAAACATGTTGTCATGGCTCTACAACACAAATTGACCACGAAAAAAACGTGCTAACGCGATTATGAAATACTAGATGATTCCCGCGACTTCGTCCGCGAGGACCAAGTTTTTTCGATTCCCGCGGGAACTCTTGAATTTTCCGGGATAAAAAGTAGCCTGTGTCCTTCCCCGGGATACAACCTACTCCTTTACCAAATTTCATTAAAATCGATTGAACAGATAAATTTTTTGATTCCCGCGGGAACCTTTGAATTTTCCGGGATAAAAAGTAGCCTATGTCCTTCCCCGGGATACAACCTATCCCTGCACCAAATTTCATCAAAATCGGTTGAACAGATGGGCCGTGAAAGCGTAACAAACAGACAGACAGAGAGACAGACAGACAGACACACTTTCGCATTTATAATCTTTCACAGACTTTTTTCCCAATGAAACCCGAAACGCGACAGGTACTTGACCAGAAACTAGTGTTTTATTACACATAATTAACAAAAACAAACGCGAAAATCTCGACATCGTAAACTTTCACCGCGCACATGCGCCTGCGCAGCGCAGTCCGTCTTCCGAGCGCGCGCGAGACAGCCGCCATGTTTACATAGCTCCCAAACCGGTGATGCATCGAACGCGACAATGACGGAAGAACTCGAGAAGTCTTCCACGGAGAATGTGACAGTGGTTACGGGGAATTTCCCCACGGTCTCCAGCCTGAAATCCGAGGACTCGACCGAGCAATTGATCTGTAAGACCCCACAGAAACTGCCGAAAAAGAAAAGTGAAAGAAAAGAAAAGTCTGTAAAATCTAAGCCTAGTGTTAGTTCGAAAAGTGTTGAAGCCGGGAGTGTCAGTGGCGGTACCCGGGTGGTGGTGTTGCTAGGGTTGGCACAGTTGGTGTTAGGGATTGCGCTGGTGGGCGCGGGCGCCTTGGCCGTGGTCAAGGGTGCTTCGCTGTCGAGGGTTGGTGCCGGACTGTGGGCGGGGTGCATTTCCGTGGTCGCTGGAGTTGTGGGCGTGTTAGCTGGCATCAATGATTGCTATGGACTCAATAATTCTTCTGGGTAAGTCTTTATGATCATCACATCTTCTATACTAAATCCGTCACCTCGTCATGACCACAACCCCTTCCGTCAAGAGTGTTACGAAGAAGAAGAAGTCTGTTTAATAAACTTATAATATAGTTAATATAGTTATAGTTACTTAATAAAGGATGACCGATTTCATGTTACAAAATATAACTAACACTTTAAATGGTTCACTCACTTCAATCCATTGGCTCACTACTGAACACGAGTCTCCTCTTAAAATGAGGAGGGCATGGTCATAGACCATCACGCTGGCCAAATCTGGATTGACAGACTTTACAGGGCATTGAGAACATTATGAAGAAATCACAATGTTTTATTTCGCCGTCAAGTGCTATAATAATTATTTCTTAAAATGGACATTAGATATTCACAAAAGTTAGAAGTGCGTGCCCAGGGATCAAACCTCGAAAGTCAAATCAGCAACTTTTTTTCGAATATCATGCTTAGTATGGGATTTTGTATGAAATACTGAATTGTGACGTCATCAAAATTCGACGCACTTTTTTATTACAATTGATAGTTTAAAATGGTTACGTATACAGCATTAAACTCTGTAACAAACAAACAAACATTAAACAAACTCACATTCACATCATAGGTAGGTACATGGGAAAGTGTGCTTGTTTGTTACCATATCGACGTGTGTAGTTGAGGTCCCTGGTGAGGTCCTGTCGAGTGAGAGTGACATAGGCTATTTTTTATGCCGGAAATTAAGGAGTTCTCGCGGGAATTGAAAAAACTTATACCACGCGTACAAAGTCGCGCACATCAACTATTTATAATATTATTAGGATGAAGTGATGAATTACTATAAATCTGAATAAGTAGCACAGTTTGAGCCATATTCTACCATTTTCCCACAATAATATGCTAGAAGCTCTTCTTAATTATGTCTACGACCCATTCTAATATCACCATTCATTACGATGTTCTCTAAATAACTAAGGTATACTTTACCTGTGATACGTTAGGTATACGAATAAATAATCATTTATCTGCAAAAATATTGTACAATAATAATTGATGGTAACAAATCGAAACCAAAGTAAAATTCCGATCCACGTTTGACGACCTCCATGGCGCAGTGTTGAGCGCTGTTGTCTTAACGTAGGAGTTCCTGGGTTTGATCCCCGGCAGGGTCAATTTGGGAATTTATAATCTTTGAATTTTCTCTGGCTTCGGCCGTGGCTAGTTACCACCCTATCGGCAAAGACTTACCGCCAAGGATTTATCCGATGCCGTGCAGAAACCGAATAGGGGTATCGGTAACCTAGGTTAGCCCGCTACTATATTACACTGGTGAGAGGTGAGATCGCAGTCAAGGGCTAACTTGAGGTGGAATTAAAAAAACTGTTAGTTCGCTTATAACATCTAATGTATTAAGTAGTTTTTAATGCAGTTTTGATTTCATCATTTAGACACGGCAATTATAGCTTTCTCTCACTGTTTTATGAGCAAATGCTACGAGTAGGTACATGTGTGTACAAAAACATTGAATTCTTGGCATTTCGGATGTCGGGACTTGAGAGCCCTATAGGAAGAGGTAGAGAAGCGAACAGTGTAAAGCAAGGTAGTGCTAAGGTCCTGTCCTACGTCGCGACAGTATCGAACAGTAGCACCCTTGACGTAGACTACGTTGTTGCGCGGATAAGTTTGTCATTGTCTAGTCGCTTCGTGTCACTTTCGTCACTAACCTAGAACAACGGGTCAGGCATTATCCTCGATACAACGCGACGCGAGAGTTTCATACAGTAGCTTTAACCCGTTGTCCTAGGTGAGCGACAGAAGCGACGCGACGCGATACGACGCCATAAAAAATGACAAACTTGTCAATGCGACAGCGTGAACCGTCAGCTACTTGATACTGTCGCGTCGCGACAGATCGAGTCGCGGTGTCGCGTTAATCGCTCACGTAGGACAACGGGTAACATTTCACGTTGCGTATTTTAGTTTGTACTTAATGCAGCCGTATCGCGTCGCTTTTGTCGCTTACCTAGGACATCGAGTAAGTAGGTGAGATATGTCGTAACTCGTAACTGGTAGGTGCGCACGCGCATCGTGCGATGCGCTCTGGCGTGCGCGGTTCCGCTGAAGATTCACGCACCGAAGATATGTAGGAACAAGCCGGCCAATTATATCATATAATTGGGATATAATTTATATCCCATTTCATAAACAATTAATGCCAGTTGCATTATACGGTGGCTGCAGTTATTTGAAATCTTTATGCGTTTTACTGCTTTTTATGCTATTTTCATATACCTGCCTCTACAATTTATGATAGAGTAACGCTGATTTACCTACTCGAAACAAATTCAAAAATTAAGTAGGTACACTCGCCTCTTAAAATTGTGATTAAATTGGTTTTTGAAAACAGAAACTCAGCTGATAAGCTTAATTTCTTTAGCGATGGAACCAATGAAATTAAAATATTTACTTAGATACCTTGATTAATATGCATATATTATATCCCAGCTAGAAACTTATTTTGCTCAATCAAAAATATATCTGAGACAAAAGGAAACCAAAACTAAGTAGGTAGTTAATAGTTATAAGCTGTTGTAGTAAAACGTAATTTTTTCAACTTGGTACTTGTTATGTTGAACATTTATACTTTGTTCCTAATCGAAATTGATAAAAATGCCAAGGATGCGAATTGCTATAGCACGACATTGGGCAAGAAAATACGGGACGATAGTTTCCATAAATTAAAAAAAACCACCTGAGCTCTTACAAAATCAGCGCGGAATACTGTTTTTATTATGAGTGGAATAGTGAAAGAAATTTACATAAAATAGTTCGTAGTAAATGCAGTGCACAAACCGTTATTTATTTTTTTGATAGCCATATGAGTTCATATTAATAATCATGCAGATTTTTTATACAGGAGAACCTACTTCCTGAACTTCTCCCCACATCAAGATACAGTTATTTTCCTTTTGATTGATGGCAGTCAGGCGGCGTCTGCGAGTGAATAGTTTTTGCGTCTGTGTGTAATGAGCGGGTTGCATTAGAAACAGTGGCTGAAGGTAGCTCGAGCGGAACTCTTAGCTTCATCATTAATGCACGCGAGCGCAGCAATGGTCCAGAAGCTAGCTTATTTGGCTGCGAATCATGAGGCTCTGTGTTCAAATTCTGATATCTCTATTTATATTTCTTCCTTAGCTGGGACTGCTGTTACTTATGTATCTACACTTTCATTCAGTAAGTAAGTAGGTAATCAGTTTCCGATCCGCATGCGAGCAGACTGTCAGTTTTCCCGCCAGTGGAGAGTCCTACGCCCATCAAAAACTGAATCAGCGGCCTTCCTAGCGTTAATTACCAAAAGTACAGCTATCAAATAATCAAATAAATATTATAAATGCGAAAGTTTGGATGGATGTATGGATGGATGTTTGTTACTCAATCACGCCCCAACGGCTGAACGGATCTGGCTGAAACTTGGCACAGAGATAGAATATAGTCTGGAATAGCACATAGGCTACTTTTTATCGCGGGATCCACAAAACCTCGATCCACGCGTACGAAGTCGTGGGCATTAGCTAGTCTCTAATAATATAATCAGGAATGCTATTCGTTCTACTGATTTTGATTATTTTACAGGGAATTTTTAAAAATTCTCAAAAGGCATCTGTCTGGGAAAAATACCTTAAATATTGAGAAAGTACCTATCACTAAGTACCTATGCGATTCTTCTTCTTCTGCCTCTCCGATCAACGAAGGTTGGCAGTCAGCTTTGTATACTCTTTTCGGTTCTTCGCAAGGCGAAATAATTCTGCGGCACTTGCGATTCCGGTCCACTCCCGTTGCGAAGCCAAGACTTTTTTCTGCAACCAAAGCCTCTTTCCAGCAGTTTTTCCCATCATGATGAGTTGTAGGCACAGACCATAGTGGTTGTAGGAGTTCGTATCTCTCGTGCCTGAACACGTGCCCCAAATATGCGACTTTTGTCATCTTGACAGTCTACAAAAGTTTGCGTGTTTGATTGACGCGCGATGCGGTTAAGAAAATATAAATAGTTTAGTTACAATAAACATCGATAACTAGGTAGCAACTACAGTTGATAATCTCAACGGAAAAAAAAAGAAAAATAAACAGACCGAGTTAGATAAAACAAAAAAAAAACTTTCTCACAAAAAATGTGACCGACGCGATCGCTTATTATCATTCCGAATTCAGTATTTACTTGTTTTGCTCACAGCAGCTCGAGTCTTTTTGTTCCGTTGCTTGGATTTCTATTCTAGATATTGGAGAAAACGGCGGAACGCATTGGGTGGCAATTGTCGAATGCTCCAAATCTCTTTGACACTGAAATAGCTTGCAAAAAGTTCAGTTTATTAAAATGACAGCTTTTTCTTAACCATTAAAGCCCACAGGGTTTTGTGTAAGACCTAAGTCAACTAACATAATTTAAAAAAAACATTACTGCCCTACCGTAATGAATTTTTTCAAAAAAAATATCGTCTATAATAGCCGGTGTCACTCGGGATGTTGTTTTTAGGGTTCCGTAGCCAAATTTGGCAAAAACGGAACCCTTATAGATTCGTCATGTCTGTCTGTCTGTCTGTCTGTCTGTCTGTCTGTCTGTCTGTCTGTCTGTCTGTCTGTCTGTCTGTCTGTCTGTCTGTCTGTCTGTCCGTCCGTATGTCACAGCCACTTTTTTCCGAAACTATAAGAGCTATACTGTTGAAACTTAGTAAGTTTTTTTTTCATCTAACCAATAGGTTCTATGGATAGGTCTTCAAAAATGATATTGAGGTTTGTGATATCATTTTTTTCTAAACTGAATAGTTTGCGCGAGAGACACTTCCAAAGTGGTAAAATGTGTGTCCCCCCCCCCCCCCGTAACTTCTAAAATAAGAGAATGATAAAACTAAAAAAAATATATGTTGTACATTACCATGCAAACTACCACCGAAAATTGGTTTGAACGAGATCAAGTAAGTAGTTTTTTTTTAATACGTCATTAATCGTAAATCGCAATTTACCTTTCATTCAATCAACTCAAATATTTAAAAAAAACATTTAATTTAAAACTTACTACAGGTTTGTACGGAACCCTCGGTGCGCGAGTCCGACTCGCACTTGGCCGGTTTTTTTCGTTAATTCATAGACTAGCGCTTAGGTGCAATCAGACTTGCCGGAAGTAGTGATGCAGCCTAAAGTAAAGCGCGCTTGCATAGAGATTCACTCTTGCTGGAAAAACGGAAGCCGGAAGGGCGTTCCATATCAAATGGAAATCGGAAGCAAATGGGATTCGTACGCGTCCGTGGGATTACAACTATATACGGATGCAGACCCTGACGATGCCTTGCGGTACGATGGTAGAAACAGGACGCGGACGTAGATGTGAGGATTCTAACGATATCCCATTCATTCAAATCTATTCCCTTTAGAAGTTATTGTGGAATAAAGAAACTCACATACTGTATGTATGTAAGTTTCTCTCCTTTTTTGGGTACTCGTGTAATAAATAGAGTTCCAGAACTCAATGTGAGTGGAGTGAATCCATAGTTCTTAGTTCTTACCTATTACAGAAGTATCTGACTGTCCTTCAATTCTGTCAGTCTGTCCGTTTTGTCTGTCTGTTAGGTACCATTTCATAGTTCATCCGTTCAACTGATTTAGAAAAAATCCAAGTGCGAGTCGGACTCGCGTACCGAGGGTTCCGTACAAACCTGTAGGTATGTAAGTAAAAGTTATAGTATTTTTATTCCACTTATCTATTTTAATTTCAATTTAAATATCTCTATGCGTTCATGCGGAAAGGGGTAGTAAGTTTAAATTTATTGAAAATATTTTTATTATATGATGTAACTAAAAATTTATGTTTTTCGCAATTCTTCCTATATCTGTGCTATAAGACGTTGCTTCGTACCAAGTTTCAAGATTCTGAGTTCACGGGAAGTAACCTGTAGGTTTTGATTCCCTTGCGAGTGTCGAAAATTTGCATATTTTTTTTTTTTAATGTGATGTAACTAAAAATTTATATTTTTCTCAATTCTTCCTATATCTGTGCTATAAGACGTTGCTTCGTACCAAGTTTCAAGATTCTGAGTTCACGGGAAGTACCCTGTAGGTTTTGATTCCCTTGCGAGTGCAAGAAAATTCGAAAATTTGCAGCATAAACGGCTGTATCTTTTGATTGTGTTGGCATTGAAGTTTAATTTTTTCACAGCTCCAAGGGACAGTAGACTTGAGTATTTGATATGAATTTCAGCTTGATACCTCCATGCGTTCCTGAGAAAAAGGGTTTTGAAACACAGACGGACGGAGAACGAAGTGATCCTATAAGGGTTCCGTTTTTTTCCTTTTGAGGTACGGAAACCTAAAAACGTACAGATATTACAGTTTACATCCCAGAGGCGGATATAGGATACTTTTTAACCCCGACGAAAAAAGAGAGGGGTGTTATAAGTTTAACGTGTCTGTTTGTGTATCTGTCTGTGGTATCGTAGAGCCCAAACATATGGACCGATTTTCGTTTAGTTTTTTGTGTCATAGATAATTTTATCCCGAGTGTTCTTAGCCATGTTTCATGAAAATCTGTTCACCCGTTTGAAGATCATCAGCTCTTTAATAGTTGATGAGTTGATCTGACTACCATCCATATGTCCTATCGATTCGAAATTAGGTACCTTATTAATTCAATTATACCTACTTTAAAAAAGACAAAATAAAAGTAAAATTTAAAAATTTAAAACCCTCCGACACAAAAAATAAACTCTAAAAACTAACAAATAATATTTTAAACCTATTATAAATATTATCGTCACATATATTATGTAAGTTCAAATATTTTTATTTTATCCCGAGTGTTCTTAGCCATGTTTCTTGAAAATCTGTTCATCCGTCTGAAGGTCCTCAGCTTTTTTCTTAATTTGTTACTTCCATATTATGTCGGGGGTTGTTTTAAATTTGTAATTTATACTTGTTATACAGAAAAGTTGCTGTTGGAAACCCAATGTTTACCGGTACTCTACGTCGGGGTTGCAACCAATGGTAGGTACTTTGAATTTAACAATTGATATTTTATACAACTTAGTCTATGTTTAGTTTAAGGTACGGAACCATAGTTGCATTGGTCAGCTTCGCACTTGACCGATATGTTTTTACGTGTTTAACCGTTTGTTCACTCACTCGAACGATTCCTCAGTTCCGTTCGTTACTGTTTGCGTTATCAACGTTTTATTGCCATTTAATTGTGTTTCCACTTCGCGTCGGTGTATAGTTTTATTATTCTCGTGTTTAATGACTTCATTTCCTTTTAGCCTCATTCCTCAGTCGTCGTCAACCGATATACGTCCACTGCTGGACGTAGGTCACACTTGTTTGAAGGGACTTCCACATGCCGCGGTCCTGGATCTATAGCGGCTCCCTGCAACTCACTTGATATACCATACCTATGATATGATATTGTAATTTGTTAGTGTATTAATATTCTTTACTTATTTTAACTAGAGGTCGCCCGCGATTTCGTCCGCGTACAATGTCTGATTTCCTATAAGATTATGAAATTTTCCCGCTGCAAAAAGCATATACATATATATTAAGTACGATTTTCATGTCTCTTACTCCAAAAATATAGCACTTCTTCATGCAAACTTTCAACCCCCATTTCACCCCTTAGGAGAAAATTTTCTCCATTAATTGACCCTGCTGGAAATCGAACCCGGAACCTTAGTTTGTAAGACTTGAAAGAAACTGCGATACAGGTTTCGCCACCATGTCCTAGAATCCTAAATGATACTATGATGGTGATGATGACGGTTGATTACAGGAAGTAATTATAAACTTATTTACTTCCTTTGTAAGTTTTTCTTTATGGTAAATATAGGGAGACAAATGGAATCGCCATATTTATTATCTAACGGCAGATGTGCAAACGTGTTGTATGTGCTTTCACCCGTTTCTCTAACGTTGTCATATATTACGTCAAATCACAATACAATAACAACCGTATTGCTATTTTCTTTAGGTTCATTTTCAAATGATTTGTCAAGTGATAATCGTTGATATAGAAAAACCAAAGATTAATAATTTAATTAAACATGATTAGTTTAACGGCAGTGATAGCTCAGTGTTTAAGTATTCGGGGGCCCGGGGATCGAAGCCCGGTCCCCCGAAGACTCCGAAACGCACATTTACTCCGAAAAATTACACATGTCTAATTTTTCGGAGTAAATGTCCGTTTTAACTTTTAACCCATCCATATTAATATTATAAATGTGAAAGTGTGTCTGTCTGTCTATCTGTCTGTCTGTCTGCTACGCTTTAACGGCCCTTCTTTTTAACCGATTTTGATGAAAATTGGTATAAAATAGAGATATGGGATGCATCGCGGGGAAGGAAATAAGTTACTTTTTATTTTTTTATACCGGAAAATTAAGACTAAAAATACTTAACCCACGCGGATGAAGTCGCGGGCATCATCTAGTTAAAATATAACTCGCTATAACGATGCATGCTCTAGAGTTCTTCATATTTTTTTCCAAGCTGTGTGAAACTGCCAATCCGGACTTAGCCATAGTGGTGAACTATGGCCTAAACGGTAAAACTTTTTCAGTCTGAGAGGAGATCCGTGCTCAGTAGTGGGCCGGCCATGGTTTTATGATAATGATTAGTCTAAATGTAACTTCTAAAACTGTCCTAATTTTGTTTTTCTTCACAAAAATGTAAAAGTATATCTACTGTATATTCATTGTGCTAACCGTTTTTTGGCAATTTCTAATTGAATATTTGCCATGGTTATTTACCAGGCGGTCCGCAAATAATCGATTTTAACGCTTGGTCGCCTCGGTTCTCACAAAATATTGTAATTCCTTGACGCTTTAATAAATCTTGTCACATGTGGTGTTTGCTTTTTTAACATTTCTCATGGGTTGAGTTAAAAGAAGCTTTCCCTAAGACAAGATAGTAAGTAATCAAACTATTCATCTAGGTTCCGAGAAGCTTAGCTGGTAGCTTTGTTTTTTTAATTCTTTATTGCCTAGACTAGACGCGACTTCGTCCGCGTTGATTATTTAATTTAATTTTTAAGCCCGCGGGAACTCCTAATTTTCCGGGATAAAAAGTAGATGTTCTTCCCCGGGATGCCACCTATCCCTATACCAGATTTCATCAAAATCGATAGAAAGACGGGCCGTTAAAGCGGAAGAGACAGATAGACACACTTTCGCATTTATAATAATAACTAGCGGACGCCCGCGACTTCGTTCGCGTGGCATAAGTTTTTTAATTCCCATAGGCATTCCTTAATTTTCCGGGATAAAAAGAACCCATGAAAACAAACACGTCGATCCGTTGCTCTGTTGCGGCGTGATAGAAGGACTATTTAACTTCCTTTGGGATAGAATTTATAAAAACTGTGAATTACGTATTTCATAATTTTAACCGGTAGCCCAAATATCAAGTTTCATGGCTATAACTTGAAAAACGCCGGCCTTTTACACCAACTTACACCCCCATTTTACCCGTTTGGGCGTAGAATTTTGAAAAACTGTTACACAGGTACTGCTGTGTATTATACCGAAAGTCAAAATACCTAGTATCATTTTTGTAACTTGAAAAATATCAAGATAAATGAAGGACATTCATCCCCTATTTCACCCCTTTGGGGGTCGAATTTTCAAAAATGGTGAAACACGTACTTCTGCATAGCTATAACTGAAAGCCCAAATGCTAAGTTTCATGGCTATAACTTGAGAAATGAAGGACTTTCATACAAACTTTTAACCCCTATTTTACCCCTTTGGGGGTCGAATTTTGAAAAACTGTGCCACACATACTTCTTTATTTATTACTTAAAGCCAAAACACTAAGTTTCGTGGATTTTTCGTGGTTTTGAGAAAAGGACTTTCATATAAACTTTCATTCATTATTTCACCCCTTCGGGGGTAGAATTTTCAAAAATTGTCAAACAGGTATTTTTTTATTTTTTACCGATAGCTCATATACCAAGTTTCATGGATATAACTTAAGAAATGACGGACTTTCATACAAATTTTCAACCCCTATTTCACCCCCTTAGGGGTGGAATTTTGAAATATCCTTCCTCAGTGAGCGCCTACGCCACAAAAGGAAGCTACTGTCAAAATTTTAAGTCTCTATTTCTAGCGGATTAGGCTGTGTGTTGATATATAAGTCAGTCAGTCAGTCAGTCAGTCAGTCAGTCAGGACTTTGAATTTTATATACAAGATATACTAGTATGGATATTAATCTTTGTTATGAAACTCTTGTAGCCTCTCCCGAATTTGGGTAAAATTAAATACCCTATAGCAATTTTCAGCGATATTGTAACCGTATTGGACAAAATCCTTGTTATTTTGGCAAATTTCATTAAATTAATTCCTAGTTTGAATGATGAGGTTTTATGAACAATTTGCCTATATTTACACAACTTTCACGTGAAACAAGAATTTAAAGTGCGATTTTATATCTCTGGCTGCGTATACCAATGGGCACTTAAGACTTTAAAGTGCGATATATCTTTGTTTCATTATATTATCCATAAGTACAAGTAATAACAGAGGAGAACCGGAATAGTGCAATTAATATCATGTAAAGTGTTGCCATCTTCGTGAGTGAGGTTCTCGCGATCTGCATTGCTCACTCGAGATAAGAGTACATTCTACATAGTACGAGAGGTTATGTGATAGCCTACTTCCTGTATGGTAATGATTACGACGTGGTTATGACATTCCGAAATGTGGTTATACAATAATTATGCGCATTATTTTGTAGTTGGATGTTGATCTGTATCAGTTTTTCATATGTCCCAATTTTTGTTCAACTATAATTATATGGAAATAGCATCGTAAGAGCCTCAGATATTAGTGAGTTCATAAAATTCCCTCTCGTTTGGTACCTAAGTACCTAAGTAGATATATTATTAAATGATTAAATTTTATTTTATTTAGGAAGGTAAGTATACAATTTTGTTTTATTATTCTTATGTCTGTCTCTTCCATCTCGGGACCATGGGGTCCCGGGCCTTTGGAAGGCGTACGACAATTTTACTCTAAAGGAAATGTGACACCAACCGACGAATATCCCTATACGCACTATGCGAGTGCATCCAAGAACAATCCCCGGTTAGTGCAGGACTATTGCAGAACATGGAAGCAAATGATATGTATGGGTCTACGGGTTTGGGTTGCTAAAATGGATTGGTGATCTGGGTCTATGGAAGTACTATGGCCCCTGCCTGACCAATTATATTTTACATGGATAAAATGGCAGGGGGTGACTCGCACACTCAGTAAATGGGCCCCCGGAAACGGCCATTAGCACATAGTGACGTAGCGGCAAGGGGGCAACATAACCTGAGGTGCTCGAGGAGTGGAGAGGTATTCCACGGCTCTCAGGACAATCCTGGTAGTCCATTTAAGATCCCTACAAGCATCTTACTGGAATACTTCCTTCCTCCGAGCGTCTTTGCAGATGCTCTTGCGAATCTCCACTCAAGCCGGCCAATGAAGGCAAGCAAGAGGTGGGAGTTCTGTTCCTCGTCAGTGTTCACTCCAGCCGGCCGATAAAGGCAAGCCAGAGATGAGGAACAAGACTTCTCCCGGGAGCGATCAGGTCCGTGGGGTCGCTACTGCCCAACAGCTAGCCACAAGCTGCCCTGCGGGTTTATTATTATTATTATTATTTAACTCTTTATTTGCAACACACAAGAAAAACAAAGACAATAAAACATGAAATGAAATAAAAAAGAAGGATAGGTACATTAAAAGGCGGCCTAATCGCTAAACAGCGATTTCTTCCGCAACCTTAAGATGAGGAAAGCGCTAGGTAAGTACCTATAGAGCGCTAGGTACCTATAGGAAACCAGAATGCGGGTGGCTCAAAATTTCTACTTAATTACCTAAATAATACAATACACAAATACAATAGGTACTACATAATATAACATATAAATAGATATATTATATTTAAACTAAAATATATATATCTAAATATATACTAAAATATACAAACACATTACACATACATACATACATACATACACTTACATACCATAGAATAATCACACTAATATGATAAAGGCGAAAGTTTGTGTGTATGTTTGTTACTCCTTCACGCCGCTACTACTGAACCGATTTGACTGAAATTTGGAACATAGATAGCTTATAACCTGGATTAAAACATAGGCTACTTTTTATCCTGGAAAACTGAGGAGTTCCCGCGGGAACCACAAAACCTCAATCCACGCGGACGAAGTCGCTAAATCTCGTGTCACAATGTTTGTCCTCAATGGACTCCTAAACCACCTAACCGATTATAATAAAATTCGCACACCATGTGCAGTTTGATCCAACTTGAGAGATAGGATAGTTTAAATCTTAAAAAAACATCAATTCACGCGGACGAAGTCGCGGGCATCATCTAGTAGTATATAATAAACTAAAGTCGTCTTCAATTTGAGAGGAAATATGTCTTTAGAGCGTTCTTGAATACATCCAGCGATTTTGATTGTCTAATTGTCAATGGCAGTGCATTCCACAATTCAATTGCCTGTACAGTAAAAGAATTTTGATAAAATTTTGTTTTGTGTGCAGGCATGTTCAAGGTAAGTGTTCGACAAGATCTTATGTCTGATTGCACCCCCAGAAATTGAAACTTCTCCTTAAGATAAGAAGGAGTTTTAAGGTGAAATAAAACAGTACAGAAGAGAAAGGACATGCATATCCCGGCGACGGCGAATAGGGAGCCACTTGAGCTTTTGACGAAATTCGGAAACGTGGTCATATTTGCGTAAGCCAAATATGAACCGAATAGCATATTTTGAAGTCACTCAAGCTTATTAAGTTGGTCCTGGGTCAAATTAAGAAAGCTTGCATCCGCATAATCGAGAATAGAGAGAAAGAGAGATTGTGCCAACATAATTTTGGTAGGAATTGGCAAAAGGTTACGCAGTCGACGTAACGAGCTCATAACAGCAAACGTTTTCCTGCTTATTTCCTTTATCTGCACAGACCAGGTCAGTTCCGAATCCAAATGAATACCAAGATCTTTAGCAGAGGCGCAGTATGGTATAGCAACGCCATCAAACATAATCGGAGAAATGCTCTGCCAGTTAACTCTAGAAATAAACCCTGGACTGCCAATAACAATTGCCTGAGATTTTGCAGGATTTACGCGAAGTCCATATTGTCTGCTCCACTCAGAAATTGCAGCTAGGTCATTATTAATGGCGGTAATGGCTGAACCAAGGTCTTCCAGAGTTGCAGACCGATAAATTTGGATATCATCTGCATACATATATGGTAGAGAGAAGAGATATACGGAGTAATAGAGTTAATAAAAATAGCAAATAGTAAAGGAGACAACACGCCACCCTGAGGTACCCCGGCCCTCACTAATTTATATTAATAAATTAGTATTTTAATAAATTATAAAGATTTTTTGTTGGTATATTTTATTTTGTAGGTAAGTATAATAATTTAAACGTATATAAAATAAATAATTTTCTACATAATCTATTATTATAAGCGTATTACTTAATTATGAATTATTTATTGCGTATAAATAAATTAAAGTTTATAAACGCTTAGTTTATTAGAAATTATTTATTGCGTATAAATAAATTAACGTTTATGAACGCAGCTGTTAATAATTAAAAATTAATATAGCTCAAACTTATCTGACTCGGTGGCCGAAATTGGATTTAATTTTTATGCCTGTTTAGTTTTTGTTTTTGTTTAATTTTTGATAATAATATACTAGCGACGTTGTCACCGGCAGGGCGACCGCGTAACTTTTGCATCAATCATTGAAACATCGCAATCACCTCTGATTGGTTAACACTCTTCCACTATTGGACGAAATCCATTGACGCAGCAAGAATACCATAAATTCAGCCAATCGGAGGTGATTGCGATGTATCAATGATTGATGCAAAAGAGACGCAGTCGCCCTGCTGGTCAGATAAGTTTGTGTAGCTACCATATTACCTCTATGTTTGTGGGACTATCGAGTCTTATGCGAATGAATGCGTCTCTATCGCTATCATTTGTAATCTGTGGCAGTACTATGTGCTATCACCTCGGGCGATCACTCGTCGCTGTAATCTGTATAGTTATTTATGGGTATGTTCCGATATACACTGCGAGCACTGTTCAGTGCTCTTACTGGGGAGAAATTCGTTCAGTTATGGACTGACAGTATACTGCCGCAGTATACTAGGGAAATATATGACGTCATAAATCGTCGCCACTTTTGTACTGTGAGCACTGGCGTTTTCGAGGTAAGGTGCTCTCGGCGCTGACAGCGTTCCGTTTTAAACAGTAACCAGTATAGCTAACTATAAAGGAACGGCTTCGCGTTCGCAGTATACTAAATTGACGTCACACCTTACAGTGCTCGCAGTGTTTATCGGAACATACCCTATATCATCTGCCCACTAACCATTGATGTAGCGTTGTTACTTCATTGTTACTATTGTTAAACACAAATTACTCTTAGGTTAGCACGTGTCACTTTATAATTTACCTTGATTCTTTTTAGGTACCTATACCATAGAATCTACAGGTACTAATCAATAACTATAAAAGGCTTTGTCCTGACTCCTGAGTGAACGACAGACAACCTACAGCCCATAACGGCTGAACGTAGAAATTTGAAGAATTGAAAATGAAGAACTTATATGTTATTCACAGTTTTTTGAAAATATTTTAAGGACCTAACTAATTCCACGCGGATGAAGTCGCTGGCAAACATTAGTAATATCACAGAATAGGTAATGTTCAATTAAAACACATTGGAAGCGACAAATCCCTTTATTTTTACCTCTAAGCACAGTTCTAACTTCTAATTAATTAAATTAGTGGATTTCCACATGGAATAATTTGACAAATTCACAGAGTACTTTGCTAGAATATAGACAGATTAAAAACGTCAATGTCACAGAGTCTATGCCTGGTGTTGCAAGTGCGTGTACAATGACTCCCCCGCTGGAATACCCTTGGGTATTACTGGGTATTTTCAGTTTCGCAGAGCAGAGGGCAGAGCCTTGACAGCGTTCTGCGGACAGCGCCTCTTTGTGTGGAGATTTCTGCTACTCTGGCCACGCCGTCTATTCCGGGAAATAGTTGTTTGATGCGTCCCAAGCGCCAGTGCAATGGTGGGCAGTTATCTTCCTGCAGCAGGACCGGGTCTCCTATACGTAGGGTGGCGCCCTTATTGGTGCGCCACTTCGTGCGCTGTTGCAACTCGCTTACGTATTCGTTTTGCCAGCGTCTCCAGAAGTGCTGGCGTGCTTGCTCAACTCGCGCGTAACGTTGCAATTTAGACGTTTTTTCTGCCTCAAGGTTCGGGTCCGGCAGCGATGTTAGTGGTCTACCAATCAGGAAGTGCCCTGGGGTGAGTGATTGGAGATCATGAGGAGAGGATGAGATAGGACACAGGGGTCGGCTGTTAAGGATAGCTTCCACCTGTGCAAGCAAAGTGGAGAACTCTTCGTAGGTTAAATTACAGCTACCCACAGCGCGCTTTATATGATGCTTGGCTGACTTAATACCAGCCTCCCATAAGCCGCCAAAATTTGGCGCGTAAACAGGAATGAAGTGAAATTTAATTTGTTCGTTAGCGGAAAAGTCAGATACAAGATTTGGTCCGTCTTCCAAGAAGCTAGCGAGCTCCTTGGCAGCAGCGACAAAGTTCCTCCCATTGTCGCTATAAATCTCAAGCGGTTTACCCCGGCGCCCGATGAATCTACGTAGCGTTAATATAAAGGCCTCTTTAGAAAGCTCGGTTACAGCTTCCAGGTGAACACATTTATATCTAAAGCAAATGAAAAGACACAAGTAGCATTTTGAAGTCTTTGATCCTCGACCTTTGCGATTTAAAATAGTAAACGGGCCTGCAAAATCAATGCCAGTCGTTTGGAAAGGAAACGCTGGCATAGTACGCTGCGCTGGATGTTGACCCATTAGGGGTGTGACCGTTTTTCCTTGAAAACGTCTGCACTTTACACAGTTGCGTACCGTTCGGCGAGCCAGTTGTCTTCCACCTAATGGCCATACGTAATTTCGCACTGTGTACAATAGTAGCTGGGGACCCGCGTGCATCTGACGAATGTGCTCATATCGAAAAATGAGATCAGCTAAGTGGTGCTTCGAATGCAATAGTACGGGGTGTTTCTTGTCAAAGTCATATTCTGAGTGTTCTAGCCTGCCACCGACACGCATGACGCCTCGTTCATCTAAAAATGGACTGAGGGATTTAAGATTGCTGTGAGCTGGAATATCACGGCCGTTAGCCAAGGCATGATATTCACTTGGGAATGATTGAAGCTGAGCGAATTTGAAAAGCTGCATAAAGGACTGGCTTAATTCATCGACTGACAGAGGTCCAGTTCGTTTAGCATGAGGATTTTTAGCATTGTGTATAAAACGCAAAGTAAAGGCAAATGCACGTTTCAGCCTCATTAAGTTAGAAAACCTTTCGAAAAGGATAAAATTTTCAGAGACTTGAACTGAATGCACCTTTATTTCAGGAAGCTCACTTTCGACCTGCTCCCCTAAAACTGGCCACGATGATTCTGTCTTGGTTAAAAATTCTGGACCTGACCACCATAAATGAGAATCTAGGAGGCTGCTAGCCGTGGTGCCTGGAGAGATCAAATCCGCAGGGTTATAGGATGTAGGCACATGGCGCCAGTTTGCTGGCGTAGTGCTCTCGCAAATTTCTACGACTCGGTTAGCAACAAATGTCTTTAGTTTGCTGGGGTTAGTGCCTAACCAACCCAGCACGACACTAGAGTCACTCCAATGAATACAACGTGAAATCGTGCACCGAAGAGACTCGAGAGCGGATTTGCACAACCGAGCAGCCAGTACAGCACCTAGCAATTCCAGTCGGGGAATCGTAGTTTGCTTGCTAGGGTTGACCTTGGATTTAGCGCATAGCAATCTGACCATTACTTGTCTATTATTGTCGACGGACCGTAAATAAAGACAACAACCGTGTGCAGTAGCAGATGCATCACAAAAGGAGTGAAGCTCCAGGGTAACAAACGAATTGCAAAGGGCTTGTCTGGGAACTTCAACAAATTCTAATTGACTCAGGTCCTGTTTTAACTCATCCCATGTTTTTTGCAAATCACAAGGCACTGGTTCGTCCCAATCAATGTTACGACGCCATAATTCTTGCATAAGTGCCTTGGGTCGGATTGTACATGGGCTGATAAGGCACAAAGGGTCGAAGATTTTAAATGAATGTGAAAGTATCAATCGCTTAGTTATATAATCGTCGGTGTGATCTGGGATGCTTACTACGATATTTAAGGTGTCAGAGGAGGGCTTCCACTGCAAACCCAAAGTGCTAGTAGATTCGCTTAGCGTTAAATTTTCAAGCGGGTCTATCAAAGGACTTTCGAAAATTGACGATACGTTAGATTTAAACTTTCGCAATGGAAAACAACCTGAGCGCAAAACGGATACGACTGCATCCAAAATATGACGCAAATCCGATACAGAGTCGGCTCCAGTCAACAGATCATCCATATAAAAGTCGTGCTGGATGATTGTCTTAATAAAATCATCATCACATTCTTCACCTAAACGCCATAAACATTTAGTGCTAAGATAACTAGCGCTCGCGAAGCCGTACGTTACCGTATTGAGTCTTAGAGTTTGCAGAGGGCTATGCTCATCGTTTCTCCAGAGAACAAGCTGCAAGTTGCGATCCTTCTCGTGGACATCTACTTGGCGGAACATCTTTTCGATGTCCCCTGTTAACACATATCGGTGTTGACGGAAACGTAGCAAAATGGAGAATAGCGTGTCTTGAACCGTCGGGCCAATGTATTGCAAGTCGTTAATTGAAAGACCGGACGACGTGGGACACGACGCGTCAAACACCACCCTTAGTTTAGTTGATTCGCTTTGTTCCTTAATGACGGCGTGATGACATAAGAAATAGGACGGTTCCACTCGGCAACCGATTGAAATAGTGCAATGCCCTAGCATGATATATTCATCAATAAATTTAATGTATTGAGCCTTGAGCTCGGGATGTGCCCTAAAACGTTTTTCCAAGTTCAAGAATCTTTTCTTGGCAGTGATGTACGAATTTCCTAAGCAATCTGGTGAATCCTTGAGAGGCAGTCGCACGCAAAATCTGCCTGTGGAATCTCGAGTTGTATGAGCCTGGAAGTGCTCCTCACAAGCCTTTTCATCTGGGCTCAATAATTTTTTGGGTGAGAATTCTTCCAGCTCCCAAAATCGAATGAGCAACTTTTCGAGATTGTCTAATGGGGGACTTGCAACTTGGAAATTACAATTTATATTAGAGGGGCGAGTTCCTGCATAAATAGGGCCAGATAGAATCCAGCCGAACTCTGAACTTATTAGATAAGGTTTGTTTGAACCTAATGATTGACGCTCACTTCCCACGATGTGCCAAAATAGATCAGCTCCGACCAGCACGTCGATTGGTGACGGCTTATGAAAATTTGAATCGGCCAACTGAACATCCGAAGGAATTTTGAGATTGTTTGTGTTGATTGATAGCCTTGGTATATTACCTGTGAGTTCCGGTAGTACTGGGCATGTCAGCTTCACTACATAGTCACTGTGCAATGATTTCAGATGAAACGAACAAACTTGGCTTGTACAGTGAGAGATTGCATTGCCTATTCCTATTAAGTTAACCGGTTCCATAGGGGATGACTGTAACTCTAATCTATCGTGCAAATTCCTTGATATGAGACTAGGCTCTGCACCAAAATCTAATAAAACACGCACGATTTCAGCCTTATTATTGACTGGATTGACCGCCTTGACCAAGGCTGTGGACAGAAGCGTAACCTTATTTACATTGTCTCTAGCTAAGTTAACAGTGAGCTCTGCTGCGGGTGGGGACACAGTTGCTATCGCAGGTGCAGCATTGTCCTGAGGGGCTAATTGTTGGCTATTACTGCAGATTAAGGAATTATGACGCCGTTTACACTTGCGACAAGATCTCGCGCGACAGAAATATACATCGTGACCCTTTCGGAGACAGTTCCGGCAAAGCTTTAAACTACTTACTAGCGCCTGCCGTTCTTCAATAGTTTTATTTTTAAAAATTTCACAATCGTATATTCGGTGTGTACCTTTGCATACCTCACATGTGGGAGTGTGACCCTTAACAGTCTCGTTCTGCTCAGATAATCTAGCCGTGAACACGTTGGCCTGAGCCCGCTTCTTCTTGCTATTGTTGTTCAATTCAGTATTAGTATTACCGCTTGACCTTGGATGGTTGTATGTTTCCAGTATGTCAGCGCGGTCCTTAAGAAACTTATTAAACTGTTCAAGAGAAGGAGCATCAGGGATTGAGTTTTTGTACTCTTCCCACTTCATACTAGTTTGACTTGCAAGTTTTGAAGAGACTATATGAATGATTAAGGTATCCCAGTGTGCAGTGGGCTCACCGAGGCTTGACAGTGCACGCAGGTTTTTATTAATGTTGTCTACTATAGATCTAAGCACCTTGTCAGATTCGCTTGACTTAATATCAAAGTTCAATAATGAATTTAAATGGCTTTTAATTAACAACCGCTTGTTATCGTAGCGTTCACGCAGCAGGTCCCAAGCTTTATTGTAATTGGCCTCAGTGACTTCAAGATTACTGATTACCCGTGAAGCCTCACCTTCCAGATAGGAGTTAAGATAGCAAAACTTGATCGGAGCGGGTATGCGCTTGTTGTCATGGACTAGCGAGCAATAAAGGTCTCGAAACTCGAGCCACTTGTTATAACTCCCATCAAATTTTCCTATCTGCAAGGTAGGCGGCCTGAAACCTATACCCGATTGCTCATTGCAACAATGAGAGGAGCCGTTAACATCTACATTTGAATTGCTAGCTTGATTGTGAGCATTCTGAAATTCTTGAGCTGTAGCAATCAAGGTAGCAAATTCTAGCTCAATGGAGTCACGCTCCTCAAGTTCCTCCTCCAACTGTGTCGGATTCAAAACTTCTATCTGACTCTGTATTTCATCAAAAATGTTACATAAACTTTCAATCTTGCCTAGCTGGATATTCAATTTAGATTTTTCTATCTCATCTAATGATTTTAGCGACTCATGTTGAGTTAGGAAATTCTTAAATTTAGTTAAACGTCCCTTTACTGAACTGCGCTTTACAATAAGTTCCCTTAATTTAGCCTCAGACATGATCCTATTTGTGATAAACAATTAATAATTGTTAATCAACAATTATTAATAACAAACAAACTAAAACAACTTATTATCTCTTACTCTGCTTCTAATGGGATTTTGTATTATTATAACAAACTTATCTGAATATATCTGAGTCTTATCTGGATAAGCACTTAACAATAAAGCACTAGACTTGGTATAGGCACATCAGCAAAGCTGCCTAACCTATTATTAAGAATAATAAGTAACAATGTTTTGTTCAATAATAACGTTTGCCTAAACAAATTTGTTTGAATGTTTGATTCAGTAAACTATGTGAACATTTGCCTGGAGTAGCTAGGTACGTTTACCGCACAGAATGGAAACTACACTTGGTAATATTAGGTGGCTTATATGTGAGATTTGGAGGGAAAGGCAGGGACACTTAGCTGACTTGGCTGACTGCTGCGGCGCTGATTGCTGACCGGCGATGACTCGATGCTAATGTGTCGTGGCTCTGCGGCCACAATGCTGCTGCTTGCCCGTGTGGTGTAAAACTTGAAGGGTATTTGATATCGCTTCTTGGGCCCGCTGCTGCGATGCTATTTGTGACCGGCGCGTAGTTTGCCCAAAACTTTTGTTTTACGTGAGTAATTAAGTCCTGTCACGGTCGCCAAATGTGCAATTAAAACATATTGGAAGCGACAAATCCCTTTATTTTTACCTCTAAGCACAGTTCTAACTTCTAATTAATTAAATTAGTGGATTTCCACATGGAATAATTTGACAAATTCACAGAGTACTTTGTTATAATATAGACAGATTAAAAACGTCAATGTCACAGAGTCTATGCCTGGTGTTGCAAGTGCGTGTACAGGTAATATTATAAATGCGAAAGTATGCGTGTCTTCTACGCTTTCAGGGGCCATCTTTTCAACAGATGTTGATGTATTTTGTAGGGATAGAGGAATGTTACATCCTGGGGAAGGACATAGGCTACATTTTATCCCGGATAGTTAAGGAGTTCCGCCGCGAATCAAAAAACTTAGGTATTCCACGCGAATTGTCGCGGGTATCATCTAGTCTTCTAAATATATAAAAAGAAAAGCTGACTAGCCTGGCTGACAGATCTATGTTGATAGATCAGACAGCACAGCTCAAACCACAGGACGAATTGGGCTGAAATTTAGTATATAGATAGATATTACGACGTAGACATCCGCTAAGAAAGGATTTTTGGAAATTCAATCCCTAAAGGGTTAAAATAGGGGCTTAAAATTTGTATAGTCCACGCGGACGAAGCCGCGGGAAAAAGCTAGTTACTTATAAATATAATTATCACTATCATAGTAGTTATCACTACGGTAATGATAGCGCCATGTAATCCGCCCCAGTAATAACACCTCGGGCGATCACTCGGCGCTTTCTCCTGTTCAATTAATTCATCTGCCCACTAACCATGTGAGTGATTTATGTGAGTTTGTACGGTGTATCATTGTTATTCACTCGTCACAATTATTGCATTCCAAATTACTCTTATGTTAGCACTTGTCAGTTAAGGAGTTCCACCGGGAATCAAAAAACTTATTCCACGCGAAATTACTCTTATGTTAGTGTGGCGAAGTCCCACGAGACCTACTGAACCCTCGGGAATTTCCGTTCCGACTCGCTTTCGGTCGGGATTCTCCCGGGCGTTCGAATCAGTGAATTCTGAACCCCGACGACGGGAGGCCGCGTACACGCATCTCATGTCCGGCTAATTCACTCAATTCAATCAATTAATTATTATACTTGTTGTAACGTCCATAGTTCGTAATTAGTGTCTTAAATCGTTTGTCATATAATATATCAATAGACTTTTGTAACTAAATAAATAATCAACTTTCAATAATATAATATTCGTAAATTACATTGGGTTTGTTTTAACTTCAATCCTAACATTCCCATAACTGGTGACCCCGACGTTCCCATAAGTGGTGAACCGGCGACGCGTCCCGAACTCTCAAGTGCTTGCATATTTCGAACATTCTTTGTGTGCATAGTGACGAACTTATTTTATTCCGAAAATAGATTCAGTGTAATAAAAGTTTTTTATTTTAAACAATGGCTGAAGACAACAAATCTCCCGCGGTAGAAACTGTGCGCGTAAAAGTCCCACCTTTTTGGCCAGACGAGCCAGCTCTTTGGTTCGCGCAGCTAGAAGGGCAGTTTGCTTTAACAAATATAACAGCAGACACGACTAAGTATAATTATGTAATTTCAAATTTGGATTATAAGTACATAACCGAAATAAGAGACGTTATTAAAAACCCTCCCGATAGTGATAAATATAATAAGATTAAGACAGAGCTGGTGAAACGTCTTTCGTCGTCACAGGAGCAACGAGTACGTCAATTATTAACCCAAGAGGACATTGGGGATCGTAAGCCGTCGCAATTCCTGCGACACTTGCAAGGTTTAGCTGGTCCAAGCGTACCCGACGACTTTTTACGTACCCTATGGACGGGCCGACTACCTACTCATATTCAAGTAATCTTGGCGTCGCAATCGAAGAGTAGCCTCGACGAGTTGGCTACACTTGCGGACACAGTTAAGGATGTGATTGGTACCGCGCCGCAAGTTCATCAGCTGTCTGCGTCGACGTCGAATAATGAGATCAGCGAACTGAAACAATCAATCGCTGATTTGTCGCGCAAAGTCGCCGCACTAGCATCGTCATCGCGATCCCGCTCGAGATCGAATAGCAGCACGAGATGGCGCCGACGTTCCCGTAGCCGATCCAATGATTCTGCGACTGATGCCCACTGCTGGTACCACCGCAAATTTCGGAGTAAGGCTACTAAGTGCCGTGAGCCGTGCACTTACTCGTCGGAAAACGAAAAACGCAGTCATTGATGGCGGCTAACGATGACTGTCGTGACGTAACACCGAGTCGCGTATTTGTAACGGACAAACACTCTAACGTTAAGTTCTTAATAGACACTGGTGCTGATTTGTGTGTGTTCCCAATTAGAAATATAAGTTCTTATAAGACAATTGTTAAGAAGACTGACTATAAACTTTTTGCCGCTAATGGTACAGTGATTAATACATATGGAACAATAAACTTAAATTTAAACTTCGGGTTACGTCGAGATTTTCGCTGGCGTTTTGTAATAGCCGACGTAACCCGACCGATCATAGGCATAGATTTTTTATCATATTATAACCTACTCGTAGATGTAAGGAACCACAGATTAGTTGATAATACGACTACGCTCATTGTAAATGCTAAACCCGTGTTATCTTCCTTAGAGTGCGAAATTAAGACTGTTACAGGTAATTCTCGTTATCATCAGTTACTCAAACAGTTTCCTGAGGTCACGCGACCCTCTGGCGAGCCATTGGTGCGCGAAGTCAAGCATCAAACGCTCCACTACATACGCACTACGCCCGGTCCGCCGGTGTACAGTCGACCTCGCAGATTGGCACCGGACCGGCTCCGCCGAGCTAAGCGTGAGTTTGAGGATATGGTAAGAGCAGGTATTGCACGTAGATCCGATAGTCCGTGGGCAGCGCCTCTCCATCTAGTTCCTAAAAAAGACGGTACTGATCGACCTTGCGGAGACTACAGAGGCATCAACGCTCGAACAGTACCCGATCGATATCCAGTACGCCACATCGCAGATTTTTCCCATAATCTACATGGCTGTACTGTGTTCAGCAAAATTGATTTGGTGCGTGCTTACCATTTGATTCCAGTCAACCCTGCGGATGTACCCAAAACTGCCATAACTACGCCGTTCGGATTATTCGAGTTTCCGTTCATGAGTTTTGGTCTAAGGAACGCCGCGCAATCGTTTCAGCGGTTTATGGACGAAATCTTAAGGGACCTGGATTTTGCTTTTCCGTATATAGATGACATATTGATTGCATCACGCGACCACACCGATCACGAATGTCATCTCAAACAGGTTCTAGAGCGCCTTCGAGATCATGGTGCTGTTTTAAACTCCGCTAAAAGCGTATTTGGTGTTCCGGAAGTCGAGTTCCTCGGCTACTTAGTTACGGCAAACGGCACGAGTCCTACGCCAGAAAAGGTAAGTAGCATCCAGAACTTCACACAGCCCAAGACCTTGAAAGAATTAAGGAGATTTCTCGGTATGATTAACTTTTATAGAAGGTACCTACCGAACGCTGCGAAAATCCAAGCACCTTTACACCAACTACTTAGCGGCACGGATACCAAGCCAAACACTCCAATCACTTGGACGGTTGAGCTGGAACAGGCTTTCAACGAATGCAAAAAGAGCCTCGTCGATGCAACACTGCTTGCTCATCCCGATCCTACAGCGGATCTGATGTTGGTCTGTGATGCGTCCGATATCGCCATCGGCGCCGTATTGCAGCAGAAAGTTGAAGGTAATTGTCAACCCCTTGCTTTCTTCTCCAAGAAACTGACCTCTGCTCAACGTAAGTATAGCCCTTTCGATCGAGAGCTTCTCGCAATTTACGAAGCCGTGAAATATTTTCGTTTCATGGTCGAGCTGAAGCCGTTCACGATCTGGACAGACCACAAACCTATTGTTGCTGCGTTTCGTAAAGCGTCTGAAAAATGCTCTCCACGTCAGTTCCGATATTTCGATTTCGTGTCACAATTCTCGACCGACGTGCGACACATTTCCGGAGAGGACAACGTCGTTGCCGATGCGTTCTCTCGGATTGAATCTGTTACTGATAGCATTAGTTTAGATATACTCCCTTTCTCAAAAGAAACGGACACCGAGTTGAGACATCTTTTGCACGCTTCTTCTTCGTTGGATTTACAGAAAATAAGAATTTCTGCCTCTAGTGCATGCAAAGTGTATAGCGATGTTTCTGGTGCAAAACCACGTACGTATCTTTCACCTGTTACTTCAGAACCGCCTGCCACCAAGCCTGATACAGTAACTCGCTCTGGCAGACAGGTAAGATTCCCTCGCAGGTTTATGTGAGTAAACTCACATATCATAAGTATGTAGAACCATTTTTAGAGAATACGTTTAGCTATTAATATTGTACGTAAACTTCTAATATCGCACTGTATCGTTTATTTTTTGTAACCATATAATAGTTTAATTAATACCTAATTAAGTTTTATGTTTAATTTTAATTATAATACTTTTGTAGCAAGGGAAACTAATTATGTAAAAGAACGAATTCTTTATTCGTCATGATCGACCTAAAGGTCTCCGGGGGGGCTGATGTGGCGAAGTCCCACGAGACCTACTGAACCCTCGGGAATTTCCGTTCCGACTCGCTTTCGGTCGGGATTCTCCCGGGCGTTCGAATCAGTGAATTCTGAACCCCGACGACGGGAGGCCGCGTACACGCATCTCATGTCCGGCTAATTCACTCAATTCAATCAATTAATTATTATACTTGTTGTAACGTCCATAGTTCGTAATTAGTGTCTTAAATCGTTTGTCATATAATATATCAATAGACTTTTGTAACTAAATAAATAATCAACTTTCAATAATATAATATTCGTAAATTACATTGGGTTTGTTTTAACTTCAATCCTAACATTCCCATATTAGCACTTGTCACTTTTTAACTTAGTTTTTTTTGGTACCTACATGTACCTACTCGAGAATCTTTTCAAATTGTTTGATTTCTATCTCCATGGCTCTTTCCGCACTGCATACGATCCGATCGTGTGCGAGTCTGACCGAATTATTTTCTTTAGTTAATGAAAACAGACTACCCAGGTCTGCACATTAGTACATTGTGATATCAGGGTGATAAATAGGTTATTACAATCGAGCTGACGTTTGGCGAGGGCTTACCATCTTCACGAGATTGTTATAACCTTAACGCCCGTATATCACACGACGTTTTTCAATACATTTGTGAGAAAACTTGAAAATAAAACTCGAGTAGGTAGGTACAAGGTACTCACTAGAAGATGGTTTCTCACGTCCGTTCTTATTTCGAGATTTTAGGCGGCTATTAATAGCGCGATTTTTTCTCACATCTAAAATACCTAATTTTTGATTTAATTTCATTATTCCACATCACTTAAACCACATAAATTATTTAATAATTTATAATAAATACTCAATTACTCTTTTAAAAATAGCGCGCGCCGCGCACAGATTAAAGACTTGGTATAGACTACGGCGCGTTGTTGTAATTGCGTTTTTTTTATTAGATTCATGGCTCTAGGTTCTAGTTCTCAACTCCCATCTTGGACTATTCAGCCTTTACTTTTATGATTTATAAAACTTAAAACAATTTTAATTAATTATATTTAATATATTTTTTTTTATTTTATGAATTAATTTCATCAATTCACATCTAAATTTAATTATTTTTTTAGGTTTTCTACTATACAAAGTCAATATCACTATGAACCTTCTTGCAAGAAAACTTTTTATTTAGAAGTAACGTGGAACAAAAATTTAAAAAAAAACTGCAAATTTACCGCACGAGGGCGGTAAATATTTACTGCACTAGGGCAGTAAATTTAACTTACAAGCCCTATTTACTGCCTCTGTAAGTGCATTTTTCGAGCAAGTGTATTGAATGAATGAAATATTTACCAGTTATAAATAATAAAAGAAACGTTATCTATACTAATATTATAAATGCGACAGTTTGGATGGATGGATAGATGGATGTTTGTAACTCAATCATGCTAGAACGGCTGAACGGATCTGGATGAAATTTGGCACAGAGATAGACTATAGTCTGGAATAACTCATAGGCTACATTTTATCCCGGAAAATTAAAGAGTTCCAGCGGGAACCAAAAAATCTCACTCCACGCGGACGAAATCACGGGCATCCACCACCACCACCACCACTACAGCCTATTAACGTCCCATTGCTGGGCACAGGCCTCCACTCTCACAGGAGAGAGGGAAACTGTCACGGGCATCATCTAGTAATAATTATTTATTATGTTATGGGTGCATTACGAGAGTGGCAGTAGCTTCGTCACGCCGTTTAATCATGTAACACAAAAAGCGGGTGAGTACATCACTATTCACTACCCGTCATAACAGCGAAGCACGAAGATGGTTTCTTTTTGATTGATAACGCCTTTTTCTTTTTACTATTATCTTTTTACGGTAACGTGACTCGACCAACTTGACTAGTCGTACAATAATGAGAAAAATAATAAATAGGCAGAGTCTCTACATCTTACTAATTGCATGGCAACTAGCTTTTTTCCACGAATTCGAAATATTTTTCGTGTGTCCCTAATATCTCTAAAAATATAATATATCTAGGATAAAAATGTATATAAATGTACTGTACCAAACATCAAATTCGGTTGAAAAGACCTAACTATACATGAAGGGCTTCGTGGACCTTGCTATCGAGAGCGGCGCGGATTTGATCTGACCAACGCATCGGGCTACGTCCCCGAGGTCTCTTGCCGTCCACTTTGCCAGAAGTCAACAATAATCTTACTATCTTCTCACTAATATTATAAATGCGAATGTTTGGATGGATGTATGGATGTGTGGATGGATGCTTGTTACTCAATCACGCCCGAACGGCTGAACGGATCTGGATGAAATTTGGTACAGAGATAGATTATACTCTGAAATAACACATATGCTAAGTTTTATCCCGGAAAAATAAGGAGTTCCCGTGGGAACCAAAAAACCTCAATCAATGCGGACGTAGTCGCGAGCATCAGCTAGTGAAACAATAATTAAGCGTTGGCAATTGGCATTATTGCCCCGGGCAATAATAATTAATTACTGGCATATAAGCATCAAAGCACTAACTTTGTAAAGACATCAAAGCACTCCTTACCCTAGTTTTAAAAGCTCAAGACTTCAAAACCTGTGCACGCCACTGGCCCCAGGATATTAGTATTAGTATGTATGTAGAGTAGAATCTCCAGCTTACTCAATAGTGATGTTGTTGTGAACAGCAGCGGCCTGCTGACGGCGTTCCTGGCGCTGTCGCTGCTGTGCCTGGCGTGCGGCAACAGCGCCGCCGTGCTGGCGGCCACAGGCCTGCATCGCGACTCGCTGCGACAGCAGGAGCCGCTCACCAGCTTCCGAGTGAGTGTTCTACCCCCAATAGTGACGTTGTTGTGAACAGCAGCGGCCTGCTGACGGCGTTCCTGGCACTGTCGCTGCTGTGCCTGGCGTGCGGCAACAGCGAAGCCGTGCTGGTGGCCACCGGCCTGCATCGCGACTTGCTGCGACAGCAGGAGCCGCTCACCAGCTTCCGAGTGAGTGTTGTACCTCCCGACTGTGTAAGAAAATCGTAAACGTTATTCAAACTTGTAACTCGAACTATTTATAAGTCCCACAAACTTAACTGTCCCGGTGGTCAAAATTGGCAGTTTATGTTTTTTTTTAATTTATTTTTTCATCGATACTAGCGACGCTATCGGTCAAGTTTGTCTCTCATAGGAATCATTGCGTCTCTGTCATATGTAATTTTATGTCAAAAAGCATGCATGACCTTTTTAAACAGTTCCGAGTAGGTACTCAATACTACATTGTACTATTACCTATTCTGTAGTAATACGTTTGAAGCTCTCAAATGATTACGATATGCTCAGACAATTGGGCCTCTGTTTTTATTTTAGATGTCCAATAATTATGCCAATCTGTCGAAATTTTAGTACAAAGAATAGGCTATAGGCTGAATGTCGAATTACATTTTAGAATTTCAACGACTAATACTATACTTAAAAGTCCCACAAACATATCTGTCCCGGTGACAACGTCGCTAGTATAGTCCGTGTATCGCGGTGGCCAAAATTGGAACTAAATTTTATGCCTGATAAGATTCTGATTTTGATTTTAATTTAATAGACACTAGCGACGCTGATTCCGGGACAGATAAGTTTGTCGGACTCTAGCTATCTATTTAAAAATAAAATAAAAACAGGCATAATAATTTGTTCCAATTTTGACCACCGGGTTAGATAAATTTGTGGGACTATACTTAAATATTTAAATCACGATAAATTGTGTCCTTCATTGTGATTAAATACCATTAAACAAACAGTTTACATGATATAAACACGAACGGAATTGCTGATTTAAATTGACAATGGCCAAGACAAAAGATGCGGCATTCAATATTAGGGAAGTATCTACTAAGATTATGCGCCGGCGCATTGTACCTATCTATGACTTTATCTCGGACTAAGCTATTTAAGCACCAGTTACTACAACCAGCATGTACAGTCGCGCTCAGAAAATGTTTACCCTCGTAAGGTTCATAATTGCATGGACCCATCTGTGTCAGAAGTAAGTTATATATACCTATGTAGTTTGATTAGGCATAGATCATTGATTTTCTAACTTTTTCAGATAGGTTAGATGTAGAAAACTTCTTTCAATATTTTTAGTAAATGCGATGATAGCTGCCTAATTAAGTGACCTGGAAGAGATCGCTTATTAGCGTTAAGGCCGCTTATTGTTAATTATATTTTGTTCTGTAGACCGCATTAAAATATAAAACAAGGTATACTTTATTTTCCTAATTGCATAACCGCCAAATGCTAAAGCGTTACGTCTTAAATTCTGCTCTGCTGATGATTTAAAAAAAGATCTGCTCCAGTTTTAGTCATAAAATGTTATCCAAGAATGCATATAGGCGATTGAGTAGGTACATACACAGATTAACTTACAGTACATCATATTAGTTCATCATCATCACTATCACTACAGCCTATTAACGTCCCACTGCTGGGCACAGGCCTCCACTCTCATAGGAGAGCGGGAATTAGAGCTTAGACCCATCACGCTGCTCCAATGCGGGTTGGTGGGCTTTGACGATTATTATCATGTTAGTGATAATAACCGGGACCGACGGCTTAACGTGCTCTCCGAGGCACGGGGGTGAAACACCGCCAACTTCCAACTCCGGCCTGGCACTGAGAATTTCATAATTGAAAAACCCAATACCTAACTTTTATGCCCGACCGGGAATCGAACCCAGGGCCTCGATGATCCGCTGTCGACTATGCTAACCACTAGACCAACGAGGCAGTCGTCAGTCATATTAGTTACTACTTCTTAAAAACTCATATTAAAAATGCGTATGCGTTGTGATTGCAAGTGTACATGGCTAAGTATTTTGTCAACAAAGAGATAGAGGCGTGGACGGGTGCGATCCAATCTGGTTATTGTTCTGACAACATTAATTTAACATTCGATAATATACGCGTACATAATACCTACTTAATTATGAAGGTATGTGTGAATTGATTTCGTAATTCACAGTTAAATAGGTCATTGGAATTAAAACACTTGTACATAATAGATTTATTCTTCGTGATTTTTTAAAGCTTTACATTTGAAATGACACTCTTTATTCATTCTAATCATTACATGAGTCCCCGTCAGGGCATTGTAATGTTGCAGCTATGCAATTGCAGGTTACATTTAATTTTAATTATATTTTTTTAATTTTAAACATATTATGAATTAGCGTTAATAATACAATCATAAAATTAAATAAATATACATAATGTCAATTAATATTTTAAGATCGAATTCATGTTGATTATAAATTATGTCCGGTTAAAATGTAGGTAATGTCTTTCTATCAAATCGATAGAAACCACTTTTAGATTTTTGCTTGTAAAGCGTTCAGATGAATGAGGAATGATGATGAGTATTAAACCAGTCAAGTATTATTGAAGATCGAGAAACCTTTTTTACCAATGCCAGAGTGGACGACAATACATTGGACTTTCAAAATTTCATGTCTTTAGCCTGAATTTTATAAAAATAAAGTTCTGCATTGAATTAAATTACAAAATACATAATTAATAGGTGATGTCTGTCTGTCCATGACCAGTCTGTTGAAGCCGGCCATACATGCTAGGTTGTGCATGACGGTTATAAATGTCTATAGACCGTCCAAACCAAGTTTTACGGGTTTCTTCCTGAAGGATCAAAAAGACCAGAGGCGTATTTAAAGATTTGGCGCCCCGGGCCAGTTAGCTTTGCCGCCCCATTCATTAAAAGAAACCTACTATGTAATGTGAAATATTTACATGTTTTTCCTATGTACAAATTGGTTGACAAAATCGTCAATGACGCTGTCATAACTCATAACAGATAGCGTTTGTCAATTCAGCTTCTATATTCATGACAGCTAAGCTGTTTAAGCGTTCTTCGCTTATAGTGGAACGTAAATAATTTTTTATCCTTTTGAGTACAGAAAATGAACGTTCTGCACTGCAATTCGTCACGGCGGTGCAAAGCAAAATACGTAATGCAATCTTTACGTATGGAATTTTATAAATAAGCTAAGTTGCCTTAGACTCATTTGATTTTCATAGGCTGCCAAGAAGTGTTTCAATAGAACACATTCGTCTTGTAGGTCTACCGCGAGTTCTAACGGGTATACATTTTGAAGGTTTACGGCATGCCTTCTAACTTCTGCCTCAGACATTGTATCTAATTTATCTAAGAAAGTAAAATTGGCGGTCATTGTGTCATATGACGTTTTGCGCCTCCTCAACTCACCCAAGAACTGGTCCCAAATTGGGAAAAAAGTATTTACTCGAAAGTGGTCACGTCCCTGTAGTAATACTTCTCCTTCGGGAGTCTCATCATCACGTTTCTTCCTTTTGACAACTCTTTTTTGTTTGTGCTTGTATTCTTCGGCTGGACCGATTTTTATAATTTTTTTTGTGTATATTCGGTACGTCTGAGAATAGGTCGTAAATTATTTTGTTACGAACCCCTAAATGATAAGGGTAAACCACGCAGACGAAGTCGCGGGCATCAGCTAGTAAAATATAAAAATAAGAATGCAAAAAAATACGTAATTCAAGTAAAGAAACTTACCGCCTCTGTCGTGACTTCTAAACTAGCCAAATTCGAAGTTGATGCTTCGGATATTTTTATTGAAAAAGCTATCGATTTTGTACGTTTGTTTGACAAGTTTCTCTTCCTTGTCTCTTTTTCCAAAGCTTTTCTTCGATATGCGTGCCCGGTCAGTTTTCTTCTATTCGCATCCATTTCAGTAAATAACAGTACATAAATTCAACCACAAACCGCAAAGTTTGTAATCATTAAACTAAAACTAAGCAACGGTAGATACGTTTTCTGTTTTCATCGAGACAAATTAAATCATATACTTATTTAATATTTCGTTAATTTGATGCGCTAATTTGAAACTAAATGAGTCAGGTCACTTCACGACTCTCGTCACCCCGCGCGCCCGCCGCCCGCGCTGCGGCGCCTCGCGCATGCGCTGCGCTGTTTGTGTGCATTTGAAAGCGCGCGTTTTGAAAGCATTGGTACAAAAATGGTTTTTAATTTAAATGTCAATTAAAATATAATATTTATTGTAGTTAAGCTTGACAGTAAAAGGCGCCCAGAGAAGGCCAAGAGGGGCGGCTTTGCCGCCCCTCGCAGCCTGCCGCCCTGGGCCATGGCCCCTTTGGCCCTAGGGTAAATACGCCTATGAAAAAGACCACCCGATGAACGATATTGAAAGGAATATACCTAAATGGCTTGTAAATATTTTTTAATCTCGAAAAAAGTTGGTAGGTACTTATAGCGCGAGATTTTCTGAAAATCCTTAACCTTAGCTACTTAGCAAGTTATAGGTATCTTAGCAAATTTCCACTACTTTACAAATATTCGAATCTTTAACATATACTCGTATAAAATACTAGTTATTTTGTAATCCATGCGAGTAAATATCATACAGGTAAATGTAGATAATATTTATTTTGCCAACGTTCATAGTTCAAGGCCCACACGCACTGAAGAGATGATGCTTCACTATTACGATTTACGAGTCATTATTTTTATATCATCCCATGATCATCGTTACCAGATGCTCGAACCTTGGACCGAGCGCGGGAACTTCGGTAGGTACAAATGTTTTATAATCATACTAATATTATAAATGCGAAAGTCACTTTGTTTGTTGGTTTGTTGGTTTGTCCTTCAATCACGCCGCAACGGAGCAACAGATTGACGTGATTTTTGGCATGGGTAAAGTTGAGGACCTGGAGAGTGACATAGGCTACTTTTTATCCCGGAAAATTAAGGAGTTCCCGCGGGAATAACAAAAAACTTAAACCACGCGGACGAAGTCGCGGGCATCAGCTAGTGATGGTATAAAGTCGTTTATCGTTATCAGTTTAGGATTTGATGATTATTTTTTCCATGCAAAATAGTATCATAATGGTAAAAATTTAGAATTTTTTGATTTAGTGTTGAGTTTTTGCTTAGTAAGTATATTATAAATCCGAAAGTCAGTTTGTTTGTTGGTTTGTTGGTTTGTCCTTCAATCACGCCGCAACGGAGCAACGGATTGACGTGATTTTTGGCATGGGTATACTTGAGGACCTGGAGAGTGACATACTTTTTATCCCGGAAAATTGAGGAGTTCCCGCGGGAATCAAAAAACTTAAACCACGCGGACGAAGTCGCGGGCATCAGCTAGTACTTAAATAATAAGAAGTACAGTGTCATTTTATATCTAATGAACTGATTAAAGTTACGAGCCGCAAATCGAATCGCGAAGGAAATGGGCATGAAATCCTAGATACAGTTAGGATTTAGATCCAACCACCCACGCAAATGGCCAAATTATTACTTAGCAAGTTTCACTAGTAAGTAAGTATATTCAAGTAGATTATATTTTTGTGAGTTTGCAAGCTTGATTGGAAAAATAAATTGAAATCGAATTGAAATAAAAAAGTCTCTATCCACTTTCCCGCGCACTGAAGAGATCTTCAAATAGGAAACTTAGTTGACCGTATTTATTTTTACTCTCAGCAGTAAAACAATTACTTCGCTGTCATTATTGTTGAATTGGTGAGTGTTAGTGTATAATTAAATAATAAGTAACTCTGACCGTGGAACCTATTGTAACGGTAAAAATGGTAATAGTATATTGTGATACAAGGGTGGAAAGTAGGTTATTGCAAACGAGCTATCATTAATAAGCCCGAGCCGAAGGTGAGGGTTTTTAATGTTACGAGTTTGCAATAACCTTCACACCCGTGTATCACACGACGTTTTTCAATACAGTTGTGGGAAATAGTAATAAACAAATCAAAGAATTACAAGTTTATTTCAACATACATACGTACATAGTAATTAATTCTGAAAATTGAGAGTAAAGCTTGAGCAATTACTAAAATTCAGTGAAATTTGCTGCTGTGCACGGGTTGAAGATAGCTCAAATCATATAGACTCAGTAGTTTTTACAGTGGTATTTTTCTCGAAACATGTAGTTTCACTGAATTTTAGTTGCTGTGACTGCCGTTTCATGAAAACTGATAATTTTAGGTAACTTTGGAGATCTATGTCATTATTTGTTTTGAGAGTAGTTTTTAACATGGAATAACTTGACCACAATGTAGATGGTTTATATTTTCCACTCAATTCATGAAAATAAGCTAACAAAACATTTTCTGAGAATGACTTAGTTTTTTTATGTTTTCTCCATGAAATAAAATTATTGTAAGCCGTCATATATCTTTCTCGAGATTTTGGGGGCAAAATTCCATCTTGCGCAGTTTTCGCCTCAGATAAAATATCTGGTGAAGTTAATTCCATTTCATCATTAGTACTAGAACTCATATTAACAAAAATATAATCAATTTATCACATAAAAAATAAAAAATTTCAGCAAATGGCGCGTATTTACACCTGGACATATTTTTTTTTTCAACGAAACTAGGCTACGGGTTCGTACCTACGCGTATACAGCTAATTCGATTTTTGTCAAATGTTGAAAATAATTTAATTAAAACTGGTAATTAAATATAATCAACAACCATTTAAAAGAATTTTGGAAATTCAATGTTAAAACGTACGGATTCATTCATTTTTCCTCGTAAAAAGCCTATCCGATTATATTCTATGTATGAAAACTCCTTGGTACTAAACTTTTTTAATTGACTTGGAAAATTTAAAACTAAACTGCAAAAGTAAGTGTCGAGCTTGTAAAAGTAAGTCACGACCGTGTAAAAGTAAGATGCCTATGCGAAAGATTCAATTTTCGAATCATAACTACAGCCTCTGAAAGTGCGCCATGTTTGACAACTGTATTGAAATAGTATATTGTGATACAAGGGTGGAAAGTAGGTTATTGCAAACGAGCTGTCATTAATAAGCCCGAGCCGAAGGTGAGGGTTTTTAATGTCACGAGTTTGCAATAACCTTCACACCCGTGTATCACACGACGTTTTTCAATACAGTTGTGGGAAATAGTACAATAATATAATCAATTTATCACAAAAAATAAATAATTTCAGCAAATGGCGCGTATTTACACCTGGACACATTTTTTTTTTCAACGAAACTAGGCTACGGGTTCGTACCTACGCGTATACAGACTATTCGGTTTTTGTCAAATGTTGAAAATAATTAAATTAAAACTGGTAATTAAATATAATCAACAACCATTTAAAAGAATTTTTCAATACAGTTGAAAATATAATCAATTTATCACATAAAAAATAAAAAATTTCAGCAAATGGCGCGTATTTACACATGGACATTTTTTTTTTCAACGAAACTAGGCTACGGGTTCGTACCTACGCGTAATACAGCCTATTCGATTTTTGTCAAATGTTGAAAATAATTAAATTAAAACTGGTAATTAAATATAATCAACAACCATTTAAAAGAATTTTGGAAATTCAATGCTAAGACGTACGGATTCATTCATTTTTCCTCGTAAAAAGCCTTAATAAGTATGAAAACTCCTTGCTTATTAACTTTTTTAATTGACTTGGAAAATTTAAAACTAAACTGCAAAAGTAAGTGTCGAGCTTGTAAAAGTAAGTCACGACCGTGTAAAAGTAAGATGCCTATGCGAAAGATTCAATTTTCGAATCATAACTACAGTCTCTGAAAGTGCGCCATGTTTGACAACTGTATTGAAAAAATATATAAGTACTCGATGTGACCGCGTTTACACAACTACTCTTAATTTCAGAACGCATTAGATTGTGCATACTCATCTCTCATGAAGCAGTTGAACTCGTTCCTAATTCATTTTTCACACCACTCGCTCAACAACGCCTTATTACATGGCCTGTTATCTAAGGTTAAAGTAAGACATTAAATCCCTAGGGTTATAATGTTGTACTGAAATCCATTATTCCCTAGGGTTATAATGTGATTTGAATTTAGAATCATCGCGCATCTGAAGCAAGATCTGAAGGAAATTCTATTCATTCCAAAGAGGTTTTATTCATAATTCTTATTGCTATATCCATAAAGTCTAATTTCGGTAAACATAATGTGTTCTCAGCAGGCGCGGCCAACTCGATTTTCGAAAACCAAAGCCGTGGCCCACTAGATTCGCACTGACGAAATTTGTTTGTCAAATCGCTGAAAGAAGTGGTTGTATCGCGAGGTGTGAAAAGTAGAGTATTCACCGTAGGGGTAATGCTATATTAATCTTGGGCGCCCCTAATTCCCGCGCTACTCTCAGGATTCTAGATGCAACACCCTCGCTACGCTCGGGAGTTACTCTAAAATCCCTCGTTCCGCTTGGGATTTATCCCGGCGCCCGTGACATAATACATCGCATTACGCCCGTGGTGAATAATCTACTATTATCGTTATCTGCAGTTTAGGATTTGATGATTATTTTTTCCATGCAAATATCATAATGGTAAAAATTTAGAATTTTTTGATTTAGTGTTGAGTTTTTGCTTAGTAAGTATATAAATAATAAGAAGTACAGTGTCATTTTATATCTAATAAACTGATTAAAGTTACGAGCCGCAAATCGAATCGCGAGGGAAATGGGCGTGAAATCCTAGATACAGTTAGGATTTAGATCCAACCACCCACGCAAATGGCCAAATTATTACTTAGCAAGTTTCTCTACTAAGTAAGTATATTCAAGTAGATTATATTTGTGTGAGTTTGCAAGCTTGATTGGAAAAATAAATAAGTCTCAATCCACTTTCCCGCACTGAAGAGATCTTCAAATAGGAAACTTAGTTGACCGTAATTATTTTTACTCTCAGCAGTAAAACAATTACTACGCTGTTATTATTGTTGAATTGGTGAGTGTTAGTGTATAATTAAATAATAAGTAACTCTGACCGTGGAACCTATTGTAACGGTAAAAATGGTAATAGTAGATTATTCACCACGGGGGTAATGCGATGTATTATGTCACGGGCGCCGGGATAAATCCCAAGCGGAACGAGGGATTTTAGAGTAACTCCCGAGCGTAGCGAGGGTGTTGCATCTAGAATCCTGAGAGTAGCGCGGGAATTAGGGGCGCCCAAGATTAATACAGCATTACCCCTACGGTGAATACTCTACTTTTCACACCTCGCGACAAACAAATGTCGTCAGTGCGAATCTAGTGGGCCACGGCTTCGGTTTTCGAAAATCGAGTTGGCCGCGCCTGCTGAGAACACATTCTGTTTACCGAAATTAGACTTTATGAATATAGCAATAAGAATTATGAATAAAACCTCTTTGGAATGAATAGAATTTCCTTCAGATCTTGCTTCAGATGCGCGATAATTCTAAATAGGCATGATGACTGATTTTGAAAAATGGTCAGATTATGTTCGGAAGTATCTACTATTTCGAAATAATATCTTATTTCAGCGGAAAAATAAGGTTTAGTAGATAAAATTGGCATTTGAAATTTAAATTTTAAAATTCACGCCAAAACGTTCTGCGGTGTCATGGCGTCGTTTGTGACGTCACTATTGTTTTTACCAATGTACTCTGTGCAGTGTGCAGTAAACAATAGTGTGATTGTCAAAGCTCGAAAACAAACAATTGTGACGTCATTCGCTTCTTTGTGTTTTATGCAATATGGCGGATTGCTGTATTTCATAGTTTTATTTTATCAATTTATATAGCAATCTCACTCGAAATTGAAAAATAAATACGTTTTTTACAATCCATGAATCCTATTTCATTAGATAAATTCATAATTTCATTGATTCTTGGTTACTGTCATCATGCCTATTAAAATCACATTATTACCCTAGGGAATAATGGATTTCAGTACAACATTATAACCCTAGGGATTTAATGTCTTACTTTAACCTTAGATAACAGGCCATGTAATTGGGCGTTGTTGAATGTTGAGCGAGTGGTGTGAAAAAATATATAAGTACTCGATGTGACCGCGTTTACACAACTACTCTTAATTTCAGAACGCATTAGATTGTGCATACTCATCTCTCACGAAGCAGTTGAACTCGTTCCTAATTCATTTTATAGCTCTAAAGCATCGCCATGTCACCTTACAATATGAAGCGATTTGAAAAATAGCACAATATGAAACAAGACAATATTGACTTCTAAAATTACTATGAACAAGATAAGGAAGAATAACATATATTTTTCAACTGTTATTTGCTATATTATACTCCCTAGTGTGAGGGACAATCTAGAAGTAGGTATTTATGAGACACTTTTGATATATTTGTACTCTCAATTGGAACTTGCACGAGTAAATGGTTAAACGTGTAGAGGTTCCACTCTAAATCAAAATACGATCTAAACACAAATGTATTCAATAATCGCTAAGTCTGCCGGCAGGAGACTGAATCACCATCATCAATACACTCGCATATAATTAATGATTAAACGAACTTACCTGTAAGTGAAGTTCTATCATAATTATATGAGTCGCTTCATTCGAAGATATAATTCATTGAACTATGTAGTAGTTTCCTTCACGTAGAAACAACCAAACGCACGTTCTTCAGAGGAGTTATAAAAAAGAACCCCTACTAACCGCCTCTGTCTCGCGCGACACAGCGGCTTCGTTCGTCATTTAGTTTAGAGATATAGGTACCTATACTTAAAGCTCTTGCGAAAATATGTTTTGGGATGGGTGGGTTGGGAGCTTAATATTATATCTTCGAATGAAGCGACTCATATAATTATGATAGAACTTCACTTACAGGTAAGTTCGTTTAATCATTAATTATACTTCGTCGCTTCATTCTTCAGATATAATTCATTGAACTATGTAGATGTTAAGAGATATATATTTTTGCAAGAACTGTATCTACACTGAATAGATACTAATTATTGTTATCAATAATTTTATTTATTCTTCTTATCTCTTATTTGAGCTGTAATGTTTTAAACAGTTTATGTTTAGTGTGGCATCTGCTGATTTCCCGAGAAGTTTATCTACGTACGTTTAAGATGACTTTAAAATTTTTCTTAAGTATTTATTGTACAAAGTTTCAATTTAAATAACTTTCAATTTACCAATAATATAATCATGCGCTCTTTTGCTTTAGTTGCTAGTAACAAGCATAAACGTATTATAGTTTCGATGCAAACGAATGGAACGGAATGAATGGAGTTATTGATGTCAATACTGCAAGGTTTATAATCTAGTACAAAGTATATTAGCCGGGACAATACTTTATTTTATTTACACAATTAGCACAACAGACATCCAATGGGGCGCTTATGTGCGAAATCCTGCCCAGTAGCATAAAAATGCATATTTGGTTTTTTTTTTTTTTTTGGAAGTGCGGCGGGAAAAGAACCGTTTTATTCTGGTCCTGTTGTGAAGGTATTTCGAGTATTGCTTTAGCTATATATTTGAGTAAAATTTTATATTAAAATACCGTTTTAAGTTGTTTGTCGAACAATGATATCGTCATTAAAGTTATGGAATTTAATAAATTCCTATCCGCGTAAAAGTTACCCCGCAATTATAGGTGAAGAATGAATATTCGGTCGATATTGTGACCGACTACTATCGACTTTGAAGGGTTAATCGATTGGTTTGAACTTTCTTGCCCCACAGACGTTAGGAGCTTTAAAGTAAGATACTTTTCAACGATAGATAACTTAGCTGTTCAGGCCATTGAATATAGAGTTTTAATAAAAAACATGAAATGAGAGAAATAAACCTCATTATAAGCTATTTAAAATGAGAATTTTTGAATGGATGCATTAATTCCCTGATATTTTAAGGAAGATGCACTGACACCGCTGATCTATGTGAGGTAAGCGTGATCCAAATGTTACATTTGCGGCCACTGCTCTAAGCCGATTTTGGGTTTCCATTAATGTCTTAATTGGTAACTCTCATTCAGGGTCTGATTTGACTAAACAAGAATTTTAATTTTGCTCTAGGCAAGTGTTGCGGGGGCATATTGTTTACGTACCATGTTTGCCACGAGTGATTACGATGTACGTATTATTAAGCTATTACATAGGTTCTATCGCGGGCCTTGAGCGTGGAGACCGAATCCAGAAATTCCGTAACGAAAATAACCTAACACTATCATTAGAATACGAAGGTAAATTTCGCCGCCATCTACAATATTAAAATAGCTCAGTTGGGAAATAGGGCGGCCACGATACCAGAACACCCCGGCTCGAGTCCAGATGTCTCCAGTCCGATTATGTATATATATAAATTTTTTTTTTTTTTTTTTAATAAGTTTTTCGAAGATTGTTTCCAATATGTGGATAATGGATATATATGAATGGATCTTAAACTTAAAATTCTTTTTTATTTTATTTTTTACCAAAAATTTATGAAATACTTAGAAAAACAGAAACATAGTGGACCAGGAAGGTAGGTAGGTTATCTCTATACGAGATCTCTACCAGTGACCCTTGGCACCCCGCTTGGATTCCCGCTTCGGGTAAGACAACCCTCGTTTTACGCGTTTTACGTTTTAAACAAATGCCCACGAAATATCTTTAAAACAGTAATTAGCTGGTGATTTTACACTATTAAGTATGTAATATTATAATATAATCTACATCCGGTCGTCAAAATACTCGCCGTTAGATTATCTTTATTTTTAACCGACTTCCAAAAAGAAGAAGGTTCTTTGTTAGTTTTTGGTTTTTCGAACTGTTTTAAGCATAATCAACCGTATTACCTGTCAACGGGTGTATGATATATGCTTCCCGGGCACTATTAAGTTGTAAAACTCGAGAGTACCTACGTTGTTAGGGAAAAAACATAAAACTTGTGGGTAATTTTTGCAATCTTACCACACATTTCCTTCGTAAAAGTTCTTTGCGTACCTACCACGCTGAGGATTTCTACTAGCAGTTTTTTTTTTTTTTTTAAATTCGACGTTTCTGTATCTACATCAGTATTTGCAAATAAATTGATTTATTGCTGAAGTACTTAGCTGATAAAAAAAAGATAAAGATATATTTATTACCTCAGAATTCTCAGAACTTTAGTTACCACTCCGCAGGTGTATGTAAGTTTGATTCCAAGAGGCTTTGCATTGTAAACAATTACATCTGAAAATTTTGAGCCCCAGATCTTGAATCTGCATACACTAAATGAAACATTTATGTTTCTTTTAGGTCTAGTGACTGCGTGTAAGGCACTGAAATATGCAAAAGCTGAAAACTTAAGTAGTGGTGTTAAGCTGAATATATATATATATATATAAATATTTGTTATCTAGTAAGAGTGCTTCGATATAACTTTATTGTTTATTGCAGTCTCCAAAATAAAAATCTGAAATGCTAGATCTTTTCATGTTATAGCCGGGCAGATATTATGTAAACTGTAACGTTTAAAGAAATGACTAGAACCACCACAAGTGTTTCATTGAAAGTTAAAACACTGGTATAGAATTTAACTAGTCTTTTTTATAGTCGATCAGATATACCTTTTTATTAAGACGGTACTCCAGAGATTTTATTATGGAATTTGTTCCATAGGTTTACATTTTAAAATAACGTTTTGTGGTAACGGTATTAGATTAATAATTGCATTTACTTGCTTGAAAGAAATTAAATACATAGATATTTTTAAGTATTCTGTTTATCTATCGCCGTAAATAATAAACACTTTTATTGTGCCTCCATGCTAATAGATTTATCTTAAAAACAGAACCTCATTAGTGTCGTGATCGTGTGTTCGACTGGCAACATTTATTTATTATTTATAGAATGGCAATACTGATTTCATGTTGGTATTGCACTATTAATGAATTCAGAGTTGGTAGAGGGTAGGCGAAAAAGACATTGTGTATAAATACGGGCGTCATTCTGTAAACAGGAAGTTGAGTATCACTCGCCATGAGAGGTGCACGCCTGTGCTGTGTACATTCTTATATATCATAATATATACAGTGTTATACTTTTGTGTATAGAGTGAGTTGAGACGTGGTGTTGGAAAGTAAAGTGTGTGCGAGATGATAGCTGAAATGCCAGTAAGTCCTTTGTTGTATCGTTCCAATTTATTATTTATTTATTATTTAATCTCTGATGCATTTTAAGAGTAATCTTTAACACATGTGTTAGTGTGCTATTTCAGGATTTCTATAAGGTACATTGTGGGTAGCGAAGTTGTTCGCTACTACCCAAAAATATGCCCGTTCTATGCCCACGTGTAGTTTTATGAACTTCCAAATAAAGATCCGTAGTTAGTCAATCGGTCTTAGGTTGTATCTAGTCATGGAATATATAGACCTTAACGGCAATTCGTGACAACTTCAGAAGTGAAAATGAACCCAAGAAAACAATATTTTTTTAACACGAGAAAAATATTGTTCACTAAGTAGTGACACAATTCTCTGTGTCGTACCTTCAAAACTTTTAAACAAAGAGTATTCCGTTTACTAAGTTCAAAAGAGATTGACTACTTTAATCAAAGTTAGCATGTACTTGAGATCCATTCTTGCTATGCTATAAAGATAACGTGCAGCAAAGAACTTTTGGATATTGCTAAATCTGTTTTGACACCTATTGTGTGGCATTTGAGTAGAGGTTAAATCGAGTGTTTGGTAATGATCTCGTGCGATAATAATTGACATTGTATCAAGGCAATTAATATTTGAATTACATTTATATTTCGTATTTAGTTACCCACAAATTGGAAAAGAGTTTGCTGTAAACTTTAATATTACGTCATCACGACGTTAAGACTGTGAAGTCTCATCTGAATGAATTGCCAACTCAAACCAGCTTGGCGACTGGCTTCCATCGATGAGGATGATCCCCGAATTACGATTTTGTAAGCAGTTTACTTTAGTGTCGAAGTAATTCTGATTCTAAGGTATTTAGTTTAGAAAAAACACATCGATAGAAATTTCAGTGAATTGAGTTTTGAATATAGTGTCCATAGTATTTATTTATGATAGATGATGTAAAAATGTCATGTCCTGGACATGAGTCCAAGAAATTTTGTGTTATTTAGCTATAATCAACAAATAAAGCGTCAAGCGAGAATTTCGCCAGTATGAGAGTTGACATACTGGAATAAATTTCACTAGCACTGGCCGTCTGAGCAGCCATTTTAGATGATTAAATGCGATACCATACAGCTTGGTTATTACTACTGGTTAACCTGAGGTACTCCTAGAGATATGAAATAGGTAAATAATTATCAGTTCTAATTAACTCAAGTATTTGTGAATTATTCTCTGGACCATTACTTTGGATGAACGTTACCTAAAGTTTTATTTAGTGTCACTACAGCCTATTAACGTCCCACTGCTGGGCACAGGCCTCCACTCTCATAGGAGAGCGGGAATTAGAGCTTAGACCCACCACGCTGCTCCAATGCGGGTTGGCGGGCTTATTTAGTGTAAATGTAGTTAAATGATTATTGAATTTAAAAGCAGCCTCGTGCCTTCAGACTAGAATTTTGATTTTACAAGGTTTTTAATTTTTAATTTAGTTTTTAATTTGAAATTTCTATTAACCAGGCATAGATTACTGGTTATTCACGAAGAGAATTCATGGAGTGAATAATAGTAATAAAAAAAAAAAGAGAAGTGAATATGTCAAATAAGATACCCTCATGTCAATACTAGGATGCAAAGCAATTTATCGAACTCTGATTAGTTTCATGTGTGATTTATAAGAAATACGATAAAAGTATGATTTAGTTTTAAATTCTCGATATAAAAGTATAGTTACTGGTATACTTATTTTATGTGATCTAGATAGTTTAGTCTGGTAGTACTAGACTCGATCAAAACAGGTGTCTTAGGAATTTGTAGTGTTTAAAAAGTAATTTTTTTTGAGTGGCAGGGCAACTATTTATATTAGTGCCGCGAGTGAACTTAAATTACATTAGTGAAGTACATTGGCCAGACATGTAATTTATGATAAGTTTATTTAAGCACTTGCTTAAAATCATTTGCCCTTTTATTAGTGATTTGTTCGATGGTAGTTGTACCTATGCTGAAAGAATAATAGTGGTTTTACTGACCAAGTCCATTTGCAACTCTTAATATGTGCTATTATCACAGCATATGTATTTTAGTACTGTATTGTATATCAGCTATTGATATCATTATCATTTGTAGTTAAAAAAAAAGGGGAACCTCTTTCTATCGCATTACAGGTTGATTGACATCAGGGGTTCCGCTTTCATGTACGGAAGCCTTAGTGTCTCTTGACAGATTTATCAGTGATTGAGGTTAATAATGAAGGATTTTGGAAGAATACAAGATAGAGACGTTAGAATATCTTAGATTTCAAGTTGAAATTGACGATTTTGCGTAGCTGGTATTGTGGGAGTAAGAATAAAGATATTGAATGATGGTCAGAGAGCTCGTATACGTTTGGAGTAGTCATGAGTGTGTCTACTCACTATTATAGAGTGGCCAAGTGTGTCGATATTTTAAGGTGGCCATGTGAGTCACCATTTTAGAATGACTATGTATGTCATTTGGGCCATGTGAGTCCATAGAATGTAACCAAGTGTGTTACTAGAGTGGAACAAGTGTTTCCATAAGTTGTGACCTAGGTGGCCATGTGAGTCACCATTTTAGAATGACTATGTATGTCATTTGGGCTATGTGAGTCCATAGAATGTAACCAAGTGTGTTACTAGAGTGGAACAAGTGTTTCCATAAGTTGACAGTATGTTATCTAACTGTTCGTGAAAGATCTAATGTATTTTATTTACTTAATTTTACGTAGGTACATATCAAACTAAAGGGATGTACATAATGAAAGCAAGTTTTCTAGTCCAGAATTATTAGCTGCTTTAGTAGATTACTGTACAAGTAACTCGTTCTATCTAGAACTACCATGGCATTTTATTCATTTTTCATAGTTCCTGTGTGCCTTTAAATGTTGTTGATCAAGGGAAGTTCTACATTTTTAAATTTTGAATGATTTTAGATAGATTTCGGTTATTTTAAACGACTAAGATCAATTTTTACAAGTAGTATAACTGTACCTAATGGTACAGCCGCAAAAATTGATTGTATTTGTATGGACTTTAAAATGGATTAATTAGTGATCCCGATGTAAGGCGACCGATCCTCGACGTGTTTCGGATGTATATAATCTGAATGCACTGAAATACGAATGAATTATAGTTATTTCAAAAAAAAACTATGATGATCAAACGAACTTGCAAATTGAAATTAGATCGATATTATATGAGTACGCTTCATTTGAAGATATACAACAACATAGTTATTATATGTACACTATTTATAATAACGTACCAGATCGATGTCGATGTGGTTTAGGAAATGATGCATTTAATAGCCTTATTGTCATTGGTTCAACTTATCAGTTGGTCACACACCCATTCGTTATATTTGAAAGATTTGTGTTTCTCAAATATATGACTCACTTGTAGACTATGCTTAGTAGTTTAAAAAGTTAACAAGCAAGGAATGCATAAAGTAAATTGAAACAAAGGTTCCAAGTTTGTTGTTGTTAATAGATCTTTCACTCGTTTGTTTACACTATTTTATGGCTTTCAACATAATGCGGTCCGATGTTCGGAATGCGTTAAGAATTAAATACGGAAGGATATATACTTCAGCTTGTAACGGTGAAGGTTGTAGTAATTTTGAAATTCTAGATATCGCAAAAATAATAATTCCAAAAATAGTTCAAACTTGTTTCGTCAATACTAATTAGCATTCCAGTGATTCAGTTTGACCAAGTTAGTTCATTAAATGTTAAATTGAATTTAATAAAAAGATTAAAATTTTTGGAACATTTACTAATCACAAAGAAAGATAAATAAATAAATATAAGGGCTGAACATTTGAGGCTCGAAGTTAAGTAGCTTGCTAGAAACTACAGTCACGACACGAGAAGCCCGTTCAATAAAGTAATAAAATTGTAAAAATGCGCCATTCTCGAAGTCACATTGGGTTTTCTTTCTATATATTTATCTGAGTGATTTGAAATAATGAACTGGATGATAAAATTTAACAGACTATTATTTGAATTGAAAATGAAATCGCGCAATTAATTATCTTTTGCCGTCCAAAATCTCGAGAGTATAATATGATGTTAAAATTATATTTTCTAGAGAGTGACTAGTGCGTGCTTGCTTACTCTAATTTTATCTCCATATTGTTTTTCTCAAATTTATTGAATAATGTCGTGTGATGCACGGGCGTTGTGGATCCGCAAGCTCGTGACGAAGGTATACCCTCACCTAGCGGCTCCGGCCTACAACCGTCAGTTAATTTGTAAATACTTACTTTAATTATTAAAAGACGCAGAAAAGTAAAGCAAAAAGTATTAAAAAGCAGAATGAATAAAACACTCAGTATATATACTATATTATGTTACTGACGTAATATATTATAACTTGGTGTAACGTTTTTATTTATAATTGGTTTGATTTTTGTTCATATGTTGAGGTAATGATTCTGAAAAAAAAAAAGACAAAAGAGGTTTTGAGTATTAAATTCAAATTTCTGAATTGGGGTTTTCATCTAGTTTTTTTTTATTATTTAGTTTTGTATCAAGCTTTGGATTTACAATTTTGTATTTTAATTTGAAATTGCTATTGAGTAAAGTTAATTTAAAATAATTATATGATAGCGATTTAGTATTGTACAATAATTGCAAGCCGACTCTACTTCAATTCATACAAAAGTTTTGCATTTCAAAGAAGCCTTTGATGAAGAGTTAGATTTAGTTTTGGACTAAGGTTTAGTTTTGGACTTTTTGTTTGGTTTTCAATGATGATTGTAGTCAAAGTTCAGGTATTTGACCCAGTTCAAAGCATTGGGTAAGATTCTAAGTATTTCACAAGTTAAAGATTGTCTTGGACAACATAACCTGAACTGATTCGGTTGAATTTTGTGGTGCTGTCTCTTTTTGATGGGTTTATTCAGAGGTTAACACGGAAAGGAAAGGTTAGGAAAAGAAGGGAATAAACTAAAACAACTTGTGTTTTGAGGCGTGTTTAATAGAATTGAAATCTATTTGTTAAAATTTTTGAATAAGCTACGAAAAATTTCATTTCATTTATTAAAAACGTTGACTGTTACATAGTTAAAGATTTTAAAATAGTAATAATTTAACATAGTGGGAACAGTCTACCGCCAACAGGTATACGATGTCAGGAATTAAGAGCAGATAATTTAACATAGACTTAATTTGATTCAAACGATTAGTAAAGATTAGTTAATGGTACAGCAGATCCAACTGAATTGAAGAATTGATAGATTAGTAATCCTGATTAATGTTTGCATTGGATGCGGTTGTAGATTTTATTGTGAACTCTGGGGTAGTGTGTGATACTTATTTCTTGTCAAGTCCTAAAATTTTAATAAAATCAGCTTTCCTTTACGTTCTGATAAATTTTTCGATTTCAATAAAGTTTTTTAAAAAAAAGCAGGCATGACACGTCATGTATGACACATGATAGGTGGAGCTCAGGATGATGGACCTGTTGGTCTGTTACAGATTGTAATCAGGGTTTAGATATTTACTTAGCTTTAGATTCAGCGTCAGATGCTTGTAAGGTATAAATAACTGAAACGGTATAAGAAATAAAATAAATATTGGGTATTTTATTAAATTTGAATTCAGTTTTAGACTTTTGCTTACGGTATATGTAACATACTGTTTAGATTATGTTTTAGACTGTAACTGTTCCAGACTTTGATTAAGTTTCAGATTAGATTTTTATTCAGCTTTAGATAATTAATCCTTTATTTGCCTAACTTCATTCTATATGAGTTTTAGATTTATATTGCGATATTTTTATTTCTGTTGTGTAATTTCGACTCAGCGATATCAATCAGTTTAATTGCACTTCACACACACTTCACAAATCTCAAGATCAAAAGCTCGATAGTTTTGGATTTCAGATCGGTTTGAGGTTTTAAGTTTGATATTACTAAATTGGAAAAAATGTAGGTTTCCTTTTTGTTATCCTTTTTAATTCTCCCGAATGTCGTGATTTACTAAAACTAAATGTCATCGTGCAAGTATGAATGGATGAAGATGTTTTGTTGTACACTACAGATTGTTGCAAGGAGTGAAGCGAACTAAGCTTAGCAAAGCAAATGTTTGGTGGTTGTGCACCGGGAGGTTGCACAATGTCGGATGGCCGAATGTCGTGATCGTGTGTTCGACTGGCAACATTTATTTATTATTTATAGAATGGCAATACTGATTTCATGTTGGTATTGCACTATTAATGAATTCAGAGTTGGTAGAGGGTAGGCGAAAAAGACATTGTGTATAAATACGGGCGTCATTCTGTAAACAGGAAGTTGAGTATCACTCGCCATGAGAGGTGCACGCCTGTGCTGTGTACATTCTTATATATCATAATATATACAGTGTTATACTTTTGTGTATAGAGTGAGTTGAGACGTGGTGTTGGAAAGTAAAGTGTGTGCGAGATGATAGCTGAAATGCCAGTAAGTCCTTTGTTGTATCGTTCCAATTTATTATTTATTTATTATTTAATCTCTGATGCATTTTAAGAGTAATCTTTAACACATGTGTTAGTGTGCTATTTCAGGATTTCTATAAGGTACATTGTGGGTAGCGAAGTTGTTCGCTACTACCCAAAAATATGCCCGTTCTATGCCCACGTGTAGTTTTATGAACTTCCAAATAAAGATCCGTAGTTAGTCAATCGGTCTTAGGTTGTATCTAGTCATGGAATATATAGACCTTAACGGCAATTCGTGACATTAGTATAAGGATTTTGGCCTTGGCGGTGATAGTGTATGAACTATGAACACAAAGCAAAAAAGGGTAGGCGATGCAAACACTTATAATATAATATATTATAATGTACTTATGATTGAATAAATCATGTCCACTATTTTGATACAGCGGTAACACCTAGGTACGAAAGATAATGTTTAGCTTTGATTTCGAATTAAGTACTCGTAGGTAAGTCGGTATCCATACAATCCTTGACCCAGTAAAAACTGAAGATTGTTAATAATTTACAGCAGTTGATAAATGAAGTAGAAGGTAACCTCCTTTATGGTAGGTGCATAGTATTTACCTGAATTCCGGTTACTTCTCAAGTATTGGTCGAAATCAATTTGTGTTAGGCTTACAAAGCTGGGCCTTGGTGACGTATCCGATCGTTGGTCCACTTTGACCCTCAACGTCTTCCCCCTTGTTCAGAGGGCGGTTAACAGCTTGCTAAGTGCCAGCTATCTTGATTTGGTGGACAAATTCTTCATCGCCGGACTGCTAATTGGGCAGATGTCATCGCCAGACGCGTCTAGCTTTTAGGCAACCCGCTGGAAAGACCTTTAGTGCAATTAAACACTCCATGGACGAGCAATTTCTTAAGTGCGATCCATGCTGAAAACGTTTATATTCTTTCGTGTTACCTCTCGAGTAACCTCCCGGAAATCCTTTAGTGCAATTTAACATTGCATGAAAGTGTAATTCCTGTAATGAGCGCGTATAGCTGATTCAATACTAACTTTTATTTTAAGTACCCTCCTTACTTAACTTTAATTTTTAGTATTCTCCTTAGGAAATCATACATTTTACATAGTATTGTACCACAATTCCTCAGGCGCGTCGTACTGAAACGTTTATTATCCATAGTGTTGACTCTCGGGCAACCTCCAGGAAAAAACTTTAGTGTAAATAAACACTGTATGAAAGTAAAATTGGTTAGGCGCGTCATGCTGAAAGGTTTATGCTCCTTCGTGTTGACCCTCGGACAACCGCCAGGAAACCTTTAGAGTAACAAACACTGCTTGAAAGTATAATATAATAGGCGCGTCATGCTGAAAGGTTTATTCTCCTTCGTGTTGACCCTCGGACAACCGCCAGGAAAACCTTTAGTGTAACCAAACACTGCATGAAAGTATGCTTGATTAGGCGCGTCATGCTGAAAGGTTTATTCTCCTTCGTGTTGACCCTCGGACAACCGCCAGGAAAACCTTTAGTGTAAGCAAACACTGCATGAAAGTATTATTTATTAGGCGCGTCATGCTGAAAGGTTTATGCTCCTTCGTGTTGACCCTCGGACAACCGCCAGGAAAACCCTTAGTGTAACACACACTGCATGAAAGTATAATTGTTTAGGCGCGTCATGCTGAAAGGTTTATTCTCCTTCGTGTTGACTCTTGGCCAACCCCCAATAAAACCTTTAGTGTAAAATATAAACACTGCATGAATTAATAATGATTACTCAACCACGTAGTGCTGAAATAAATTGCTGAAAATGAAAGATTAAAGACTCACCCGACTACTAATTAGTCAGACAGACTAATTTTAATATTATTTTATACTTCTTTACAGATAAAATTATCTTAAGTGTGTAGAAAGTAGGAACGTGTGATCGTTGCTACGCACGAAAAAGGAATGACGAACGAAGCCGCTGTGTCGCGCGAGACAGAGGCGGTTAGTAGGGGTTCTTTTTTATAACTCCTCTGAAGAACGTGCGTTTGGTTGTTTCTACGTGAAGGAAACTACTACATAGTTCAATGAATTATATCTGAAGAATGAAGCGACGAAGTATAATATATAGGTAGGTACTAACAATTTCAACATGGCCCGCATTCGCAGATTAAATCGAATGACATGAAACGAGTCAAATTGACAGATATTATATACTTTCTGTTTCATGAGATATAATGACAAACAGTAATTTAATGCTAACACTAGGAAAATAATAAATTACTATTCTATAATAACGGCTCGGCTTAACGACTATCATGCCTTATATACTTACCTAAGTTCAGTTAATGTTCTCAATTAAACGGGGTAGAGCGTATGGAGAGGGGTATTTTGGCTTCAGGTATAGCAGTCAATCAAACCAACAGTCTCAGTTCGAGTGCATTATACGAGTACATATTTATTCCGTTTGCCGTGGAGAATCTGCCCTGGGGCCATAGTATAAGATTTCACTTTCGCACCTCTTAAACTAAAGCATCAGCCTGGATGCCTATATTCTTAGTACCATTTAACGACTGCCTCGTTGGCCTAGTGGTTAGTATGTTCGACTGCGAGTCCCGGGTCGGGCCATAACAAGTACGTATTGGGTTTTTCTGTCAAGAAATTCTCAGTACTACCCGGAGTTAGGAAGTTCACCCCCGTTCCCCGGAGAGCACGTTAAGCTGTTGGTCCTACGCCTGGTCTCTCTCCGGTCGTGTCGGATTTTCCGTCCCATAGGGCTATGAGAGTAAAGAAACAGAGAGTGCACTTGTGTATGCGCACACACTTGTGCACTATATTATTATCTCCCGCATAGATAGCCAATCTCTCTGGAAAAAGTTAGTGGAGGCCGAAATTCGGTCGGGATGACCAAACAAAATAATTCCAGCTAAAATTAAAAAAAAACTAGAATGTTTTAAGATTTTTCTCTAAACCCAAGATTTGTTTTCAGGATGAAATGGAAGCATGGACGCCCGTGCTAACCAACATATCACTGCTCATCATCGCCTCAGTCCACTGTCTGGTCTGCATCGTCTCAATCTGCCACCTCTCCAAGCGCGTCTGCCCCTGCTTCAGGCCCAAACAGCCATTCGACCACAATCAGTTCGACCCGACCTTCAAGCCGGTCCAGCCTTGCGTCTTCCATGTGGACGAGATCAAGAAGGCTCAGGACGTGGAGAAGGTCCGGGGGCATGAGCTGTGCAAGGAATTGGAGGCGAAACTGGACAGGGATACGATGAAGAAGAAGAAGGTAATTATAATATTATTAACTAGTCGGCCCGGCAGACGATATCCTGATTGTGAATATAAACCATTCCGGGACCCAGTCAAACACAGTCAAACACAAACAAAAATTTCATAACAATAAGTGATGCGCTTACATACATTCGAAAATTGATTTTTATTTATATAGTCGCAAAGTGTGTCTGTCTGTCTGTCTGCTACGCATTCACGGCCCATCTGTTCAACGGATTTTGTTGAAATTTGGTATATATTACGTTCCATTCTGCTCATTCTTAAAATTAAATTAAATCGTTGTACACTCAAGCGAGTAATATATGAGTATTGTTTTAACGGAATGGTCACGCACTCGAGTCAAGGCGAACATCTTGGGAGGATATTTTTTCCAACTAAATTGTCCTAACCTGATCTATAATTACTACGCAATTATGGACTACTAGCTGATACCCGCGACTTCGTCCGCGTGGATTTAGGAGTTTTAGTTCCCGCGGGAACTCTTTAATTTTCCGGGATAAAAAGTATACCCTATTATTTAATCCGGACTTCTAACTTTACGTCTGCAAAATTTCAAAGCAATCGGTTCAGTAGTTACGGCGTGAAAGCGGAACAAACATACAAACAAACTCACTTTCCCATTTATAATATTACTAGTAAGGATAAGGATAAGGATAAGGATGACTTAGTAATACTTTAATGCTGTAAACAACCAATTTGGTGTACCTTAAAATCTGGTAATAAATCAAAAATGTAAGAATTTCATGTCTGATCAATATGGGTTTATCTTCGTCTAAAATCGCGTACAATGGTACAAACTCTTTAATTTTCCGGCATGAAAAATAGATGTTCCTCGGAACGCTATCTCCTTAGGCATCATCAAAACCGGTTCAACAGATGGGCAGCAGTCTAATATTACTGAGGATACCCGCGACTTCGTCTGCGTTAGTTAATTTTATTGTATTCCCGTATGAACTCTTTAATTTTCCGGGATAGAAAGTAGCCTAGTCCTTCCCCGGGATGCAAACTAACTCTATACCTTTCATCAAAATCGGTTGAAAAGGTGGACTGTTAAAGCGTAGCAGACAGACGGACAGACAGACAGACACACATTCGCATTTATAATATTAGTATGGATATAGATTTTTATTCTTATTGTACAAAATAATTTTTTTCAACAATAATTTTTTATCACCCAACTTAAATCTATCCTTACAGTTAGACTAAGACTACAAAAAATATCATACTAATACCTATTATAAATGCGAAAGTGTGTTTGTTTGTTTGTTGGTTTGTGCTTCAATCACCCTGCAACGGAGCAACGGATCGTGATTTTTGGCTTGGGTATAGTTGAGGACCTGGAGAGTGACATAGGTTACATTTTATCCCGGAAAATTAAGGAGTTCCCGCGGGATTAAAAAAAAATTAAACCACGCGGACAAAGTCGCGGGCATCAGCTAGTTTCAAGTAAAAATATACTTAATTAACAACATGTAAACACATATGTCTTTAAACTATCAAAAAAATAAGCGGACAAAGGTAAAGCCTTATTGCTGTGGTAAAGCTTTAAATCTCTCGAATAGAAATTTCATCTAGCTTTCCTTGAAAGTGAATTTTTGTGTGTGCCAGGAGGCGTCACCGGAGTTCGGCAGCGCGAACAGCAAGGAGAAGCTGGTGACGCGGTGGCTGGGCCGGCACCAGGCGCCCACCACCGTCCCGCGCAGGGCCAAGGGCGTGCGCAAGCCCCGCAAGCCGCCCCAGCCGCCCGTCATGCTGGTGCCCGCCCATCCCGCAAGCACGGTGAGTGACAGCTGTCAATACCCCATTCCATTCATCACATGAGAAGGACTGCAGCCTGCAACCCAGAGCTGTTAAGCCAGTTAATAAAAAAATATAATCAGTGTAGTTAGGTATATATTTACTTACATAATATTTAAGAATAAGAATAAGAATAATATTTATTTTCTTATAAGAGTGACAATATGATTAAATAGCGGTCCCTCTACGCTAGCCTCTACGCTAGGAGAACCTGTATTACATAAAAAGGTACAATAGATAATTTTTAACAGTTCGGAGTTCCAACATAATCTGCCTGGTTCCCAGGTGCTTCCGCATAATATCGACTAGGCTCATAAAGTCATAACAATTATTGTTTTGCAAAAACACGGCAAAAATATATAACAATCACGAGGCGGTCATTAGGTCGCAGTCACACTGAATAGATAAATTTATGTATTCAGTGGGTCACACTGACCAACACCAGTCACGATCACGCGCTCTTTATAGGCTTTTATTCAAGCCTACTTTGTCCTAAATTCGACATTTCTAAAACTATTGAGCCTATCGTCGTCCCACAGATGCGAGTACTAAGATACATCTGCATCTACCAAATTTCGTCCAGTTCAGTTAAGAGATGGTCGTGAATTTTGTTAATACGCCATCTAAGTTCTACTTCATGTTCTGTACCTATAAATTAAATAAGTAAATAAAATTTTGACAAACATGTCTTGATGCCATGAAAATACATAGTACATTATAGTACAAGTGTGTAATGTTGGTGATAACCGCTGAGGTGCCATTGAGACCCGTGCCGTTAGGTAAGGGTCTTAAGATAGCCGAGGATGGTAATCATCAATACACACGTGTATCATACGACGTTTTTCACACACTTGTGAAGAAAAATATACTAAAAAATAATTTTATTTAGTAGATCAAATTAAAAAAAAAACTCTATAAATAACTCGCTTGTGAATAATAATAATACTAAAAAATTATTTTATTCGGTACATAAAATAAAAATAAACTCTATACCTCACTTGTGAATAATAGCAATGGAAAAGTTTGATTATAGGTGTCATTATGTGCCTAATTGCGGCGAAATTAGAGCAACTTTATGAGCAAGTATGTTGAAATAGTTATTTGTTATACAAGAGTGAAAAGTTGTTTTTTAACCGCGTGCTCAATTTTGATGACCGAGCATGCGAAGGATTCTATGCGCTCGTGATTCAAAAATTAGAATCCTGAGCGTCAGCTAGGGAATCAAAAGAGCACGAGGTGAAAAATCTTTTCACTCGAGTGCAACACGTAACTTTTCATCCCACCTCAGTGAGGAAATGACATGAAGTGAAAGAAAATTGTGCGCGCAAAGCAAATTAAAAAAGTACACCAAGAAGGTTACGAGTGTGAGTTTTTAACAAATTAAAAAAGGTTGTATGGAAATTCGGCACCATAGAGGTAGAAGTAAATAGGTTTTAATGATGTTTTGAATTCACAAACTACATAGACGAGTGATATTTACTAACGTGCACACGATGTTCTAAATTCAATTTACTTTACCCTCAAGAGGATAATAACGGATTTTGCATTCAGATATCGAAGATTAAAAATACTCTTTCCGAGATGGTGGGATGAAAAATACTTTTATACCTTATATGTTCGATGCATTACCAAACTAGGACATAAAAGCATAAAAGCTAAATCTTATTAAGTATGTGCAGTGTACACTATTTTCTAACCGGCCTCTAGGTTTCCATCTTTGGATTTTCCATACATGTATATACCAATACGTTTTCTAGCAATCACCTGATTTGCCTTTTCCAGAATTTCACTGAATGATTTTTTAACGCGCACGAAGTCACGTCATGAGCACGTGAAAGCATAAAAAATATAAGCCTCTGAATGATTTACTACTTCAACTACAAGCACGCACTTTTCGGGGCTGAGTGCGTTCTACCTTGTACCTACTTATATCAGTAGCTAGGTAAAACGGTGAAGTCTGTCAGTCCTCTGAGAGAGACTGCTCGTAGTGGGGACTGGGGCTGCAATACATTGAGACTACGATGCCATCTAGCTATATAAAATTAAACACCGAGCCATGAAATCTAACAAACAATAATTATTGTACTTACCTACCACGGCGAAAAAAAATACCGGAGCAATATACCTATCAAAACAAGTATTTTGCTGTGGCCATAGTCATATTAGCTAAGTATATTATTTAATAGATAGGAACCTATATGTTATCTGACAAAGACACAAGACAAGTTTTAATCGCTGATCGATTCCGCATACCGCAACCTCTCTTCCTGAACGTGAGCAGATATATACAGACTACAGACAGACAGTCATACTAATCGTTTGTTTTGTTTGTATAAATAAGTATGACCTAGAGCTAGACAGTAGACATGCCTATAGAGAGATTAGGATATGAAATGCCTACATAGGATACTATGCTTTGAATGAAATGCAACGACTTAGGAAATGAAAATTCTTGTTATTAATAACGTATATAATAATTTGTCGTAATGTAAATAAACAACAAAACATTTTTTAATAAGTACCTAAAATAAATAAAAATAATGGTTTATTTATTTCACTAGATAAATTGTTGATAGTTGACACGTAAATATGGCGTGCGAAACTTTTTTTTTATCCACTACAAGTTAGCCCTTGACGGCGATCTCACCTGATGGTAAGTGATGATGCAGTCTAAGATGGTAGCGGGCTAACCTGTTAGGGGCATGGCAGTTATATTAAACCCATACCCCTATTCGGATTCTACACGGCATCGTACCGGAACGCTAAATCGCTTGGCAGGGTGGTAACTAGCCACAGCCGAAGCCTCCCACCAGGCCAGACCAAGGAAAATTCAGAAATTATAAATTCCCAAATTGACCCTGCCGGGGATCGAACCCGGGACCTCCGCACGTTAAGGCAACAGCGCTACACACTGCGCCACGGAGGTCTTCAAAACTTATCTAATTAAAATAATGAATAACAACGTAAATCCGTACTAATATTAGGTACGAATGGGAAAAAGTGTCTGTCTGTTCGTCTCTCTGCTAACTTTTCAAGTCTCGTTTGATCAATCGATTTTAACGGGTACAGAGTTAGTTTTCATTCCGGGGAAGAATATAGGCTACTTTTTATCCCGGAAAATCCAACAGGTTCCACGGAGTTTTCCAATAAACTACCTACGTGTCGTGTTGTTAACCTCTATAACGTAGATCCAAACCAAGTTCACCAAATAATATATGCATATTGTAGCTGTCCCAACGCAGCAACAAAACAAGATATTCAAACAGGAAATTTTCCATCACGTCCACCGGATTAAAACTACTAAACGTTTCCTTAGGAAACGCTTCATTACTATGTAGTAGGTATCCAAAACCGCGGAATCAGCGTTGCGGCTCGCACGCTAGTGTTTTTGCCGCGGCGCCGTCCGTTCCGCTCTCATACGCACGGACTGGTGGGTTACTAGTTTACTACTATCGCATAAAGCAGTATTATTTCAAAATGACCGTTTTATGTCACGTAACTTAGCGTCGCTATAATAAGGATCATAATAGGCATGATGACAGTAACCAAGAATCAATGAAATTATGAATTTATCTAATGAAATAGGATTCATGGATTGTAAAAAACGTATTTATTTTTCAATTTCGAGTGAGATTGCTATTTATATTGATAAAATAAAACTATAAAATACAGCAATCCGCCATATTGCATAAAACACAAAGAAGCGAATGACGTCACAATTGTTTGTTTTCGAGCTTTGAAAATCACACTATTGCTTACTGCACACTGCACAGAGTACATTGGTAAAAACAATAGTGACGTCACAACGACGCCATGACACCGCCGAACGTTTTAGCGTGAATTTTAAAATTTAAATTTCAAATGCTAATTTTATCTACCAAACTTTATTTTTCTACTGAAATAAGATATTTTTTCGAAATAGTAGATACTTCCGAACATAATCTGACCATTTTTCAAAATCAGTCATCATGCCTATTCTAAAACACAAACGACAACAGTATTAAAACAATACGTGTATGCCCCCTGCGCTCATCGCGCGCCTGCTGATGGCTGTGACTGTACTGCACTCAGATGACTTCTTGGATCAAATCGCTCATAATTTATAATGCTCGCCATTCACGATAAGTCATGTCAGCTTTGCGTTTAAAATTGAATTGATATTTTGGAAAAGATAAAAGATTGTGTATTTGTTTAGTGATGAATGTTTAATTAGGCTGATATTTGACTCATTCGATGTATTTCACTCGGTTCGTTCTTTGGCGGTGATATGCCATATTGAAATAATTTGCATAAATACGAGTATTTTGACGTTTGAAAGTTAGTCTCCTACCGGCAGACTCAGCGATTATTGAATACTTTTGTGTTTAGATCGCAATTTGATTTAGAGCTTTGCAGTAGCAACTGCAGTCTGATCAAACGATTAATTTATCGTTGTTGTGATGCTTTGGCCAAGTTTTATACTTTTGTTTACATTAAATCTCTCGTGAAACCACTACACGTTGTGACCATTTGCTCGTGCACGTTTTGAAGAGAGTACAAACATATTTTAAAAGCAATTTTAATTATTTGCCCACTTCTGGAATTATGCTTACAGTCATTTGACTTAAGTCGCGCTTTAAACCAAAATTTGATCGTGAGTGTGAAGTTTGCCATGCGTAACCAAATTCGATATTTCGGCCGTGGGCCATGGCATCACGCCGCGCGTGGTCGTAGGAGGCCGATGGAGAATTCGAGATTCCAATGTCGTTTGGACTGATCAATACAGTGAGTGGGCAAACATTTTTGATATGGCGAAAGTCATTAGGCGAATCACACACTGCGACGCGCCCCGCAACATAGCGCGGAGTGTATTTTGTATACAAACTAGGTAATATACTTACGGTCAACACGTTGCAATGTTGGATTCACCTTAGTCACGTCAGTCAATTTAGAGTCAAGTCTTAGGTAGTTTGACTACCTCCATGCTTAGAAGTTGGGACTAGTGACTTATCGTCAAAGTCATAGATTAATTATAAATACTGGTTTATATATTGTCTTTGTCAATGGTGAGGTTTAGAGTTTCTTAAATCTTGGTTGAGAATTGAGATGTTCGTGAGTAGAGTTATTTTAGAGAGATTACAATAAAATAAGCCCGTGACTTCGTCTGCGTTGATTTAGGCTTTTTTGGGATAAAATTAAGCCTGTGTGCGTCTTAGGGATGCAAAGCATCTCTGTATCAAATGTCTTAAGAAATACACAATATTTCTTAGTATGGATAAGGATGACCGAATGAACTTTCGCATAAAGTAGAATTGTGTAAAAATGAAAGAATTATTATTATGTTTTCTTCGTGCGTTGAATCAGGAAGTAATTCAACTCTGTTTCATTGTAATTATGAGAAAATTTCATAAAATCATTATAATTTCGTACGCCATGCTGTGGTTTTTGGATTGCTCTACATTTTTTTAAAGAAAGTCGTTCAAATTAATCTATTTAAATTTGAATTATTTAATTTATAGCTACCTACTCTAGAAACTTAATTTATATTTAACATCTTTAATCTTATATTCCGCATAGTAATTTTTGGGTACAATTTGTGCTCTTGATTTTCCTAAGGGTTCCTCAATTCACCTTATTCTAAGTATACCTACATTGTATAAATAGTAATAAGTAAGCTAACCTACTATTGGAAAACCTAAGTACCTATTGTTTTAATATCAGGTCGCAAAGTTAACCTCAAAAACAAATCTGCGAAATCTTGTCAGTTTGCAGTTGCTATTGCGATCACGTACGAGATGCGAGAATGGAGTAAACGCCGGAATGTGGCCCAAGGATGGGCGGCGAGCGGCGAAAGTGTATTGTTGGCAACCGTGTTAATGTTATGGAAATAAAACACTAATTTCCCCGACTCGACTACATTCGGACGGAACTAGTATGAGGCCCAATTGCTCTAAGCAAATCGTAATATTACTCGAACTGTTTCAAGAGCTTATACTTATAGTATGCTTTTTGACGTGCAGGCATTTAAGGAACTCCTCAAACAGGTAGAATAGGCATGATGACAGTAACCAAGAATCAATGAAATTATGAATTTATCTAATGAAATAGGATTCATGGATTATAAAAAAACGTATTTATTTTTCTATTTAGAGCGAGATTGCTATTTATTTTGATAAAATAAAACTATAAAATACAGCAATCCGCCATATTTCATAAAACACAAAGAAGCGAATGACGTCACAATTGTTTGTTTTCGAGCTTTAAAAATCACACTATTGCTTACTGCACACTGCACAGAGTACATTGGTAATAACAATAGTGACGTCACAACGACGCCATGACACCGCCGAACGTTTTGGCGTGAATTTTAAAATTTAAATTTCAAATGCTAATTTTATCTACCAAACTTTATTTTTCTGCTGAAATAAGATATTTTTTCGAAATAGTAGATACTTCCGAACATAATCTGACCATTTTTCAAAATCAGTCATCATGCATAATTTCATTACACAATCGTCGGGCAGATCCGGAACTGAGGATAAAAATTCCGTACTAATATTGCACTATTAAACTACGAGTAGACTACATCTATCCATAGTTACTAATATTAGATACTTACTACTTGTAAACTAGACTATCCATTTTTTTTAAATTTCAATTCCATTCAGATATTTTTTGTTATCAACAAACATGTACCTTCCTAGGTAGGAACGAAATAGGGACTTTCCTAGGTACTTTATAAATGCGAAAGTGTGTCTCAGTCTGTCTATCTATCTATCCGTCTGTCTGTCTGTTTGCTACGCTTTCACGGCTCATCTGTTTAACCGACTTATGCTACTTTTATCCCGGATAAACAAAGAGTTATTGCGGGAATGACAAACAATTGTATGTTTGTTTGATGGTTTGTCCTTCAATCACGCTGCAACAGAGCAACGGATCGACGTGATTTTTAGCATGGGCATAGTTGAGGACCTGGAGAGTGACATTAGGCTACTTTTTATACCGCAAAATTAAGGAGTTTCCGCGTGAATTAAAAAAAGCTTATACCACGCGGCGAAGTCGCGATCATCAGCTAGTCTAACAATAATTCAAATACGGTGTAATATAACCTACTATCAAGGTACTCCATAGTACACTTTCCCATAGATATAAAATGTGCCCGGCGAAATGAAACATGTTATATTCATTTTACAATATAAAATCGTTTGATGGCTCACTAATGGGCCGGCAAACTCCGACAAAACAATGGTTATTATGGCAACACTGCCTATTTGAAGCGCAGTTTTATGCGTTGCATAATAAAAGAGCTATCAAGCCATGGCTTCTATCCTTCTATCCTGTTCTATCCTACGACGCGCATTTATTTGATTAGGTAGCCTTAGATCAATGTAGGGAGATGAATCTTTATTATTTACTAGATGATGCCCGCTTCGTCCGCGTGGAATAAATTTTTTGAACTCTATTATGTTCATTATGAAAAGTAGTCTATGTCGGGTTATGTCCATCCCCGGAATTCGTACCTACAATATTTCATAAAAATCGGTTGAAAAGATGGGCCGCTATAGCATAGCAAACAGAGAGATACAATTTCATATATTATGACGTATTCGAGCGAAGCGAAGGTCTCTGAGACACTTGAGTGAATTTGCACTTGTCCGTCCGTCCGTCTGTCCGTCTGTCAGAGCCTTATAACTTCTGAATTACTGAACGCAATTACTTCAAATTTAAATATAATATGTAAACATATGGCCTCCAGCCGAATATGGCTTAAAAAGTTATAAAAATCTTTATTTGAGGGGGGCTCTCATAGAAGCGAAGTAAAATATTTCTTATAGCGTTACATATAGGGTTGCGGTAAGTATATCATTTAGAAAAAGATAATTAGGAATAGAGTCCAAAATTATTTTTTTAAAATTTTTTCCCTAAAACTGACGAAATGGGGGGCTTTCAAAGTGGAGATTTTCTAAATCTTTCAGTTAAAAGACTTTCAATTTTCTGAAAGCCTGAAACTTGATCAATTATTTGAATTATATCCTGTACTTGAACAACAAATACTAAAATTAAGTAGATAAATGTTATAAGGAAACGAAATTATTCAATTTTTAATGGGCTTCAGTATTTTTAACAGAACTTCACAATGATGCCAATAGATGGCGCTCTGTTGCGGCGATACCGCGAGGTCTCAGTTCGGGGCGAACCACTATATAGTAATATTAGTATGGATTAAATTATTTTCCCTACTTCAGAAGGAATGCTAGTATATAGCAATTAGCAATACTTTCCAATCCACCGGCGAGCTCAGTCATTGCACTGTTACATCACCACATACTGGCTGTGCCCCCGGGCGCGCCTACTTTCCCCGCCCCATGGCTCGCGTGCGGCGTGACACTATGGTGAAGCCTCATGGGACCGGTCGAGAAATCGCCATGAGCATTCCTCAGAGCCCAGGCTTTACACTGTTTTCCTCTATGGACGGCCTAGCCCTGCCTTTACAGAGTTAACACTGTTCCTAATTATTCTATGGACGGCCTAAGTCTAACATCGTACCTAATTAAAATTCCATACTTTAATAGAGAATTTCATTCGGGCCTTTTAAATGGACTTTGATTTTCATTACATCATAATAGCGTCGACTTAAAAAAGCTGTTTTACAGTCTCTAAATTGCGGCAATGGCAAATCTAGGAACTCTTTTGGAACCATGCTAAAATAGGCTACACCACAAGGGATTTCTGCACCTTGCGCACATGTTATGACGATTTTACTGGCTTATGGCGGTTTCTCGTAGCCGTATATCGTTGCTTGTAAAGATTAATGTTTCTAAAAAAACGTTTCAAGTAAATTAACCTGAATCTGAATGGATAAGTATTCGAAAGATCGCCTGTTCTGAGTGAGTCGACTTTCCCCACGCCGCCATGGCTCATGGTGGCGTCGGGGACCGGTGTAGAAATCGTCCTACTGCAACGATCATTCCTTCTATTTCCTACCTACCTTTTTTCTAGAGCTTTCTAAGTCACTATGCTCATTATACGTAATTGCTTGGCAGTGTTGAATTCTTTATGACTAGGAAACTAGCCGTAAGTTTAATTTGAACTGCTTTTTTTTGCTTTGGAAACTTTCCAGTTTCACTATTTACCTAATGCTGCTTATTTAATTAGAATTACAGACGGAGTTTTTGTGGACTTCCCCTCAGACTAAGGCGCGTTAGGAACCCTCGTGAGTTTTGAGACTAAGATTCAATATTTAGGTAGGGAAAAAAGAAATATTTATTCAAACCTGTAGGTACACCTTTTAAAAGTCAAAAACGTAAAGTATAAAACGTGATGGTGACAATCAATTAAGGTACCAATATTACAACTAAAGCTACGAGGGTTCCAAACGCGCCCTGAACAGCCCCCAACAAACTCAGCCGGTTTTTTTTCATTATCACCTTCTCACAAATTAAGCTAAGTAAACCGGTGGTAGAGTCTAAACATGACGTTATATTTGAGACAACTGTATGCCCTTTGAGAAATTAAACAAGTTGAGTAAGTAATTGAGTTGGATTCCCGTTTTTACAAAAATTTCAAACACAATTTTATGTTCATAATAATTCCTAGCAACTTTGTATTTCAACAATCGCACATACAGTAATATAAGTGCGTGTGCAATCATAGAGTCCACGCAACATGTCCTCCGCGGTATGAAATTCCACTCCCGCTGAAGGCATTCGCTGAAAGATCGGTAACGAGTTGCGACTATTTTGCGACATAAAGCCACAAAATCTAAACTAATATTATAAAGAGGAAAAATGTTTGTTTGTTTGTTTGTAATGGTCAATGGATAAACTCAAAAACTACTCGACCGACTTTAAAAATTCTTTCACTAGATAGCTACTTTATCAGCGAGTAACAGGCTACATTTTATTTTAAAATAAATTAGAGATCCCTTCGAAAATTGCAATAATGTGAATTAAGTCGGAAATATTCACCTAATTTAAATTTTTACGTTAAACCTCTATTCGTCTATTAATTCAGACTATTTTTTATGTCATATTTGTCAAGACACTTTTATTTCATATTTGTCAAAACACATAATAAATACAAGAAAACTTACCAACACATTTTTTAAACATTTTAATATCTAACTGCTGTAGACAGACTGCGAAAAGCCTAAAAGATCAAGGTTGTTAGTAGGTATATTTAAGGATTAGTTTAAAATTTTATTTTATAGTTAATTTCCTGTAACTTGTGGTAAATATAATACAAAGATCAAGGTCTCAACTTTCTAAACATAGTTCCCAGGCGAGGGCAGTGAAAATACGTCGTATTGGAGAATCTTCATTTGAAAATGAAAATCGTATTGCAAGTCAGAGAGAATACCTACGTGTCGCAATCGCGTGCCACCTGGGGATTACAAACGGATACCGACGGGTGCTTATAATATAATAGAAATCATATAACATTACCAATGTAAACACCTCATTTTTAAATTGTTTACTTTGTTTTTTTTTTCACGATAAAATTACAAATCTGAATTGCACCCGTGCGAAGCCGGGGCGGACCGCTAGTATTAAATAAAACTACTACCTACAACTATAGTTAGTTTCTAGTTTGAAAGAATTCTTTGATTTTTCGGTTTAAAAAGCTCTGACCCGGTGCCAGCGTCGCTAGCATGTATGAAAAATGAAACATAACACTTTCGCTGCGTTACGGCAAGTATTTTGCCGTATTTGACGGTCAGCCAGTGCGGCAGCTAGTTTTCCTTGTTTTGCGCACGGTGCGGGGGTGATTTATCTATGTTCCCGTACGTGTAGGAAAGAGACAGTGATTTTTTCTATATGGTTGCTTTTAATATAATGATATTGTATACTAATAATGTACGGCAAAATAGTTGCCGTAACGCACAGCAAGGTAATTATTTTTATTCAGTGCGGTACGGCGACTATCTTGCCGTACCCCCCCAACCCCGCGCCTCACTGCATGCGTCCGCGCGGCCTCGCAGTTTGCATTAGTGTTGGCCGTAAGTGCTCGATATTTTTTATGCAAAAAACTACGCGACGAGACTTTCACGTAAAAAACATGATATGAGTAAGGGAATTACCTACTTTTTAAAATTTATTTTATTTCGTTAAAGTTCCTAATATGATCTCATCATAGATTAAAAATAAAAAGTAATTACTAGTGGTTCGCCCCGAACTGAGACCTCGCGGTTTCACAGAGCGCCATATATTGACATCAGTGTGAAGTTCTGTTAAAAATATCATCATCATTAAAAATTAAATAATTTCGTTTCCTTATAATATTTATCTAATTTTAGTATTTGTTGTTCAAGTACAGGATATAATTCAAATAATTGATCAAGTTTCAGGCTTGAGAGTTCAGAAAATTGAGAGTTCTGAGGTCAACTTTGGACGTTAGAAAATCGCTACTTTGAAAGCCTCCCATTTCGTCAATTTTAGGGGAAAAATTCAAAAAAAAATATTTTTGGACTCTATTCTTAATTATCTTTAAAATGATATACTGCAACCCTATGTAACGCTATAAAAAATATTTTACTTCGCATTCGCTTCTATGAGAGCCCCCCTGAAATAAAGATTTTTAAAACTTTTTAAGCCATATTCGGCGGGAGGCCATCGATTTACATATTATATTTAAATTTGAAGTAATTACGTTCAGCAATTCAGAAGTTATAAGGCTCTGACAGACGGACGGACAAGTGCCAATTCACCCAAGTAGACTCAGAGACCTTCGCTTCGCTCGGTCAATAATAATTTGGTACCCTAATATGAATCAAAATTTAAAAAACCTATTTGTATTTATTATTATTTATTTATTAATCAGTGTATTTGTACTAAACTTACATGAGTGACTGCTTTTTATTTTAATTTTTTTTATATTTAAATATATTTTTTTAAATTGGCGATAGGTACTTGTAAGAGTACTTATTATGTTGACTAATTATGAAGAATTATGTTGATTTATACACTTAAATTTGTTGTGTCTTTAATAAAGAATATCTTTAAAATATCGATTGTCATTTCAGAAGTAAACCCATCCCTAGCAATTTTTTAACTTCTATGCTATACGGCATATATATTGCCGTAAATGACTGATTTTGAAAAATCTCTGTATCTTTCGAAATATCATAGAGAACCCGGGGCTACCGCAGCTAGGTATACACGAGGATGTAGCCTATCGATTTGTTCAAAAAACCCATTGATATGGTGAGTTTCCACGTCTCCATGGACTTTGAAAGTCAGGTTCCGGTACGGCAAAATAGAGGTCGTAACGCATATCAGGAAATATAGATACGGGCAGTATTTGTCTCGTACCGCACGAGCCGTAGGTTTAGGATCCAATGCTGCCGCAGCGAATGTGATAAACAAATACTAAACAGGCATAAAAATAGTTCCAATGTTGGCCACCGGGCCAGATGAGTTGGTGTACACAGCTTGGTATATTGTGGTAACTGACAACCTCCGTGGCTCAGTGGTGAGAGCTGTGATCTTAAAGTGGTTATAATTTCTGATTTTTCTCGGGTCTGGCAGGAGGCTTCGGCCGTGGCTAGTTACTCTACCGGCACCGTATTCGATTTAGCATTCCATTACAATGGCGTGAAGAAACTGATTAGGGGTATGGGTTTAATATAACTGCCGTACCCCTAACAGGTTAGCTCGCTATCATATCAAACCACCAGGCGAGTCCAGGGCTAACTAGTAGTGGAATTACGAAAAAAATACTTAGTAACTATCTACTACCTAGGTAACTATTACTCAAGTAGTAGCAAGTATCTTTTAACAGTATGTACACAACTTTTATTAAGTGCCTTTCAAAAGTACAAACAAATTCACAAGTCATATGACGACATAGGCATTTCACGAGTCACTGGTAGATACCTGTCGTACTTGCGAAGGAGAAATAAACTGCAATCAGTAGTATAGTATAGTGTAGTAATAAACAATGGCGGTTCGATGACCCCGCCTCGCCGCGGGCTGGGAAAGCCGCGCTGTAGGATGCGCATGCGTTTACGTCGAACTTTGAAGACTTTACCGATATATTTTGTTCTGAATTTAAATCATTATTTGGTAGATTCCATCGATGTAGAATTTTAGTGTGGTAGATTCTTAAAAAAAGCCCTTGTTAAATATGTTTGTGTAACGTTTCATATTTTCAATTAATCTCTCTCGTTATTGTTTTGAAACGCGTAGTGCCACGCATGACATTATTTTCCAGCCTATTTTTTTTTTCGTAATTTTAAAAACCATAATTAGGTATATATTATATTTCACGTGATTTTGAAATTATCCTTATTCTCACTCCAGAATAGGGATGATGCCTAAGTCAAAAATCTTGCGGATTATTAAATAGTAATAAATTCACATCTCCCATTTTAAACTATCGATTAAAGAAAAAAGTGCGTTGAAATTTGATGACACAATTTCATACAAACTTCCATACTACAAGCGTGTTTTTAAAAACTCCATTCACTCCAGAATTACGCCGAGAATATAAACACCTGATGTGGTTGGTCCATTGATGTATAATTTTAGTACCTGGTTGGTCCGGAAAAAAAGTTTCGCTCCTGAAAATAATACTCGTCGAGACTTTTCGGATGTTCTCAGCGGAGTCTCGAGCCGGCTTTCAAAGTTACCCTAGCCCATTGTCTTGCCCATCTATCATGGCCACCCCATTCATCTCTGGCTGTCGTTTTTGCGGTCCATTCATATCGGCAAAAAGCGATTCAACAAAAGCCGTGTGTCTTTGCCGTGCCTTGCCCGTTAACCATCCACCATTGTGTTGTAACTTGTGACGTCCAATATTTGATCCTTTAAAGAACAGTTATATTGAAATGACAATTGATCGGCCATCGATCCTTTCATGATATATACCACTGACTTTACCACTGACTACTGAATGTTAGCACCCTACTTTGGCTTCTTCCGGGTGAGTTTCTAAAGATCTAGTTGGAATTTCTGGAAATCTCTTCTCGCAAATAAAAAATATGTAAAATCGTCTCGATGTCTGTTAATTTTAAGTACCTAGAGTAGTTTTTCTTTATTAGATGTTTGTTTTTGTATCTGTATTGTTTTTTCCAGTAGCTTCTTCGCTGGTATAATATGTGTTTTGTATGCTTTTTTAACTTTAAGTATTTTGTGAACTGTTTAGGGACTCAATAAAAAAAAAAAAAGAACTGTTGTCATGCCACTCACTGTGGGGTAATAGCTAGGCGACTAAGATTACCCATCTATTTTCCTCGATTATAGCTATATTACTGATCTTTTTCTAATTTACTGTTTCCCGTGAAGAGGTACGTCTCCACGTCGCGTCGCTTCAGAACTCTGCCGCGAGAGTTTTTATAAGATTGTGTAATTTTATAAGAGGCGAGTGAAATTTCAAATTACCGTTTCAATTGATTCGATTAAGTTCGTTACTTAACTCGGTAACTGGGTTCCGAATGGTGTGTTATCTAATTATCGACAAGTAACAACTTATGTCGTCACTTAGGTATCTTATTATCTTATTTATTTATTTTATTTCACAAATAAAATGTACAATATTATATTATTTGGTTTCTTCGTGTTCCTAAGCGCTTGACGGCTATCTTTCTTACAGAGGACCGTGGTCCGTGACCGTTTACCAACGAATTTGCGGTGAATCTGTGTATCTGTTAATCTGTATGTAGAATTGTAGCTCCAAAACGGATTTGTAACAGAATTTGATTTAGTGTTTAGGGTTCCGTACCTCAAGGTAAAAAGCAACTCTTATACAAGTAGGATCACTCCTATGTCTGTCTGTCTCTCTGTCTGTTGTCAACCACGACTTCTTGGGAACGCGTGGGAGGTATCCAGTTGAATAAATTGGTCTTTTTGCATGGGTATAGTGGAGAACTGTAAGAGTGGTTTAAGCCTTATCCCGGAAAAGGATTTCCTCCGGGAATTAAAAAGACGAAGTCACGGACATCATTTACTACCTAGCGAGTACTAACAAGTCACATTACACGCAGGCATTAAATGAGTGATTTATGTATAAAGTGGATAGTTGATACAGCGCAAATGACTGCGGTCATTAAGACCACACGTATGGGGGTTAATGCACTCGCAGTATTGGGGTCAGGGGGGGTTGTGGCACAGCGACTCAGTCACGAACGAAAAAACCATTACCTACTTAGCATGTATACCTGATTACCTAGTTTACTTAGTACCAGTATAGGTACCAACACCACCACCACTACAGCCTATTAGCGTCCCACTGCTGGGCACAGGCCTCCACTCTCATAGGAGAGAGGGAATTAGAGCTTAGACCCACCACGCTGCTCCAATGCGGGTTGGCGGGCTAGTATAGTATAGGTACATTTTTTATTAAATACTCAAACTCAATACTCAATTTGTCTATTTCATATACAAATTAAAAAAATCTAAGAAAGCTAATTGTTGCGTCGAGGCTATTATAAAATTGGAACAGACTGTATTCTCTACATCTCTATTGGAACAGGCTTTATGTTAGCTGGTGGCACGGGCGCGGTGCGGTGCGGTGCGGTGCGGTGCGGTGCGGTGCGGTGCGGTGCGGTGCGGCACGCGGGCACGCCGCCGCACCTGTCGGTCAGCTTTCTGTTTCGACGGCGAGAGTTCAGAGTGGCCGACAGTCGACACGCATTAACTATACCCGTCATTCTAATACTATACCCTAACCCCTATAACTATACACTTCAGTCATGGCTGTACGTGTGGACGCTCAATGGCCGGTTCACAATTAGATGACTTCCCTGGCAAGCTGGCGCAGTTTTGAGCGTTGTTGTCTTTTTTAAGTGAAAACTTCTTTAGGTTCTTTGGGCACTTTTTGGTAGGGGGTAAAAATGTGGAATACGCGAGACAGCTATGACTGGCAATTTTTTTTTATCTACCTTTTAAAAGGCTTTTATATGTGACCTATATATTATGTCAGTCCTATAGTTACATGCTACATACATTACGCCTAATTATGATTTAACCTGGTTCGAAATCCCGGGTCCGAATCCCGGCAGGGTCAATTTGGGAATTTGTAATTTCTCAATTTTTTCTGGTGCTAGCCACAGACCAGACTGTGGCTAGTTAACACCCTACCGGCAAAGACGTGCCTACCACCAAGCGATTTAGCGTTCCAGTACGATGCTGTGTAGAAACAGATTAGGGGTATGAGTTTAATATAACTGCTGTACCCCCATCAGGTTAACCTACTACCATCTTAGCCTGCATTATACCTAAATAAAATCCTATCAGATGAGATCGCAGTCAAGGGCTAACTTGTAGTGGAATAAAAAACAATGGTATTGAGATTGACTTGTCACTTGAGTGCTGGTACCTATATAGTTTGCTGCAAAATCCTTGACAAGTCCAGTATATTATATTTGTTTAGTCGGTGGTCGCACACTTAGTGCGTGAAGTGTGAACCCGATATGCGATATTTCGTCAGCGCTGCGCTTGCGCAAGCGACGTAATGAAAAACCGCAGCGGGACATTGCGTACTGAGTACTGACTGACTGAGCCTATCTAGCATTGCTCACTCGCGACTGTACAGGGGTGTCAGCTTCGTTTAATAGGACAACTGAATAAATAAAAAACCGGCCAAGTGCGAGTCGGACTCGCGCACCGAGGGTTCCGCACAAACCTGTAGGTATATCAGTAAAAGTTATGGTATTTTTATTGCTAAGTTTAAAATTATTAAAATTATTTTTATTATATGATGTAACTCCCGACTCCCGACTCACGACCTTCGTGGCGCAGTGTGTAGTGCTGTTGCCTTAACGTGCGGAGGTCCCGGGTTCGATCCCCGGCAGGGTCAATTTGGGAATTTATAATTTCTGAATTTTCCCTGGTCTGGCCTGGTGGGAGGCTTCGGCCGTGGCTAGTTACCACCCTACCGGCAAAGACGTGCGATTCTGCGTTCCGGTACGATGCCGTGTAGAAACCGAATATAGGGGTATGGGTTTAATATAACTGCCATGCCCCTAACAGGTTAGCCCGCTACCATCTTAGACTGCATCATCACTTACCATCAAGTGAGATCGCAGTCAAGGGCTAACTTGTAGTGGATAAAAAAAATAAAAATAAAAAAAATAAAAATTTATGCTTTTCGCAATTTTTCCTTTATCTGTGCTATAAGACGTTGCTTCGTATCAAATTTCAAGATTCTGAGTTCACGGGAACTTGGGAAGTACCTACCCTGTAGGTTTTGATTCCCTTGCGAGCAAAGATAATTAATCTATGCTTGCGAGCGTCGAAAATTTTCTTTTTTTTTAATATTTATAGCGAGCAAACGAGCAGACGGGTCCTGATGGTAAGTGATTACCGCCGCCCATGAACATTTGCAGCACCAGAGGAACCGCCAATGCGTTGCTGGCTTTTGAGATATTTGTTTATCCGCCCTTTGAAGAGCCCCATATTATAATCATGAGGGAACACAGAAGATGGAAGCTGGTTCCACAATTTGCGGGTACGTGGCAGAAATGACCTGGAATAACGGGTGGTGGAAGAGGACCAGGCATCCAGGTGGTGAGGATGAAATTTGTTTCTGCGACGTATGGTGCGACTGGAGAACACGGAAGGTGGTATTAGATTGAATTACTCCTCAGAGCACTCCCCATTGTAGAGACGATATAACACACAAAGAGAACTAACGTCTCTTCGGTGCTCTAGGGAGTCCAGCGTGCAAGTAATTTTGGGATTGTCTACGAGTCGAACTGCCCGCCTTTGTATCCGGTCAAATGGAAGGAGCTGGTAGGTACTGGGGTGCTCCGGCCCAGAGGTGAGAGCAGTACTCCATGTGGGGCCGAACTTGCGCTTTATATAGCAGAAGCCTGTGCTTAGGCGCAAAGTATCTTTACGCTCTGTTGAGCACCCCGAGTTTTTTGGAGGCTATTTTGGCTTTACCTTCCAGATGTTCGCGGAACTGGACTTCGTTCGTTATACTAACACCGAGTATCCCAATGTTGTTAGTAGGAGTCAGGGGAGTGTCCTAGAAGAGAATAGAGGTGGTAAAAGGGGTCTGTTTTGCCGAAAACGCGCATACTTGTGTCTTGGTGGGGTTGAAGTGCACAATATTTTGTGAGCCCCACTATGAGCAAAAACGGCTGTATCTTTTGACTGCGTTGGCTTAGAAGTTTGATTTTTTCACAGCTCCAAGGGACAGTAGACTTGAGTCGTCGTCGTCAACCGATGGACGTCCACTGCTGGACATAGGTCTCTTGTAGGGTCCTCCACAAGCCACGGTCTTGCGCCGCCTGGATCCAGCGACTCCCTGCGACTCTCTTGATGTCGTCTGTCCATCGTGTGGGGGGTCTGCCGATGCTACGCCTTCCAGTGCGGGGTTGCCATTCCAGCACTTTGGGAGTACTTGACAGACTTGATTATTTGATATGAATTTCAGCTTGATACCTCCATGCGTTCCTGAGAAAGAGGGTCTTGACACACGGACAGACGGACGGACAACAAAGTGATCCTATAAGGGTTCCGTTTTTTCCTTTTGAGGTACGGAACCCTAAAAAATGGTCAAGTGCGAGTCAGACTGGCGCACAAAGGGTTCCGTACTACCACACAATATAAATTTTTTTAGTAAATAACAAGAAAGATGTCATAAAGACACGTTACCAGCTGCGAAATAACTGGCTGGACATATGGCGCTAAGCTGGTAACGCCTGACAAACAATTCGACACCCTACGAGTTCTATGCTTGTGCTGTGAGATTGAGTAACAAACATCCATCCACCCATCCATCCGAACTTAATCGTATAAATATGTGCACAGTGCAAGACTGTTAGTTTCTCCTTTACCATATTATGTTATAGTCAAATTATTTTATGTAAATGAATTAATTACATTTATATTTTGGTTTGATAACCAAGCAGCCCTGTTCGCATCGCACATTTTTCTATGACACGTGATACTTGAAGTGAAAATAATCTGTATTCCCATGCAATAGAGACGGCGCGCGTGAAATATGCACGGAATGCACGCATAGTTCACTGTAGCACTGCACGAGTAGGTACAAACAATGAAATATTGCAGGTGATTCCAGTAATCGCTTGCTTCACTTGCTGTCGTGTTACATTTGTAGTGAATTGGGGGGCGATTGCTGTTGCTTGTAACAATTTCATACAAGTGAGATAAATTACATATTTGCAAAACATTTGGTCGTTAAGGTTCTCTTACTTCACCGCTAGTAAAACTATTAAGTACCTAGACTCTTTCCACCCTTGGCCACTAACAAAATATTAAAGCACAGTTATTAGATCACAATTCACAAAGGAGTGCGCGGTAATATTCATTTTCACACTAGTGCGATAATGTTCGCAATAGTTCGCAATACAAAATAAGCTGTTTCGATGCCGCTATCTTGTCGAGGCATTTTACAGTAGGTATACGATGCAATATTTAAAACTCTTTTGTTACTAACTACTTACATGACATACCTCTCGTCGACACATATTCAAAATTGGAATCTCGCGCGCATTTAGTTTTGTTAGTGTATGGCAAATTGGTTATGTTTTTAATTTTTTACTGTTTTTCACTTGAAAATATTTTGAGAAACGTAGGTACTCTTCACCTGCGACTCAGGCATTAGATACATTTTACATCTCAAGTGTAATTTTGCCATGCTGGACTAGTAGCATAATTAACTATCACTATGCAGTTGGGAAAAATATTTTTGTAACGAAGGATTAGTTGAAATTCGACCTTGTTTAGAGTTTAGTTTTAGAGTTAGAGTTCAACCTCAAGGGTAATTTAATACCAGAGGCCCAATTGTCTAAGCGAGTAGTAATTGATAGCTTGAAACGTATTACTCGGATTGTTTAAGGAGTTCACACATGCTTTGTGACGTGCAGGCATCTATGGACTCCTCAAACAGGTCGAATTATCCGTTTGACAAACGATTACGATTACGATTTCCTTACACAATCGGGTGCAGATTTGAGTGTCAAACTTTGACCCGTTCGTTCACCCGACTGCGCATGTAGAGGGTGCGGGCGCGTGACCACTTGCGAAACCTGAGTCATGGCCATTAGGTTCCGATATAGCAATTAATGCTTCATTACTGATTTCCTGTGTGCGCAACCCTTTATACCGAAATACCGATATTGAAAAGTGGCTGAAAGAGGTTAATTTTGACCAACCATAATAAATAAACAAAAATAAGTTAAATTTATCCATTAAGTTTTTTTTTCTAAATACATTAGGGGGGGGGGGGGGGGGGGGGGCATACTGCCATCGCTTAAATTCGTAAATTTTAGGAACGTCAAGGTACGTGTCATAAACTGTAATATTGAAATAAGACTACCTTAAGAGATAGTAGCAACCACCCAGAATTCAGAATTTAATTTTTATACACCATCTTCATTATTGCTTTAGTATCTAATGATTTTTTTTTGCCAAAACCTTTAAAATCACATCAATACCGGACGAAAGAACCAGGAACCGCGCACTGCCTAACGTAATGGGTAAATAAGGCAATAGTAATTATTCAAGTAGGTAATTATAGTCCAATTCTAAGGGAAGCAGGCACCTATATCCTTTCATAACTAAATAGCATATTAAAAGGAAATAGATACTTACTTTAAATTAATAATACAATAATCGTTCAACCAAAGCCTTCGCGTACCTACTTCCATCCGTTGGGATTCAGGATTTCTCCTTCTATATTACATTAGATACTAAACTGCTCTAAGTTGCATTTAAATCAAATTAATTTGGCACTTAACCTTTTTAATATAATCAAAATCTAGTAATTATATTTAGTAGGATTGTGCCGTGTGAACTGCGTTTGCGCAACGTACGCAGTAACGTAAGCAAAAGCTCGTTAAATAGATATTTTTGATTAATATAGGAACCTAAGTACTTTAAACTAGTGGTATTTGTTATGTGTGGCAACGTTATCGAGCAGCAATATTCGTCAAGTTTACAACTATTATATTGTCGTGGCAACCTGACCTTTCATTCAGCTCTGTTCGTGTGTTTGTGTGTGTGCGCCGGCAAGTGCTGTGGGTATCTGGAAACTTCGCGTTTCGTAAAACCGTAGTACTCGCGACCTTAGTACTATCAGGCACTAACCTGGTTTCAATTTAATGACACTTAACAACTAATCCATTATATAATAAAAATATTTTTAATAATTACTAAGAACTAAACTTACTAAGTTATTAATGTTATTTTAATTAAAAGTAAGAAATAAATTAAAAACTTAATCTAATTACCAAAAAAGATACGCACCGAATTGAGAACCTCCTCCTTTTTTGAAAGTCGGTTAAAAAATACATGCCGCGGTTCAAGTGATCGTTAATAGGCATACTAATCCGTACTAATCTTATAATTGCGAAAATGTGTGTCTGTCTGTCTGCTACGCTTTAACGACCCATCTTTTGTAAATATTTTGATATACTTTGGTAAAGAGACATGTTGCATTTCAGGAAAGGAAATAGGCTACTGTATATCTGGGAAAATTAAGGAGTTCCCGCGGAAATAACCTGAGTCGCGGGTATCATCTAGTTGTTAATAATTTATCGTTATTTCAATCAATCGCTAGCTCTCTACTGAGCACGAGTTTTAAAAATGAGAGGGCTAAGGCCATAGTCCACCACACTGACTTAGTGCGGATTGGCAGACTTCAGATATAGAGTCTTCTTCTCATACAATATGTTTGATCTTTATTAGTCTAATCTGCACCAGCCACCAGATTTGAGATGATCGCAAATATATCCGACTGTTTCAAACTAGAGGATGCTCGCGACTTCGTCCGCGTGGATTAAGTTTTAGATCCCCGCGGCCCACGGGAACTCTTAAAGGACATTGTTCCGTCCCCATACAAAGTTCGCCTAAGAACCAACCGTCATAAAACATTGATTACTGGGTTCAAATTAATAGCTTTTTATACTTAAGAGCAGATTAAAACAACGGACACTTGCTAAGAAATTACTTATTATCAAAAATATTTTCAATTTTAAGGATATTTCAGCTTTCACAATCAATCTGCTTGATCAAATAAATGTCGTCTTTAACTAATTGTAATACAGCTGTAAACAGTATGTAGATAAGACAAGATTCGCAGTAGTCCATCAAAAACATTACAGATGGCGTTATTAATAAGGATGCAGGTATCGTCATAGTTCATCGATAACTTCACAGATGGCGTTAGATATATTAAATTATTGTACGTTCAATAGATGGCGTTGCGAGATTCAGAATACTAGCGCACTTAGCACTTTAAGCTGCTTTTATCTTGTTTCTTACGATACGGATCTAGCGCTCAAGCGGTTGTATTGGATATTATTTTAACTTGTTAGTTATTGATCTGTGGTTAATAATCGAGGGACGGAAACGTATAGTAATCAATTGAATACCCATTTATTTACTTTTAATTAATTTGAAGTGTCCGTTGAATTCTAATATTTGGAATAAAGGTTATAAAATAAGCTAAGAATTACTGTATATTTCAAACGTATGTTGATTCTTAGGCGAATTTGGTCAATGTCCTTTCCGGGATAAAATGTAGCCTAGGTATGTGTTAGTTCAGGTTATAAGCTATCTCCATTCCAAGTTTTAGCCAAATCGGTAATTGTAGCGTGAACAAACATAAAAACTTTCACATTTATCATATTATACTAGTATAATAAGATAATGAGATAATATTAATTCAAGATTCAATCAAATCTTTATCTACTCGTCAGTACAGCGAGCTTAGGGCCGTCCCTTTCACCTGCCGTAGGGCCGACAGTCTAGAATCTAGACCGAAGCAGCCAAGCAGGCCAAGACTAGCCAGCAGCGGCGGATGGCGCTCATTCCGATACGCTAATTATATCCTATCATATAATTATCAATTATAGTAATTAGTGACTCCCTGATGCCCGCGACTTCGTCCAATTGGATTGAGGATTTTTGGTTCCTACGGGAACTCGTTAGCTTTCTGGGATAAAAAGTAGCCTAAGGTTTAACTATTAAATTAAAAAATATATATTAATCCACGCGGTCGAAGTGGAGGGATCATCTATGATGGGTTGAATTGAAATGACCAAAAAATTAAAATCATCATCATCACTTCCCATTGCCGGCTCACTACATAGCACTACAAAATGAGAAGGGTATGGTCGTTGTGCACTACACTGACCGAGTGTTGGTTAACACACTATTGAGTCTGTAAAAATAATTATTTTGCTTTACCTAAGTTGACGAGCCGCGCGCGCGTTGAATGTGGACCTTGGCAATAAGAGTCTTGTTACTCGAAATAAAATTCTATTTATTATTATAAAATAACTAGTGGGCCCGGCAGACGTTGTCCTGCCCTATCTTCCTCACAATTTTGCCATATTTTCTTACCGTTTAAACCAGAGATGCACAGACCGCGGCCCGCGGGCCGCATGCGGCCCGCCGGTCGAATACTGGTGGCCCGCCGACAGCAAAAATAATACTCTCGTACATTCGAAAAATATTGAATTCTATTCCAGAATAAAACCAAAAAAAATATGTTCGAAAAGTAATTTGAATCTCGCGCGCGCGCTCTTAAGTGCGCTTATCGGTGCGCCGTGCATGCGTCGGTAACAGCGGTCGGTAATGTTCGTGCTGATCTCGGTTAAATTCGTTTTCTTGAGGAAGCGCCGCGGCCGGCGCGGCGGCGCGTTATCCGCGGGTTATATTGTTAGAGCAAGCGAGATAGCAATAGTCCCGAATTCCCGATTGCTCGCGTAGGTAGATACACGAAGCTTCCAGAGTCGGTTTCGAGATTTCTCCAGACAGTTTTCGACTCTATACGCGCGGTATAAAAGCCACGCTAACCGCAGCGACCGACAGTTCGGTTTTAATTTGAGTGAAGTGTCAATAGTTCTAGTGTAGATTTTAACTCGACTAGCCGGTGTATAATTGTGTTGTGAAATCGTAAGTAAAACTCTGTTATTAATAAGTGTTTCCCTACCTATTTAATCAATTATTTTTGGTAATTTAAATTAGAACGCAACATGGACAAGCCAGGACCTAGTAATAAACGTAAGGTTAAAGATGAAAATCGGCAGTTTCAAGAAATTTGGACCGAGAAATACTTTTTTGTATGGTCACATAACAAAGTCGTTTGTTTAATTTGCAAAAATTCTGTTGCGATTGCAAAGGAATATAATGTTAAAAGGCACTATGAAACGCAGCATCCTACTTTTACCAAGTTTACAGGCGAATTAAGAAAGCAAAAAATGTTGTCTTTAAAACGGGAACTTATTGGTCAGCAAGCTATGTTTACAAAACCTATTCAAGATTCAGAAACAGCTACAGAAGTTAGTTATGAAATTTCTCGAATGATAGCAAAGCGAAGTCGCCCCTTCAATGATGGGGATTTTGTAAAAGAATGCATAGAAATTGCCGCTAAGAAAATGTGCCCAGAAGCAGCAAAAAAGTTTGAGAAAATTCAACTGAATCGTATGACTATCCAAAGACGAATTATGTCTTTGTCAGGTAATATTGCGGAACAATTAAATGAAAAAACTAATATCATTGAATTTTTTTCATTAGCACTCGACGAATCCACTGATATTAGTTCCACAGCTCAACTTCTCATATTCATACGAGGTGTTACTCAAGATTTTGAAGTCTTAGAAGAGTTATTAGGAATGTGTTCATTGAAAGGTCAAACCAGAGGAGTTGATATACTCAATGTACTTTTGGATGAGTGTTCAAAAACTAATTTGGACTTATCAAAATTATCGGGAGTTGCGACTGACGGTGCTCCTTCGATGATTGGTGTCAATTCTGGGCTAGTTACTTTGCTGAAAAAGCATCTGCAAGAAAAAACATAAACGCTGAAGATCTCATGCAGTTTCACTGCATTATACACCAAGAAGCCCTCTGTTCTAAAAAAATTGAATTTCAAAATGTCATGAAAGTGGTAGTTTCGACTGTAAATTTCATAAAATCACGAGGACTCAATCACAGGCAATTCAAACAATTCCTTGATGACATCGAAAGCGAATATGGAGATTTACTGTATTATACAGAAGTAAGGTGGCTAAGTCGTGGATTGACACTGGAACGATTTCTAAATTTAATAGAAGAAATTGGAATATTTCTGGCGGACAAGCAAAGGGATGTCCCGGAAATTAAAAATCCTGATTGGTTGTGTGATTTGGCTTTTTTAGTTGACATTACAAATCATTTGAATGTCTTGAACACACGGCTTCAAGGCAAAAATCAACTGATATCCCAGCTCTACGCTCATGTATCATCCTTTCAATGCAAGCTGACACTTTTCAGATCGCAATTGAATTCTGGAAATTACAATCATTTTCCGAATTATAAGAAAATGGCTGAAAAATTCAACAAAACTGCGATTAATTTCAGTTATGTAGAAAAGCTAGATATTTTGATTCAATCTTTTCAAGACAGATTTTCGGAGTTTAAAAAATTGAAACCTCTGTTGGACATATTCAGCAATCCTTTCACGATTTCAGTTGAAAATGCGCCAGAGTCAATGCAGTTAGAAATTATCGACATTCAAAACGACCAAGATTTACGCAACAAATTCAACGAAGGAGACTTGCTGAACTTTTACCGCTGCATTGATAAAAATACGTACAAAGAGTTGCGTATAAACGCTCTGAAATGAGCCAGCTTATTTGGTTCTACCTATATATGTGAACAAACCTTTTCAATACTAAATAATAATAAAACAAAAAATCGAAACCGCCTTGCAAATGAAAGTTTGGAAGCAGTTTTACGTGTTGCTACAAGTAAATTTGAGCCAAATATAAAAAAGATTGTAAGCACTATGCAGTGCCACGCTTCAAATTAATAAATTCTTTTTCAATTTTAATACATATTTATCAATTCTTTATTGTCTTTAATTACCTATACTTCTGGCGGCCCGCCATCAGTTCATAATTTGCCCGAGTGGCCCCTAGTCTTAATAAGTCTGTGCATCCCTGGTTTAAACCTTCCTTGGGCTACGACAAACATTTCAAAACCAAAATCAGCTAAATCGGCCCAGCCGTTCTCGAGTTTTAGTGAGACAAACGAACAGCAATTGATTTTTATATATATAAAATAATATCTAGGAATATATTTTCAATTCATTTTAACTCGTCAATCCGGCAGATTTATTTAAACCAAATTACTCTTATAAGCCTTTGTAATTATTTAGGTACTTATACGATTTCTAAAAAAAAACTAAATTAACTAGTAACTGGCACATTGGAACTATTTTGAAAGATTCAATATTTTAAGCGCTGTATCGAATTCCTTTCGCAACTAAATAGTCGTGGAATTTAATATAATAAACAATAATGCTTTAATGAGTGTATTGCCCAACTGCGCAGGGTCGAAGCCCGCGGCATAATGTGGCAGTTCTCACGAGATAAGTACCTACTTACATAGCTTATGTTAGTGTTTACTAATCTAGACCAACGTCTATTTACGATTTGGTCTAGTGGTAAGCATGTTTGCATGTTCGAGTCCCGGTTCAGGCCATAACAATTCTCAGTACATAAGAAATTCTCAGTTCTAGCCCGGAGTTAGAACAGATAGCTAATCTCTCAGGAGATATGCCGCCGTGGTCGAAATTTGGACGAGAGGACATTGTTTATTATTATTTAATTATCTACATGGGCTTATAGAACATAACTTTATTAGAATTTATGTTATGAAAAGAGCAACCGTCGAGTTTCGTGCTGGTTCTTCTCGTTAGAAAGGGCATTCTGAAGCAGTGGTAGAGCTATAGTTTCACTTGACAATTTATTGTAACAATTGGCAAGGTTAGTCCAAATAAGCAAAATTTTAGTATGTATGCAGCTTTGAGGTGTATAGTAGAAGTGTATAGTGTAGTCTACAATTTGTTAAACTCTGTTAGTAATATCTGAGCGCTATTAGATATTATTTTTGCAATGGTCATTGACGTTGTATTCGATTATTTCTAATAATAGTGCAGCAATTTGGTATTTCGGTGTCTGTACATTAGTTTGAGCAATGTTTGGAAACACAGTAAAGGTCGGTCCGTGACCAATCGTACAACGATCGCTCGTCGGCGTTACCACTTACGCACCCTGCAATATCGTAATTAGTAATTATCGAGTATTACAGCGATTAACCAACATTTTGTAATCACAACATTGACTGAAGATCTACTCAAAGCAAAGGCGGGCGGAATTCCGTACATTACCATTTACCACTGAAAAATAAGTACAAATTTCCCGTCATCCCGCAGCGTTGTTCGTCTAGACGGCTAGACGTCTCTGAAGTATGAAGATCTAGCCCCACTTGAGCTGCAGAGCACGTAGCGGCTAATATTAGATATTTATATTATAGTGAAGAGAAAGTTTTATTTGAACAAAAACATTTGAGTTTGTATGGGGCTGCGTCGCGTAGTGCATCCGCTTGTCGAGAGGCCTAGCTAGTAGCTCCATACAAACTTATACAAAGAATATTTTCCGCTACGTGTCGCGCCGCTCCATGTATTTCAAGTAAGGCTAGACCTTTACTGGTAGGAAAGGACGTGTCTCCTTAGACTATGCTCGTAGTGAGAAAGACTGTATTAATTATGTAACCAAGGGAAGAATTCTTGGGCCGTTATTTTTATTTAATTTAAACTACTTGATATTCATATTACGAACTGAAACCTGCAGTACAAATTACAAAATCGTTAAAAGGTTTGTTTCTTAATTCAAAGCAAACATATTTGAATGCTTCGCCTTCACCGCGTATCGGTGTCATGCAGTATATTACTTTTTGACATGTATGTTGAAGCTTGTCTCGTAGCGCGTAAATCATACAAACCTGTTTATTTTAGAGAGCAAATGTTACGCAATTAATGTTTTTCTTCGATACTGTAAAGTTTAATCTACGAAATATGCTAAATGGAGGGCTACGGGTTTCGAAATATTAATTTCGTTAAACCTTTGTATCGCTGTTGTAACATGAGTAGTTTCATTGAATATTTTAAGGGTAAACAAGAGAACCGTTCAAATATTTATTCCATGAATCAAATTTTTTAAATTGTATTTTATGAACCATCGATAGCTGCTAACTAGTGCTAAGGTCGTCAAGCATACCATGTACCACCATTGAATAAATACTTTTAAAAACCTTTTGCTAATTTTACGCAATGACAGAGCCCTAATTCAATGTACAGAATTCTGCTAAAATAGACCGAATTTCAGAACCACCAAATCATGGACTGACTAGTATAGATAGCTTGCTCTTGTTTTTGAACTTATATAATTAAAAAAATTAAAAACACGACTGCCCTGCCAAAAAACGAACTAAAAAGTTATTTTTTTGTGAATCACTGGATATCGAACTATAGAGTTATATATTTTTGGAATCTACTCATCATTTTCTAGATGATGATTGTATAGTTAATCTCATTTTCGAATATTTTTTTTCAACTTTAGTCTTTAATGCGGGACCATGGTCACCCCATCAATTTTTTTAAAATTTTACTAGCCTATGTCACCCGGAATAAGCTAGGGATTCTAACGATACCTCATTTATCAAAATCGGTTCAGGCGTAACTATAGAAGTTATGGTGGAATATACAAACTCACATACATAATACATACATGAATCCTGAAAACAATATACTCCTTTTTTCAGGCAGTCGTATAAAATATCATTTGCTCGATCAATTCTCATGACATTCTGCAGGTGTGTACTGCGGAGGGTTGCGCCGGCGCAGGTATACCTATAGCGGCTTGGCTGCTGTCGGGTGTCGCCATGAGCGCCGCGTGCCTGGGCGTTGCACAACTACAAACATTGCCTACCTGCCGTTGTTTTCGTCCGTGACAAACTCAGAACAAACAAAATACCTATATTAAAACCATAACTCGGCTTCTACAAGGAATCGCACAAAAACGCTAAATAAACACCTTGGAACTGGTAAGCCTCCCACTAGGCCAAACCAGAGAAAATTCAGAAATTATAAATACCCAAATTTACCCTGCCGGGGATGGAACCCGGGACCTCCCGCATCTAAGACAATGTCAGCGCTTACCACTCCAGGGAGGGAGCCAAGGAGGTCGTCAATAAAGCTGAATTTTATGCTGGCTCTTCTCTGTAGGGATGGCATTCCGAACCAGTGGTAGATTCACCGACGATTCGAAATGTAAAAGTTTATTTGAATTAAAAAACATTTGAATTTGAACTCTAGAGTCTAGACTCTATGAAATGTCCACAAGATGAATACAAGACCACTATCTATGATGGCGTTACGTAACGCTTCCGGTTGCTATCAGCTTTCTAAGCCGCCATGGAGATGAGGTTTTACCGTCATGGCTTCAAGATGACGCGGTCACTCAAGGTGCTGTATATCTATTAGCTAAGTATACCTACTGCTAAATTAGTTTTTGTAATACTATCGCTTCTTAATATAATAATAAGGTTTTGTTCCGGTATTGTGGATGACAGATGAGCTGGCTCAATTTATGCGCAAAGTATCAACCTGGCTTTTGTCTTTCCAGCCCGGCAATACATTAGGATTTCGAATTGTACAGCTTTAATTTTATTAGTTTATGCTATAACATTTATAGTAACATGTTCAATTTAAATAAATCTAAGAATTTCCAATATTCTAGTCAAATAATAATAATTAACTTATTCAATAACTTTAAACGAATGTTTGAAATAAAGAAAAAACGAAAGCAATCAAGTTTATTAGTGAGTATAAAAATGAAAGTGGTCAAATTAAAACCTAGTTAATGTTAGAAGCGGTGTAGTGTGTATAATGTGCTAAAGATCTGCAGATAATCTTAGCAATATATGGTAATGGGTGGCCCACTTGGCTGCGTGAGAAGTCTGGCGGGTCGCCGGTTCAAATCTGACACGTGACGATATACCGTTATATTCATATTTTTGTTTAGAACTTGGTATTTTCATATGCGGTATACTTAATGTACTTATAGTTGTTTGCAACAAAATAAACCTTGCCGAATTTTCTTTGGCATATCATCTTGAACAATAACGAAGTTATAAAATTCATTATTCAATACTAGCTGATACCCGCGATTTCGTCCGCGTGGTTTAAGTTTTGTTTGATTCCTGCGGGAAATCCTTAATTTTCCGAGATAAAAAATAGGCTTTGTCACTCAGGTCCTCATCTATCCCATGCCAAAAAACGTCGATCCGTTGCTCCGTTGCGGCGTGATTGAACGACAAACCAACATACCAACAAACAAACACACTTTCGCATAGTATTAGTACGATAGCCTATTTTTCTACTGAGTAGTAGGTAGGTACACCTGTGACCCTACCCCATCCAACCCTAATGCAAAAATAACAATAAAGTCTCCTGCTTCAAGTCCCGACAGCGGTAATTTGGATCGTGTTATTAATAAATTCATCTAAAAAATATAATTCAGATTGACTCTACACTTAGGTAATCGAAAAATCAATTACGTAACTATTTATGTCGTCATATACTCGTAAGTTAACACCAATAATAATGAGTTCACATATTATTATTTATCTATTGATCTATAAAATAATAATATTTTAAGAACCTATTAAGTTGTACATGTTAATATTCTCGCAAGTGAAGGATGGTGTCGAAAGTGTCGAAATATTCAATCATCTAGCAAGTCCGTAACTAAAAGTTAATTAGACATGTTTCTATCGGTGAAGGAAAACTTGTAAGAACATTATGTACCTACAAAGATTTTTCATGATCAAGAAGTATCTTGCCTTATTAAGAAATAGTTACTATCGAATTATGGAACTTTTTATTTAAGTGGTTTTTTACCTCTTTGAAGCTTTATCTGAAGACTAGCAGTGATGCCCTCGACTTCGTCCACATAGATTGGGGTTTCTTGGTTCCCGTTGAAACTTTTTAATTTTCCGGGATAAAAAGTAGCCTATTCCAGACTATAATCTATCTCTGTGCCAAATTTCATCCAGATCCGTTCAGCCGTTCTGGCGTGATTGAGTAACAAACATCCATCCATCCATCCAAACTTTCGCATTTATAATATTAATATTGATAATTGAGAGCTTTCTTGAAATACTGAGTCTCCTCTCAAAATGAGAAGGGTTAAAGTCATAGTTCACCACATTGGCCAAGTGCGGTTTGGCAAACTGTTGTGTGACTTTTGCCAACATTATCGTAGGCATAGGTTTTCTCATGATGTTTTCGGTATATTGAATAGGGACGATGACAATTCAATCAAATCAACAACTCTATAAAAAACGCGCCTCTAGTATGGAAGTTTGTAAGAAATACATATTTGTGACGTCATCCAACGTTCATTTTTCTTTATTAATAATAGTTATGTAGTTTAAAATGGTTATTAAACTTAAAACTAACCGAGGATGTGAATTTTAGGTCTTTTGGAAGACCGTCTATAAGAAATAATTTATTTTTGACATTGCTTAAAGTGCTCATAATAGGCACCTAAGATAGCGGTACCGACGCACGTCTTCCTTTTTTCAGCCCCGCGCGGTTTGGAACCCCGGACCCTTCGAAATAAAGGCTGAAGTTTTAACGAGTAGTCTATCACCGCAGCCAGCCACCGAATCTTTATTTGTAAGTTACAATAAATAGTACACCGTGTACCAATTAATATTGTATCGAGAACCTAAATGCAATTACCTACCAAAAGCTTGCTAAAACTCAAAGGTTGAAGAAATCTGAATTGGTAATCATTTTCAAATTCCCACGAGCCAAACCGGAGTTTAGTGTTTACTAGTTATCTAGGCTATAGGACAGGGGTGCTGAACCTTTTATCGTCGATAAGCTTAACTAAGTCTATTTTTTTTTAATGTACCTATACCTAAAGGAAACTCAATAATCTGTGGGAATCTTTTGTTTTTGTTCGGATAGAATTTATCCGTCTCTGGGATGTTATATCAAGCAGACAACCGGAATCTTTTGCATACCTATTATATACCCAAAGGAGTACCTCAATTAATATCTATGGGTATCTTAATTACATCCTGTCTTGGTAAAAAATTGCTTTAACTTATTTATCATTCATTTATTTTAATTTTGTGATCCTATCACTTTTTGATGACTCAATATTACCCTAGTACAGTTGACATGAAAAGGACAAACAGAAATGCATGTGGAATTTAGTGTACTAATCATCGAAATGGCGTTATTAGTCTAAGGTATACTAATAGTAAGGAAGGAAGATGAAGGATGAGGAAGGCAGAGGACCGTGTTTGATAGCGCGCTCTCGAAAAGGCCTATGTCCAGCAGTGGATGTATACAGGCTGATGGATGGATGGATGGATACTAATAGTCATGTCTGAACCAAAGGTTCTCAACCACTGCAAGCAACAAGGTCACCAGAATATAATATTATATAGTTTGTGGTGTCGTAGTTAGGACCGGAAATCGGAGTTTTTGTCGTATCCAGCTTATAATTGACATCTGCATCCGCCGGCAATTCCGAAAATAACAATTTAATCGATAAAATATAAATGATTTGATAATTTTTTGTACGTGTTACTAAGACTGTAATCTAATTAGGATGTTCTCTCATTAAATCGCATTAGCATTTAGCATTAACTATATAAATAGCTAGATGATTCCCGCGACTTCGTCTGCGTGGATTAAGATTTTATGATTTCCGCGGGAAGTCTTTAATATTCTCCCGATCCCAGATCCTTTCCCGGGATACAATCTACCCCTGTACCAAATTTCATCAAAATTGGTGGAGCTAATGGGGCGTGAAAGCGTAGCAAACAGATAGACAGACAGACGGACGGACGGACAGACAGACACACTTTCTCATTTATAATATTAAGTATGTAGGTATAATATTAGTATGGATTATAATTATTAGCAATCTATAAATTATGTTTCAACAATCTCTATCATACAACTTGCTCTTATTAGGGTCGAATTTGTAGTTGAAATATTGCTGTTGAATGTTGATACAAAATGTAAACAACATAAAGGTCGTGCTGTAAAACGACACAGCAAGTGATTGACAGATGAGCAATTGTGCAACAGCAGGCGGGGCCGAACCACCTTGATACTTGCCACATTGCTGTTGAATACAACTATAGCAATAATATACAATAACAAACAACTATACAACTATGCAAGCTTTGTTTGTAAAGCGTGTCGAAAAGCTTAATTTACTTTAGATAAGTATTACTACAGCGGCGCACTTTTTTTTTTGTGCCGAAAAGGCACGGGTCTGAAACACCGCTAGAAAAACCGACTTTACTTAACTTTAGACGGACTTAAGGTACAATCGTGCAATCGAGTCGACATCTCCTGAAGATGCTCCGGTGTCGGAATGAAACGTCGGTACGTTGAGAATAATAATTAAAGGAATCGGTGCGAATTGCTAGGCTTATTGGGCGGTGAACATCGCAAGCTATACACGCTGTATCACATAGATTTGCTTGCTGTGGCGGATTATACCTTCACCACTAGAAAAGTACCTACCTAGCTCCGTCCTATTAGAACAGAGAACTTCTTGTCAGATCCACCACCACCACCACCACTACAGCCCATTAACGTCCCACTGCTGGGCACAGGCCTCCTCTCTCATAGAAGAGAGGGAATTAGAGCTTAGACCCACCACGCTGTTCCAATGCGGGTTGGCGGGCTTTAACGACTATTATCATGTTAGTGATAATAACCGGGACCGACGGCTTAACGTGCTCTCCGAGGCACGGGGGTGAAACACCGCCAACTTCCTAACTCCGGGCTAGTGCTGAGAATTTCTAGTCAGAAAAACCCAACACTTATTATGGCCCGACCCGGGACTCGAACCCGGGACCTCGTCAGCCGCAGTCAATCATGCTAACCACTAGACCAACGAGGCAGTCTACGTAACGCCTTGGCACAGTCCTCCACTGTCATAGGAGAGAGGGAAGCTTAGACCCACCACGCTGCTCCAATGCGGGTTGCGGGTTGGGTTATTCTATACAATAGGACAAATACTTAACACTTTAACAAGTGTCAAATCTCCCACTGATTCCGACTCCCTACGATTTCCGACCGGTTCAAAATGCCATTCCTACCGCACCACCAAGAAACCCGACCCCTGGAATCGAACCCAGAACATTGTCATCCGCAGTCAAACTTACTAATCACTAGACCAACGAGGTAGTCAATTTAATAATAGACGAGTATTTGAATACATTTCAATTAGGTACTTAGTTATCAATGGTATCGCTAAAATGGCAAATAATATCAGGATCGGTTGCGAAGTTACGATCTCTGTGATACGACGCTCTCGGAATGTGGTTCACCTCTCTCTCTCCACCTTGCGGCTTGATTCAACCTCAAATACTCGCTAAACGCTGGGCTGGTTTCAATGACATAATAATAATAGGTACATAGTACATTGATACAGTCCCACTAACTTATCTGACTTAGTATTGCTAAAAATATCCATACTAATATCAAAAATGCGAAAGAGTATCTGTTTGTCTCTGCTACGCTTTCACGGCCCATCTGTTCAACCGATTTTGATAAAATTTGGTACAGGGATAGGTTGTTTCCCGGGGAAGGACATAGCACTTTTTATCCCGGAAAGTTGAGGAGTTAACCCATACGGACGAAGTCGCGGGCATCATCATCAGTCATAAAAATTAGTTCCAATTTTGGCTACCAGCCACTACAAGTTATTAAACCACTATTATACTATTCCACTACAAGTTAGCGCTTGAATGCGATCTTACCTGATGGTAATTCGGTTTCTACCCGGCATTGTACCGGAACGCAAAATCGCTTGGCGGTACGGTACGCCTTTGCCGGTAGGGTGGTAACTAACCATGGCCGAAGCTATAGACCAGAGAAAATTCAGAAATTGGAAATTCCCATATATTGACTATGACTGACTTACCCAGGACTTTTCTAAAGTAGCACTAAGCATGTGCCTTCCCCGATGTAACCTTAATCTGTTACACCAGAACTCAAAATTGGTTGAAAGCGGCCGTATTTAGTAGACAGACAGACGTACAGATACACTTTCGCATTTATAAAATGGCAGTATGGCTTCAGGAGGTGGGTTTTGGTAGACTGCAGGAGTCCAGGCGGAATCGCCTGCATTCCATTGGCCTGGCATCACGTTCTGAATGCCAGCAGGCGGCACGCGTGACCGACTCACCCGTTGTTTACAAACCACGCACGACCTTCCTCGTACTCGTAGCAGGCTGGTGTATTGATTCCATAAATAACTTAATGATTTAAGCTTTTTGATGATAATCTTTTAAGTGTTAACCACTCACTTACCTTTTGTTGGGACTAAAGGTTTTACTGTTTTTGAGTAGTTTCGAAAAAGATGCCTGGTGGGAGGCTTCGGCCGTGGCTAGTTGCCACCCAACCGGCAAAGACGTGCCGCTAAGCGATTTAGCGTTCCGGTACGATGCCGTGTAGAAACCAATTGGGGGTATGGGTTTAATATAACTCATAACTGCCATACTAGGAGTATGGCAGTTATGAGTTATATTAACAGGATAGCCCGCTATCATCTTAGACTGCATCATCACTTATTCAGGTGAGATCGCGGTCTAGGGCTAACTTGTAGTGTATAAAAATAAAAATGGTTTAAAAGCGGTTATAGCCTAGTGGTTTAAACGCCCCGCTGTCTATTTCGCGTGGTCGGGGGTTCGATCCACGGGCACGGACCTCTAAATTTTCGGAGCTATGTAAGTTTGTGTGGTTTTAAGAAATTAAATATCACTTGCTTTAACGGTAAAGGATTTAACATCGCGAGGAAAGTTGCATGCACGAGAGCTCATAATGCTCTCAAAGATTTGTGAAGTCTGCGAATCCCCACTTCTCATTCTGAGAGGAGACTCGTGTAAAGGAGTGCATCATGATAATGATGATCGAAAAAGAAGTGTTTTTTTGGTAAACGTTGAATTTGTTTTCAAACTTTCTCGGTTCCAATCTTCAGCTTTAACCGCAAATGTATCCTGTGCAGAGGCAATTTTCTATAGATATACTTATTTTTATAATCTTGTAAGTTGTACGCTTCAATGAAGTGAAACATTGTGAGTGGAGCTTGGCGTGATTATGTCCTCTTTGTATAGGGAAAAGTCCGGTCTCCATAGCAAGTATCAATGGTTTAAATGCACTGTTTGTTGCAGCTGGGCCGCATGCCGATGAGTATGGTGGTGCCGCCCGCGCCGCGCTACGCCACGCTGCCGCTGCCGCTGCCGCCCAACGCGTACGCGCCGCCGCTCTACTACCCCGTGCCGGACGCGGTATGTAGCACCTTACACTTCTTCTTCTAAGTATTGATAGACGTCCACTATATACTGTGTAAACTTACTTTTTTTTTTAGTTGACTAGACTGCTCACGCGATCCAGCGACCGCATCTTGACAGATCGCGCAGCCAGACGCTGTGCCCGTTTCGAGAGGGGCTGAGGTGGGGAGGGAGGAGTCACTTTTTCTTCCGACTCGTGCTGGTCTTCATCTCTGGCATAGTCCATATTTTGAAATACATTGGACACCGGTCTCTTGTATAGGAACTTCCTCAAACAATATAGGTCTTGCGCCGCCCGAATCCAGCGGCTCCTCTCAGTTATCTTGATATCATCGGTCTACCTAATGAATGATCTGCACTCTTGACTCTGCCAATGCTTCGCTTTCCAGTATGGAGTCGCCATTCCAGCAACTTGGGACCCCAACTATGTCAGTCGAACTATGTGCCTCGCAATAGGCATGATGACTGATTTTGAAAAATGGTCAGATTATGTTCAGAAGTATCTACTATTTCGAAAAAATATCTTATTTCAGCAGAAAAATAAAGTTTGGTAGATAAAATTAGCATTTGAAATTTAAATTTTAAAATTCACGCTAAAACGTTCGGCGGTGTCATGGCGTCGTTTGTGACGTCACTATTGTTTTTACCAATGTACTCTGTGCAGTGTGCAGTAAGCAATAGTGTGATTGTCAAAGCTCGAAAACAAACAATTGTGACGTCATTCGCTTCTTTGTGTTTTATGCAATATGGCGGATTGCTGTATTTTATAGTTTTATCAAAATAAATAGCAATCTCACTCAAAATAGGAAAATAAATACGTTTTTTATAATTCATGAATCCTAATTCATAATTTCATTGATTCTTGGTTACTGTCATCATGCCTATTATTGTCACTTAAACTTCGCAACATATCGTTAGCTAGTTTAAAATAATTCTGCACTATTTACTATCCTACTATTAAGCAGCTGTATGGAGGTGTGGAGTTTTATTATGTAAAAAGCCATCCATGATCCAAGAAAGCCATATTATCGGTTATCGCTTTTCTACGCCGCATAATAAATAAAATAAATGTCCTTCCTACCGAATTTCGGGCACGGCGGCCAGAGAGATTAGCCATCTGCGCGGGAGATATTATAGTGCACAAGTGTGTGCGCATACACAGGTGCACTCTCTGTTCCTTTATTCTCTCTCATAGCCCGATGGGACGGAAAATCCGACACGACCGGTGAGAGGTCAGGCGCAAGACCGACACGGTGGTCCGAGGCACCGAGGCACGGTGGTGAAACACCGCCAACTTCCTAACTCCGGGCTAGTACTGAGAATTGCTTGCCAGAAAAACCCAACACTAATTATGGACGCAGCATAGAACATAATTTAAGGAACCAGTGATAAAATCACTTGACGATCCAAAAGCACTCAGTTTATTTATTTGGTTTCCTGATAACATTAGCAGCGCATGCGCCGCCGCCGGTCGCCGCGCGGCGCGCGCGCGGAGCGGCCCCGGCGCGCGCGCGGGCGGCGCGGCGACACGCAGCTCACGCGCTCGCTCGAGCGAATACACCGCAAGCGACGCTCCGACAGGGACGACCCCACTGTGGACGACTTGAAGAGGACTTACACGGGATTAGATAGGTACGACATATGTTCGAGTACTATATTGATAAAAGCCACCTAATGCCCGCGACTTCGTTCGCGTGGATTGAGGTTTTTCGGTTCCCGCGGGAACTTTAAATTTCCGGGATAAAAAGTAGCCTATGTGTTATAACAGACTACCTATAATCTATCTCTGTGCCAAATTTCATCCAGATCCGTTTGACCGTTGTAGCGTGATTGAGTAACAAACATCCATCCATCCATACAACCCTCCATTCAAACTTTCGCATTTATAATGTTAAGTATAGACGTTCGGAACTAAATGTTGCCCAGCGTGAGCGACGAGCGCGACACCACGTCTATATACGACGCGACGCGACAGTATCAAACAGAAGCTGACCCTTCACGTGGCCACGTTGTCGCGTAGACAAGTTAGATATTTTCTATTGCGTCGTATCGCGTTGCATCGCTTCTGTAGCTCACGCTGACGCTGACGCTCCAACAGGGCAGTAGTAAGTAAGGGTAAGGGTGAAGTAAATTTGTCGTCGTTGTTCTGTTAGTCAACCTTATAGCGAGTAAAATAACGGACCATTATTTAACCATTTACGAAATAATGACCAGCCAAGTTTTTGGCAAACTGCATGCTATGACTAGTTAATCTGATTACTTTACCAGCTATCAGATTGGTTATTATTTACTATAAATACTGCCATATGCGTGTTCTGACTTACAGTTGCATGTCCTAACACCATTTACACCCCTACCGCTTTCTATTTCAAGATGTGTCCTTTGCCCTATAAGGTTGCCTGGAAGAGATCGCTATTTAAGTAAAATAAAGTATATTTTACTTTAGATAACCAGTGTTGACCATTGTTGCTCTGTTCCCAGGGCGTACGCGGAGCAATTCATAGCAGTGTGCGACGAGAGCCGGCACGCGGCCGAGCACCACGACTCGCTCGCCAGCTCCGCCACTGACACCTCGCACCCACACTCACACTGACACACACGCTGTCACACAATGTCACACATGAGGACAATTCTGTTGCACACCATCTAGTCCAGTTATTTGGTAGTTTTACCTCGAAAGTTTTCCGGGAGTCTTGAACATTGGTGATTTCATAGATTTCGACGTGCTCTTTTCGAATTTTCACTTTGCCACCTCGTATCTTTGCCGCTATTTGAGCAACAAATGACTGGACTAATCTCTAAAATAAATTAACAGCTTTATTTATATTGATATCCCTTTCATAATACTCCCTGCGGAAAGGGCAGCACTAGATTTAAAGATGTCATGAGTTTAGCTTGAACAGAATTGGTCACAAATGTGAAATGTCACAGTATCCAGTTCACACTCAAGCAAACACAAGGTTTACGGAGCTTTACAAACCACAACGAAAGATCTACAGCAGGAACAAGGGTCACAGAAAAAAAAACCAGTGTACCGGGAAAGGGATGGCAATAAAGCAAGCGACGGGAGAAAAGAGAATTGATAATTGCGCAACGGATACGGTAAAAATAAAACAAGATTTACGGTAAATTACCGTGTCCGTAAACTAAAACAGATTTTTGAGCAACCAGCGACAAAGCAACTTGCAACAAAGAAACTAGATGGCGCCACAGATAGTTTTCAATCGCGCCAACGAAGTTTTTTCTATTCGACAACCTCTTTAACTAGGTCACAGTCACACATCCTCAGAATTGTTCATAAAATGTATAAAGATAGTTTAGTGTCAAACGATAATTTTATAATAATGTTATCAGAGTAGGTATATTGTAAAATAATAGGTTAAACATTACATATCAGAAGACTTTCTATACGTAACCACTTAACTGTAATGATTAAAAAAAGAATTAATTTGATTAGTTATTTATGTAGTTAAGTAAGTTTATGCGAATGCATATTAATGTTGTTATATGCCGCATTTTTTTATTTCTTTTATTTTTTTATAGGAACAATTACAAAAACTTCGAATAACAGTTAAGTGCTTCATAGTTAGTAGGTTGTATTTTATAATACTCATAGTTTTTCTAACATAGAGTAATATGTAAACCACTGAATTCAAAATAGGTTCCTATAGAAGTGGCAGTTCCACATCATCGCACATATGACTAGTGGAGCATCAGTGGGCCAATTACGAAAAAGATGAATCAATCATTATTACAATCTCAATTGTTGGCATTGGCTAATGTAAGTATTGTATTCTTGCTGTGACAATGGAATCGCCTAATAGCGTAGCTGTTATGAGTTAAATATTACCCAACTACGACCACGCCAAAAAAGAAAGTGTTATATAATAAGTTCACAACGTATTGATAAGGCCCCAGTGAAATACCCACGAACATATGAAACATGACACGTGAACGCAGTCCTATCAGCAAAGATGCAAAAGGACAGAAAAACACAGCTAAGACCATATTAATGTCCTTTCGAATTAACTCAAATTCATTTATTTATTTTTGAACAGTTGATTTAGAACAGTGTTGACTTTTGTTAAAAACACAGGCATTTATTTCCGTATAAGTTGTCACAGTAATAAAGGAAAATATTATACCATTTCTATATTATCCTATTTCGAATTCTGTGACTGAACCAAACTAAACGCGATAGCTTTACCTGGGTAGAATTTGTAAATAAATAATTAATTATCTAACTAAATCACATAATTGTAACTAACCTAGCACTATATACACTAATATTATGTATCTAATAATGACAGGGATGATGAATCCATGCTCACATTCTATGTGCGTAAGTGTGTATGTCTGTCCGTCTGTCTGCTACGCTTTCACGGCCCATCGTTTCAACCGATTTTGATGAAATTTGGCATAGAGATAGGTTGCAGCCTGGGGAAGGACATACTTATTATATCGGAAAATTAAGGAGTTCCCGCGGGAATTTAATAACTTTTTTAAAACTTAATCTACGCAGACGAAGTCGCGGGCATCATCTAGTAGATATATAATGCATACCTATAACCATTTAAAATTACGCAGACTTATTGTAACAAGTCATCTCACCAATAAAATAAGGAAGCACTTTCTTACACGATGTTCTAAAACCAAAACCCTACTCTTAAAGATACATTCACGGATGGACAAATCATATTTTTGTTTATAATTAATATTATATTCGGATCAAAATCCTAAAGCAACGCGAAGACGAGACGCAGTGTCTGTATTTTGCCCTTTTGATAGCAATTTCAACCATATAATAAACGCAATAAAGCTTAAGTTTGAATTGCTATCAAATAAGACTTCATTACTTCTCTCATTTTTATTTTAGTTTCTTAATTTTTAGTGTTTAATAAAATAACAAAACGGTCACTTTATTAACCCTCACGTTACTAACACGAACAAATGTTAACTTGTTCTGTATCGTCAAATATCTGTGTTATAGGAATCTAATTAAGTTCCACTTATTATTTATCTAGTTCTAATAATTGATGTGAGTAAAACATTCTGATTATTAGAAAACTTATCTTTACGTGTGTTTTACTTATATTACTGTAATTCTTAGTCTAACGCTGCTTTACACGGACCACAAAGGAAATGAAAATCGCTGACCACAGAAAATTGCTCTGTATTCTTTTTTTACTGATTTAGCTACTTACCTCTATTTGAATTATTATTTATACGAATTTAGTAGTCTCCATTAATGCCTTAACTCCTAATTACTATCTATGTTCTAAAATTTTTTAACCAAAGCTATTCTAAGCTAGCTCGGAGGACAAGCTCTATTACCTGACTAGTTAGGTATCTATTCTATAACTACGAATTTTCTGATGAGTAAAATAATTAATATAACTGCAATGGATCTGGTTTGACATCTAACTGATTGATAAAACAAAAAATAGCTTTTGATGTGTATTCTACTTCAATTTGTTAACATAAACCTACGTTTATTGTACGGATGTACAGGTCCGCCTACGCCTAACGTACGCCTATTATTTTCCGCCTACGCCTATTAAAACATTTTTGATTAGCCACTAAATAAGCTCATCCAATTTATTTTAAAACAAAGAAATGATTACCGAAGATGTTTGAGCGAGTAGTAATTATTTTAGCTGTGGTCCGTGGTAAATTAGCTTTATCTTTAATCTATTGACATCTTAGTGTTTAGCTTGTATATTTGAACTCGAAGTCCGATGTACCTAACCGGTGCCAAATTCTCGTGCGAGGGAAATCAATAACGATTGGTATGTAAATATTATAACACATCTAAATTTGCTCAATTCATTTTACTTAGCTGTAATTTTAAGATTTTTAATGGAAATATGTGTATTTTTAATAACGATAGATATGCTGAATACGGATGCCCGTTTACATTAAAGTAATATTATGAATCCATAGATTTATTACCTAAGTTATAGTAAATCTAATGGCCTGTTTACTTAAGGTCGGTGACCGATTGCCGCATTCGGTTTAACCCAATTCGTTAACCGTATCGGCCTGTTTACATTAGCTCGGTGACAGAACGCGTCGGCATTCGGTTTTCGGCCAACAAGAAGTTAAGCAAAAGTCGGTTATGACCGAATTATTGTTAAGGAAGAGCGGAGTCTTCTGCCACAGGGGTAACATTACTCTTAAAAGAAGGCTCCACCCTTGTGTGTGTTTAAATAATGTTCCTGGAGAAAATAAACTATTTTTATTTATTTATAGCTTTGACAGCTGGTTGGTCGCCATAAACGGGCTGCAATCGAATGCGGCCAACCGAATTTCAGTTTACATTCGTCGGTGGGCGAAAATGGTTACAGTCGAGTACGGTCAAACTGAACTGATGTATACGCGCCATAAAATGTGACGAAATTTGTTGCAAAATAATGCTTTTTATCCCGAAAAATCACACAGGATTTATAAAAACCACAATCTATATATTTGAAAGTTATGGGCATCATTATAATTAGTAGGCTTATTATACTTAGCGTCTATTATTCTTGTTACCAATGTTATGTATATTTTGGTTTTTGTTTTATTCTTTGTAATTATTTTATTATAGATAGAAGCTATGATAGTTTATAAATAGGCAAGTAATTAGATACCCAATCTTGGTAATTAAAACTGTAAATATGTTGAATATAATATATTTGTTTTCATGTATTTTTTTATATATTGTTATTACTTAAATATTGAGATTATTATTTTAAAATTGAACGCCTTGTTTCATATATTGTGCGTATGTATTAAAACTTTGAGAAATATACAGATAAAGGGCGTGCAATTTTAATTTAGACCATATCTTAAATTAGGTATATTACCGTAACGTAGAACTATGTAGTTATTCACGGACAAATTTGTATATAGAGGCATTCGCAAATATAGTATATTTAACGCAAAAATGTATCGCTTTTGAAGTGAATAAATTTTATTTTTCACAGCCAACTATTTTATTAAAATTTCAGTTATTATCAGTTTCTGCATTTTTAGGTCAAAAGCTACATTTGATATTTGTATCACATTCTAAACGTGACCTGTTGTCCTAGCCCCAAGGTGAGCGACAGAAGAGACGCCACGCGAGGCGACGCGATAGAAAATGACAGACGCTGTCTTTTTTTTTATCGACTACAAGTTAACCCTTGAGTGCGATCTCACCTAATGCTAAGTGATGATGCAGTCTAAGATGGTAGCGGGCTAACCTGTTAGGGGCATGGCAGTTATATTAAACCCATACCCCTTTTCGGTTTCTACACGGCATCGTGCCGGAACGCTAAATCACTTGGCGGCACGTCTTTGCCGGTAGGGTGGCAACTAGCCACGGCCGAGGCCTCCCACCAGGCCAGACCAGGGAAAATTCAGAAATTATAAATTCCCATATTGACCCTGCCGGGGATCGAACCCGGGACCTCCGCACGTTAAGACAACAGCGCTACACACTGCGCCACGGAGGTCGTCAAAATTAAACTATCGATTAAAATAAAAAGTGCGTCGAACTTTGATGACGTCACAATTCAGATTTTCATACAGAATCCCATACAAAGCACGAGTATTGACGTTTGAAAAAAAGTTGCTGATTTGACTAGTTATCAAATACCTTATTTTACTTTTGCTACACCGTGTGTGTTACTTATGTAAAAGGACGTGGGAACCCACCCAAGAAAACTCCTACCATTATTAGATTAATTGAAAGGGAGCACGACCCTCAGTCATGAGGAATACGACGCAGAGAGAGTAATAATAATAATAATATATAATAATAATAAATTTATTTATTGAAACAAGAAAATTTGCACCGTACAACAACTCCTTATATCTAGTAAGTAAACAGAAAGAATGAACAGTAAATCTAGAAGCCGGAAGGAGTGCTTTGATATCCGCACTAGGAAAACCTGTGTCACGGGCACCGCAGCTCTCCCTCGGATCCATACAATTAATTAGACCATACATATTTGGGTATTAGGTGTATACTATTAGAATATTAAGAATATATGTGTGTGTGTGTTAGTTGTTAGCGCGTGTTCAGAACTCGTTGTCGCTGAGCGCGGAGGTGGTCCCGGGATGAGCGCTGGTGAGGCGCAGCTCGCTCTCCGACGAGCTGCCCAGGGAGCCTTCCGAACCCTCGTCGCCTTCACCCCTCGCCGCTGGTGAGCAAAACAATACATACACGGTAAGCAAGTAAATCATTATGGAAGGAGTAACGACTCCAAGCAATGAGTTTCACGAGATGCGCCGTCCATATAATGAATCGCTGCATTACCATTGTACCACAAACTTATCTAGTTATCTAGTCCGAACTTAACTTATCTAGTCTGATGGCAAAAATTGGAACTAATTTCTACGCCTGTTTAGTTTTTGTTATAAGGGACGAGTGGCCCAGGTGAGAACGCATATCGCGATTGTTAAACAACATTGACCAAAGTGGTAACTGGATGGGTGACCGAATTTTGAGCTTGGCTTGAAAATTTGGCCTTTTCATTTCCTCCGTGCCTAGTGAGAGCACGTTAAGCTGTCGGTCCCGGTTATTATAACTTTCATCAGACAATAATTGTTACAAAAACCTAAGAGTTCCAATAACTCTTAGTCGATTCGTATGCAGAAGGGACGTGGGAATTCACCGCATTATTATCCCAAGAAATCATACCATTATGTGATTAATGGGAAAGGATCCCGACCCGCAGTAATGACGAATACGACGCAGAGTGAGAGTTTTTGTTTTTATTTTTCATATATACTAGCGACGCTGTCACCGGGTGAGATACTCGTAAGTTTGTGGGACTATACTATTCATCGATATATATGTACTATGTAGGTACTAGATGGGCCCTTTCATAGAAAAAATTAGGTGTCCGACCTGTACAACGCGCTCCACGCCTGTATAAGCTTGTCTCTGTCCCCGCCATAGCGCTGTCCCGCTTTTCAGACTAGATGGCGTTAGTAAAATAAGTCCACATTCTTTGTTTGGCGGGGCCCGTCTATGTAAATTGAGGTCGTTGATACTGTTGGATAAGACGGTGGAGCAGTAAACGTAGTTAGTAGTTACCGTGTATGAGATCGGCGTAATCGTCGGCGGCCGCCAGCGTGCGCGTAGCCGGCCGCGGCCGAGACCACCGGCCACCGCCGTCGCCGCCTGGCGGCACGGAAACGATACAATCTTACTCATATTTAAATGCATGTTGACGTTTGTCTGTCTGTCTGTCTGTCTGTCAACCCAACCATTTTCACAGAAACTCATGGACTGTGCAGATATAAAGTTGAAAACAATTTCTATGTCAAATACTTAGGTCTACGGTATCTTGGAGGTGTAAAAAAAAATCAAGCTTGTAAGTCAACGCAATAAAAAGATACGGCCGTTCATTCCGCATATTTTGCATATTTTGACACTCGCCAATAAATCAAAAATATTATATAAATACTTCTCGTTGACCTAGAATCATTAAATTTGGCAAGAAGCAAGGTCTCACAGCACAAGTATAGGAAAAATCTGTTAGGGTGTCGAATTCTTTGTCAGGCGCTACCAGTTTAGCGCCAATTATTATGTAAACCAGTTATTGCCCAGCTGATTACTGACCTGGTGGCCAAAATTGGAACTAATTATTGTTCCAGTTTAGTTTTAGGTATGGAGGATAGAGGTAAGGAGAATCATCTCTGTATATAAAAAGTGTCCGTCGAAATGCATTAAATTGGGGGCGCCACATTAGCATCAGGGTAAATTTAAAAGGATCGCCAAATATTATTAGAGTAGGTTTGAGAAATAAACAAGGAAAGAAAACATTCATTATTATTTTGTACAACGTAAGTTGTTGAAAATTTTAATAAATAACTACTTTAGTCGACAATTATATATTTTTTTTACCTCGGCATACTTCACTTCATCAACAATTGCTACATTCATACCATACCCTTTGCCTACACCAGCGCCACTGTGGAAGGTTTTTGAACTCGAACCACTGGACACTTTTTCAACTTTTCTCCCATAAGACATGACACTCTTTACTCTACCCTCCAGTTTTAGGGTCAGATAAGTTTGACGGGCTCCAGTTACCGGCATAGAGCTGGGTGTCAGAGAGATCAGTGTCCGAGCTGTCGTCCAGGTCTCGCAGCTCGTCGCGCGCCTGCATCGCGCCGAAAGCTTGCCGAGCCTCCGCACCCGCTCCTGACACAGACAAACTACTTTACAATCTACTCCAAAGTATATAGTTGTTCCTAGATGCCTGCACGTAAAAAAACATGTATGGACTCCTTAAACAGTTCGAGTAATACGTTTTAAGCTGTCAAATGATTACGATTTGCTCAGATTAATCGGGCCTCAGTTACGCAATATAAGTTTTGTTTAAAATTTTAAAATTCATCTAGCTACCACCTTACCGGCAAAGGTGCTGAGTGAGTGAGTGAGTGAGTGTAAATTTTTAAGTGTTATTTCCAGTGAAACCACTGACCAGCAGTTTTAATACGAAGTCTGGTCTTGGGCCTTGTCGCGGGTCTCGGTTGTTTCACTGACTCCTTGTCTTCGTCGCTCGAATCCGCATCGTCTGAAATAGTATACACGTAAATATAATACGTATATATCTCCCTTTATGCCGGCAATGAGTTGAAATGATGAAATTTTCACCATTTCAACCCATTGCCTACTACTGGGAAGATAATGCCAACGTTTAGGTAAAGCCATATTGTTTCATTATTGTTGACTTTCGTGTTTTAGAATTATAATCCTTATTTTGTGACCGTCAAGGTACGTGACATCAAACTGTAAATTTGAGTAATATTGCATAAGTATTGCTTTAAGCGTTGGCAGTATGGTCCCAGACCCGGCAGCTCAAAGTGGCTCTTGGTAGTCTAACATTGACCACTTGTGACCTAAGGTTATCTATTTTAAAATATAGTATTGCGTTTACCGGAATCGCTTAACTTCCCCAACACATCCTCAGCTTCGTATTTATGGATCAGCTGCATGATAGCCGCCTGCTGCTCCTCCGCCGCCTGGAACCAACACCAACCCTGAACTAAATTGTCTAAGCAAATTGGTATCATTTGACAGCGTACGGTAAAACGTATTACTCGAACTGTTTAAGCCTTTAAGGAGTTCATACATTTTTTTTTTTTTTTATACACTGGAAATGCCTGACGCATACCTCTCCGTGAGGGGACACGGAGAGGTTATGTGGGGCTTGCACCCACTAAAACCAGTGTGGTTCCGCAACACACCGGCGTTCGCGCGGGTTGCACTCCGAAAAGTAATCGCCGCGCTCCCGCCTGTCTTTCGACCCGTGGAGGTGGGTCCCTTCTCCTCGGCATTCTCCGCTGCCGAATCCTCCAGAGCGAGGCGCACCCGGAACATGGCGCGCCACCTCCTGGCCTGTCGTCAGTCGGGAGACGGACGCCCCCTACGTCCGTCACCCACAGGCCGGCACCTCACGGCGGTCGGAGGCCGTCTTGCACCCTCCGGCGCCCGGTGCGTCTCCTGCGCGAGGGATCTTGAGCTAGAAACTCCCTCTCGCGCTCCGCCTCCTCCTTTGCGGACATCACTTCCTCGCAAAAGGAGGAAGCGGTACCCCACACCGTCTCGCTCCGAACCATCGATAAAACGACATTCGGGAGCGAGAGGCTACCGATTGCGGCAACGAGTGCACGGCGCTGCTCTGCCCACGCTGGGCACTCCTCCAGGGTGTGCCGCGCCGTGTCCACGGAGCGGTTTCCGCAATGGTGGCAACCGGGCGATTGCTCCCTGCCGATACGATGCAGATACTCACCGAAACAACCGTGTCCGGTTAGCATCTGCGTCAGCCGGAACGTCAGGGCGCCATGCTTGCGCCCCAACCAGTCCCGCATGACGGGCCTCACCGCCGCTATCGTGGAGTGCCCTGCGCTGGGCGTCTCCAGGCGGTCCCTCCATTCCTCCAGTAGGATCTGACGGAGATGGGATCGACGCCGCGCGAATACGCACGGCGCCAGTCTTTCGCCCCGTCCTCGCGCCTCCACTGTCCACTGGTACAGGGAGGCGAGGGTTTTTGCGTCGAGGTCCCACGGCGGAGATCCGGCGAGAAGAGTCGCCGCCTCAAAGGAGACCGTACGGTATCCCCTTATTATCCTGACGGCCATCGCTCTCTGCGGTCTCCGCAGAATCGCGATGTTGCGGGCCGTCAGGTTTTCCGCCCACACTGGAGCCCCATAAAGGGCCATGGACCGTACGATCCCCGTGTACAGCCTCCGGCAAGAGGCCTCCGGACCGCCCAGGTTGGGCAATAACCAAGCAAGCGCTCCCGCAGCCCCCATCAATTTTGGGAGCAGGCGCTTAAAGTGTGGCCCAAAGTCCCACCGGCTGTCGAGCACGAGTCCCAGATACTTCATCGTGGGCTCGACGCCGATGCGGACCCCTCCCACGACGATGTGGGACCCCGAAGGTGGCGCGCGTCGAAGGCCATGTAAAAACATTGCCTCGGACTTGTTGAGGGCCACCTCGAGACCCAGACGCCGGATCCTGCCCACCACCTGTGCGACTCCGGCGGTCGCCAGCAGCGTCGCCTGCCGGTGCGTCTTTCCGCGCGCCGTCACGAGACTGTCGTCGGCGTAGCACGTGACGCCGACGCCGGGCAGCAGCGTTCCGCGCAGCACCCAGTCGTAACCGATATTCCACAGGAGCGGTCCCAAGACGGACCCCTGCGGAACACCGCACGAGCACTCTCGCCGACCCCATCCTCTCTGACCGGGATAGATCACCGCCCTATCCGCCAGATACGACCCGACCACCAGACGGAGGTAGTTTGGCACCCGATGGTAGACGAGTGCCTCTCTAATGCAGCTCCAGGGCAAGGTGTTGAACGCATTGGCGATGTCAAGAGACACCGCCAACACCACCTCACCCCGAGAGACTGCTTCCTCCGCCAGGGCTCTTACTCGCATGATAGCGTCCACCGTGGAAGAAGGAGTTCATACATGCTTTTTGACATGCAAGTATATATTAAGTAAGTACAAGTAAACAACTTTTTGTGTACCTACTTGTAAAAATTTTATTAAATAAAAAACAATTTATTTGAATAAAAAAATTATTACCTCAGCCTGCGCCGTCTCCAGTAAACTCAGTTGATGTTTGAGCGCCTCCACGCATCGGTATCGCATCACGTACTGGTCCCAAAGCTCCTCTATTTCGCTCTCTAGGGAGTTCAACTCGCTTTGATACGCTGGCCTGGAAAGACATTATATATTATACGTCACCACAGCTGATGAAATATGACTAGGCTAGAAGAAGCTAAGTATATTTTGTCCACAAATATGTATGTAGGCAGGTGTCAAAACAGATATGTTGGAAAGGAAAGCCAGATCATAGTTGTGTTAGGGTGCAAAAGGAAGCGTGGCGAAATGAAGTGTGTTCGAAAAGTATCAACTATGTAGCGACTAGCGGTAAAGATCTGTATAATGCCTCGCATTTCCTTATACTTATTACGGATTTATCTTTAGTGCAGACCTTATGAACAAACTTTATTAAATCCCAGAAGCGCATTTCCAGCAGGATCCTCAGATATCTTCCTCGATTTCCTGTTTCGACCCACTATTTCTGTACAGTGTTCATTCTACAGAAAATGATTCTACAGACGTCACGTTCAGGGGACGAGGTTGAGCCTGGTGTGGATGAGCATCGTCTCGTGTGTCTACCACACGAGACAATGCTGATTCCGGTGACGATGCTCTCAACAGACGAACTTCTGACGATGCTCCTAAAATTTATTCTTACTTGATCTTCTGGACAGTGTGAAGGCGTTTCTCCGCTCGCTGCAGCTCCGCTCGGCGCCGCTCCAGCTTCGCGTCGAGCGCTGCCTCGCTCGAGGCAACATTGTCTATCTGTTCCCGCACCGCGCTCACTCGCGCTGAGAGAGATTCCACCGCTCGAGACAACGCTGATTCCAGAGACGACATGTCCAAGGGACGAGATAGGGCCTTGTCGCGATGCTCCTGAAGAAATGCCATAATTGAGAAATGAGACACACAAGCGATAACCTTCCTCCCTTTTGACGACCGAGCTCCCCGGTGTTGAGCACTGTTGCCTTAACGTGGGAGGTCCCGGGTTCGATCCCCGGCAGAGTCAATTTGGGAATTCATAATTTCTGAACTTTCTCTGGTCTAGCCTGGTGGGAGGCTTTGGCCGTTTCTAGTTACCACCATACCGCCAAAAAACGTGCCGCTAAGCATTTTAGCGTTCCGGTAAGATGCCGTTTAGAAACCGATTAGGGGTATTGGTTTAATATAACTGCCATGCGCTCCTCTGTACTTTTAACAAGATTTCTCCTGAGCGACTGATTGACTGTACACTCCCAAATGAGTTAACTATAAGATGAAATTTTGTATGAAAATCTGTAACTTTACAAGCTATATTAGGTACCTATTTGTAAAATTACATCCATCGTTACCAATACAATTATTTATACCTAAGCAAGTATTTGGACTTTCGAATAACCATGAAGTGATTTGAAGATGAAATGAAGATTTTCTGTTCACGCGAGTAAAGTGGCAAAATCTACTTTTGGACATACTTAAGAGTTAAGACTCTCTTACGGCCTTTCACCACAGGCCGGGCACACTCTGTTGTCTAGACGTCCATCGTGTTTAAGAGCTATAAGTATTAATCTCTTTAAATAGATTTTGTGTAGATATAGCGAGGTAGTAAAATGGTATTAACTATTAAGTGCTGCAATTCATTGATATGAAATGATTTATTTCACGTAGGACAACTTGTGCCACTAGTGATAAGTCGTAAGAATCTACCACCGTTATGATAAAATTAATTAAATTTGCAGCTTATGAATGGATTTGATTGCAAGAAAAATAAAGAAATGTTACGAGTGACACTAACACGTACGTCTTCGACTTCAGTTTGACAACTGACACTCACCTTGTTCTCCGGTTCTTTAGCTAGAAGATCATACAAGAACGCCCCTTGAGCTGTGATATCAGTTGCCAACGCTCGAGCTTGTTTGATCTCGCTCACCTGCAGAACGACATATTTAATTTGATAATCTTTTCTAAAAACACTGCTTTTCTACTGGACCAAATAATCAGTGGCCGACCGTTTACAAATTATCTTATTCTTATTTGATTGGGAGAGTGTGTCTGTTACTCATTTGCAACAAACTGCGTGCTTGACTGGAGGTACAAATAACTCAATTTTCAAGCAGAAAAACATCTGCAGACTATAATACGCAAGGTATGTACATAGCTCCAAGACGTTCATCGTCAACAAGTCATCATCGGTCTACTACCGTTACGCCGTTACGTCACACACCTTTGAGAACATTAGACTTCTCAGGAATGCAGATTTCCTCACGATGTTTCTGATACGAACCGCAAAGGTTTGGAATACCCTTCCAGCACACGTGTTTCCTGCCACGTCTAACTTAGGTACATTCAAGACAAGAGTGAACTAACCATCATACCAACCAACGTGTGACGACGTTGAGCGTATTCGAGCGTCGAAACATTGACGTAAAATCATGTGGTATAGATACTTATGGTAGATAATAAACTTACGCGATTGCTGACATCATAAACCAAAGGATTGGAGTCAGCAAGCTGTTCGTCCGGGCTCGGAGCGTCCAACGCGGACCGCAGGAGGCTGGCCACTTTCAGCAGCTCCCGGACCGCCCAGCCGTCGGCGCCGTAGATCTTTTTCCCGTTCAGCTTCAGATTTGCGCGTGAGTGCTATGGGCAATAAGGAGGACTTTATAAAGCTCCATGGTGACGAGACAAGATATTTTGTGATAGGTGGAAACAATATACCTACCTAATGGTTCTTTTTTTACGGATTATTTTTGTAAATCTACAGCAGCTAAGCGTACTAGCTGCAGGCAAACGCAAAAACTGGTATTCAGACAGTCGCAATTTACGTCTAGCTAAGTGCAGTCTTAATAAGTGATAATATTAGATATGCAGTTTAGGATCCATCACCCTGTTCACTGCATGTGGTCTTAGTAACATAGTGAGGATTTGTGTCATCTAACATCCAGCGATCGCCACGAAAATCAAGTGCTCCTAATGGTAGGTTAGACACATATCCGTAGCTTAGCAATGCAACGTAGCAAGTCTCTGGCGGAGGGGCTCCTTATTTCCTAAACACGAATTCTTTTTTTTATTCACTACAAGCCCTTGACTGCGATCTCATCTGATGGTAAGTGATGCAGTCTAAGATGGTAGCAGGCTAATCTGTTCGGAGTATGGCAGTTATATTGAACCCATACCCCTAATCGGTTTCTACACGACATCGTACCGGAACGCTAAATTGCTTGGCGGCACGTCTTTGCGACGTCAGGGTGATAACTAGCCACGGCCGAAGCCTCCTACCAGGCAAAATTCGCCAAACTCATCACCAGTTGTACTCACGAATAGTTCAGTAGCATGCGTGACCATAGCGACCCGTTGCTCCACCGTCTCTCTCCCGCCAGCCAGTGCAGCATCAGGCTCGACCCTGGCCGCCAGCCATCGCAGGCAAGTCTCCACCAGCTCCCAATTGGGGTTGCGGAAGCTTTCCAGAGATATCTGATGCGGAAAACCTAGTGCCCGCATGGCTTCGCTAAAATCTACGACAGTTACGTAACAGGTATCAACAATTTGAAAGCCTAGAGGTTATGGCGTTCGACCCCCTGCCCCCAACCACCTGAACCCTATTCTATAACTCAGTGGCTATCAAAATATGAAAACCACTGACATATATTTTTATCCATTGGTTTGCTGTGAAAATGTAATTTTTATGTCATAGGAAACCTTCAATGGATTAAAAATGTGTGTCAGTTGCTTCCACTTTTTGATAGCCACTGAGTTATAGAATAGCGTTCAGGTGGTCGGGATCGATCGCCAAACACGCACCTCTATTTTGAGATGTGCGTAATTAGGTACATATCACTTGCTATAACGGTGAACAAAAACATCGTGAGGAAACCTGCATGCCCGAGAGTTCTTCATAATGTTCTCAAAGGTGTGTGAAGTCTCCCAATCCGCACCTGGCCAGCGTGCTGGATTATGCCCACAACCCTTCTCATTCTGAGAAGACTCGTGCTCGGTTGTGGACTGGCTAAGGTTTGAAATGATATACACTTACTATTGGATAAATAAGAAATCATATATACTTACTTCTTAAATCCCTATAGGACATTTTGGATCTTAATTAGTACATAGTTAGCAAATACTATACTTCCTTTGCTAAAACTTTTGTTTCCTTTTGTTTGTCAATGCTGTTGCCATGGAAACGAAAACAGAAAAAGACAAAAAAAATCTGACGTGTTATTTTTTATCAACTGGCTTTACGGATGTGGGTTCCAGCCCTTCTGAGTCTTCCGACGTCTTCTTGAAGTGTTATAATATGGATGTAACAGACTATGCAGTACTTAAATGCTCGAAGGACGGAGTAAATTATTTCTCCCCAGGGTTGGGTTTCTTTGGGTGGGTTTGGGTTTGAGTACGGGAGGATTCCTTATGTTTTTCGGGATAAAAAATATCTTTTAATGTTCTTAAATAATCTTTTAATGTCAAGAGTAACTTGTTCAAATTCGTTTCATTCATTCATTCATCTTCCTCCGCTTAAAATTTTAAAGTACAGAATAGAAATTAAACAGAAATCGTCTATACACTATTAGCTACAGTGTGTACAATTTCTGTTTCTTGAGAAAAAGTCTTTTCCTCAAAAAGGCTTTATTTAAATGAAAATCGAGCCTTTCTGACTAAAACGTTTATTAATTAATAATCTAAGTAGGAATAATACAGCTAATTACATTTTTTTTTAATTACACTCAATACAATATGCGTCATGACTGTTTAAAACCCCAACTGCCTCTTATCTCTATACGACGTAGAGAAACATCTCTACGTTGTATTCATCATTACTGAGGATCGTGACCCCTTTCTATTAATCACATAATGGTAGTTTTCTTTAAACATTTAGTTAATTAACACCATCACGTCTCGAAGCTATTGTAATTATTGAAGTTAAAAAAGGGTACAGTGTATGTATGTAGTTAGTATCAAGAAAAAAGCAATGGGTTCCAGATCATTCTGCATGTATATGTCACCGTAAGATTGTAAAAACCGTAAGATTGTAATCAAACGCTTTTTTTTAGATAGATTTTAAACATTCGAAAGATTGTGAACCGTTCAATGTTTTAAGTGTCAATTTTTGAAATATTCATTGTATTTACGTTTTCTTGTCTCTTTCTTGTAGGTGGGCGGGCACTTAGGTTCTATCGGGTTAATAAACCTAACAGATTACAATCTACCGAAAAATAATCCGTTATATTGTAATCATTCGACAGTTTACAATTTCGCGAGTTAGATTACAATCTAACGGTTTTTACAATCTTACGGTGACATATTTATCTCTTTAAACAAAATCTTAAACTCTTGCGCAGTTTTAACCATCATGGCGAGAGCTATACTTATTTTATTTAAATTGGGCACACATTTAACAGTTGTTGTAATTAATCTCATTTTCATTGAAAAAACCATCAACAATTGTTAAAGAATTCACCATTTTATATCCAAAATGGTGTACCAGGCATTGAACTTTAATGACAATTCTAAAATATCATTAGATCCAAAGATATCCAATGTACTATTTTCGATCACTGGCCGGGGTAAATTTACCTCTACCAAATTTAATATCTATAGTTTCAGAGAGTAAAAAAACCAACCAACCAACCAAGATGGCGTAACATCGTGAAACAAGATACTCCGTGGCAAGGATCACGACCCTCAGCAATGAGGGTGACGACACATGGAGGAGGGAAGCTAGGAGCACCCGTACCTTAGGGGCTAAGGTGTAACATTGGAATTGCACAGCAACATTGGACAAGTTGAATTTAGATTTGGTCGTTAAAATCCCCCGGTGGTTCAGAAGTGCCCAATTTAAGGGAAGAATCATAAGTCCACCACAGTGGGCGGCCGCCTCTGAGCGCGCCTCAACGCGTCTTCACGTTTGACCGCCACGCGGAGGCGCGATGCCTTCAAGTGCCTGCAATCAAAGCAGGTTATTGTAATACTTACTAGCTATGCAATAATAGCACAGCGTACATCATACTAATACTATAGTAATACTAATCATACTATATGCTATCATACTAATTCCTAATATTACTTTACTAATCATACTTATAATATTATAAATGCGAAAGTGTGTGTGTTTGTTTGTTGGTTTATTGGTTTGTCCTTCAATCACACCGCTACAGAGCACCGTTGCTCTGTTGCGACAGTACCGAGGTGACTTTTTGCATAGGTATAGTTGAGGACTTGGTGAGTGACATAGGCTACTTTTCATCCCGGAAAACTAATGAGTTCCCATGGGAATTACCAAAAAACATATTCTAGCTAGTATAATATATTCTCAAGATGATGCTTGCGAATTCGTCCCCATGGAGTAAGGTTTTTTGATTCCCGCAGGAACTTCCCGCAGGATTTTCTCGGATAAAAAGTAGCCTATGACCTTCCCCGGATACAACTTATCTATATACTAAATTTAATCAAAATTGGTTTAAAAGATAGGCTGTGAAAGCATAGCATAGTATATTAGTATAGATTATTATTAAAGTTTGTCTAGAAAAATATTGTATCTTTACCTCTGTCGGATCCTCTCCTCAGTCTCTGGACAGGGTTCCCTCTTAGTGGTGGCGGCATCTCGGATCATGTTTCTCAGCTTCTGCAGACAGTCGGCCAAGTTGAGCTGCTGGGTTCTGGTCACATCGGAGCGGATTATCAGGTAGCCTTCCTTGGTTAGCTTGTTACTGTGCTGCAAATTAAAAGATAATGTCATATTTGTAATAATGACAAAACTAACTTGCAAACCTGAAGAAATACTTGTGATAAATGTAAAGATGTGAAAAAAATAACAAAAAATTTGTTTTTTTTTAAATATAAATAAAAATAGTCCACTAAAGTTGAAAGAACTTTCTGAAAAATGTAGTTACTTATAGAAAGACTTTTCTTATGTAGGTAGTAGATGTAGATAGGGACATCATGAAGATGTATGTGTTTCAATCACCATTTATATCATTCTTTCTTTATTCTCTATCTTTGACCAAGGAAAGGAATAAACTCCAAGCATGGATAACTGGAAAACACTAGAAAATTTCACAGAGCTACAGCTATAGAGTGTAGCTTGCATCACATAGATTTGTCTGTTTTGTTGAATTATAGCGAATAAAGCTTCTTGTTCCTTGGATCATCATGGACTTCTGCAAAGTAACGCCTGCTTCTATCCAATATTTCTTCAGTTAGGTTATGAATGATAAGGAAATTGATGAAAGTTATACTTATAGTAAATTAACTAGGACATAACTTACATGTTCAATCATTTTGTCTCTTATTTCAGCTGGAATCCAGTCGGCTTCACTGAGTTTGAATCTTAAGTCCACTTTAGTATGCACCTGGAGTTAAACAATTAAATAATATTACTACCCAATCTTCATTGCTAAGGCCTGCTTACAGAGCATAACCCCAGGTTATGATTAACTCAGGAATAAATTTGATATTTTGACAGAAGTTTTACATGAATTCTGTCAACGTAGCAGCTCACTCAACAGCTACATTAAACTAAAATGGAAGTTTTACATCTTGTGCTAAATTTTTCCGCAGGGGCATTACCAAAGGGATAGCAATTATTTATTATACCTGTTAATTTAGTTAAGTATTGATTTCAAATGTTTTTCTGTACCTTATTCACATTTTGTCCACCAGGTCCCGAACTTGCGCTGTATTTAATCTCAAGTTTTTCCATAGGTATATAGCCTGAAAACTTCTCATTAGGATTTGGGGTCTGAAAAATTAAACATAATATTAGGTTATCCATCAAAATTTGCTAGGATTTTTAAAGATTAGTTACTTGAATTCTCTGAATTTAGTGAAGTTTTGATTTAACCTACGCATTTTTGACTACTTTTAATACTTACGAGAAAGTATTTTGTTTAGTAAAATTGCCTGCCAGGTATAATGTAGGATTGCCGGCTTGATAATCAACCTAGACCTCATCATTGTGTTGCACTAAGCATGATTGTCTTCAAGCGCAAGCCTATTTCACAATAATAATAAAAAAACAGCAAAATTAAAAGCAAGAAAAATATTTGGCAGGCAATGTCGGTCATCATTCATAATATTTTGTTGTCTTTCAGATCTCGTAGGGCTGCATCGCACAACGCAGACGCAACGCAGTAGTTGAAATAGTCCTATCCGGTCCATAGTTTGTTTTTGCTCTTTTTGCATAGGTAGGTACGCAATTGGCTTAATACCTACAGCTCAAAGAAGTTTTACGAAAATTATTAAAAAAAAACACTGCGAACAGGATTTATTGCTTCTTGCTATCACTTATAATCAAATAGATACTTACGAAAGAAGGTGTAGTGAGTTTCAAGGAACTGTTTGGATACAGAGTCTCCAAGGAAATAGCACTTTTGTATGCCATGGATCGTTGCAGCAATGTGGAGTAGTTGGCACACTGCGCGATAACTCGCATGACTTGCGAACGTAAAGGCATAAGAGCCATTGTTAAAATTTATTTTCTTCGCAAAATGCTAACAGTTGAAAAACTACTGCGTCTTCATTTCCCAACACAACAAAATAACCTCCACCGACCAGAAAAAGATAACCTCACTTTCATGACATGACATTGACATTTTGCGATCCTTTGATTGACGTTGACATTGACGTATTGCAACCGGCAATGTTTTTTCTTTTTTCTCTGGATCGCATATCAGGAATTCAACTCGGTACGACTATTTTTATTTATTTATTAAATAAGAAATGTGGAGCTGGTAAAAATAATACTTGAGCAATTAAATACGCGACGTGAGCAGTTTTTTACGACTGTGAGCAGTTCCGTATATTGCATATATTATAAGATATTATGACCGTTCAAAGATACAAATAATTTTATTTTTTTTTAATTTTTGTTTTTATTTTTAACTTAAAAATTAAGGGTGAGCAAATCCAAAGGATTACTTATCTGAGTTGAGCTATTAAAACCCTATCGATTAGTATTTTTTTTTATAAATAACGCTATTATTTTGCAGGCTGGGGTAGGGTGGGTGCAGTTATTTTAGCATTTTAGAGGGTTTCTGGTACGTGAGAGGCACGTTAATAGTACCTATTTAATCTATGGTTCAAGTGCTGTGCGTGTGTACTATGGAGTGTAGATCTCTATATACCTAATCAAAGCAAAGGTGTAGATGGTTCATGGTGTGCACTGTGCACAAGTACGGTGACGAATAATAAATAATTCATGAATTTTTTTTTTGTAATATAAGAACCTGTCCTGACCCTGGCTGCTGATTTCTTTTTCAGACTGAAAATTATTTTTAACTGGAGCTGTATGGATTAATCCTTGGTGCTGCCGGCTAAATACTGAAACCAATCTTATTAATTTGGGGTTGGCTATAGACATCCGGTACTCGCTTTCAGGGGTGGGGAGGGGTGGGGAGGGTGGGGAGGGGTTAGAGGGTGCCCCCCCCTCTTTGTTCCCCCCACCGGAAAGGCATAGTTTTTTTTTTTATGAATGAAGGACCACAGACCATACATGGACGCTCTTATCTTCTGAAAATATTTGACTTGGCCGTTATTCTCAGATTTTTACGTAATTAATATAAATTATGCCTAGTTAATTCAATTTTGTAGAAAGTAGTATACTTTCATGACTATTTATGGTAGTATTTTAATTCAAAGTAAATTTCTTTTCTGTTTTAGCAGCGAGACCAGGGCCCGTATTCTCTATGTGATCAAATGTGATCTCTATCAAAAATGAAAGCCACTGACATATATGTAATATCCATTGAAGGTTTACTATGAAATAAAAAGTAACATTTCATAGTAAACCTTCAATGGATATTACATATATGTCAGTGGCTTTCATTTTTGATAGTCACTGAGTTAGAGAATACGGGCCCAGGGGGGTTACTATGAGCTCTTATAGCTGGACAGATATTGAACTGCACCTAACTTCAAGGCGCTGAACTGGTAGGCAGACACTGCATTGAACTGTGCTGCAGTTCAATTTCTGTCCTGCTTTAAGAGCTCATAGTAAAGCGTAAAGACGCGGCTTAATTCCATTTTAATTCGCCTTATGAAAAATGTTAATGTTCAAATCGTTCGCTTCACGCTCTGAATGGTCTAATTAGGAGCGCCGTTCCACTCGGTGGCGCCCTCTCTCGTTTCTACGAGACTATTTAGACAATAATTTTATCACAATTGACGCGCATTATGATGGTAACTGTACTTTTCACCCGCTGTTATTATGTGGGTTAGCTGATTTATGATTAAACATATAAAAGCGCGTTTTCTAAATAATCTAATGTAGCTTTTCAGCCTGTAGACGTCCGCTCCTGAGCATAGGCATTTCCTAAAGAGCGCACAAACAGCGTCGCTTCTGTTGCTTAGGACAATCCTATTGCATCTTCTGGCTGTGCGGACTTGAGAGCAGAAGCGCAGAGAACAAACGACGAGGTGAATGCCCAAAACCTGGTTAAACGAAAGCTGTCGAGCGAGGATATGTGGAGTAGGTACAGCCAAATGCTCAGGGCTATAATGATGCGGAGGGAAGAAAGAAAAAAAATGAAATCTAAGAGGTCAGCACGAAGTAATGCTAAGCAGTTCCGTGCTGACCTTGAAGACAGGAGGAGGTTATTTTAGTCCGTGCAAGTCCGGAAAAAGTCCGTAGTCGATTTTTTCCTCCCCCGAAAAAAAAATCCTAATGCAGCCTCTAGATGTCCATTGCGGGACATCATCATCATCATTACAGCCTATTAACGTCCCACTGCTGGGCACAGGCCTCCACTCTCATAGGAGAACGGGAATTAGAGCTTAGACTCACCACGCTGCTCGAATGCGGGTTGCAGGACATATCTACTTATGGGTATTTCCTGATAAGTGGCGATCATCAAGCCACTGTCCATCACACGCACTAAGCTTACTCGTATCTACGCAGTCTCCTCTCAAGGGTTTTCCAGCTCCAACAGTCATCCTAAAATTGCTTAGACAACTTGACAATCAAAATGATCCAAACTCCCAATTAACCTGTTCAATGAATCAGAAAATCTAATAAAGTTTGAGATGATAACTCAAACTCCAGTCTTGTAACGTTATACTTGGAGGCCTAGAGATATTATACTACCTCTATGCTTGGAGGCCAATGAATTCAAACTCGCGCTTAATGAACCTGTCGATGTAACCACCATCAACGCTAACCAATTATATTACGCCTGCTAGAGACCAATCAATTAAATGGCTGTCATCCAATTTCCAAGGCGTGAAAACATGCAACGCTCAGTTGAAGCGTCGAGTTTCATATAAACCGCCGTACGCACATTCCTCGCTGTGCGTCCATGCATAACTGATATTACGCCGATGATTGAATTTACCAGTCGTGACAAACGGCTTTTCATTTCTCATCAACTCTTATGATTCGCAAGCGTTTCTTGGTTTTCCGTCTGCCGCGAACAATAAACCTTCGAAACGATACCCATTTGCTATCTATGCAAAAAATACTTCGCAGACTCTGTACCTAGCAATTAGGGATTTTAAACGGATCTTGGGTGTAGCTGATATTTGGAGCTGCCTGGTGCCACACAAATCACAATTCTTGGCCCTTTGGAGCTTGCGTATCTTTAAATCACTTTTTTTTTATTTTACAGTCTAGGCTTGGCTGCAATGAGACTTGCTGGCAAGTGGTGATGCAGACAAGGTAGAGCACGCTTGCCTAGGAGATACCAATTCACTCTCGATTTGAATATATTTACTAACTAGCAGATGCCCGCGACTTCGTCCGCGTGGTTTAAGTTTTTTTCCTCACAGGTACTCCTTAATTTTCCGGTATAAAAGTAGCCTATACCACTCTTCAGAGCCTTAACTACCCGTGCAAAATACCCGTTGCTCTGTTGCGGCGTGATTGAAGGACCAACTCTCTATTTCACCCCTTTGGGGGTAGAATTTTCAAAAACTGTGAAACACAATATATTTCTTTGTTTTCAATGGGTAGCTCACATACCAAGTTTCATGGCTATAGCCTTCATACAAATTTTCAACCCCTATTTTACCACTTTAGGGGTTGAATTCTGAAAAACTGTGACATACGTAATTCTTTATTTATTAACGAAAGCCAAAATACCCAGTATCGTTTATATAACTTAAGAATATCTTGAGAAATTAAGGACTTTCATGCAAACTCTCATCCCCTATTTCACCCATTCGGGGGTAGAATTTTTAAAAACGGTGAAACACGTGTTTCTTCATTTTCAACCAGCAGCTCATATACCAAGTTACATGGCTAAAGCTTTCATACAAATTTTCAACCCCTATTTTATCACTTTAAGGGTTGGATTTCTAAAAAACTGTGACACATGTAATTCTTTAATTTTTAACGAAAGCCAAAATACCAACAACCCCTATTTTACCCCTTTGGGGGTAGAATTTTGAAAAACTGTGAAACACGTGTTTCTTCATTTTCAACCAGCAGCTCATATACCAAGTTTCATGTCATACAAACTTTCAACCCCTATTTCACCCCTTCTGAGGTAGAATTTCGGGATAAAAAGTATCCTATGTCCTACCTAGTAGTATGGGCTCAAATCGTGCCAAGTTTCGTTTGAATTCATTCAGTAGTTTCGGCGTGATGCGCGGCCAAGATACAGACAGACAGACAAAAATGAAAAAAATTACAGATTTGTCTTCAGTATCGAATAATGAGTGCCCTCCAAAAAAAATTTTCAAAATATCTTCAATGTACAGAATTGGACCTGTTACAGTTTTATTATAAGTATAGATATTATAGATATTAAAAGCGGAGGGGAAGCAGAAGGCCGTTCCATATCCTAGCGATCCGAACCAGACAAGTAAGTAAGCAAATAGATTCGTAGTTATACGTCCGTTGAATGGACCAGGTAGGTATGTGCACGGATGCGGATCCTGACGATTCCTTGAGATAACGTCAAAAATGGGCAAAAACATCCACCTCAGTAGCGTTTCAAGACTGTCTTCAGATGCAGAACTTATCGTCTCTACCAGTACCGATAGACGTCATTTGCTCAAAAGAAAATTATGTCCAAAAATAGGCAATTTTAGCGGATTAGAGAGCTTAGCATTTAACTAAGTAACTAGCTGGATTGGATTACAAGATCGTAATCTAGAGAATTAACTCGGTAAGTATTATACTGGATGCGATCTAGTACCTAGATTGGCAACTGGTAACGTCAAGATTCGCCTCGTTAACCCGAATGTACGGAATTCGGAAAGCAGTCGCGTGCGTCTCGCGGACGCACGGACGGACATTATCATAATTGATGAAAGCAGCGGAACCGCCCGGAAAGGAGGGTAGGAGGGGGCCACAACAATGCAGCCAACGAAAACTATTCATATAGATTTTGCTGCTCTGCATCTCATCCGAAGAATCCGCCTTACAAATAAAGTAACATAATTTTCCAAGTTCTTGGATAGAGCCTAGACTCCGAGAGGATAGAAGAATAGGTAACTCGTAGGTAACAGTTGAAGTCCTAAAGTTAAAGTTCAAAAAATTACAGTTAGCAGGGTCATAGATCAATTGAATAACTGGTTGGAAAAATTAGAAGTACTTAGCTGGTGATATTTAGAGAGCTTTGACGAAAAAGCAATAGGTAAGGTTTTGACGACCTCCCTGGCGCAGTGGTGAACGCAGCGGTCTTATAAGTGGGAGGATTTGGGAATTTCTGAATTTTCTCTGGTCTGGTCTGGCGGGAGGCTTCGGCCGTGGCTAGTTACCACCCTACCGGCAAAGACGTACCGCCAAGCGATTTTGCGTTCCGGTACGATGTCGTGTAGAAACCGATGGGGGTATGGGTTTAGTATAACTGCCATTCCCCCAACAGGTAGACTGGATCATCACTAACCATCAGGTGAGATTACAGTCAAGGGCTAACTCGTAGTGGCGTAAAAAACCCAAGGGTGATCTTTGTTTCCATCATCACAAGCATACCAACCACGCTGGTCTAATGCAAATATCAATCGACAGACATCGAAATATAACGTCGGCAGCTATCATATCACACAGACACGTGTGAATATTATACAGCACTTTCAGGCAAGCAGGTTCTTCTCATGATGTTCTTCCTTTACCGTTAAACCAAGTGATTACCTACTCTGGAAAATGCGAAGTCTATATCGCTTACTGGTTAAGTACCTAACTGATATTTGCTTAAACTACCGCACATTACTTGTCCGAATACTCTGAGAAATCCAGCGTTGACGGATAACGATTCTCGTACAATAATTATAGGTACATGAAAAGCAATAATAAATCCAAGGGTTCTCTTTGATTTCATCATCACAAGCTTACCAACCGCGGTTGGCTAATGCAAATCGGTAGGTATAGGTAGCATTTCACACAGACACCTGTGACAATATTATGGAGCACTTTCAGGCAAGCAGGTTCTTCTCACAAGTAATTATTCTGTAAAATGCGAACTCTTGACCACAAAGCTATACCGCTTATTGGTTAACTGATATTTTAACAGTTATTATATGCCCATACTGAAAAGGCTGAAACCGGCAAGCGGCAGAAGTATGCCTCTCATAGAGAGTTACATAATATTTGTTCCGTTTGCCGTGGAGACCCTGGGGCCATGGAGCCTTAGTGCCAAAAAATATTTACGAGATATTTCACCGCGGTTAATTGCCTCATTGGTGACAGAAGGGCTGGCTCATTTTTCGCGCAAAGGATCAGCCTGACTGTCCAGTGCGGAAATGCAGCCAGCATTCTTGCCACCATTCCACGCGGGCATGATTTATATAGTAATTAGGTTAGGCTAGCTAGCATTAAGTCCTATTGCCTATACCACATTACTTGTCCGAATGAGAAATCCAGTGTTGACGGATATTAATGTTAACGATTTACGATTCTCGTACTATTTCACTAATCACTAACTACATGAAGCGGCAGTTAACTCCAATCTAAACGGTGGAAAGTGTGCAGTAACTAATAGCTATAATTCAGTTAATCGCGTTAGAGTCGATAAGTACCGTTTTTACAGCAAATATTCGATTAAGTATCGGAAAATTATCCATTTTATACTGCAGTAGTAATTAATTTTGGATTAGCTTAGCATAATCTTTTGGTGTTGTTTTGTATTGATCACAGATCACGGAAGCAAGGCTTCTGCTGGAATGAAAGCTTGCTTCTGTGATCTGTGGTATTGATCTAGGATTTAGCGATATAAAAATCGCTATTTGGATAACGATTTGACGACCTCTGGGTTGGTAGATGTGGTGGACTAGGGGTATGGATTTTATAATAACTGCCATACCCCTAACAGGTTAGCCCGCTACCATCTCAGACTACATCATCACTTACCATCAGGTGAGATCGCAGTAAAGGGCTAACTTGTAGTGGAATTAAATAAAGATTATTTCTCAGTTTTTTCTACATTAGCACGCTTAGGTTTTTTTCAGGGCATTGTCGTAGGTAGGTATCTGTTTTTCTAACAAAAGACAAAAATGTAGAAAATCAGACGTGAATATGTTCAAGTTTGGATTAATTAGGTAATTCGTCCAAGTGTACAAGATGTGGTCAAAACTGTACAACTGTTTATAATCAAATTCTAACCGCCTTAAATTTTGTTACGAGCACAAACCCTATTTCGTTTGAAAGAGGGCAAGTTGATTAGATTAGTTCGATTACTGATTTGTAGGGTTTCATGCCTCGTTGGTCTAGCGGTTAGCGTAGTCGACTGCGGATCACGAGGTCCTGGGTTCGATTCCCGGTCGGGCATAAAAATTGTTAGGTATTGGGTTTTTCAATTAAGAAATTCTCAGTGCCAGCCCGGAGTTGGAAGTTCGCGGTGTTTCACCGGAGAGCACGTTAAGCCGTCGGTCCCGGTATTATTATCACTAACATGATAATAGTCGTTAAAGCCCGCCAACCCGCATTGGAGCAGCGTGGTGGGTCTAAGCTCTAATTCCCTCTCTCCTATGAGAGTGGAGGCCTGTGCCCAGTAGTGGGACGCTAATAGGCTGTAGTGGTGGTGGTGGTGGTGGGTTTCATTGTCTCCTTGTTAAGAAGACTGCGTTCTACTTTTTTCAACATGTAAGTACTTGTGTAGGTACTCGATCAGGATCTATTGATGGGCAAAATCTCTGATCTCAGGCTACCATAACCAGGCTAAGCCTGTTTATGGTAGCCTCTGAGATTTATTTCTTCAGTAAAACTAGAAACCTTTTTTTGATCATCAACTAAGACATTTCTCTTCTTACAAAGGTCAATACAACACGTGATACAATAGTGGACAGGCAAGAGAAAAAAATGACCCCCTTTTTATGGCTTTTATTATTATGGTGAAACATTTATAATTTCAATATTCAAATAAGATAAAGTGTGTCCGCCCGTAAATTAGAGCTTTCTTCCACATTATATAAATTCAAATTTTTGAACATAATATGCAATAATAAAATGAAATAATTAAATTTTCTCTTCATAAAATCAGCTAGTATGAGTTTGCACATCTCGACAGTGTAGATCCAAAGCACTAAAAAGTCAGAGGAAAATGGGTATTAAACCTGTGCTTTTCGTTCGTATCGTTTTCTCTTGGAACGCATAGTGCAGAATGCAGATGTATGGACGAACTCGTTTTAATTTTACTTCGTTTAACCCAAATGTGAGCGAAATGAATGAATGAAATTTCAGTTCATCGTCATGTTCTCTACGTACACCCACCGCTATCCATAATCCATGCATATACCAATCCATGCAACCTTCTCTCAAACTCCTTTCTTATAGGTAGCCCAGTACCTACTCATAAGTGCGCCTTTACACCCTAATCTGCTATCATACTAATATTATACGAGTGCGAAAGTGTGTGTTGTTTGTCCTTCAATCATGCTGCAGCAGGGCAACGGATCAACGTGATTTTATGCATGGGTATAGTTGTGAACCTGGAGAGTGCATAGGCTTATTTTTATCCCGGAAAATTAAGGAGTTCCCGTGGGAATTAATAAACCTTACTCCACGCGGACAAAGCAGCGGGCATCAGCTAGTAGGAATATAAATAATCCGTTATGATATTATACGTACTTCTGTTGATGTGCGTAATACAGAATTTTAACTCGGGTACCTATACGACTGCTGCCGATTCTGTCATGTAACATCTCTAAAGTATCAATTTTTCTTAGGACTTATGGAGTTTCGATATTCGTACAATGTCGTCGTAATAATATTACCGTGTCGTAGTGTTAGCTCATGCTAAGCCAACTGAACACGGGAGAAACGTCTCTGATAAAGAGATATGTAACATGTAATTAAATGCGACGGGTGGCTAAACCAACGGCTTTCGCTTCACGCTCTTTTTCATTGGACGATAATTAAACAAACGCTATAAGACCTCTACGCTTTACTGTTAGCCACCTACTTTGCTGTTTTGGTCGGATTATCCGCTAATTTCGTATTTTTGTGGTGTTTTATGAGGCTTTTCTAATTTATTTTGGCGCTTCTGGTTAACCGGCCAACTAGGTGGCCTGCTTGGATGCTGGAATGAGCTCGGCTGGTCGGGAGTTATCCATCGAAGATAACTCCACTCACGATCATTAGATAAACAACGTCTTTAAAAAGTACCTACCCAGGAATATCAGGATAGGAAAGGAAGACACCTAGTTGGTACAAGAATACACCACACTGAATTACAATACAATGCTAAATGCTTTGCTGGATGAGACCGAAGAGGTTTTACGAGAAAATTTGTGGTTTGAAGTTTGATGGTTTGAAGCTGCTATATGTACTCACATAATATGCCTATTATATTTTATTATACCTACATATTAATCTATTTTATTTTATTTTATTTTATCTTTAATATTTAGTTTAAATCGCTATCTCTAATATTTAGTTTTACACACTAGGTACCTACACTCACTGCGCAAATCACATATTTTCTTTTATGTACTCTATTTTATCACACTTATCCCGTTACTGCAGACGGCTGCGAAGACTGTCGAGCTCGTGCGTGTCACTCGTTTGGGTTCCGGCAGAATACCAGCGCTCAGGTTTTGTTTTCAAAACCTGCAGCATTAATGCTGAGTCAGGGCCTTTTCATCTTGTGCCATGTGGGTGCAAAATCCATAGCCTAAATTTAAAGATTTTATATGTACGAGGCACAAGAAGAATAAATGATTTTTCTTTCTTTCTTTGCTTCAAAATCCAATTTAAGCTGCAGATGGTCTCCCAAGGAAAAACTTAAACATTTTGGCTTTTGAATAAGTATCTCCTTTCCGAAACGATGGTAGGATCTCCAACTGTATGAAAGCTCGAATGTGCCAAGTTCCCACTTTTAGCTTTTCCAATTTAAACAAGACCTCAGTTATCCACAGCTTTAAGTTCTACATCGGAAAACAAACGTGTTTTCCCGCGGTTTCCTCGACAGTTTGTAGATCGCGCTATCGTCGTATCTTTCCGCTGTATTCATTCAATTGTCTGGATCTTGAGTGGCGGAACCTAGACGTGTCTATTGGAACCACTTAGCATGCCATCTGGGGCAGCTTTACGCCACAATGTATTGCGATTTGTGATATGCGGGCTGCGGCACACTCAAAGAACAAATGAATACCAATAATCGTATTCGAAGTTATTACTCTGTTAAAGTCAATTTCAGTCATATTTCTGATCTAGCTATTCGGAAAACGAAAGGTATTGATGAAACTTGCATATTATAATATCAAAATTAATTTCGTTATACCTACTCAAAGGAGGTGGAAGGCAAAAGACCATGCGGCCGATCATCTGGTCCACTGGTCTGACCAGTCTAGTCTCTTACGGGCCCTCAACTACGATGCAAAAAGCAAAATTCATGTCCTATTCTCTTATGATTATACTAGCGGATGCCCGCGACTTCGTCTGCGTGGTTTGAGGTTTTTTAGTTCCCGCGGGAACTCTTTAATTTTCCGGGATAAAAAGAAGCTTATGTGCTATTCCAGACTATAATCTATGTCTGTGCCAAATTTCAGCCAGATCCGTTCAGCCGTTAGGGCGTGAATCGTGATTGAGTAACATAAGTAGATAAGATGAGGATCCTTGTCCGCATTGTTAGATTCTTAAATCAATTAATGTTTTGGGAGCCACAAAACAGATCTCTATTAGATGGTGTCCTTGGATACATCACACGGCGTGCGGTATTCGGAGCTAGGGTAGGCATTGGTTAGATAAATAACTATTTTCAGGCAGCGCATGATGAAAAATAAGCAGAGGTATAAGCAATGCTTAATTATGGCTCTATGTCGTGCACGCGACTGCTTGGACAACTAAATAATGTGCTAATTTAATGCAGGGTCTTCTTATTCGAAGAGTTTGGAGTTCGACTTCTTACTTTTCGTGCCCATGTGCGTTTTAACTTTTTATATTGTTTAAGCATTTCCGAATCGCTTGCTTCAACGGTGAAGGAAATCCTGATGCTTGTCTGAAGGTTCTCCAATCTCCATGATTTATTTATTTATTTTATTTAATTTAATTTAATTAGTACGGACAGGCCAATTACACTAATTAATAAAAAAATTACACAGCACAACTTACAATTAATAACAGTAATAATTACTTAAAAATTAAAATCATACAAATTTGTAAAAAAATTACATAACACGATTGAAAATTAATAACAATTATAATACTTATTAAAAATTAAAATTATACTTAATAATTAAAATTTTAATAATAATATAATAATAAAATAAAAAAAATAACCTTAACAATTATTTATGATGTATTCCATAGTCTGTGAAGTCCGCCAATCCACACTTAGCCACCGTGGTGGAATAAGCTCTTATTTCTGACCTGGTCTTAACTCTTAGTAGATACCTAGTGGACCGATAGAATGGAAAAACGAAATCCGTTAAGTAGGTACCTACCTACTTACTTTTCTTTACCGACAAAGCGATACCGCCAAGTAATTTTGCGTTCCGAAACATTACCGCGTACATATCTTAGCAGAAAGCATAGATATTTTCATCGTCTGATACCTAGGTATAAGTATAACAGACTAGCGATGCTCTAGCTCAGCGGTCCGCAACCTTTTTAATATTGCGACCCCAAAATTCAAAAAAGAGTTATGAGCGACCCCAGAAAAAAAAATCACTAAGTTAACAAGTGCAAAGGTTGGTTCAGGTAACGAAGTTAGCTGTTTTTATTTCGTAAATTATTTATATTGAAGAGTTTATTTACTTTGGAAAGTAATATTAGAGCAAACTAGAAAATATGCATTTAACAAACGAGTAATATTTATGATGGCATTAAATGAGACAAGCAATTATTTTAATATTTTATTTAAAAAAAAGGTACCTATACGTAACCTTACAAACTAATGTGAACCTTGTGCTTGCACACTTGCAGTCAGTATATTAATTTTTGGTGATATATTATCAGAAACAGACACCCTCAAATCAGGTTCTACGTTAAGTCTGGAGCGATATTTTGTTTTTATAGCAGTTAATGTGGAGAAAGCTGTCTCGCAAAGGTATGTAGATGCGAATGGCAGCAATTTCAGCAGAGGTGTTTTGAATAACAGTGGATATTCCTTTTCCGTCACTATCCAGAACTTGGATAGATCCGTGGTTTTGTGGTTATCCACGAGAACACTAATCTTCTAAAAAAACTTTCTACAGAAGTAATCTTCCGTGTTTTGACATCAATTTAGTATGTATTTGCAATCGACAAAGCGGCGATGAGTACGCACGTGCGGATAGAACTGACATATATATTATCTATGGAACTGACTGAACAGAGAGACAGACTGAACGAAGAAAGAGAGATCGGGGTGGGGGCGCGGGCGCGGGAGCGGTGAGGTTGTGACGGGCGGGACTGGACAGGTCTAACAGTCGTAATTATTTTCGATTCTCTCCGTTTTAAGGACATTGTGTAATTGTGTATGTAAAGAGAGGTTATATTTTATGCATAAACCTTAATAAAATTCGATAAGTACAGGACCTTGTGACTTTTTTGGCGACCCCATAAATATCTTTCCCGACCCCACATGGGGTCGCGACCCCAGGGTTGCGGACCGCTGAGAGCTAGATGATCGCGACTTCGTCCGCGTGAATTACCTAAGTTTTTTGTATTCCCACGGGAACTCCCTAATTTTTCGGGTAATATATACCTACGACACTCACAAATAATGTGAATTTCTATTGGTGCCAGAATTTTGAAAATCAGTTTAGTGGATCCAGAAATTACCCCCTATAACCTCACAAACTTACAAACTTTACCTCTTTTTAATATATAGATAATGGTATTTAGCTTTTATATATATAGATAAAACAACAAAGTTAAGTTTGCAACATCCAATAGCTCGGAATCAATGAGGCAAGCACGGCCATGTTACCATAACATAACTGTTCCCGCACAGTACGGCAACTGGCAAGAGTGGACAAAAAACAATCAATTGACTTTCATATAAGTACCTACATAACTCAATGCTTTACTGAGATTGTCGCATTGGTAGACGTATAGTATCATCCTATTATTATAATTGCGAACTATGAATGCGAAAGTGTGTGTCTGTCTGTCTGCTACTCTTTCACGGCCCATCTATTCAACCTATTTTGGCAATGAAAGGGGATTGAAACTTTCTGGCATAGCGACCTGCCGCCATTTTGATTTTTTTTCAAAATCGCGGCGTACGATGAAAGTGGTATGTATGGATAGAAGACACATAGACGAACAAATAATGTCAAGTAACATAGTACCCCAAAGTGTCACGTTCCCAAGATAATTGGAGGTAAAGATAGACATATGAGGACAACGACAATCATTAAAAATTGACTTATTACGTGTCTACAGGCGTCAAATTGTATCCAAATAATCCATTTCGAAAAAAAATCAAAATGGCGGCGGGACGCTATGCCAGCTTCCATACAAAAAGGTTCAAACCCTAAAGGGTACCTACCTATAGCAGTAGGTCCCGGGGAAGGACATATGCTACCAGGAAAATTAAGAAGTTCTCCCGGGATTAAAAAAGGGTAATCCACGCGGACGAAGTCGCGGGCATCATCTAGTATTATAAATGCGAAAGTGTATTTCTTTGTTGGTTTGTCCTTCAATCACGCGGCACGCCGCAACGGAGCAACGGATCGACCTGATTTTTGGCATGGTTAGAGGACCTGGAGAGTGACATTTGGCTTCTTTTTATCCCGGAAAAAAGTGTGTGTGTGCACTTCACACACGGCAAAAGTGAAAAGTAGCCTATGTGAGAATGAGATAAATAGGTATAACTTGTATTCTATCTCATACTCTCGCAGGCTAAATCCTATTTATGAATATGTTTGTTTCTTTTTTGTGTCGCTTTTTCGTTTCATAGGGTCAACACTCAACACGTCAGTTGACGATCAGAGGTGGAATCATGTAAGGATTGACGATCGAATCGTTAAAGTTCCGCTTCAAAGTAAAATAAACCATAACAGCATTGAATTAGAGCTCAATTTCGTGTATCTATTCTCATACTTTTATGGTATCGTGCATACCTAAACGTATGAGAACGGATACACGAAATTGAGCTCTAATTCAATGCTGTTATGTTTTATTTTACTTTGAAGCGGAACTTTAACGATTCGATCGACAATCCTTACATGATTCCACCTCAGTTAGTCGACTTGTTGTGTTTAAAGTTACATATCTCTTTGAAATTTACCTTTTTTGACGAAATAACAATTTATATGCATGAAAGAAACATGAAGAAACATAATTACCATATGATTTAAATATTTCTATTTCCCTATTTTATGCAATATTTCGATTTGTCAAAAAGTGCGTATTTTTCAGTTTACGACCAACTTTCGTTAATTTACGACCACACAGTGTATCAGTTTACGACCATTCAACAGCCACTGAAAAAGGGTCTCTACTCTCTTGACATATTAAGTTAAGGTCGAAAATAAAAATTACAATTAATCGTCCTAAAAACACGTTTTTTTTTCTATGAATTATTAGTCAATATTCATTTTAAAAATAATAGCAAAAAGTAATATTTTTTTTATCGAAAATAGAATATTATGGACATTATGGATGGTGTTCTTCTTTTCCTACATTTCTTCTCATTTTCTTTTTTGATTAGTCTTCTTTTTCTACATCTCTTCTCTTTTTCTTTTCCTTTCCTATATTTTTCCTTTTGCTTTTAATGACTGCTTTCGAGTTCTTCCAATTCTAAATTTTCTCTATCGCTTTTCTAAAAATATTATTCCTTCAAGCTTGTGAGGAAATTGCACTTGGTAGTCTTAGTTTCACTTTTATCATTTGGCGCTCGTCAAACGACATCTCATTTTGTGTGTATAATATTAATTGTAGCATCGGTCCTAATTATTTTTACTGTGAAAATATCAAAGTTCGAGCTGGAATGTGAATAAGCAGGGGCTTGTGGGCAATGCTGTCATTATTTAGGTTGCAACAAGGAGCAAGGGCTTGTGGCGTAGAAATGGCATCATTCGAGCTGGAACAAGAAGCAGATACCTGTTGCACGATTTCAGGCTCATTAAAGTTTTAATTGTTTGTAGTGACTGTAGAATTTGTTTCAAGAATGAGTCCTTCAGTAAGAACGCTAAGTACAGCTTTGCTTTTCAATTTCATCTAAACTAAATATATTATCGTGTCACTATTGCGACTGGCCAAGTCTGTTTTGATTAGTGACATAAACTTCGAAGCTGCATCAAAATCTCTGGCCTGCACTGTGTTTTTTTATTTGAACTAGAATTTCTACAAAAAAAATATTCTGAAACTGCTTTGTTTATATTTTCGGTACAAGACTGCTAGTTCTTAACTGTGCTTTCCAGCTTTTACTTCAGTTGCCTAAACACGCTGTTGTCAGCCAGTTGAATGATATTGTGTCGTATTAACTGGTTAACAATTCCTATCAAAAAACTCACTGGTAAGCAGCAGAGAGTAAGTCATGTGAGACTTGTACCCATCTATGAATAGGTTTATGGGCTTTTTTATAACCCAATCAT